>CM060921.1:82091711-83307566 GCA_030737875.1 Allium sativum
GTAAGTGTTTAGATCCTGTTGCTAATTTTCATGTTAAGGGTAAAACCCGTTATTACATTTCTGTTGGGATCGTTCTTTTATTTTGTTCTTGTTGGGTACTTAAAGTAACACCTAAACCTATCATGGATCCCTTGGTTAGAACTTTTCAATCTGAGTGGGACATAGTCCTGAGACTCTTGGCCTTTAGTAGTAGCTATGTAGAGCATTTTTTTTCCTGTTTTAATTGAAGGACTAGAAGGCTTATTTGAAACTAAACATAGATCAGAGGATTAAGTTAAATAAGCTAAGAAAACAATAATGGCATAACTAAAAAGGAAACAACAAATTTAGTAAAACAACAAATACGACAGTTAAAGAAAGATGGAAAAATTCTGAAAAAAGGTGTATAAAAAAAATTCCAAGATAAGTTGAAAAAGAAAAAGTTTTCTTATGTGGGTTGTGCTTGGATAGAAAAATAGGGAATCTTTATATAGTAGTTTCATAAAATCCAAGTACAATTAGAAAAAGGTACATAAAAGAAAAACGGAAGATGTGAAGTTTTCCGTTTTCCACCTTTTTTTAACATAAGAAATCGAATTTAGAAAATTAGATTTTTCTGATATTCGAAAAATAAAGTTGCTTGGTGGGGTTTTGGATGCAAAAATTAGACGAACTACGCTCTTGCTCAGTAAGAGTGTGGGAAAATTTGGATGAAAAAGTATTTTGATTTTCAAATATTGCATTCATATAGAAATTACCAATATATTTAGGATGTGTGGATCATGTTTTCAAAGAGAATTTCAAGAAAAATTTGCATTCATATAGAAGGTACCTGTTAGGCATTCATTTCATTCATGTATTATTATGCTGAATTAAACTTTGCACTAGTACACAAATGGTTGCAAAATTGGATGCACACATGATGGTTGTGATTTATGCGAGGAATTACAGAATTCTACCCTTATCAAATTTCCAAGATGAAATTTCCTAAGGGTGGGAGAACGTAATACCCCGCATTTTTAATTAAAGATAATAAATTGGAGATAAATTAATTCAATATTGGGAATTAAGTAAAACGGACTTAACCATTGTGTTCGTCTCGGAATTCTGGTTCAGATAGACTCCGAGTTTGCATAAAACGGATAACGTATGAAGAAGTTATGGTCAACAGAAGTTTGACGAAGCGAGCGGGAAGCGGGCCAGTGTAAGTTTTTGGCATCTGGACCCATGGGGTCAACCCACATCCCCATGGCGTTGACCCATGGGTCGACCCCTACAAGGGTATGTCGACCCCAGGGTTGACACTCTTTAGATCTAAGCAGATTCTTTAACGAATCTGGACTGCTTTCTGGACCATATTTGTGCTGACTCGGCGCTGCGTATGCATGAACACCTATATATAGGCTAGCAGAACCTAGCCTAAATCTCATATTTTCTAAGAGGTTTCCTAATCTATCTCATTCTTCTTCCTCCTCAAATATATTCAGAAAATATAGAGTAAATTAGTTCGAGAAAAATATGATTCAAGATCTGGAGGAAAAGAATGTATATCTGCAAATGGCTGTTTAGAATTCAAATTGAAGTGAGAGGTAAATTCTTGGATCTGGTCAATTTAAATTTCTCCTCTTTCTTCCCTTTTTCTTTTAGTTGAGAATTGTGGACCCATGGTTATACGTTCTAAAATCAGTTAGGGAAGCCATGGAATGCTAAGTCTAGACCAGATTCATAAATTGGAAAGCTATTTGGTGAGTGGATTTAAGTTATACCTTTTTGAAAATGGTATATTTATCATTTGACATTCCCCGTTAATATGCAATGTAAATCTGCTAGAATGATTAATATGTTGAAATGTTAATATGTTGAAACATTAATATGTTGAAATGTTAATATGTTGAAACGTTAATATGTTGAAACGTTAATAGGTTGAAACATTAATAGGTTGAAATGTTAATATGCTAATATGTAAACCTGCTGAAATGTATAAACCTGCTAAAATATATGGAAACGATTACTATTGTATACATATATGCTCTAATTATATGTTAATCTATGACATATTATGTACTTGAACCCTTAACTGTAAGAATTGGGATAATTACATGTTAATTTGTTAGAATGGAATAATTACATGATTCTATGATTACATGTTATTTTAAATTGAAGTTAATTACATGTTAGGAAGAACATGCGACATGATAATAAGTTAAAATGGACTTAATATGATATTAAATGTGACATGTAAAAATAGATTACTGGAAAATTTGAAAGAATGAATATGCCTATACTTACGGTAAATAGAAAACTATAACCGTACTTAGATACGAGGTTAAATTCAACTTGTGGTAAAAGTCTGCCCGGAACCGCCCAGCAAATCCAGCATCCACAAGTTGTTAATTTAACATGAGGGGTCTAATGCATAAATGTACATGTAACAGTACTAAGACAAGAGGTTAAGTCCTACTTGTGGTAGAAGTCTTCTCAAAACCGCCCGGTAAATCCAGCATCCACAAGTGGCCGACTCAATGTGAGAGGTTTGGTGCATAAACATATATACACAAATATATGTATGTAAAAGAATAAAAATAAAAGACACTAATTGTGATTAATGGAGATGAATGGAAATTAATAAACGTTACAACCGTAAAAGGATTGGAATGAATGGGGAATGATAATAACCTATTATGAATAAACCTGAAGGGGAAAAGGAAAGATAATAGGTATGCTCGTCCTAAGGACAAGTGGAAATTATAACTTAGGTTACAATAAACGGTAAAGGAAATGAGATAACTTATGTAATGAGATAATTTGTACTTAATTGCAAATTAAGTAATTTGTAAATTGGGAAACCTTAAACCTGTTGTTTGTAATAAGTAGAGAAAAGGGGAAAACTCATGAAATGCAATAAGTTGTATTTAATTGTAAGTTAACTTATCTGTAAACTGGAGAATATGGAATCCACTGATAAGAATAACATGTTAAAAACTTATTAGTAAACCTTAGTTAAGAGAACTAAGTAAATAAGTAAACAACGACAAGTTGTAGAGACATTGTAAGATGGAATTGTGATTAAATAAGAAAGAACGAGGTGAATATATGGGATGAAATAAGTTATATTTAATCATAGATAATAAGTGACATGTTAAACAGAAAACATGTGAATTGAGATGAAGTATACTTAATTACATATTAAGTAGAACATGTTATTTTAACTATGGAATAGGACAATGAATGATATAAAGGAATTGCAGATTGCAGACCTTGAATTACAATCTAGAGAATAAAATGTTATGGGCTTATTAATGAACATAAAAGGGTTAGTTATATAACTAAAATTAATAAGCAAGAGGGGTCCATTCCTTAGAGATATAAGGTGCTCGGAAAGAACTTGGTAACTTGAATAAGAAGTTATGATTTGAAATAACCAAGTTAAATGGAAACTTGATGAGGTAGAGCAAGCGCATAATTGAATGTTTAGACATACCATCTAATAACACATTATATTTAGGTGCTTGGACCAGTCTGTACGTTTGAGGGTGAATAACCCAACGGGGTAGATCATCGTGGTGTCATGAGGCACGAGAGGAGCGCGCGTCCATCTAATTATTATATTATTCTGCTGAGATTCTGCTGGCACCGAAGGACTAGAAGGGGAAGCACGCGGCTTCCTCGGACGCGGAGGGTACTCCTGGTAGTCCTCTGTGCGGTGGTAGTGTTCAGGCTATGCTCGCAGAGGTTGGGCCTGCGCATTACCACCCGGTGAGTATGCCTTAACTGCAAAAGTAGCTTTCCAGCCAGAAGGCTGTGACGAGATGACACTAGGATGATTCGGCTATCGCCTCGACGGGAGGCTAGGTCAAGAACAACACATGATAGTAGATCGTCGGGTACCCGTCATCGACAGCAAGTGGGATGCGGAAAGACTAGAGCTAAAACCAAGAAACCATCAACCTTTTGCTATCGAGGCAAGGTGGTTGTGGCACACTCCAATTGGATGTTTAGATTGCTTGTTAGGGGCACGTCACTTAGCTCTTATAGTCTTCACTAGTTGAGGGACGGGCCTGGGAGGGGCCATAGCCACCGTGAAAAGCCGACCATACTAATATTTTTTTATTTTGAGGTCCTTAAAGGCGGGCCTATACAGATATGGAAAAGCTCCGGACCGAGTTTTGTGTTTCTTGTACAGCCCTGTTACAGAACTCAGTGCACAATAAAGAATATGTGCGGTTAAGGCATCGAGTATGATTGACGATACGTATGTAGGGAAGTCTACATACATGCATGTCTGCTCTGGGTGGTATATCGTAGACTCAAGGACATTACTCTGTGATGGAATCTGATTCGATCGAATCTATCGAAGATGGCAGTCTGTACGCTTACGTAGCATGGAGATTGTGGTTCTATGCAGAACGTAGCGTTGTTATGTAGAGATCTGTACGTCACTCCGGCATAAGATGAGGGACTGCATATGTTTTTGTGGCATTACGGCGGAGACCGTGCAAGTGCGGTACCATGGGGAGTACCTTAATATTGGGGGTAGCTACATATATACTGTATTAGGTAAATCCACTGGGAAGTATATGGGTATGATGTGTGTAAGCCTTGAGTGTTGTTAACACAAGTAACCTAATAAATAAGAAAATGTAATTGAATGATATATGTAGGGTTATCCAAAATGTGTAGTTTAAATCCAGTCACCAGAACTTTTGTTTTGACCCCCTCCTCATCATATACTCGCAGGTTAGACTTGTCACAGAGATATGATAGCTTTGGATACAGGTTAGGCGGTATTATTATCTCGGTAAGGCTATATTTTGATTATATTATATTTTATCCATTCCACTGTGAGATGTTTTCTGAGCTCTAATATATTTTATATCTTTGTCTTTTTTGCTTGATACCAGATAAATCAACACGAGTCTTGATAGATTAGATTTTTGAAAGAAAAAATTAGTCTATCGGAATTCGGGTTATTACAACAAGAGTTTTACTTGTTGACATTTGATGGATTTCTTTTGTTGTTTTTTGATGTTTTGAAAATTTTATCTTTATGCTTAACTTTGATGCTTAGCACATTTTGTTGGAAATAAACTCTGACTTGTGGTCATTTGTGTTGTCCATGAGATCATACATGTTGTGTTAGTTGTAATTTGTTTCATGAATATTTGTTGATTTGGGCTTAAGTTGTTCCTTTTCTATAAAATTGAATTCTCATATATATGATTTTATATTTTTTTGTCATATTATGACAAATTTGTTTAAGCTAGACTGACACGTGTATTTTATACTTGGGTTAGACCGAGTTGTTTATGGTTTATAGCTTTTGATTCGTGTTTAGCTATTTCACCTTGGACTGTCTCTCTTAAAGCTATCACCCAATTTGTGTAGATGAATATTCATGTCATGTGTATATTAATCCATTTGAAGCATGATGTATATATGTATGGTTCATATTGGTAGGATTGTCTCACATGTTGTTAAGGTGTAACGACGGGTTGGAATTAATAGTCCCACATCATGGAATAAATTGAAGGAGTTGAGTACAAATATGAGCTGATAGACATGCAACAATATGGATTCCTTTTGTTATATGATAGTTGTGTGCCAGCTCATATGCGTGCAAGGAAGGCGGCTTTGTTCCGACCGTCATTACATAACAGTGGTATCAGAGCCGAAGGTTACGAACTGGGCCATGAAGGCAAGGCAGTGCTCTCAAAAGATACTCGTAGGATGCGAGTCAAGGGGGAGGCTGTTAGGATTGTCTCGCATGTTGTTAAGGAGGAAGGACGGGTTGGAATTAATAGTCCCACATCATGGAATAAATCGAAGGAGTTGAGTACAAATATGAGCTGGTAGACACGTAACAATAGGGATTCCTTTTGTTATATGGGAGTTGCGTGCCAGCTTATATGAGTGCAAGGAAGGGGGATTTGTTCCGACCTTCGTTACATAACGGAACAAAGCTCCCTCTCCTTCCTGCGTAGGGCTCGCGCATGTTGTTAAGGAGGAATGATGGTTTGGATACAATAGTCCCACATCACGGAATATATTGAAGGAATTTTGTATAAATATATGAGCTGGTAGGCATGTAACATCAGGAATTCCTTTTGTTATATGGGAGTTGTTTGTCAGCTCATATGCATACAAGGAAGGGGGGCTTTGTTCCGACCGTCATTACATAACAGTGGTATCAGAGCCGAAGGTTACGGACTGGGCCATGCAGGCAAGGCAGTGCTCTCAAAAGATACTCGTAGGATGTGAGTCAAGGGGGAGACTGTTAGGATTTCTTGCATGTTATTAAGGAGGAATGATTATTTGGATACAATAGTCCCACATCACAGAATATGTTGAAGGAATTATGTACAAATATATGAGCTGGTAGGCAGTAACATCAGGGATTCCTTTTGTTATATACGAGTTGGGTGCCATCTCATATTCATGCAAGAAAGGGGGTTTGTTCCGACCGTCATTACATAACACATATAAAACCATTCGAGTATTTGGCATATGTATTCTATTGTCATATCTATATGTATTTTATTTTGTGATCTGCTATCTGCGATGTGTTGTAGTTTGTTCTGAATACTATCCTTAGTCGTCGTAGATCTATATTAGGCATGAATTAAGTATGTCGATCCATATCAGGTAAGGAAAGAAAATTTAAACACCCAATCGACGTATTCGATACTCGTTTAATAAAAGGTTACAAATGGTCGCCCCTAACCAGTCCTATTCTCCGCTATAATAAACAGTATTACTTGGTAATGCTCTTTATTACGAAGGATCATAGGGTGGGGCATTACGAATTTTAATGAGCAACTATTCATCAACAAACTCTTGCACATTACTAGCTGAAATATTCAAATCAGCCTTGAAAATAACACGATCTTCATGATAAGAAATTTCAAAATTTCTTGGTTGTGGTCCGAACTAACTATTGGATTGACATTGTTATGTTCACTTAGATATTTCCTAAATTTTTACCATCCAGACTGTGGTTTTTTCGATACTACAGTACATAGTTTCTACAGTCAATACTATTGTGCTTAGTCTCTACAAACAATTATTATCAACTTTGCTTGTAGCAATGTATTTGATTTTACTTTATTTCATTGATTTGTACTTAATTGCATGCAAAATGAATAATTTAATTAATTATTGAAGGAGTTTTTCTTTTATCTTAAAAATCAATCCAACACTAAATTCAATTTGAACACAAGCAGCTGAAAATCGTCTATCGATGGATTGAAAGTTAACAGCAACTTGCCTTCCATCATTTGCATAATAAAAAAATCATCATAATAAATACATCTATTTTTGGTTCATCGTTGTTAACATCAATATCATCTTCGTTTAAAATTCATAGTTCAAAAATTCACTGTTCACTTGCAATCTTTCAAGCAAAGATCTGTCATTATAATTCCTAATAGCAACAACCATTCTATCGATTAGAATATCAACACCAACTATTCGACCCACAAAACCATCCATACTAACGTCAACATTGGATCTAGAGAATGATGCACTGGTTCATCACTTCATTATGTAACTGTATCAAATGTCATACATTTGTTTAAAAAATAAGTCAGTTTACAACCAAGTAAGAATAGAAGTCGCCAAATGCAAATATGTTTAAATCATACATCTTACTCATATCACAATGTTAGTAGGAATATATAGAGTGCGATAAATGAATATTTGGTGGCCTCGCACTATTGTATCTAGCAGTTTGTTGTTGAAAGGTAATTATGTAACAAGAGTAGAAAAATTAGGTTATAAATCACTATATTTGGTAATTTTTTGTAACCACATTATCTTCTCATTGTCCCTATCAATGTCATCTTCGTTCAAAATTCATTATTCACTTGCAATCTTTTAGTCAAAGATCTATCATTATAATTCCTAATAGCAACCATTCTATTGACTAGAATATCAACACCAATTGTTCGACACACAACAACATCCATACCGACGTTAACATTGAATCTATAGAATGAGGCATTGATCCGGCATTGCATTGTGTAGTTGTATCAAATGTCATACATTTGTATAAAAAAATGAATCAATTTATAACTAAGCTAGAATAGAAGGCCCGAAACGCAAATATATTTGTATTATACATCTTACTCATATCATAGAGTTGGTAGGAATATAAAGAACGCGATAAGTGAATATTCGATGGTCTCGCACTGTTGTATGGAGCAGTTTGTTGCTAAAAAATAATTACGTAACAAGATATTATAGGAAAAATATAATATAATTCACTATATTTGGTAATTTATTGTAACCACATTATCTCCGACTCATTAAAGCACCCATAGGCGGTGCATAATACATAAAGTATTGTTTCTTAGAAGGTTATAAAACCATGTATGACATGAATTTGCAATTCATGGGAGGTGGACCATAACAACTGACATTTAAGCATGTTTTAGTATAGTTAGAAGAAACTAGGGCACCAGAAGAATTCATTGTCTTAAATAATTGTTATCCAATTTCATTATTAATTACAGGTGATGACAAATGCTCTTATAAATGTTATTTTGTAATATTTTCCATATATAACTCAATCGATTTGGCATTGGAAAAAAATAGTACTTTAACATAATTATTTTCCAACTGTGTTGTTGCTTCGGAACCAGAGCTTGTTAGTCATTTAACCAAAAAATTAATCAAATTCTTTTGAATTTATTTTAATAGTTTTGTAAACAGATTCTTCTGAATAGTTTGCAACATTTGTGCACTCTTTCGGGTTTATATTCAACCAAGTTTTTTTTGTTTGCTAATTAATGAACAAATTGGTGTCATAATAGCAAAATGTGGAAACTATATTTGCAATTCTATGAAGAAAAAAAAGAAGTGCTAAGCCGGATTTTATAGTGGCCACAACCACTTTCATTATAGCAAATAATGAATACAAGTTATAGCAGGAGTCATACTATATATCTGTCTACTAAGAAACTTGAGGATAACGTCCAGATCACTGTACATAAAAGCCAGGATTGAAGCAAAGTGCTTCAAATGCTAAGAATCTCCTGACTCAGAGGAGCAAGAAGAAGATGAGTGGCTACGGGCAGAAGAGAACCAGTACCTGTGTCATGCATCAAATTGACGAATAGAGCAGAAAGCATCGATACATATGCATAGTACTTCTTGTCATAAATATACTTCCTATCCCATTTATCTTCATCCAAAATAGACTTATTGGTTTCCCCATAAACACCGTCCGTGTAAAGCTTCAAATCAGACCCATAATCAAAATAATTCAAACATCTAACGTCACCAACTACATCTTCATCACAAATAAACAAATAGTAAACTTGCTGGAACAGGTAGTAGCACATACAAGAACGAGTGTGCTGCCAAGATCTCTCATGATAGTTCCATACAATTAGTTCTCATCAATTGATCCTTGAATTACAGGCGTGGCAGTGCTGGAAGGTGTTGCATCCATAGAAGCCGAAGCATCCAAAGGATGTAAATAAACTGTCACTTTGGGTTTGGGAACCCAAACACGAACTGGAGGTCACATAAGAGGAGGAATAACCTGAGATGGACAATCAGAAGGGAGATTACAAGCATTATACAAATGCCCAAATGAATGACAATTGGTGCAAATATCAGTTTTTCACGAGTATTGGACATCAACATGCATGTCAACACCGTCAATAACAACCTTGAGCTTGGTAGGAAGCGACTTACTTGCAGTTATTTCAATCAGTGCCCTCACAAATACCAGATTCTTCCTAGCTTCAGTATTGGCGTCAAAACATTTAATTTTTTATATTTTATTGGCTAACCAGTTAAGATGTAGGAGCGTTTGGAGAACAGTCGAAATCCGAGTGAAAATATCCAAACTGGGATGGATAACATTCTCTCTCTCTAACACTATCAATAGTTGAACACCAAGGAGTAATAATGAAAGCCTTACCACCAGTGATAGCTGGATCAGATTTCAATACTTTACTTTTATCTTTCGCATTCAAGAATTTAAAATAAAACATACCATTCATATAGTTGATACATAATTCTCCCCTTAATTTCCACGCTTTCCGATAGTACTCACGAAAGTCATCATAAGTAACATTAGAATCAAGGAGGAATCCCACTAAGAAATCCTTCCAATAACTTTCTCCTTCTTGAACTATATCAATAGGCGGGACAGGATCGTCCAGAGGGACATTGAAATCACGAATGGTATAATCCCCAGCACAACATGGTAACTTGGTAAAAAAATGAATTCCATATAGGAGCAGGTTTCATAGTAGGATCAGTTGTTGAGACATGCAATATAGGTCTGGACACCTAATTAGGCTTGGAACGTGGCTTAGAAGAGGAATGCACAAATGGCTTATTAGCAACAGATGCATTTTCATAGGTAGGTACAACATTTTCTTAGAAATAGGCAATGCAGAGAATAACACTTCAGGCCTGACAACAAAAGCATTTCCAAAAGCAGCATTTGAATCCGACATTGAAGAAAATGGCACTATAGGCCTTCTTGTGGCAACAGTACAAGCATTTGGTAGACACACATTAACAGGTTTGGAAGCATACAACAGGTATGGAGGGGTCAAACACTACACTTCTACCCACAATCACATTGTCTATGCTTTCGTTGTTTATAACCAATGACTCGTTGCCTATATCCATCCCAACGTCCCCAAAGACTTGAGATAGTGAAGTATTACCTGAAGCTTTCAATGTACTATCGTCGAAAAAGTTTGGCAAGATTGTGTCTTTGTCGCAACGCACTTCATATGGGGGAGCACCAACTAAAAGACCAGCCACTGGCGAGGCAACGGGAACAACAATTCCAGATGGTGGAGCTCTAGAGTCAATAGGAATGAAGTCATTTGCTAGGATTTGCAACTCTGAGGAGATAACTAGAATGTCTTGGACGCCACTAACACTTGCTTGAAAAACCCGCCGGGATCTGGTAACACTGAAAGAAATGTGAGAATTTGGCTTTTGTATCTTTGCCATTTTATCGAAAGGGAAAAGGAAGCTAAGCATATGAGGTAGAAGAAGGTCGTGGGGACAGGGTTAAGCAGTGGAAGGATGAGGGATCGTTGTGATAAGTGAATAAAGAGGATGAAAGAAAATGCAATCGCTTTCAGCCATTAAATTCTTAAATCACTTTCGGCCATTCTATTAAGATTCAGATTTGATGACATTCTATAATTCAAATAAGTGCAAATATTTATATTAGTATATATGTAATTACATAACAATTAACTAATTTCATCACCAAAATAAATTTCTCCACGTTAATATCTTACAAATAACACTTTTGGAAAATGTATAAAAATTAGGGTTTCATAGTTATACCTTCCACTTTGATGAAAATTATATGCCACCTAACAAAAAATAAATTTATACATCTAAATTTCTAAGTGCAGTAGTAGAATGCAAAAAAAAAAATTAGGGTTTTCGGTTTAATTTTTTGGTAAAGTGAGTAGAGAGGGGAGGAATAATGCTCACTAAATTAAAACAGAAGATTGAAGAAGATGCATTTTGGAATTATGCCTTAAGGAAATATTTGAAAAACGAACTAATTTTTAACAAAAGGAAAATATTTTTCAAAATTGTCTTTGGACGCACTTCCAAAATGGGACCTCGTTGAAATTCTGTCAAAGAAAGGCGTGATAAAAATAAGACTATTTTTGTAATTATTTACAAAAGTAGTCTATGTGTCATACATTGGCAAAAAATTATTTTTATTTTTGGTGTTATAGAGAATAAGCCAGCAAAATGTTGTTTGCCAAGGAAAGAGTGTGTGTCATATAAATGAGACAGGATTAAGGGCACCCCGTATAGTGCAGCATCCCTATAACCTTCCTGATTTTTCACCACTCATTCCTGTTTCTCTCTCCTCCCATTAACTCTCCCCCACTAACTTATTTAATTATAAATGAGTGATTGGTAAAGAGGTGCAAAAGGGTGCCATATGACCCTCCTCTGTATGTATATGTCTATGTGTGTGTGTGTGTATATGTGTGTGTGTGTATTAACCGACCTTTTAGTCTGGTTCCCAAAAGTACACTAGACACGCTCGACTCAACACATCGCATGGCACCAAATCCTGAAGTGTCTCCAAAACACTAGGGATTTGAGACCCAGAGAAGTCACGCGAGAAAAGGCCTCAGTACTCCACAAAATAGTGCATTTGACACATTTTCGTATCCCTCACCTAAAGGGTTTCGAACCCCGCACTAAACCAAGTTTGTATCCCTCACATGCCAGAAGTTCCGAACCCCTTTGGTTCAATTCCCTTCGCTTTGTATCTGAAAGCTTCGGGTTCCTCACCTTCAGCAAATTTGACTCCCTCTTCTTCAATAAACTTCGTACCCTTCTACCTCTACGTCTTTCGGACCCCTCAGCTTCGCACCCGAAAGCTTCGACTCCCTCCTACGTGCAATTCCAACGTATCGCTAGGGATACGACCTCATATCTCTTAAGGGATACGAAGTACTCGTATCCCCTGGTGTAACACCCCGTAATTTTATAACATTAAAATTCACAAATTAAAGTATACTTAATTTTTAGAAAAGAATTAAGTGAAATGGGTTGCGCAGAGAAATATATATATATATATATATATATCGATATATATATATATATATATTAAAAATTAAATAAATAAATATGCGAAAAAGTTTAAAATAGCGAATTGGGAAGGGGAATGACCAAACCGGCCCATTTTTGAGGTCGACCCTAGCCCCGCTGGGTCGACAAGGGGTTAATCCAGGGTGTTTGGCTGTCAACCCGTGGACCGATTCGCTCAAATGCAGATTCTGCATTTGGTTGGTTCTCATGGTTCAGGGTTAATTTAATGGTCCTAAATAACTTCCTACACCTATAAATACATCCTAATGCTAACCCTAAACCTAATTAAAATTGAAACCAAAGCCGTTATGCCATCGCCATGGAACTCAGTGTAGCCGCCGCCAACTAAAGAGGAAGATAGCTAATCAATTCAACCTAATTCAAGCTTAGAGCTTCAACAACGAATCAACTAACGTCGCTACAACAATTCTGCATCAAGTTTGATCAATTGTTCATAATTCTTTAACCACGAAAGGCAAGTTCGATTTCTCTAATCAAGATAATTATTAAATTAAGTAAGATTAGATATAATTGTGGATTATATGGATATGATGTGAATTATTGACTGTATGATATGATTATGTTGTTAAATTGTGATGTTATCATACATGTTGTAAAGTTATGATCTATGTTGTAATTCTATGATTGGCTTATGTATAATCAAATCATCATGTTGTTTAAATGCTAGTTTGGTTATGTTGATTCATATGATAGATCATATGTATGTATGCAAGTTTAGATGTTGATTTAGACATAAATCACATGCAAGTTAGTAAAGATTATGACATCTATTTTAGATTAAAAGTTAGGCTATGACATGTATGAGTTATATGCTAAATCTTTACATGCTAGTTTATATGTTTAGAGGTAAATTTACACCATTGTTATGTTGCATAAATCACATATGCAAGTTTATATAAAAATATGAGTTTGGAATATGAATCATGTTATGCAAGTTTGTGGTTATTGCCTATGTAAATTTTGTGATGAAAATCTTATTCATAACATGCAGGTTCATACCTTTTAGGCCTATGTTTAGATCTATGATTTTATGCAAGTTATGTGATAAATTCTCATATGCAAGTTAGGCCTATTTTGTATGTTATGTGAATATGTGGTGTTTTTTCCTTTTTCATGTGTTAGACTATTTCTTAGTCTGTCATATATTCTATGCGAACGGACGCCGCGGGCGTTATGGGAAAAATATTGATTATGTTAATAAATGTGAATTGGCATGTAATAGCCTTAAAAGAGGCATATATGTAAATTGAGATATTAATTGGCAAAGTGATATATGGACATAATTAATGTGAATTATGGTCATAAAGATAATTGGAATTTTATTAACATATTTGATTAGGAATAATTAATCCAAATATGGGATGAAAATATTGATTATGTTAATAAATGTGAATTGGCATGTAAATGAGGCATATAATGAATTTGAGATATTAATTGAGGTGAATTGCCTTAAAAGGCGAAAAATTTAATGAAGGCATTAATTGGAAAATTAATGTGTAGTAATAGACATAGTTTAATTATGGACATAGATTAATTTGAATTTGAATAGGGATATTAAATATTGGGAATTGGCACAAATGCCTAAAAAGGCATGAAATTAATTTGAGATGTAAATTGGTACAGTTTATGTACCATAAATAGTGGACATAATTAAGGTGACATATTTATACATAAATAAATATGGAAATGATTTGTAATTTGAATAGGGAAAGTAATTCAAATATTGAGGGAAATTAATTATGTATAATTAATTGCCTAAGACACGAGTTTGGACTAATTTGTGGTGTAAGACTGCCCGGACCCGCCCGACAAATCCAGCAACCACAAATGGTAGCCCAATGTGAGAGGTCAAAGGCCCAAACTAAATGCGTAACAATTGTATGGACACGAGGTTAGGCTCGTTTGTGGTGTAAGACTGCCCGGACCCGCCCGGCAAATCCAGCAGCCACAAATGTCAGTCTAATGTGAGAGGTCCTACAGGGGTTACGATAGTAATAAATTAAGAAACACTTAACCAAAGTAAATATGTAGTGGGACATGAGGGGGTTAAGTGGGTGCCTTGGGTGGCATGAAGAATCTAGTGGGTGACATGTGGGTGACATGAGGATGTCATGAGAAATACGATTAGAAAAATGGAGTAATTTGAATATAAACAATTATGACATGTAATTCAAATTGTTGGATAAAATAGGTATTGACACCTATGAAGGGAAAGGTTTTAATTAATTGATTAATTAATTAAAAATGGACATGGTAAATGAAATGGACTACTTAACCAAATCTGATCCCTAGGGATTGTAAGAACTTAAGTTTATTTGGGGGCTAAGTAAACTGGGTTATACGGAATGAGTGGGTTAAGTAAATCTTGGGTAGGTGGGTAATATTAGTACATATAGGCCCACAAACTTAACCGTAAATTAATATGTCTGAACCAGTGAGAGGGTTAAGTAAATCTTGGGTAGGTGGGTAATATTTGTGTATATAGGCCCACAGACTTAACCAATACAACCTGTTAATTAAACAAAAGGGTGAGACTAGGTTAAATTAGAAAACACTTAACCAAATTTATACATGTAAGTGGACATGGGGTTAAGTGGGATGTATTAGAGGGGACCAAGCCTAGGTAGGAAGCTTGGTGGGGGCCCTTTTCAGTCCAGTAGCCCATTAAGTATCTTTATGAGCTCGACCCAAGTCGAGGACGGGACACGCCTACTGGGCCTGATTGTTAGAGGCCAAAATGGGTTAGCGGTGGCAAAGCAAGTCCAATAGGGTCATGAACGTGCGTGGGCCCGGGCTGGTAGGTAAGACGTTGTTGCATCGTGTAGGTATAAGCCGTGCATCCTTAAGTTGTATTGGGTTGCCACTTTAGGGGAGTGATACACCCCACTGTGGGACCAGCACGGGTATCTACGAGTTAGGGAACCGATCGAATGGGGCAAGGTAGTGGGTACATCTAATGGAGATAGGAGCTGACGGCACCTATGTAGTCAGCTAGGGGTACACGAAGCTACCATTATTAATTAATCATTAAAGGGGTACACCTAGTGGAGATAGGAGCAAGCGGCACCTATGACGTCAACTAGGAGTACATGGAATTACCATTGAAGGGGTACATCTAATAGTACACGAAGCTATCATCATTCTATTTAGTCAAGAGGGATCAAGTTTCTAGAGTGACTAGTACGGGTGCAGTTAGTGTTAGTACAGTACGGTAGAGTATAGTAATTACCCTATATTGATTAGGAAGTGCCTTTAACGTTATCTTTGCTCATCCTATTATTTTTGGTTGCTTGGTCTTGCCATTAATTCGCAGTCATTTCCTTATTTACCAAGCTTATGTCTTATCCTAGTTACTTTGATAATTATATTGTTGGAGTTATCGGACTTGCCAGACTTTATGTCTGAACCCCTTTGTTTCCACCTCTTTCCTTCCTCCCCCCCCCCCTCCCCCAGGTTCTTAGGGTGGGAAGCTTGATTTGGATCTCTTTGGGAGCACTTGGATTTGGATTGCTGAAGTAAAGCTCAACCTATCTCTTTTATGGCTATTTATGGGATTATGCTTTTTATATTATGTACTCTGATTTTGTCAAGATGGATATTATGTACTTGACTTTAGTCTTTGGGTTTTGGTGATGTAACCAAACATATTTACCTTCCGTTGCAATAAATAAAGTTTTAAATTTTCAAGTACTATTTCATATCTGTCTTGTTGTGATTTTTTGTTCTATATTCACTTAAAACGCTCCATAGAAGTTAATGCATTCCCTTTTGTGAGTGACATTAATGGACATGGGGTGTTACACGTGGTATCAGAGCTGAAGGTTACCAGAACAGATAAGATATTTTGAGAAACTATTTTTCAAAAGCATTTTTATAAAGAATACTTTCAAAAATATGTTTGTAGAAGAGTATTTTTGAAAGAAAGGTTTGTTTTAAAAAACATAATCCCCAAGAGCCATATATCCTTCCTTCGACTCTCCGTTTTGAATCACTTCCTCTTTCTCTTTTTTGGATTTCCCCTCCGCGTATAGATGCTTTTTCTAAGATAAATAGGGACTTCCATACGAAGGACGAAAAAACACTTTAAGGGACTTAGACGTTTGACGGGCTAGAAGTTAATTCAAGGAAGTGGAGGGCTTGTTGATACCTTTAAGGTAGATGATGGGAGGAAGGTTCAAATAGCTGTTGGTTAATGAAGGACGAAACCTCATCTTGGTGGAAGGTCACGAATGGGGAATGTGAACAAGAAGGCTAGTAGTTATCCTTTTGGAGAAATAGAACACCTTATTAGGATTGTCCAAAGAGGCAAGGGCAAAGTACAGGATATTCTGGAGGGTAGTTATATTCCCTCACGGCTTGTATACCTGATAGGGGTAGGACCGTCCAGGTAGAAATTTGGTTTCCTTTATCATCCTATTCGAACTTTGTTTGATTCTGGCGCTTCATACTCGTTATTATCTGCTTCGTTAGTCGAAAACACTACACCTAAATACTAGTCTAGTTAAGGATCCCATCCTAGTCTCAAATCTTTTTGGTGGTTCGGCTCATCCTTCTATGGTTTGTCGGGATTTGAGAGTGTCTATCTTGGACATTGAATTTGAATGCAACGCCTTCGTCCTTGGTTTCACGGGCTATAGTTTGATTCTAGGGGTGGATTGGCTACCCAGGCGGGGTGCCATCCTAGATAGTGAAAGGAGGGTAGTTAGACTATTGATTCGTTATGGAAAGACCCTCATATTTCTTGTGACCCTAGGGGTTCAGTGACGTTTAGCTATCTCGAATCTCTTGACGTATCCAACGGTGATTTGAAATCTTTTCGTGTGGTCCGTGAGTATAGTGACGTCCTCGATGAAGTGCGGGGTTTACCTAGAGGCACGAGGTATTCGTGTGTGCCTAGGGGATAATGCAAAGTCAGTTAGGTGATTAGTGATGGTTTTGAAGCAAGACTGCCGAGGACAGCCAGAGTCGGTTAAGTGCCCAATTATTTGTTTTGCTAGTATCATCTCACGTAGACTATCTAAAATCGGAGGAGGTATTCCTTGGGTGCTAGTCTGATATCGGTTTAGGCCTTTGGGGCTTGTGCTTGGGGGATATCGAGTTCAAATAGGACGGCTTGCGTGGGAGATGGATAGTTGCAATGATTTCACATGGATAGTATCTCGATAGATTTTGTTGATGGATTACCAAGATCGAGGAAGGGTAATACGGGGATTTGGGTTATAGTAGATAGACTTACTAAGAGCGCCCATTTTATTTCCGTGAAGAGTAAGAGGACTGCATCATGGTTAGCTTCTGTATACGTCCGAGAGATAGTTCGTTTGCATGGTGTTCCTTCTAGCATAGTAAGCGACCGCGATCCTATCTTCACTAGCGAATTTTGGAGGAGCTTACAAGAAGCGGTAGGGACTCAGTTATGTTTGAGCACCGCATATCATCCTCAGACGGACGACCAAACCGAGAGGGTGAATCGTATTCTAGAGGACCTTTTGAGGCTATGTATCCTAGACTTTGGGGGTACATGGGAAGAGCATCTTCCATTGGTGGAGTTCGCATATAATAATAGCTTTCAGTCTAGCATTGGCATGGCACCTTTCGAAGCTCTTTATGGACGACCTTGTCGTTCACCTACACGTTGGTGGGAATCTACGGATAAGATCTTACTTGGGCCCGATATGATTAGAGAGATTTCGGAGAAGATTGATTTGATTCGAAGAAGGATGAAGGCAGCGCAAGATAGGCAGAAATCTTATGCGGATAAGAGGAGTTGCCTGAGAGACTTAGTGGTGTACACGATGTATTCCATGTATCACATTTGAGGAAGTGCTTACACGAGACCGCGGAGGTAGTGGAGCCGAGCATGCTTAGAGAGGTGGAAATAGAGCGTGATGCGACGATTCGACGAGCTCCTACATGCATTCTTGGGTCGAAGATCAAGAAGTTGAGAAATCGAGAGGTCAGACTAGTCAAAGTACAATGGGGAGACGATGAGAGTAACGCTACTTGGGAGACGGAAGAGAAGATGCGTTCATTGTACCCTTTTCTTTTCGAGGGTATGTCTTTTAATTTCTCCTTTATCGCTTAGCTTGTGCTTATCTTATCTTTAGTATGTCCTCTCGCTAGTATCTTTGACCTTCAGTTAGGGAAATCCTATGGTTGAAACATGTGTTTGAGACATGTTATGTATGATGGATGCAAAGTGGATGCAATTGTTCGCTAGTGGTTGCTCGTGGATGCATATACACACACTATTAGGCACCAGATCGGCTCAGTCACTTCATATTGCATATTGCATATATATGGATGTATTTAGTAAAATGGATGTATAATGGTTGTATTATCATATGGTTGCTGCATTCGAGTGGATGGTTGTGCACGCATATAGAATTAATATGTATCATTAGGAATCTTTTGCATACATATTGAACGCATGGCACTATCATGAATTGCACTAAGGAGGTCGACTGAATCAGTAGACCGCCTAATTTTGCATTAGATATGGACATATACACACACTGTGCATATAAACATTAAAGCATTAGGAGTCTTTTAAGGATAATGGATTCTGGTGTTTGATGGTTGAGTAGATGGACGATTAGATGGTAGGATATGCATTCTTCTTGACTTGGAGATTTCGGAGACGAAATCCTTTAAGGAGGGGAGAATGTAACACCCTGTAATTTTATAACATTAAAATTCACAAATTAAAGTATACTTAATTTTTAGAAAAGAATTAAGTGAAATGGGTTGCGCAGAGAAATATATATATATATTGATATATATATATAAATTAAAATTTAAATAAATAAATATGTGAAAAAGTTCAAAACAGCGAAATGGGAGGGGGGAATGACCGAACCGGCCCATTTTTGAGATCGACCCTAGCCCCGCTGGGTCGACTAGGGGTTAATCCAGGGTGTTTGGCTGTCAACCCGTGGACCGATTCGCTCAAATGCAGATTTTGCATTTGGTTGGTTCTCATGGTTCAGGGTTAATCTAATGGTCCTAAATAACTTCCTACACCTATAAATACATCCTAATGCTAACCCTAAACCTAATTAAAATTGAAACCAAAGCCGTTATGCCGTCGCCATGGAACTCAGTGTAGCCGCCGCCAACTAAAGAGGAAGATAGCTAATCAATTCAACCTAATTCAAGCTTAGAGCTTCAACAACGAATCAACTAACATCGCTACAACAATTCTGCATCAAGTTTGATCAATTGTTCATAATTCTTTAACCACGAAAGGCAAGTTCGATTTCTCTAATCAAGATAATTATTAAATTAAGTAAGATTAGATATAATTGTGGATTATATGGATATGATGTGAATTATTGACCGTATGATATGATTATGTTGTTAAATTGTGATGTTATCATACATGTTGTAAAGTTATGATCTATGTTGTAATTCTATGATTGGCTTATGTATAATCAAATCATCATGTTGTTTAAATGCTAGTTTGGTTATGTTGATTCATATGATAGATCATATGTATGTATGCAAGTTTAGATGTTGATTTAGACATAAATCACATGCAAGTTAGTAAAGATTATGACATCTATTTTAGATTAAAAGTTAGGCTATGACATGTATGAGTTATATGCTAAATCTTTACATGCTAGTTTATATGTTTAGAGGTAAATTTACACCATTGTTATGTTGCATAAATCACATATGCAAGTTTATATAAAAATATGAGTTTGGAATATGAATCATGTTATGCAAGTTTGTGGTTATTGCCTATGTAAATTTTGTGATGAAAATCTTATTCATAACATGCAGGTTCATACCTTTTAGGCCTATGTTTAGATCTATGATTTTATGCAAGTTATGTGGTAAATTCTCATATGCAAGTTAGGCCTATTTTGTATGTTATGTGAATATGTGGTGTTTTTCCCTTTTTCATGTGTTAGACTATTTCTTAGTCTATCATATATTCTATGCAAACGGACGCCGCGGGGGTTATGGGAAAAATATTGATTATGTTAATAAATGTGAATTGGCATGTAATAGCCTTAAAAGAGGCATATATGTAAATTGAGATATTAATTGGCAAAGTGATATATGGACATAATTAATGTGAATTATGGTCATAAATATAATTGGAATTTTATTAACATATTTGATTAGGAATAATTAATCCAAATATGGGATGAAAATATTGATTATGTTAATAAATGTGAATTGGCATGTAAATGAGGCATATAATGAATTTGAGATATTAATTAAGGTGAATTGCCTTAAAAGGCGCAAATTTTAATGAAGGCATTAATTGGAAAATTAATGTGTAGTAATGGACATAGTTTAATTATGGACATAGATTAATTTGAATTTGAATAGGGATATTAAATATTGGGAATTGGCACAAATGCCTAAAAAGGCATGAAATTAATTTGAGATGTAAATTGGTACAATTTATGTACCATAAATAGTGGACATAATTAAGGTGACATATTTATACATAAATAAATATGGAAATGATTTGTAATTTGAATAGGGAAAGTAATTCAAATATTGGGGAAAATTAATTATGTATAATTAATTGCCTAAGCCACGAGGTTGGACTCATTTGTGGTATAAGACTGCCCGGACCCGCCCGGCAAATCCAGCAGCCACAAATGGTAGCCCAATGTGAGAGGTCAAAGGCCCAAACTAAATGCGTAACAATTGTATGGACACGAGGTTAGGCTCGTTTGTGGTGTAAGACTGCCCGGACCCGCCCGGCAAATCCAGCAGCCACAAATGTCAGTCTAATGTGAGAGGTCCTACAGGGGTTACGATAGTAATAAATTAAGAAACACTTAACCAAAGTAAATATGTAGTGGGACATGAGGGGGTTAAGTGGGTGCCTTGGGTGGCATGAGGAATCTAGTGGGTGACATGTGGGTGACATGAGGATGTCATGAGAAATACGATTAGAAAAATGGAGTAATTTGAATATAAACACTTATGACATGTAATTCAAATTGTTGGATAAAATAGGTATTGACACCTATGAAGGGAAAGGTTTTAATTAATCGATTAATTAATTAACAATGGACATGGTAAATGAAATGGACTACTTAACCAAATCTGATCCCTAGGGATTGTAAGAACTTAAGTTTAAGTTGGGGGCTAAGTAAACTGGGTTATACGGAATGAGTGGGTTAAGTAAATCTTGGGTAGGTGGGTAATATTAGTACATATAGGCCCACAAACTTAACCGTAAATTAATATGTCTGAACCAGTGAGAGGGTTAAGTAATTCTTGGATAGGTGGGTAATATTTGTGTATATAGGCCCACAGACTTAACCAATACAACCTGTTAATTAAACAAAAGGGTGAGACTAGGTTAAATTAGAAAACACTTAACCAAATTTATACATGTAAGTGGACATGGAGTTAGGTGGGATGTATTACAAGCCTAGGTGGGAAGCTTGGTGGGGGCCCTTTTCAGTCCAGTAGCCCATTAAGTATCGTTGTGAGCTCGACCCAAGTCGAGGACGGGACACGCCTACTGGGCCTGATTGTTAGAGGCCAAAATGGGTTAGCGGTGGCAACGCAAGTCCAACGGGGTCATGAGCGTGCGTGGGCTCGGGCTGGTAGGTAAGATGTTGTTGCATCGTGTACGTATAAGCCGTGCATCCTTAAGTTGTATTGGGTTGCCACTTTAGGGGAGTGATGCACCCCACTGTGGGACCAGCACGGGTATCTACGAGTTAGGGAGCCGATCGAATGGGGCAGGGTAGTGGGTACATCTAGTGGAGATAGGAGAAGACGGCACATATGTAGTCAGCTAGGGGTACACGAAGCTACCATTATTAATTAATCATTAAAGGGGTACACCTAGTGGAGATAGGAGTAGGCGGCACCTATGACGTCAACTAGGAGTACATGGAATTACCATTGAAGGGGTACATCTAGTGGGGATAGTGGGTACATCTAGTAGTACACGAAGCTATCAGCATTCTATTTAGTCAAAAGGGATCAAGTTTCTAGAGTGACTAGTATGGGTGCAGTTAGTGTTAGTACAGTACAGTACGGTACAGTACGGTAGAGTATAGTAATTACCCTATATTGATTAGGAAGTGCCTTTAACGTTATCTTTGCTCCTCCTATTATTTTTGGTTGCTTGGTCTTGCCATTAATTCACAGTCATTTCCTTATTTACCAAGCTTATGTCTTATCCTAGTTACTTTGATAATTATATTGTTGGAGTTATCGGACTTGCCAGACTTTATGTCTGACCCCCTTTGTTTCCACCTCTTTTCTTCCTTCCCCCACCCCTCAGGTTCTTAGGGTGGGAAGCTTGATTTGGATCTCTTTGGGAGCACTTGGATTTGGATTGCTGAAGTAAAGCTCAACCTATCTCTTTTATGGCTATTTATGGGATTATGCTTTTTATATTATGTACTCTGATTTTGTCAAGATGGATATTATGTACTTGACTTTAGTCTTTGGGTTTTGGTGATGTAACCAAACATATTTACCTTTCGTTGCAATAAATAAAGTTTTAAATATTCAAGTACTATTTCATATCTGTCTTGTTGTGATTTTCTGTTCCATATTCACTTAAAACGCTCCATAGAAGTTAATGCATTCCCTTTTGTGAGTGACATTAATGGACATGGGGTGGTACACCTGGGATACGAGATAACTGTATCCCTCAGGGGATACCAAAATATTCGTGTCTCCTAGGGATACGGAACAACCCTATCCCTTTAAGGATACATTACTCCGTATCCCTCTAAAGGGATATGAGTTACTTCTGTGTACTTCGGAGAGGTACGGAATGTTGGATAATAGCTACTCAAGGATATGAAAATTCGTTGTGTGATCCCCAAATCCTACCTACTCCCACCTAACCCTCCAACTAAATATTGCCATGCTCATTCATTACAAGGGTTGGGTTTTTGCTGATTTGACATCTCTTAAAGCTTCAAGAACTCATTAATGGCAGCCTATTGCTTGAGGAAGAAGAAGCATAAAAATTACTTTTTCCTAAGACTCAAATGTGACAATTATGACTCCAAAATACATGGAAACACATATAATCGAATGCCTACATGGCGTTCAAAGCCTGTAACCTATTGTTGTGAATAAAACATCAGCGAACTCCTTCAAAGTGGATGTAAGTTCTTTACGGACCAAACCACTATAAATCCCCATGTTATTTACTGCTTTCTGCACAAACTTTCCCATACGAAACATTATTCTTAAGTAATTAAAAATCCTTAGGTGTTACGACATTTTTTATCGTCAACATTCTGGTGCTTTCATTAAGAGCTTTGCTTTCATTAAGAGCTTAGACTCACTTCTTTTTCCATTTCTATCTCGACTTCGACGCACTACTTGGGTTTCTTCCTAACCTAATGCTTGATTCCGCTTACGATGGTTAACCTAGAAAGAACCTGATGATTGGAACTTCGGCAGCAGCAGGCGCTACCGCTTCTCAACAACTACAATTGGCCGAAAACTCCACTGAAACAGACATCCTTCTTCCAACAGACCCCGATGCTCCAGCAACTCAAGCGAAGATTTACGCACCTAATAAAAGGTTGGAAAACAGATCTCTAGAGCTCAACGAGGCGTTGAAAAACAACGTCGACCTCATGCGTTAACTCCAGGAAAGTTCACGTCTCATCGTTCAAATCCAACTTGCTCAGAACAACGCTCGACCATGGCGCAACTCCTCGAAAGTGCCTCTTCCGAAACTCGACGTCGAAGCCAAAGAAGAAGATTCACTCTCAACACCAACGCCGCTGTCCGCACTAACGCCAACGGCAATGGGAACAGTAACGGGACCACCATAACCATCAGTGAGGGAACGCATCAACACGAATGCTCCCGGTTGGTTAACAATGATGAACCAGGTCCGAGTAACCAACCACTTTCTCAACAGAACCTAATTATGATCGCGCTAAACTTAGGGCCTACGCGTCCAGCAACTCAACATGCCCAAGTCCTACCTAATCAGAATCTGCATCGCCTGCTCAACCATACTTGAATCAGGTCAACAATGATGATGACATGGATGAGGACGAGCTCGACATCCATCTTAGGTGACGTCCACGGCCCGAAACTTCCGAGGTCAACAACAACTGCTGGATCTCATCAGAGAATGTTCATCCGGCATATCTCCCCGACATGTTCCAAACAATCATGAAGAATATGCAAGGGAACGTCAACAACATGTGGGAAACCCACTTGAGAGAACCCCTTTACCAGGGCCGTGCACAAAGCCGAGTGGCCTCGACGCTTCAACTTGCCATAAATGGGGCTCTATGGCGGAACAACTAACCCCTGCGCCTTTCTCAACCACTATAAGTGGCACATGGACTCCAGCAGGGCCACCGATGCCGTCAAATGTAAATTCTTCATAATCTTTTAGGAAGGCACAACCTTGCTTTAGTTCACCCGCCTTCCACTTCAATCTATCAGTAACATTAACCAACTGGCAACTGAGATGGTAAGACAGTTCAAAATGCATGTTCCTACATCGAAGAATCTCTTGCCCTCTCCAACCTCTACCATGGCCCGACTAAAACCCTCAAAAGATACCTCGAGCGTTTCAACAATGCCCTCGCTGAGATTGACGACTAGGAACCTTGCACAGTCCTCGTCCAACTTGCCAAAGGCATCCTCGCTGATTCCGAATTGGGACAAAAGGCAACCAAAGACCCTAGAAGCCTTGTGCGAAAGAGTCGGGAAATTCCTATGTCAAGAGGAAGCTCGGCGCAATAGGGCTACTCAAGGCAACCACCCTAACAACCCACACACTAGCACCGTCGAAGAAAGTGTCAAAGGAAAACAAGGCGGAGAATCTTCCAATAAGGGAAAGGGGTAGTCCCGTACAAGACCAAGTGAAACAACGGCAAACCTGGTAGTCGAAGCAGCATTCAAGCTCTCACAGATCAAAAGAAGCATGACCGCTATCAAAATTATAGGAACTACACTCCGATCAATTGCGATATGGAGACAATCTACTTAGAAACATGTAATACTCTCTAATACAAGAAACCCAACACTAGGGAATCCATCGACTGCTAGAAAAACTCCGGCAAATACTACAGATTCCACGATATGTATGGGCACAACACTAACGAATGTCGCCACCTCAAGGATACGATTGAAAAACTCATTCGCGAGAAACTTCTGGAACAGTACATTAAGGTTCCTACTTCGTCGGAAGCAGCCGCAGGACCCTTCAACGTCCGCTCTTTCTCCAGCTAATGCGGCCCCATGGCCATCCAATCAAAGACCCAAGGCATCATGATCAACATTATATACGGTGGATATCACCCCAGAAATGAGAGCTTCTGAAAGATGGAGGAATATGCCAACTCCATCAAGCATGTCAGCCATGAGGCATGCTTTACTCTGGACGAATTTGCCCTGCCAAGCTCCAGAAGACAATGCGGGACGATATCGTCTTCCGGGAGAGGGAGTCTATGGGAATTGAGATCCCAACCATAGACCCTCTCATCATCTCAGCTCAGATTAGCCCTGTCTTCATTTGAAGGATCCTAATTGATTCAGGAAACATGGTCAACATCATCTTCAAGGCATCCAATGATCAAATGAAACTAGAGGCCAAAGACTCGAAGTCTTGCCATACCACGATTCATGGCTTCAATGGCTCCTCCAACCAACCCGTAGGCATGGTCAACCTCTCAGTATAGCTCGGAGAAGGGGATCAGAGCTACGTTCGAATCCTTACCTTTGTGGTCATCGACGTCATCTCTCAATATAATGTCTTCCTTTGCCACCCTTTTCCTCGTAGAGTTCATAGTCTGCATATCTCCATGGTCCCTTCTAATGTAATTTCCAACGGAGAATGGGATCGGCACAATTAAAGGCGACCAAGCAGCCACGAGAGCTTGTTATCTCACAGAATGGAAGAACGTGCACAATAAGGAAAAACACAAGACGATGCCACCACCCTTTTGCGCTAATACCATCTCCACATAGCAATCAAAGGTGTCTGAGTCCTCGGTCAGGCGCGACTGCCGTCTTTTTGACGATCTCGATTTGAAGGAAGAAAAAGAGCCAAATTTTGAGAGGGCTACCCTGGTAGAACCAACAGTGGATGTTCCGATAACCCCGACGACCCGATAAAGGTCTTGAAAGTTGGATCACAACTCCATCCCACAATAAAGGAAGAGGTGGTAGAAATCTTAAGGGCCAACCTCGACGTATTCGCGTGGACCCACTCCGACATGTGTGACATCGACCCATGAATCGCTTGTCACATGCTCAGTATTGACCCTAGGCAACTTCTAGTCAAACAGAAGCGTAGAATTTTGGGAATCAAAAGTTCGACTACACTTGAAGAAGAGGTGGATAAGCTACTTGATAACGACTTTATCGGCGATGCTTTCTACCCCGAATGAGTCTCCAAACCGGTCATGGTCAAGAAAGCAAACGGCAAGTGGTGAACGTGTTGACTACTCCAATTTGAACAAAGCCTGCCTAAATGACCGTTTCCGACTTTCGAAAATCGATCAGCTTGTCGACTAAATCGCCGCCAGCTTCTTCCTTCATGGATGCGTACTCGGGCTGCAATCAGATTATGATGTACCTTCTAGATCAAGATCATACTTCTTTCTTCACTGATTCGGGTTCTACTGTTATGTCGTTATCCCCTTCGGTCTCAAGAATGTTGGAGCCACCTATCAGAGACTGGTCAATCGCATGTTCAAGGACCAGATCAGGAGATCTATGGAGGTTTACGTAGACGATTTGCTCGTGAAAATGAGGGTATCGAACAACTACGTCAACGACCTTGCAAAAACGTTCGATGCCCTTCGCAAATAAGGCATGAAACTAAATCCCTTGAAATGCTCTTTCGGCGTTGCGTCGGAAAAATTCCTGGGTTTCATTGTCAATTCTCAAGGCATCGAAGCAAATTCAGATAAGATTAAAGCTACCCGGGATATCCAAGTTCCTTGGAGCATCAAATATGTTCAAATCTTAAACGAGAAGTTGGCCGCCCGAAGCCGATTCATCTCTAAAGCTACAGATAAATGCCTTTCCTTTTTCGATTTTCTCAGAAAGGGGAAGCGCAAATTCACATGGACACCGAAGTGCATGGACGTGTTCCACAACCTCTTGAATCACTTAGAGCGACCATATATCTTATCAACACCCGTGGATCATGAGGACTTATACATCTATTTGGTCATTTCTATGCAGGAAATCAGTTCAGCACTTGTGCGCATTGAAGATCGTGTCCAACGACCTGTCTACTACATCAGCAAGAGGCTAAAAAGGGTAGAAAATAAACTACACAAAGCTCGAGAAGCTAGCTTACTGCCTGTTGGTCTCTTCTTGGAAGCTGAGACACTACTTTCAGTCTCATCCAATCAAAATCTTCACTGACCTGCTGCTACGATAAGTCTTACAACGACCTGAGGTGTCTGGGTGACTTCTGAAATGGAACATAGAACCGAGCCAATTCGATATCACATTCATTCCTTGTCGAGCCATCCTTAGACAAGCCCTCACAGATTTCATAGTAGAGTTCACCATTCCAAAAGATCCTCCTCCGGAAGACATCGAGACTCCAGATATTCAATGGAAACTGTTCGTGGATGGGTCCTCTAATAATCAGTATTTAGGTGCCAGAGTCGTACTTATTACTCCTGAGGAATGCTCGATATTTTATGCTTTGAAGCTCGACTTCCCTACTACCAACAACGATACAGAATACGAAGCCTTGATTATTGGACTCCGAATTACAATCGAACTTAACACCAAGGCTATCTAAATCTACTCTGACTCACAACTCATCGTATGTCAAATGCAGGGAGAATACCAAGCTAATAGGGAACTTCTCGCTCCCTACCTTGCTCGAGTCCACGAACTACTCACCAATTTCGACCACTACATTGATACGCACATCTCTCGAGGACAAAACGACAAAGAAGGCTCATTAGCCAAGCTAGCGAGCTCTGGGGATGCGTAACTCATAGGGCTACTATCCCTAGTCGAAGTGCTCGATTCTCCGAGCATCAATCAGATGTAGACTGATTCGATTGCAATGACAAAGGTCAAGCCCGAATCTTGGATGACCCCAACTAAGAGCTATTACAACATGAAATCCTCCCAGAGCGCTACAAGGAAAGGCGAGAACTCACTCGCAAATCATCCTGATATATCATCTAGAATGGAGTGCTCTACCAAAAGGGATTTCCTGTTCCGCTACTCCGGTGTGTATCCCACAACGACGCCGACCGTGTGCTATTAGACGTGCACGAAGGCGAGTGCGGTGACAACACAAAGGGGCAAACCCTGGCCAGGGAGATTCTCAGATATGGTTACTTCTGGACCACACTCGATTAGGATGCCACGGATTATGCCCGTAATTGTGGCAAATGTCGGAGATTCTCCATGATTCCCAGATCCCTACCAACCGAGTTAACACAAATGGTCCGTCCTTAGCCATTTTCCATGTGAGAAATCGATATCATCGGAACTCCCCCAATGGACAGAGGCAGTGCACGCTATGCTACCGTTGCAGTTGATTAATCCACCAAATGGGCAAAAGCTAAGTCCCTCACTACAATCACTACCAAGAAGGTGATCAACTTCGTCGTCTGCAACATCACACTCGATATAGAGCCCTTCAAGCTATCATTTCTAACAACGGAACTCAGTTCGAGAGCGTTGAGTTCAAAACTTTCTACCAACGGCACAATATCAAAAAAAATCTCAGTAGTAGCTCATCCGCAAGCCAATGGGCAAGTCGAGGCTGCTAACAAAGTGATCAAGTCCATCATCAAAAGCATTTGGAAAAGGTCGGAGGCTTATGGGTAGATGAGCTCCCTCTGGCTCTATGGACCTAACGGACCATCCATAAGTCAGCGACTGGACATAGTCCTTTCGCTCTCGCCTATGGATCCAAAGCCGTCATTCCCACTGAGCTCAAACTCCAATCTCACCGAGTCACTTACTATGATCCAAAGACCAACCAATATCTCCACTTGGAATCACTTGATTCACTCGAAGAGAAAAGGGATGATGTTGGACTCAGAGCTGTCACTCAGCGCCATCGAGTCGCTAAATACTTCAATTCAAAAGTTCTTCCAAAGGTCCTCGATGACGGCGACCCCATCCTGAATCGAATCATTCCCACACCGACTGGTTTCAGTCCATGCTGGGAAGGTCCATACGTCATAGAACAGAGGGTTGGAGATGGAACCTTCAGGCTAACGAATGTTGACAGTGCCGAACTCCCAAGAGCATGTAATAGTGAACATCTTTGTCGCTACTTTACATAACTTACTGTACAAGCTTACTGCTTTCCAATAATGTTTTCTTTTCTTCAAATTCAAGGCATTGTAAAATAAAGGCCATAGATACAAAGTTATTAGTAAAGATAGTTTTCATTTCTCTATGTTCTTGGCATGTTAATTCCTGTGTAGTATGATCAAGCAACCATCACAACTGACTTGCATACACGAATGTACAACACTGGATCGGCACCCCAGTGTGCGGAACCGGTCCCACCAAACTCTAGTCTCGTATCAATGACGAGACCGATTATAAACAACTTGGTACGTTCACTTACTTGAATACCTACCCTCGCTCCCAAGTCTTTGGACTTGGAGGCAGCCCATCAACCAAACGAATGGAACATCGACCGCTCGTTTGGTTCCATCTGACGCAAAGGGTCCGGATCTAGGCAATAATCGACGAATCAATGAACTCTATGCCTTCTCACAACTCGGCACCAACAACCTCAGGGAGGTTCCAAGAGAGAAGGCACCAGAGCCGAACATCGCACGACTCGGAACTCCCGACCAAGGGAGAATCCGAGAGAAAAGTATGTGCTTATAAACTTCGCCCGACTCAGTATTCCTGACCGAAGGAAGTCTTTCTTGCTATCGCGGCATTAGCTTTCTCCTTAGCATCCTGCCTAGCCTTCACCTGAGCCTCCTACAGAGCCGCCTCATTTGTCTGCTTTTTATCTTTCGACTCCTCTGCCTTAGCAACCAGCAAGACCTTTTGAGCCTCCACCATGTCATGCATTTTCTGCACACTCGCATCCACTGGACCCATTACATGGATACTCTGACCATCTATCACCTCACCCTCCTCTAGAAGATCCATATAAACCCTAGCATTGAGATCCACATCTGAGAACGTATCCATGTGACCACCTCCGAACTGTATCCCTTGCAATCCCAGTCTAGACTCAGGCATTTGAGGAAATATCGGGGAAAAGCCCGTTGTATTCTCTACTCTAAATGGGGCTTCACAACAAAGAAAAAGGCTACTTAGTTCCTTTTAACTTGGTGCTTATATCCATTTTGAGCATTCGTGATAATAAGACATTACCTCCAGGAACTTATGGCGCGGGGGCAGTAGGCAAAGTGCTCGTTGTTGTAGTCATGAAGGATCCCTGGAACCCCAGCTCTGGAAAGTTGGGGTTAAACCTGGTCGTAGTAAGAGATAGGGTTGTAGGGCTGGTGACAGTGGCGGACATGACTAGTGGCCAGTAAGAAATCCCCTCTGCAAACTCTTGAGTGACAATCACACTCTCGGTAAGCACAATGTAACGACCCGTATTTTTAGCGATATAATAATTAATTAATTTAATTATTTATCTAGTGATTTAGAGATTTAAATGGCTTGGATTAAAATTATATTGAATATTTAATTAATATTAATAATAGAATGATATATTTAATTCTGAAATAATCAAAAATAGTAGAACTGGCAATATAGTGTGAACTGAGTCATTAAGCTGATTTAATTTAGTTAGAATTTGAATTATATTAACGAATATATTATATAAACGACAGTTGAACGTATAATTATATTATAATTATAATCGAGCTCGAAATGGCGCTGCAGTTCGTAATTTGGAAATTCAAACTTTAAACGAATATACAGAATCCGTTTTAAGTCGGATTTCTGTGAAACAAGAAACCTTCGGAGCTGGTGAAGTATATTTTTCTAGTGGAAGAGAAAAATCGAGATTTCGTCGTGTAGATTCTGATTTATGTCCAAATCAAATTTTAAAATAGCCGGTATGGAATTCCTTTATAATTTATATTATAGCGATTTATTTATATTATAAAGAGATTTTTCAATATAAATTGAATATCGATTCAACCGGGATTTGAATATCAAGTTATAAATCCAATTAAAGCTGTATGATATTCTGTTGTGAATATATACGATAATATTTATTTTTAAATATTTAATTTAATTATTTTTAAATATATTAATATTTAAATGGGTTTATTTAAAGGTTTAAAAATAGCTAGTTTTGCAAACGACCTCTGTTTTCGACGATACTACTTTTGTTGGATCTGGAATATTAAATTATTGTTATATTTCAATTTTCATAATTTTTGGAGTCAGTATGTGATCGTATGGAATTTTAATGTGAAATACAGTCGATAATCTGACTTTAAAAATACGTTGTGAGATTCGTGTTACTCTGATGTTGTTGTTTTTTTCATCTTCTATTCTAATTTTCTATCTTATCTATTCTCACCCTCTAACTTCTTTTTATTAATTATCAGGTATTTCTGATGTCTGAATAGTCGACATTGGTATTTGTGTCGATTTTCGGAGTTGAAAATCCCTAGGTCGTTATAGTGGTATCAGAGCTGAAGGTTAAGTGATTACCTTGGCTCTGTGGCGTGACTCAGTAGAGGTGGGGTTAGTAATACCCTAGATTGAGTTTGAGTGTATATATACGAGTGAATGTATTTGTAGATTTTATAAAAATTGTTTTATATTGTGGAGATTTATTGGTTGAGTTGTTTATAGATTCTGGTCGATCAGTTTGATCCACTATATCGGTAGGAGTTTCTAAACACTCGAATACGATAAACCGACACAGCATGTTTTAAAAAGAGGGTAAAGGAAATAATTTTACCCAAATTATATTTTGATATAAAAGAATGATTTATATTGGAATGATTACGGTATATTTGATGTGTTGGTTATTATTATAATCGAGTAAGATTATAAATTAAATGGTTATGTAAATAACCAATCAGAATGCATATAAGTGTAATAAATGGAGTCAGATGAAATAAATCTGAAATTAAAATCAGAATTGGAATTCAAATTCCTAAAATATGAAAAATTGTTTGTAAATGGATTGAATTAATTATATGAGAATTTTAAAATCCTGGGAGATTATAAATTGTTTTACAAACATTGTGAATGATAATTTGAAATGTATTTCAAAGTGAAAATGTTTAAATATGGTTTTGAAAGTAATATAGTATTGAACTCACTTCGATCGCTGGAAAACAGATTCCGATGATGATAGCTGCATCATCGGTGTTCATTTTCGAGTTTATAAGTAATGGATTACTACCAAAAATTTTGTTTTTGAATTGTTTTGAGGAAAACAAGTGGTTTGATACCCAGAAATGAATAATTGATTTCTGAAAAGGATAAATTGTTTAAAACTCCCAAGAAGGAGACTGCTGGAAAAAAAATTAATAGAAATTTGTGAAAGCGAATTGAAATTAGTTTAAAACCAGTTAAGTGGAATTAAATTTGATAAAACGATACTGAAACCAGAATTTGAATTAAAGATAATTAATTAGAGAAATAAATTAGTAAATGGAATAATGGATGGAACTTAACAAGGCTAAGTAGGTTGGATTGATATGTTAAGAATTTGAAATTCAAGAATGGTACTTGAGATTTAGAATGGAATTTGGCTTGGATAAGCAAATGGTTGGGTTGAGGGTAAAATTGACTGGAATTTGATTGAGAAGATATTGGCATATGCAGAATTGGTGACAGATGGAAACGATATAACGATATGCCCGACAAAACGATACACGTTTATTTTTTCATGGGTTTGATGATTTATGAGCCTGTTCGGCAAGCCGCTTGACTGTTTTGTTTTCTTTTGGGTTGGAGAAGGCCCAGAGAGGCGAGTTGTAGTTATACCGATTGACCCGTACAAAGGAGGTGCTAGCGAAATTTTTCAGAAATTTAGGGTGTTAGAAAATTTTCAGAATTTTTGGAAATTTTCGTTAATAAGAAATTAATTAATATTTTAATTGAAATTAATTAGTACAGTGAAACTGAAGTTAAGAAGTAAACAAATAATTTTTAAACCAGTTAATAGGGTTGTTCTCTACCTTAGCAATTTCGAGGACGAAATTATTTTAAGGGGGGAAGAATGTAACAACCCATATTTTTAGCGATATAATAATTAATTTGTTTAATTATTTATCTAGTGATTTAGAGATTTAAATGGTTTGGATTAAAATTATATTGAATATTTAATTAATATTAATAATAGAATAATATATTTAATTCTGAAATAATCAAAAATAGTAGAACTGGCAATATGGTGTGAATTGAGTCATTAAGCTGATTTAATTTAGTTTAGAATTTGAATTATATTAACGAATATATTATATAAACGATAGTTGAACGTATAATTATATTATAATTATAATCGAGCTCGAAATGGCGTTGTAGTTCGTAATTTGGCGATTCAAACTTTAAACGAATATACAGAATCCGTTTAAAGCCGGATTTTCGTGAAACAAGAAACGTTCGGAGATGGTGAAGTATATTTTTCTAGTGGAAGAGAAAATTAGAGATTTCATCGTGTAGATTCTGATTTATGTCCAAATCAAATTTTAAAATAGTCGGTATGGAATTCCTTTATAATTTATAGCGATTTATTTATATTATAAAGGGATTTTTCAATATAAATTGAATATCGATTCAACCGGGATTTGAATATCAAGTTATAAATCCAATTGAAGCTGTATGATATTCTATTGTGAATATATACGGTAATATTTATTTTTAAATATTTAATTTAATTATTTTTAAATATATTAATATTTAAATGGGTTTATTTAGAGGTTTGAAAATAGCCAGTTTTGCAAACGACCTCCGTTTTCGATGAAACTAATTTTGTTGGATCCGGAATATTAAATAATTGTTATATTTCAATTTTTGTAATTTTTGGAGTCAGTATGTGGCCGCACAGAATTTTAATGTGAAATACAATTGATAATCTGACTTTAAAAATACGTTGTGAGATTCGTGTTACTCTGATGTTGTTGTGTTTTTCTTCTTCTTCTATTCTAATTTTCTATCTTATCTATTCTCACCCTCTAACTTCTTTCTGTTAACTATCCGGTATTCCCGATGTCTGGATAGTCGACATTGGTATTTGTGTCGATTTTCGAAGTCGAAAATCCCCGGGTCGTTACACACAAACTTCCCCTTCTCAGCAGCAAGTCTCGCCAACCTCACTTTCTCAACTTCTTTATGTAGGAGTCTCCTCCATTCAGCCAGCACCTCACGCTCTCTCTTGTACAATAGGGTTCCCATGAGACGGAATTCATCTACTACCTCCATCTGTCATAACCGAGCCTTAAACTGCAACAACCTTTCCCATGTATGAGCCATCACTCGGGGATAGTCCTTAACCCACGAGATTCCGCGGAATCCCAATGCCTTGACATACATACCCCAGATGGGATCCTCCAAAGATGCTTTCACCTTGGCATCAATGTCCTCAATCTCCTCCTTGAGTCTCTTCACTTATCTTTGATGTTCGGCCTTTAACCCATCCAGTGAGCTCATCACATCCCTGTTGCTGGTTTTGGCATCCTCTTTGTCTTTCCTAGTCGCATCCCACTATCTCCTCGGCTCGACATTCTATTTCTGCAACCTCTAAGCCTCTTCATTCTCGGCTTTCAGCCTCTGGTTCTCCTAAGCCAAGGCCTTGCTGTCATTCTGGAGCTGGAATACCCTTTCGTTATCCTTCATCAAACGGGTATTCTCCTTTACCAGTTCAAAGTTATTAAGGCTTGCATTTTCGATCGACACCGAGGCTACGGTGTCGTTGAATGTTGAAGAAAAAATTTTTGACTCCCTTTCCAGCCTCTCATACTTCTCCTTCAGCTCACTTGCTTCGGCAACATAGAGTTAGCATATAAACATGTTGCCCGAATACGCAGAAATAGGTGCAACTTAAAAAATCATCTTACGCAGCAACTCTTCATGATCATGGACAGTCAGCCAATTATCCTTGACCTCCTGCTTTAGGTTGGCAATCTCCACATTCTTGTTACGGACGAGCTCTGAGAGGTGCCTCGAATATTTGTAGAATTTGTTGCATTGATAATAAGAAGCATACACCTTCGGCCACACTATGTCGGTATTCTCTCAGGGAATCATATTGATGTTCAGAAGCCATTTTATTGTGTCAAGATAATGCTTGGGAAACCACTTTTTCAGTTAAGCCTTCCTCTGGTCTACGGTAAGCTCTGGACCTTCGGGTGCCTCTGGCATTTGTCCCATTTTCTTCGATGTTATCTTCTTCCTTTTCTTGGTATGCGTCAATTCCTTTACTTTGGAAGAGATGACTGTCGCAGCAGGCGGAATGTAGGGAGGGATCATCGAAAAGGGATGCCTCGTGCCTGCGGAAACATATCTTGTATTTGTCCCAGATGACCGAGTGTATGTAGGAGGAGATTCAGAACGTCGAGATCGTTCCCTATAACGATACTCACTGCCACGGTCATGAGAGTGTGGATGCTCATCAGACAAACTAGCATCTTTTCTAAAATCTCTGAGGAAAGCACTCCTCGAAGGTCGATGACTTCCGACCCCTGACCACGACCTCTACTACCTCTAATTGTTTCACCTGCGAAAGGAACAGATTGGGGATTAGATTCGAACACTATAAACACATAAACAAATGTTGTGTCACACAGTGTTTATGGGTGTGTTTCATAAGTGTTCTCTTAACATACCATATAGCGGCCCGCTTGAAGGAGTGGGTGGTCTCCCCAATGGTTAGAGTTAATACCTCCATACTTGTGGTGTTAGGCCAAGGAGACTTAATAAGCGGAAGCTTGTTCAGCTCGTTAAACTGACCCTCCTTTTCCAACAAGATGGCAGTTTAAGAGGGGGTTACCGGAGACTACGGCTAGGTGACACTTCTGTCCTAGCCTTATCTGTCATGGGCAAGGCATGAGCAGACGACGGGCCCTCGTCTTTGGCTACCACTTCCTCATTGTTGTTATCATCCCTAATGGCTCCCTACTGGATCTTCGTAGCATTGTGCGACTTATACCCGACAGGAGACACTTTTTGTTTACGACTCGGAGAGCTCGCTTCTCCTTCAGTTTCTGTCTTCCTTTTAACCCAAGCAATGGTTGGTCTGATTATTACACGACCAACGGGAAGTAAACCCACACGACGAAGTCAATCCTGGTATAAGACATTCTTGGTGGAGTGAGCACTGGCCGGGATAACCAACAAAGACTCGAGACACTGCTGGTACACGGGATTTTTAGGCATAGGAGGATTTATTGTTACACAAAAGCGAAGTTAACTCTAAGTCATCAACCCGATGAAAGTCAAATTCAAAGTGACCAAAGATACATACTTCCTTCTAGCCATCTTCTCGCAAATCTAGGAGGACAACGCACAAAGAATCAGTCATGCTTAAACACACTCAACTTGTTCCACTTTCCTTTAAAGAACCCAGTGTTGGGCAAAGCTTCTAGAAAATACTGAGAAGGCGAGATAGTGTCCCTCCTCTTCAAATGAAAAAGGTACTGGATGTCTTCTCCATTGGGTTCTAGTTGCAGGTACTCCTTGAAGAGAACGCAGGTGCGTAAGATGGAAGAATACGCATTTGGGTGAAGTTGCAAAGGCGCTATGCGAAAATAGTGTAGTGTATCCCGGATGAAATTGTTAGCCAAGAGCACGCACCCGGAAGTGTATGTTTGCCTATTCTTGGAAGTGAACCCTTCAGGTGGTGCACGAGCCCTATCGCCTTTTTTGAGAACGCGAACATCTCCCTGGGGGATACTAAACCATGTCGCCATATGCCTCACCGCGGTCTCATCCATATGCAGGGGCACCAAATCCGGTGGTTTCTCAACTACAACTGTGCCTGCCATCATGTCTGGCACTACCAGAGTGCTTCCCTCCGTAATATCTATGTCCTCTTCCCCATCGGGATTTTCCTCGGGAACTCTGGGTAATCCTTGCATCATTGGCCAAACTGAGTGCTTGGTCGTTGGTTGTGATCCTCCGGATTGCGCCCCTTGGTCGGGCGCTTTGGGAAAACCCAATGGCTGAGGAGTAGATTTTCCGGAGGTCTCAAGATTTATGTCCTCCGTGATAGAACGGTCTGACGATCCATAATAGTCAGACTAATGTTGAGAAGCTTCAGTCTTTAGAGTCTGTTGTTTCTTAGACCTTGTTTCCATTGCTAACTATACTTTCAATGAAGTTGCATTGGGCATTGCATTGTATAACCTGTACCACTCGTGTTGGTGTAAACTAACATGTATGTGCAGTGTAGTGTTATGCTAATACAGTTATAACTTACAAACTTAGGACACGACGATGATTACAAGTCCTCAAGACTGTAACCATTGTCTTCGTCGACCAACATTGCTGGATTTGCATCGAGTCGCGACTACGTTATGACTAAAATCGAGAGAGCGCGACCAATAGTTTGATAGTTTAGTCAAATCCACATTCCAAATGTATGCTCTATCCTATGTTTCAAGCTGAATTGTCAACTAAGTTTTGGTTAGCGTGAGGTTCGATTCAATCATGCAACGTCGCGGAAGCAACGTGAATCCCGAGGTAGGAAGTCGAAAGTTTAAGTCTTGAATGGGAAACGCGAAGCATCACAATTGCAGGACTCAAAATGTTCGGGCCAACACAGGATCCCGTATCCCCTCAAGGGTACGAAATCTTGTATCCCTTCGGGGATACGAAATTTCGTATCCCCTACCAAGGGATAGAATCGCCACACACTGGCCACTAATTGTGAATCCCCCGAAACTTCGCATCCCACGTTTTCCACATCACATAAATTCCGATCCCTTCTCTTCTTCTCCGAAACTCCTTCTCCAACCCCTTCTTCTCCAAAATGCTACTCGAAATTCAAAATCAGGCCCATAGGCATGGCTTGAGCTAATCCCTTTTGAGGTCAGCTACGAATTCGACTCGAATTCGATTCCAATCCCGTCGAACCCAAAACCAAGTTCGAAGACTTGATCGATTTCACTATCGAAGCCGTGGAGTGACGTCCTGGAGCATTAATGTCGGTCCCATCTCCATTTCATAAGCCCAGATTTCGTCCTATACCTGTTTTCGAAGTTCAAGAGTTTCGAATTTGGGGATTATGTTTTCCTGAGTCAAAATAATGACAAAGAATAAAGAAGAAGGGGGAGGTAAGGTTTCGAACTGAATTTATATGGGGGAGGTAAGGTTTCGAACTGAATTTATATGGGGGAGCGAAGATTCAGGCTTGGCCCAAATGACGTTTAGTATCCCTCGTTGGGTTATGAAACTTTGTATCCTCGTATCCTAGTGGGATACGAAACTTTGTATCCCAGTGGGATACAAAACTTTGTGTCCCGGTGGGATACAGAACTTAGCATTCCACCGTGATATGAAATCTCGTATCCCTACGAAGGATATGAAGCCTCTCCTCTATACAATATATATACATATATATATTTGTGTGTGTATGAAAAGTACATATATAATGACACATGTGTGTACGTACAACGACCCTATGTTGCACATACTTACATATGTATATGTTTCATGCAAATGCTCCCATACCTCGAACGACTGTACACACATGTGTATATGCGTTCGTAAAAACAACAGACGAAAGATTTCCAAACTCCGAGAAATCTCCGACTCGTAAGTCTAACTACAATCAAGCACATACATTTTCGACATCACGACAATCAATATCAATTCGAATCGCAAGCCAACAAAACACTCATAAGTCTAAATGGCTCAAGAGTGTACTACTAGCAGTCGAATCCGCGAGACCATGTCACCACTCGGAATCCCACTCGCACAAAACCACATGAAAACGTGCTAGAGTACGTGTGGCGCCCTGTCAATAACAACTCACTTACGTTACGACGTAAACGAGAGTAGATGACTAACATTTGAAATTCATGAGTAAACATGAATTAGACGATCAACAACGACTCTTTCAACTCAAAGTACATCATGTCCAAACAAGACGTACTTTGGAGGGCAAATGTTAACCACCTTTTGGTCTGGTTCCCAAAAGTACACCAGGCACGCTCGACTCAACACATTGCATGGCACCAAATCCCGAAGTGTTGCCAAAACACCAGGGATTCAAGATCAAGAGAAGTCACGCGAGAAAAAGCCTCACTACTCCTCAAAACAGTTTGTTTGACACATTTTCGTATACCTCACCTAAAGGGTTTCAAACCCCACAATAAGCCAAGTTCGTATCCCTCACATGCCAGAAGTTTCGAACCCCTTTGGTTCGACTCCCTCCGCTTCGTATCTGAAAGCTTCAGGTCCCTCACCTTCAGCAAACTTCGACTCCCTCTTCTCCAATAAACTTCGTACCCCTTGACCTCCTCGACTTTCGGACCTCTCTACTTTGTACCCAAAAGCTTCGACCCCCTTCTACGTGCAATTCCAACGTACCCCTAGGGGTACTAAGAACTCGTATCCCCTAGGATATGAGATAACTGTATCCCTCAGCGGATACGAAACTATTCGTATCTCCTAGGGATACAGAACAACCGTATCCCTTCAGGGATACATAACTCTGTATCCCTTCGAAGGGATACGAGTTACTTCTGTCCACTTCGGAGAGGTACGAAATTCTGGATAACAACTACTCAAGGATACGAAAATTCACTGTGTGGCCCCCAAATCCTACCTACCACCACATAACCCATCAACTACAAACACCCCCATGCTCAATCATTACGAGAATTGGACATTTGATGATTTGACATCTGTTAGAGCTTCAAGAACTCATTAACGGCAGCCTAGTGCTTGAGGAAGAAGAAACATAAAATCTACTTTTTCCCAAGACTCATATGTGATAATTATGACTCCAAAATACATGAAAACACTTATAATCGAATGCCTAGATGACGTTCAAAGCTTATAACATATTGTTGTGAATAAAATATCAGCGAACTCCTTCAAAGTGGTCGTAGGTTCCTTGCGGTCCGAATCACTATTAATCCCCGTGTTATTTACTGCTTTTTGCACTTACGTTCTCGTGTGAAACATTATTCTTAAGTAATTAAGAATCCTTGGACGTTACAACATTTTTTTGCCGTCAACAATATTAAGAATCCTTGAGCGTTCAATGTCATCCTAAAAACTTAGCACCCCAAAAGCCCCTTGATATAAACCTCGCATTTATAATAAAATAAGTGAGTGGAAGGTGAAAGAATGAGTGGAAGGAGAAAGAAGGGAAATACTTGATAGAAAATAGAGAGGCAAAGGGGTGCTTCACTGTTCGGGTGCCATTGAAACTGCCTATATATATATATATATATATATATATATATAGACACACACATACATACACACATAAAATCTTAATGCAAAATAAATCTTCTTTAACTTTTCTTCAAACACAACAACATGGCAGTTGAAACTAAAACACATTCATCATAACCTTAAAGCTTGAACAACATATTTAGAACCACAACAATACGTTATTGGCACTGATTTTTATTTTAGGTATCACTAGTAGCACTCATACGGCTCAGCAGATCAAATAGAAATGCTATTAGGGATTCCTTTTGACGTAATCCCGGCTTCGCTTGTTGGATATAACAAGGAGTAGGGAACATTAACAGGCCCTGCTCTGTTCTTCAAACTCTTGTCATTGTTACGCTTCTCAATATTATCTGCAGCCACAGAAAGTCTTGCACCAAACCTTTTGAATGCGTCAATTGCTTTCTGATCATTAGTCCATTCAGTTGAATCGCGTGTTCCAAGATACACCTCATCGGAAGCATGAGTCGATAGAATCTCCATAAGAGAAATGCCAATGATGCTCTGTAGTTGAGTAGTGATTGTTTTGAGAATTGCCTTTTCAGGGTTTGTTTTTAGCAATTCATAGTCGGAAGTTCCTTCCTTAGGCATGAACCTGCGGCTAATAGTAGGGCGATTTGGAATGTAGGTGGTGAAAGTATACTGGCCGAAATTGACAGCAGCGTGGAGAGCAGAGGCTATCCAAATGATGATTGTGCATGACTGCGTCAAGTCTTCAACCGTCTGCATTTTTGGCCACCATGTCCTATCTTTTAAGTCTCCATGACCAACTTCTCGCACTTCTTTCCAAAATGCTTGGAGTTCAGGATCAGCTTGGACGGTGGCATCAGTTGGGTAATAAATCGCACAGTATTCTTTGACCCATGTCTCGATTGCTGACCAAATTTCAAGTCCATCTACCGCGTATGGATAATCTTTGATTAGTAGGTTGAGTTTGTGTGGGCTTGATTCATCGTGGACGGCTACCCCTCTGTAAATTACAAAAGAAAATCATGGCTTATAGTTATTAATCATATTAAATGTTTAAGATTACATATTGTCTGTAATAATCGATACCTTTTCAGGAGATCAGCAGGCAAAGCTTGTTCCATGAAATTCCAATCATTGTAAACCTTTGCTGACATTTCCATGGCAAATTTGTCTGGGAACACAATTGATTCAAGAATTCCACCCCCACTTATAAGAGCTTGGCGAGCCAATGCATTTATATTCATGGTGTCACGGTAATGTGGGACTAAAAGTTTGTTAATGGGATGCAATGCGCTCAAATGTCTGTTTGTTGCTAGGATAAATGGTTCTGTCACTGCATGGGTTTTAAGCCTGCAAATTTTATGTTCTGAGTAAGTAATTTTGTTAGGTTATCATGTTACCATAGTTAAAGAATGTCGGCTTACCAATGGCTAATGAGTTCATGGATTCCATAATCATTGACACCAACATATGCTTTTGCTAATTCCCAAATTGCACCCTGAACTCCCGTTAGTTCTGCTGGTGTGAAGACTTCATTGACTGCACCATGTTGTTCTCCATCTGGGTGAGGCAAACTGAGCTCAATGGCTAATGGCTTCAAGGTACTATCTTCGTTTAAGAACAGAACGGTTCTTGTTGCATAAACCTTATTCTTGGTAGTATTGATTCTATTCAAGTATGGGATCAATGCGTCATGGTGATCTAAAATGAAAAGTCTTTTCTGCTCCAGGGCCTGAAAATCTCTAATTTTTCAATACATATACATATAAATTTTAGCAACCAGAAACTTTACAGATGATAAGAGAACACTAACCTGTTGAACACTTAGGCCATTTAAATTTTTCTCTACATCTGCTGCTGTAATTGAGCTTATTTGGTTACCATATTTGCTAGAATCCAGAGAACTTGATGGAGGAAATTCCTGCAACAGAATAAAAGTACTTGATTTCTTTTCTGAAGGGAAACATTTTTATCCAAATTAATCGCTGTTCTGAACTTTACCTCGAGCAAACGGATGATATGTGGATTCACACCTGCCAGCATCTCTCGCGCAAATTCCTCATCGCTTCTCCAGGCATACTTATCATCTGAAAATAGGCCAACATCAACTACCATTATCAGTACAATTGTCAAATATAAAACAAGTTACGCTAGCACAGACCTTGAATAAGCTGAGGAATCGGGTACTTAAGAAAGCTTTGCCCATTTTGAGTGCTAATAGCTGCCTTGATCATTGGAAAAGGAATGGCTTGTTTGAGTGAATCCAGTAGTGGAACACTGGGAATCGGTAATCCACCTCTGAAGAGACGATGCACATCTTCGTACGAGTCATACTCGTTTGGTGTCAGATCGAATATTGTTTTTAGGAGAGGAATGAATGAATCTGCTAGTGATTTTAGAGAGTAACCAAGAAAATCTGACATTTTAAGATGGCCAAACCTTTCATCTCTTGGAACATAGATGTCAAGGCCTGTTAATTGTAATCTGCTTTCCGTCTTTGGATCTGAGGTATCAGAAAAATAAATACTTGTCATTACTCTATGTTAATTGAAATTTGTTAGCATATCAGCGTGTCAATCTGTGCTCTAGTGTGGAACCATGCAGACGATTTTAAATAAATTTTGTGCATACATTGTGAATGTGGTTTTCATTACATTTGATGAAAAATTATGAGTAGATAAATTAGCGAGACAATTAATCTTTTGGTACAATGTATAAAGTTACCAACAACTGACAGATAAAAAGAACAATTTTGAAATTTGACACATGTAACTAGTATGGTACACGAAACAAATATGCCTAATCCAATTCGTAGATCTGAAATGATCAAAACAAGTTGAACTCTCTTTTTCAGGTGCTGAAACTCATGCCTGACCTCCCAGTCATTCATGCAGGACGGTATGAAGACCCAAAAACCAAATAAAATAACTCATTTCAAATTTACCTGTTCTTGTAGGTGGTCGATTAGTCTTTCCCCTACGTGGATATGGGAATTCTTGAGAACCTCCAAGCACGGGACGAATAATTCCGGAGTCAGGGTTACCAAGGTCATTGTAATAAGCGTAGTTGTACACCCGATCCCCATCTTGTAGCTGTCTAGTTACATCATCGCCTCTCAAGTGATAGAGCTCTTCTTCTCTGTATGGTTTCAGTGGAGCTGGTGTTTTCGCTGGAAGGTATACCTGTCATGAATATTTTACAACTATTATTCAATTTCATCATAGGCCCAACACTTGTTTTTGGTCAACTGAGTTCTGTGATCATGCATCGACTTTTTAATGATTGCCATCTTTATGACTTCAAACTGGTCTTAGCATGTCATTGTTGTATGCCTTAAGTTACTCTATGAAATATGTAGTATATCTTCACAATCAATCAACGTGACATAATTAATTAACCCTGCTTCTATTATTTAATAGAATTATAATTGTATTATTACCTGTTTCCGTTTGTTCATACTAGCAACAGTTGATATGCTTATTGATTTACAATATATTCTATATTCTATTAAAACACTATGTAGGCAGAAAAAGTGACATGAAGTAAAACTTACATCATTGGCAAAGAAGATCCTGTCATAATTATACTTGCTGACATTGTAAACCCATGAATTACACACAAAGTGAATTCGACCTTTTCCCGGATAGTCTTCAATGGTGATGCTTTTGAGGAAGAATTGCTCAAGATGGTTGTTTCTTACAATGATAGCTCCAGGAATTCCAATATTTTCTTGGTATTTGAAATGAACAGTGAATGCAGACTCGCCCGCAACAATCGATGGCAAATTGAGGATGCTCTGCTCCAGGTAGGCTTTCTCCCCTACCACTCCTCTGTTCCCATTATCTTCAAAATATAAATGAAAACAAAGCTGTAACCATGTTGTTACTACTAAAGGCACAACAGTCAAATTGCTAATATTAGAATGAAATGAAAACAAGAAAAGTAGTGTGGCACTCACTGGAGTTGCCATTAGTGGAACTAACAAGCTGAAATGATATGGATTGCCCTAAAAACTCTTGCACCTCGTCCAGTATTGTTCCAGTGAAATCTGTTAAATCAAGTACGTTCTTTTTCATTAATATGACCTTAGCTTTCACTTTTGAAACTCCTCCTCCTGTTAAACCTCCTACTATTCCCCCCACAACTCCTCCAATAGTTCCACTGAGCATTTTTACTGAATATTTGTTTAAATATGTAGAGTTATAATATGAGTGAAATGAAAATGAAGATGTTGAGATTGCCAAAGACTGGGGTGGTATTTATAATGTATCATGTGCACATGATACATGATCAATGTCAATTTGTATAGAAGTCCCTCTAAAAGTTTATCCATTTATATTTGTTTAAGAGTTAGGTGGATGTGAACGATGCATTATGTTCCCACTTTGGTCTCTTAAATTTCTAACCTACTCTTATTACTCTTATGTGTGATTCGTTTTTGGGTAGAACCTAATCATGTATCTAGTGTACAGAAAATTAGGTAAATACCCAGACTGTTGAGCTTTAATTGAAAATGTAATTTTTCACCTTAATATGATTTCGTGTATGTGATTTGCATCTAAATATGAAGTATGCAATGAAACAGTATGGTTTGGATTTGAAGCTACTTCTATCAGAATACAAGTTTGTTGACCTCATTTTAACTGGGGTCACCATGACACCGCTAACGGTGTTAGTGGTGTGGGCTGTGATTGACCCCTGAATTTCTCTCATTAAATCACAGTCACGCATCATTAACACCGTTAGTGATGTAATGATGACCCCAATTAAAATGTGGTCAACAAACTAGGTCTCCCATTCACTTTAGTTTCTTTTTTTATATTTTATTTGCGAAATGCTTGTTGGCCCGGATTTGCGTTAGTCAGTTTATGCGGAAGGAATGCTTACCGTTGGATTTTCCACCTCTTTTGGATTTATGCCCACCTGAATTGCATGTCATCCGTCCAAAACTGGATCCGCAATTTCTGACTAAAAACCATTCGGGCTTTGTAGCACAGCCATGAATGATGAAGGACCAAAACAATGAACAATACTGAGTTAGGAAAACTAGGATTTACCTAAGTAGAGTAAATATAAATTTTGGTTGGAACTCAAACTCTGAAGAAAACCGTTGGTGTGTATTTCGGCATTTTTGACGTTACATAGCTTTGGTCAAAATTAATGTGCAGTGATTGGTTGAAAACGTTATTTGTCATCTTCGCTCATTTTGACAAACAAGCGAGTGTTGTAAATTAAGACAAATTGTTGTTAAGGTAAAATGAGCCGAGATGATTAATCTCTTCAATCCAAGATTTAATAATTCGGTTTTGGTTCGATTTCGATTATTTGAAATTTTATCGGTTTTGAACGACTTTATAAATTGAAGAGATTTCGGTTTTGGTTTAGATTTCGATTTTCTATAGTTTGTATGTGATTGTAATTATCATTTTAGTACAGTTTAATGATTTTTCAATGGTTTGTTATGTATCTATATGTTATCCTGTGGAGGTTTTTGAATACCAATTCAAACACGTGGAGTAAAGCCTAAAACAAATTATATCAATTAACAAAATAAGTGTTGTAGATTGGTATTTGGTAGATTATAAAGGACTGTAAATTTTGTATGAATGTCCGACATTCGTTCGTTTCCATAACCGAAACACGCTCATCCGAGTTCGTTCGATTTTCATTTAGGACACGAGTTAGAACAACAAAATTTGTCTAAGAAAAAATCATGTCCAGCCCGTGTTCATTCGAATTTCCTATCATTTGATATAAAGTTGAGCAAAAAATCTTATAAAAAGTATGAAATATGATACATAAAGCTCTGTCCGATCGGATCCGTTCGTGTCCGAGTCCGAAAAATATATGCTCGTGTCCGACTGATTTTATTTAGGACACGAATTAGAACTTCAGAATTTCTCCGAGAAAAAAACTTGTTCGATCCGTGTTCGATCAGATTTTTTTTTAGGATAGAAACTGAACACACATTCGTTCGGTTTGATCGAACCGATTTACATCCCTAATTATAATATATTCATAAAGCCCAAAATAAAGAGTTGCCCAACTCAGAGGCCGACACTTTTAACGACATTACAACAAGAAAAGTTGAAATGAGAAGGAGGAAAACAACATGAGAAACATGTAATTTTAAAACCATACTCAAATCTACTTGTTATATTATATTTGTTTATCTTTAACACTTCAATAATTGATGGAATTGAAAATCGTTAACATTAAACTAAAAGCATAAATTATGTTTCTCAATTTAAGGATGATGATCAGATATGATAATTATTCGATATTCGTCCATTTCAGTTGCAATCTTTGATCAAAGTTGTCTTCGGAAAGTTCAAAGCAACAAACCATGGTTCGCTTTGCCAAAACGCTGATGAAAGATGCAGCTCGAAATTATTGGATAATTAAATGATGCCGATAGATAATCAATGTAATTATACAAGTAGGTGACATTTTGGTGTCAAAACCATTATTATTGGACACGTAATGTCAGGCTTTGATTAAATATGCTGCTGCCAGCATTCATTTATGGCCCCTTTTTTTCCAGTGTTAATTAAATGTAATCTTCTATCCGTGAATCTTATGCTCCTACTAAAATTGTATTATTCTTCAATTCTCAATGGGAATATTGATTGTACTGAACTGGATGTAAACGTTCTGTCTAAAAGAAATAAGTAAGAATAATTGATAATCAGTGCTCGGGATTTCTATTCCACAACCTTTTAAATCCATTCTTAAATTCTGCCTGTTGAGCCAATTAATTCTAAGAATGCTTTCCACACAACAATAGTATGCCACTTCAACTAAATATTTTAGCGAAGTACTTAAACAGAACTAGAAGTTAAAAATCAATGCATTTGCGGCTTCAAGTGGATTATTTGAAAATAACATTTAAACGTAGTATTTTGATTTGTAATTTTTAATGTAATTGAGTTATAGTTACTTAATTATTTGTTTTATTATGTAATATACTGAAACATTTTTTTTTTAGTTTTATCATATATTACCCTACAAAATTGATCTAGGAGGGGTAGTAACCCCCTAGATGGATACAGAAGCAACCCCGCGTTCAATCTGACTGGTCAAGTCAAGGGGGTTAAAGGTTCAACACATCGTCCGAAATGGTACATCTTATTGACTGTCAAACAGTAAAAATAAAAATCTGTTAGCAAACAATTATTAAAGCCGATCGAATTTTTAAAACAATCATCGCTAGATAATGATTTTTGAAAGATATTGATTCATTTGTGTCTTGAAACAATAAGTTTTATATGATTGAAAACATAATACATGTTTAGTTGAGTTAAGGGGGTAATTCGAGGGAAACTGAAAAAATAGTTGTTAGCGTTGGACGCGTCGAATACGGAAACAGACCAGGAATGATACTTAAATGTCGAACTGTGAGATATGAAATTCGAGGTGGGAGAGTAAAATCCACTAAGGCATCTTTTTTGAAAGGTGAGGTTTTAACTTTCAAACTTTAGTACCATAGAAATTATTTTATCTTGTGAAACTGAAAAGTCAAGAATAATAAATGAAAGAAAAAAGAAATCTAGTTGAACGCTATTTTTTCCAATCTCGTTAATTATTGAAATGCTAAAAAAATATTAATAATAATAAATATGTTGGGCAGCTAATATGCATTCAACGTGTGTAATATGAATTTCTACCTTAATAAAACAATAATAAATATTTTTCATTCTTTCATCGTATTAAAATACCCATAACTTATGACTATAATTTTGAACAGAAAAAAGCAAAGGGATGATTTTCAAATATGAATGTCTTTGCATCCGAATTCACTTTTCCATATATCTAAAATGTATCTGTTTTTCAGATGTGAATGTAGTACCATTTCAGATTTCTCAAATACCCACGGACATCTCTATATTATACCTTTTTAAAAGATAATTTTCAAATTTAGAACTAGTCTTTCGTATATGTTGGTGTTATGTACTTAATGGAACTCGTATTTTCACTTCTAATTTGCTAAACTAAAGGTCATTTTAAATAATTTCATTTTCCTCTTCGTAACTTCAATAATTTTTTCACATGAAGAAGCACCCAATGCTCATGACATATATTTCTCTTTTACATTCAGAATGAACGTGGTCGTACAAGAAAAATGAATAAATCAAGTTGTATGTAAACAAATCAGAAGTTCACGGCCTCATAACAACCAACGTCTATGATACGTCGAGCGATCATTCCACTGTCAATTTAAACGTTGGTTTTCAAATTATGGTTTAATTAATCACGCTTAATTGATTTCATGAAGTACAAAAGAATTCTAAACAACGTATCTATGATTGATTTATCGAAGTAAAATAGATATTTAATGCCTCAAAACAAAATCAACCTATTTGTAATTAGTCTACATTGTTCATCAAAAGTATTCACCTTTCATCATCTTTAGGTAAAAAGAGATTTGTGTAGGGTTTAGAGTTTGAAACTTTCCTTTGGCATGTAAGACTTATTGATAATGGATGAGAAAAAAAGGAATATTGTGATTAGAAATATATAAAAATTCACAAATGCTTTAAGGCCCAAAGGTATTTCTGGCAAAACATGCGAAAATGGAATCCAATGGTTGATGTTGTTTCTCCTATGTTTAATCCCACGATCCTCCCTGAATTGCTTCACTTCCGCAACTTTTCGCACCCTATAATCCGGGCTCCGTAACACTGCTGATAAAAATTTATTAGAATATTGATGTTAAATAAAATTATAATCGTGGTCAAAATAAAAATAAAACCTAATGCTTATAGTAGAACACTGTATATTTACTGAACATTCTTTTTTTGAATTTGTTCAGGAGGGAAACTGACCGGAGTCGTAAAACCCTCCCTAGTGCTCCTAGCCTGGTCTGCGAGCACCACATAAGTGGTTGATCTTAGCGTATGCACATGGTAAGCTCTTAGCATGTCATTCCGGATTTCGAACCCACGCCATTGTTATCGTGGAGCAAAGTCCTTAACCTGCTTCTGCTGCGGATGTATATTTACTGAACTTACAAACTAGTAGAATTGAATAACACCGTTGTAACACTCCGTGTATTATATAACAGTGAAATTCACAAATTAAAGTATAATTAATTTCAAATCAAAGAATTAAGGGAAACGGGATACGCCATTGCGTTCGTCTCGGAATTCTGCTGGAGATAGAGTCCGGGTTTGCGTAAAGAGGACTCCGTATGAAGAAGATATGGCCTCCGGAAGTTTCAGAATTCCGTTTAAAAGTTCAAACAGCTCAGAAAACCAATTCAAATTTCAAAAATCGGGCCAGATTGACCAGGGCGGGAATTTTCCCGCCCAAGGCACCCAGGTCGACTGGGTAATCGACCTGGGCTACCCAGGTCGACTGGGTAGTCGACCTGGGGCACCCAGGTCGACTGCCAAGTCGACACGGGGGTCGACTGGGGAGTCGACCTGGCCCCTGAGCTAGGTCGAACCCAGCCCCCCCTGGCTGGCCTGCTCTGTGCTTGGCCGAATTTCTGAGCCTTGCCTTGTCATTAGGGCTAGGTGTCAGCTCCTGATTGGTCTCTCCTTCAAACGAACGGCTAATATTAATCCAAGCTCCATCGACGGTCCTAATCAATTCACAAACACTATAAAAAGGACCTAAGACTCCACCTAATTCATACAAATAAAAATGAGAATGAGACCATCATGCTGCTGAAGAGAAACAAGGAGTAGCCGTCAAAATTGAGAGACGATTAAGAGACAATTCAAAAGCTTAAAGCAACGACAATTAAATCAAAACAACGCCTACAACAAAGGATAGCATCTCCAAATTCAGAATTCAGAAACCTGAATTGAAGATTCGTCATACGTTGTAAGTAGAGTGCTATTCCGATGTGAATGAATAATTGTGTTTTGATTTGTGTAAAATGAGAAATAGAATTGTGCTTAATTTGTGGTGATAATAATTCATAATTGTATGTTGCTATGATTCAAATCGATTTGGGATGTTGTGGTATAACGATTGGATATTTGCAAGTATGTGATTCATGTTGAAAGTTAACAACTACATGTTTGTGGTAGTTTATTACAACACCTATTGGATAATTGCAAGTATATGATTCATGTTGAAAGTTAACGACTATATGTTTGTGGTAGTTTATTTGAGATTCATGCAAGTATATGATTTACTATTATGCCAACATGATGTATAATTTTATGGTCATCTTTAGTGCAATTGGATCCATTTGAGTATTATGATTCATATGAAGTTATGTTGGAATTGGCATCATGATTCAAGTGTAAAACCATAGTTTTGTCTTAGTGACAAAAGTAAGCACCCTTGTGAACTTGTGTTGACTTTATGAACATGGCTAGTTTATGTTTGACTTTATGCCCAAACAAAATATGATTTAGGCCTATGCTGTTATCAAAATCATATGACAATATATGCGACACATAATTAAGTTAGATTTACATTTCAATTGCAAGTTCACATGAATAGATTAAAAACCATGATTCATGTTTAGGTATGTTTTATGTCATGATTATATGCTATTACAATGCAAGTTCACAAGTGCCTAATTTATGTTAATTAGATCGTTATGTTGCAAGTTCATGCGTTCACACTCCCCTTTTGATGTTACTTAGAATATATAAACACCATGTTCTAAGCCTCCCCTTTTTCAAGTGTCTAAGTTGGGTTTAAATGAAATGTTAAACCCAACATATGTTATATTGTAGCGAACGTATAAAATAGAGGCAACGACGTTTGGGTTAAAATATAAAACATATGTGTTGGCATGTTTGACGCATGCCAACGACTTTGAGAACATCTAAGAGGTATAAATTAATTTTACCCAATAAAGATGAATTTGAATAATGGGCCGAAAATATTTACATATAAAAAGAAAAGAGACAAAATATGTAAATTTAGAAAATACGATGTGTTTAACCCGAGGTTGGATTGAGTTGTGATGTAAACCTGCCCGGAACCGCCCGGCTGTCCAGTAGTCACAACAATACCTATCCACTGTGGGTGGTTAAACATTGAGCCCAATAAAGACCCGAGGTTAGACTGAGTTGTGACGTAAGACTTCCCGGAACCAACCGGCAACAGGCAGTCACAACAATACCTGTCTAATGTGAGAGGTCGAGGCTTTAATAAGACAATTAAGGCTGAGTCGGGATTGATAGGATTAAGTAAATTGAATTAATACTTAATCAAAATGGAACATGCTAAACTATACAGACTGATTGGTGGTTAGGTTTACAAAACACTTAACCAACTTAGCATGTTGGCTAGAAATAGAAAACCTAGTAGTGAGGGACCTTTTTCAGCAGTAACCCTACAAGGTGTATCAGGATACTCTGAATTAGGCAGGGTGGGGCACGATTACTGGGTTGACTGTAAGAGGTCAAATCGACGGCGGTGGTGCAACAGTGTAGGTTCTAACGGGGTGCGGGCGTGCACACACTCCGGCGCAGAAAAATAAGGCACTGGGCACCAGTAGAATACCTGTGCATTCTAGAATTGTGTCGGGCCGCCACCATGGGACTTGATACACCCCGTGGTGGGACCAGCATAGGTAACTACAACATCGGGGGTCGTAAGACACATGTAACTATGCGAGTAGGAGCCGATCATTAGAAATGGATCACTTCACCCTGATTTTGGGGTGCCTGTTGGAAACTAGTTTATAGGGGTGCAGAGATTAATATGGGGTACGATAGTATATTCGACTCTAGAAAACTTAACTTAGTTTATGGTGCTTTCCCATTTCCAGTTTATACTTGTCATGCCCAATTCTTTATTCATAGACTGAATAGTCCTAGACTTACTCAGGCTTTATGTCTGACTCTACTTTTCTTTCGTTCCCCCCCCCCCAAGGTCTACAGGGAGGGAATACCACAGCTTGACCAGTTTTCACATCCAGCTTGAAGAGAAAGAATGTATTGCTTGGATCTCTTTCGTTTTGGACTATGGCTTTGGATTGCAACTATGGGGACTTATGCAGTTTACTTTTGTTTTTTTTTATGCTTCTTTGAATAATGAAATCAAGACAGTTATGAAAATGTAATGTTTTTGGAAGTATTGTAAGGCAATTATGGCATGGTTTGTGTAACACGTATTTTGATGATATAAAAGTTGCTGTTTTTTTCCACTGTTCAAAAATATGTGTTCTTATATCTGTCTTGTGTATCTGTGACTTATACTTATAAACCTCCACCAAAATTAGGGCATTCCCTTTGAGAGTGACCCTAACGGAGGTGGGGTGTTTCACTTGGTATTAGAGCATAGGTTTACCAGATAAGATAAAAAGTTTTGAAAATTTATTTTCAAAAGAAATTTTAAAGAAGCATTTTTAAAGATAAAATATTATTTTATTTTAAAAAGGCATAGTCCCCCAAAGCCATAGGTACTATCTTTTATCCTCCGTTTTGAATCTATCCTTTTTGTTTCAGCATGTCCGAAGAACTAACTTGCCAGAGGGTATACCAATACCTGGTTGGTTTAGACGATTCTTAGAAGCAAGGGCCACTCAGTCGGGTCCTACCGTTCCTCCTCCCCCAACTGCAGGAAATCATCCAGCTGCAGCAGCACCTCTTCCTCCACCTCCTCCGTGGGGTAATACTTTTGCTAAGATATGTAAAGATTTTAAAGCTATGGGAGGAAAGGACTTTCATGGAACCGAGTCCTTCGTGGCAGCCAGGAATTAGCTGAAGGAAACCGAGGACTTATTCGTCATCTTTGAGGTAGAAGATAGGCAGAAGGTACAACTGGCAGTATGGCGACTTAAAGGCGAGGCTTCCTACTTGTGGGAAGTCACCAATGCAGAAATACCAGTGGAAACATGGGAGGACTTTAGGGCAAGATTTGAGGTTGAATTTCTCTCAGAAGTTGAAAGGAGTCTTCAGTTGGAAAAATTCTTATTTCTTAAGCAAGGGAATATGACAGTCAAAGAGTATGTTAATCAGTTCGATCAGCTGGCTAGGTTCGGACTGGATCTAGTCAACACTCCACACAAGAAGGCCCTCCGCTTTGTCAAAGGATTGAATAATCCATTACACAGTTTGGCCATGACCCATATACCCATGGGAGCTACGTATGAAAGGTTGGTGCAAATGGCATTGCTGAACGAAGAGGATAAGGGCAAGAAGGAGGCAAAGGCAGAAAGCTCTCAAGGGAAGAAAGAGGGTTTACAGCCTAAGAAGACAGACTTTAAGAAGGGCGGGAAAGACAACAAAGAGAAGAGGAAGTGTAATTTCTATGGCAAAGTGGGGCACTTAGTGAAAGATTGCCGGAAAAAGAAGGCCAAGATGAATGGTGGGTGCTTTTCTTGCGGTGAGACAGGCCACATGGCTAAGGATTGCCCAAAGAAGCGAGGGCAGGGGCAGAGGGCTGGATCCACCTCAGGGGCACAAGTTCATGTGCTAGAAGCGCCACCTCTGCAACAGCGAGGTATAAATACTTCTGTAGAAAGTGTAGTTTATCTTTATGATTACCCAGTTCGCACTTTATTTGATTCTGGCGCATCACACTCCTTTATCTCATCTGCTTTAGTAGAATCTCTGCACCTAGAAACTAGTATGGTAGAGGACCCCTTAATTGTTTCAAATCCAATTGAGGGCCCAGCTCATTTTTCTATGATCTGTGTGGGATTGAAAATTTCTATTCTAAGCGTAGAATTTAGATGTAGTGCCTTTGTTTTGGGCTTCTCGGGATATGGTTTGATTTTGGGCATGGATTTGCTATCCAGTAATGGTGCCATCCTTGATTGTGAGAAAAGGGTGGTTAGGCTTCTGACCCAACTCGGTAACACTCTGGAAATTACTTGTAATCCCTCGTATGCGGTTATGCTTAGTTATCTTGAATCTCTAGATGCTTCTGTTGAAAGTTTGCAATCGGTTAGAGTGGTCCGGGAATATCCGGATGTCTTCAAAGAGGTGAAGGGCTTACCTCCGAAGCGGGAGATAGACTTCGGCATATATCTTGTAGATAATGCAAAGCCCGTTGCGTTGCCCGTTAGACACATGGCTCCACGGGAAAGGAAAGAGCTCAGTAAACAGATTAAAGAGCTTCTAGAAAAGGGGTTCATTAGAAGGAGCATTTCAGAATGGGGCACTCCAGTGGTGTTCGCTACAAAGGCGGATGGTTCACTCCGTCTGTGTGTTGACTATAGGGAGCTCAACAAGCTAACGAAAAAGAATAGGCACCCTCTCCCCAGAATTGACGATCTGTTTGATCAGCTTGTAGGAGCGTCTGTTTTCTCCCAACTCGATTTAGCGACCGGATTTCATCAGCTAAGGGTGGCTGAAGATAGCATCGATAAGACAGCTTTCAGAACCCCAGATGGATTCTTTGAGTGGCTTGTCATGCCTTTCGGCTTGACAAACGCACCCGCTTACTTCGTGGACCTGATGAGTAGGGTGTTCAGAGAATTCCTCAACAAGTTCGTAGTGGTCTTCATAGACGATATCTTGATCTTCTCAAAGAATGAAGAAGAGCATGCTCAGCACCTAAGGGCAATCATGGAAACTCTGCGAGTCCATCAGCTAAAAGCAAAATTCTCCAAGTGCCACTTTTGGAGAGAGGAAGTAAGGTTTCTTGGGCATATAGTATCCAAAGAAGGGTTAGCTATGGACCCTGCTAAGGTAGTAGCGGTGCAGGACTGGAAGACACCAAGGAACGCAACAGAAGACCGAAGCTTTCTCGAGCTAGCAGGCTTCTATCGGAAATTCATCAAAGACTTTGCAAAAATATCAGCTTCGCTCACAAGGCTGACAAAGAAGAATCTAGTGTTCAATTGGGACTTGGATTGTGAGTTTGCTTTCCAACGACTAAAAAGGGCTCTTACAACAGCCCCAGTTTTGACGTTGCCAGATGGAAGCAAGATGTTCACAGTTTATACAGATGCATGTGGGACAGGGCTAGGCGCTGTCTTAATGCAAGAAGGGAGGGTAGTAGCTTATGGTGGAAGGCAGTTGAAAGTTCATGAAAAGAACTACCCGACTCACGATCTTGAGTTAGCCGCCATCGTCTTTGCACTCAAGTCTTGGCGACACTATCTCCTAGGTGAGAAGTTTGAACTTTACACTGACCATAAATCGTTGAAATGTCTTTTGTAACGACCCAGCGGATTTCGGCCTCGAAAATCGACATAAATACCTTTACCGTAACTCATGCCGACCTTCCAACACCGAAAACACTGGATAGTATTAGAAAGAAATTAGAGGGTGAGATAAGAAAGAAAGAAATATTAGAATAGTAGAAGGAGAAGAAACAACACAACACAGAGTCTCACATCGCAGCGGAACAAAAATATAATATAGAAATAAACTTTATTGAGAGCTTTTAAAAATACTTACAATATCAGAGTACATCAACATCTGGACAGTTATAATAACCTGTCCTCCTATTCAACACAGCGGAATAGTAGCTATATAATATCATACGTCTGGACTCTTCCAGCTCGTCTCTTCATAGCATTCGATAACCTGAACCTGTACACCCCGGGCTAACCCGAGCATTTACAAAACACCGGGTCAGTCTGGTGAACCAGAGTGAGATAAACTCGCACAATATTAAAGGTAAATCATCCAACAAGATTTTAAAGTTCAAAATCTCTTCAAAAGAAAAGGATAATCGTAAGACCAAATCCACACATAAACACGGACGGTTTTTACCTTACGATAACCCAAACAGTTTTGAAATCAATATCTTGTCTGATATTATAGTAATGTCTAAATACAAGTAAATATCAATCTAGTGGAACGCTTGCATCTCACGCTCCACATATATAGTATACACACAAAACCGCTGGTGCTTATTGGAGATTGGATTCCGACCTTGACAAGGTATGGGACCACCTGCCGCTAGTGTATCTCTAGAGGCGAATACACTGGGTTCAACAAGAACGTCTTGCAACCCGGCCCTCACATGACCGACCACTCATTTCGCTTGAGTGTATCGAATGTATATCACCAACGATTGGACTCAAACCACCGTTCCCGAATGGGCAGAATCGATAGAATAAGAAACAAAAGGAATTTCTCTAGATAGGTGATTATACACCCTAATGGGAGCGACCCACATAGCCATGCTGCCTGCCCGATTTTTGTCCTTCCCCGGTTGATGAGGCTTGAGGCAAAAATTCATCTCTTCGAACATCTGGCCATCATTCACTTTGAATGCCACATCGTCAGATCCGTCAAATCACTAATTGACGTCCACAAATATACTTTGGTATTGAAGAAGTGCCCCTCTTCGCCACCAACTCGGTGTATTTGTAAAAATCAACGTACGTGGTTCTAAGGAAATACTCTGTCAGACATTCGTCCATACAAGTCATCCAGGAACAGGATGAACCGAAGGCACTCTCCTACTGCATCTCATATAGGAATCACCCCATGGATCAGTAGCGAGAAGTCCTTGCAACCCGTGGATTCCAACCACGACAGAATCACAGTGTATCTCGGGCCGCTAAACCAGAGATTTTAAGTAATCCTTCCGCTTATGAAGATCCACGGTCTTCATTGCTCCATCTTGACCGTCTTCTGATATCTTCACGTATTTGTTAGTCGGAATGGTTTTTGAATATAAATTCGATCCCGGTCTTTCCGTACCAACAATCGTATGGGTCCGATTTGATAGTTGGTGATTTAACTATCAAAATAATCAGTGTTTCAATCATGATAACCCAATGAGTTCACTGGCTCAGTATTCAGCACCACTTGGCCTTTAACAACTGATTTACTTTTGTTAAACCAAAACTTCTAGCTCTTTTAACATTCAAAATACGATATTTGAATAACTCTAATTCGATTAAACTCCAATCGATTAACTCTAATTGATTAACTTTAACTGGTTAACTCTAACTGATTAACTCTACTTGTTTAACTTCTATCGATTAACTAATACTCGACTTACATCCATTCGCTTGACTCTAGATCACAGCGATCACAATGGTTATGCCTGATTCCCTCAGGAAACATCCGACCACCGTAGGCTATCAGCAGCCCTGCGAATTTCGCTAGCAGTCGTACGAAATGACAACTCATCACTTATTATTTAAATCGGAAAAATCCATTTGTTTTTAATAAGGAAATTTATAGCACATATGTTATAACAATAGCATTAAAATTACTAGTTAGATTTACAAACAACAGCGCTATAATCGCTGTTTAGGTTTACAATCCATTTACTATAGCAACAGTGCTAAAATCGCTATATTTGATTTACAAAACATGTATTATAACAACAGCGCCAAAATCGCTGTTTACAAAACACTTATTAAAGTTTAACCATTCATCTCATTTCTTATGCTCATAATTGTAGATCTGATTAACATCAGAACACATCGAAGTCTTAAACAAATAAAATATTTATTTATTTATTTACTTTTCTTTTATAAACCTTTATTCAAAATAATATATTCAAAATCCAACTCCAGTTATATAATAAATTTTATAACCTCATCTTTCTCGATTCCCCTGACGGTGAATCAATATTTATAACACGATTGATTTTATAGGCCATACACTGCTAAATACTCAACCAATACCGCTCATTGGTTTAAACACAACACAGGTTGAATTCCCAGTCCAAATCAATAATCAAATCAATCAACCAAACAGGATAGTTCATATGTGAGAATATGAAATAAATAATATATTTGAGGAATCCGGTTGGATTCCTCCAACCTGCTCTTCCCTGTATTCAACTGGTTATCTCAACAGATTGTTCAATTCAAACAGATCAACAATTCAAACAATTCAACCAATTAAACACGTTTATTTTATAAACGTGACCAACAAGGTAAGTTACCTTTATTGGAACCAATCGTTAAAATAACGATTTGGTACTTTCACTGAAATTAAACACAGTTTAATTTCATCAGTTAAATCAACAAACAACTGTATAATTAGCAAATAAGCAACCATCAGCAAGCAGAGCACACAAAATAAAGAACCCAATTTATATAAAATATAAATGGGGAAACTGAGTGAGTTTAACTCACCTTGATTTCAATCTATCGTCAGAATAGTTTGTTTTTAATCAAATTAAACAAGGGTTTAATTTAATCAAAACCTCCATCAGCGTCCAACTCTGTCTGCACCATCTTCAAAATAAAGCGTTCACTGGTACGGTTACAACGCTCCTTGTTGAGCTCCTTGTTGATTTGATTCTGTGTACGTATGACACAGTTATACGTTAAATTGTTGCCCACTTTTAAAAATATTATAAAACCTAAATATACTATTATTTAATCTTTAGTCAAGGTAGGGGTGTATAAATCATTCTAAATTGGCCATGCTATCCCATATTTAGGCACATTCCCTACTGTGCAACGTTATATAATATATTAGACAAGACTTAATAAAATCAAAGGTATTGGTTACTAACTTACTATGAACCGCGGTTGTATATATTAGAATTCGAGGCCATCTACAACAGTTTATTGTTTACTTAAACGTGGTTAAGTATTAAATCGGGTTAGGTACAAAAGGACTTAGGCACAACGAATTCTACTTTCTTCCTGCTATAGTCGAACTCGTACTTTAAAACTCGTCAACAAATGAGTAACGTAAAATAGCCATCTTAAAATATTAATATCCTAGCATATATAGATATAATTACTTACTTAATAATCATGTTTTGGCACGCTTAACTTTAATTAGGTACCCTGGCCACGTTATGATACCCCGAAGCCATGCTCCTACTGTTCATCTTTTCTTTTCCCCAATATCTTATTAAACTAATTTCACATTTAAAGCTTGTTTATGTTAATAACATGATTGGGCACTTATCAAACTACCAGGTCATATGCACGTAGGATTTGGCACGTACAAGTTTGGATTATACATTATTTAAGTGGCCATATTATATAAAGGACTAGGCATACGTGTAATGGGATTTAGGCATGGTATACTTCAATTAGGTGTTTACATTAAAACCGTACCGGTATAATTAAATATGGTTTAAAATTTTAATAATATACTAAAGGTTAAATGCTACTTACTTAAGTAAATCCTTCTCCCCAACGCGAGCTGCTGCCATCCTCTCTTCACAGTTCACAAACCGGTACACTGCTACTGAAAAAAAAAACTCACGCCTGCTATTCTTGTCCCATATTTCCGGTTACAACTTCTCCTTTCCCTTTTCGTTCTTCTTTTCATTTGAAATCATCCATGCGACTTCAACTGCCACGTCCTGACCTGCTGCATGCACCATTCCTGACGCCGCACCTCCTCTAACTTCACCACCCTCCTCCTCTAAATGCAAACAATGAAACCTGCTACTCGAATAACTTCTCTGCTTCCTTCTGTCTTCACGAATAGCTCTTCACACTTGTTCATCATCAGCCGCTTCCAAGCTTGCCATCAGACTTTGTTTCGTTCCGTTTTAGAAATAGTGGTCTGCGTTTTTTTTTTTTTTTTTTTTTTTTTTTTTTTATGTGAGAGGATGGGTTAGTTCTCGTTTGTTATGCTGAAATGAGAATGGGTAGCAGCGGCTTTTATAAGGGATGTTTCGTGGGTGTCAAGGTGTTATAGGATATAGGTTAGTGGAGTAGCTGGGTACATCCAAAACGTGGTCGGCACGATTGCTATTTATTTGTACGTTTTGCACACTCTGATTTAATATGAAATGATACGTTAGGGCTGCTGTACGTTGTTGTTCAGGCATGCACACGGTGTAGGCTTATTTGTCTTTTCACCTCTAGGGCGTAGGTGGTACCAGAAAATAGCTGGAAGGATATTGATTGGCGTGCGAGTGATAATATAGGGTACATAGCCACTGTAACACAACTGGAGAAGAAAATAATATATAGCGAAACTTTGTTGCGAAGTAACTCAATAAAACTACTAGAGACGACCTCTGTCTTCTGATAAAAAGGCTAATCTTGGTGTAAAACGGTATTCCGAACCCAATGGGACAAGTTTCGTCGAAATCCGATGTCGTATGGAAAAATTTCCTTTATGAAACCAGAAATGAACACGCATTTAATTTTTCCACGGTCACTAGATAAATCAAATCAACTTGAAACTGCGAACATCGACAATAACTTTTCGATACGAACCCAACGGCACTAATTTCGTCGCATTCTGAGACTGTTGCCCCGGTAGGCTATTTTTACCTCGAACCGCCCTACCCCTTTTAACGCCAAATTTCTCGATCTCTAAAAATAACAAACTATATACATATCCTGACTCTAATCAACGATACGAACTCAACGGCACTGGTTTCGTGGCCTAATTCGATCGTCTGCTCCAGTTGTATCCCCATAACCCTTTATTGAATTAATAATGCGCTATATAATTTGAACGGACGTTTACAACTACCGTGGTCACATACGACACCTGTTTGCCACGCCATTCAACATCGTACAATAATTTAATGATACGGTTCCAATGAAACTGATCTCGTCGAAATCTGAGTCCGTTTGCAAAACGGCTATTTTAAAGGCCTTTATTTTAATAACGATTTTTCACAGCGACTATTTCAAAATTTGATTTGGCCATATCTAACAATCTATAACACGGAATCTGGATTTTTCTCTTTCATATGAAAACTATCGTCACTACGGTTCCAACGTTTCTCGTTTCACAGAAATCCGACTTATATCGGACTCTGTATATCCATTTGAAGTTCAAAACTCCAATTTACGAACTGCACGCCATTTTCAAGCTCGTTTTATATTTAAATAAATATATATCGTTTAAACTTCGTTTAAATAGCGATTTAAATATAAAAATCCATTTATATTCCAAATAAAATATTTAAAACCGATTTAAATATTCAGATTCAAATGGTCGAAAAACACGGGTCGTTACATTCTTCCCCCCTTAAAATAATTTCGTCCTCGAAATTGCTAAGGTAAGAAAGAACGTTACTAACTCATTAATTTCCAAATCTAATTTATTATATTTCAAATCAAAACCCAATTCACAATTAACAATCAATACACAAACAAATCAACTGAATTCATATTCAATATTAATATTTTGGTTTCACAAATTTGATTATAATTTAATTTCCAATTTCCAAATTTAATTTCGATATCCTTCTTAATTTGACTTTACTTAACAAAGTTAAATCTCAATTCAAATTTCAATTCGATTTGAATCCCATTCAAATCGATCAAACACACTAGTATTTCAATAGTTTGATAAAATTATAAAAATATAATTTGGGTAAAATTATTTCATTTACCCTCTTTTACCAAAACGATACTGCCTTCATTGTCAGTCCTACGCTTCTCAACACTTGAACCGATCAACAAACACAATACAAAACATATGTATATAAAATTTACAAATACGCTCTTATATAAATACACTCAATCTCGATCTAGGGTATTACTAACCCAATCTCTATCGAGTTACACCACAGAGCCAAGGTTATTACTAAACCAATAGCTCTGATACCACTGTAACGACCCAGCGGATTTCGGCCTCGAAAATCGACATAAATACCTTTACCGTAACTCATGCCGACCTTCCAACACCGAAAACACTGGATAGTATTAGAAAGAAATTAGAGGGTGAGATAAGAAAGAAAGAAATATTAGAATAGTAGAAGGAGAAGAAACAACACAACACAGAGTCTCACATCGCAGCGGAACAAAAATATAATATAGAAATAAACTTTATTGAGAGCTTTTAAAAATACTTACAATATCAGAGTACATCAACATCTGGACAGTTATAATAACCTGTCCTCCTATTCAACACAGCGGAATAGTAGCTATATAATATCATACGTCTGGACTCTTCCAGCTCGTCTCTTCATAGCATTCGATAACCTGAACCTGTACACCCCGGGCTAACCCGAGCATTTACAAAACACCGGGTCAGTCTGGTGAACCAGAGTGAGATAAACTCGCACAATATTAAAGGTAAATCATCCAACAAGATTTTAAAGTTCAAAATCTCTTCAAAAGAAAAGGATAATCGTAAGACCAAATCCACACATAAACACGGACGGTTTTTACCTTACGATAACCCAAACAGTTTTGAAATCAATATCTTGTCTGATATTATAGTAATGTCTAAATACAAGTAAATATCAATCTAGTGGAACGCTTGCATCTCACGCTCCACATATATAGTATACACACAAAACCGCTGGTGCTTATTGGAGATTGGATTCCGACCTTGACAAGGTATGGGACCACCTGCCGCTAGTGTATCTCTAGAGGCGAATACACTGGGTTCAACAAGAACGTCTTGCAACCCGGCCCTCACATGACCGACCACTCATTTCGCTTGAGTGTATCGAATGTATATCACCAACGATTGGACTCAAACCACCGTTCCCGAATGGGCAGAATCGATAGAATAAGAAACAAAAGGAATTTCTCTAGATAGGTGATTATACACCCTAATGGGAGCGACCCACATAGCCATGCTGCCTGCCCGATTTTTGTCCTTCCCCGGTTGATGAGGCTTGAGGCAAAAATTCATCTCTTCGAACATCTGGCCATCATTCACTTTGAATGCCACATCGTCAGATCCGTCAAATCACTAATTGACGTCCACAAATATACTTTGGTATTGAAGAAGTGCCCCTCTTCGCCACCAACTCGGTGTATTTGTAAAAATCAACGTACGTGGTTCTAAGGAAATACTCTGTCAGACATTCGTCCATACAAGTCATCCAGGAACAGGATGAACCGAAGGCACTCTCCTACTGCATCTCATATAGGAATCACCCCATGGATCAGTAGCGAGAAGTCCTTGCAACCCGTGGATTCCAACCACGACAGAATCACAGTGTATCTCGGGCCGCTAAACCAGAGATTTTAAGTAATCCTTCCGCTTATGAAGATCCACGGTCTTCATTGCTCCATCTTGACCGTCTTCTGATATCTTCACGTATTTGTTAGTCGGAATGGTTTTTGAATATAAATTCGATCCCGGTCTTTCCGTACCAACAATCGTATGGGTCCGATTTGATAGTTGGTGATTTAACTATCAAAATAATCAGTGTTTCAATCATGATAACCCAATGAGTTCACTGGCTCAGTATTCAGCACCACTTGGCCTTTAACAACTGATTTACTTTTGTTAAACCAAAACTTCTAGCTCTTTTAACATTCAAAATACGATATTTGAATAACTCTAATTCGATTAAACTCCAATCGATTAACTCTAATTGATTAACTTTAACTGGTTAACTCTAACTGATTAACTCTACTTGTTTAACTTCTATCGATTAACTAATACTCGACTTACATCCATTCGCTTGACTCTAGATCACAGCGATCACAATGGTTATGCCTGATTCCCTCAGGAAACATCCGACCACCGTAGGCTATCAGCAGCCCTGCGAATTTCGCTAGCAGTCGTACGAAATGACAACTCATCACTTATTATTTAAATCGGAAAAATCCATTTGTTTTTAATAAGGAAATTTATAGCACATATGTTATAACAATAGCATTAAAATTACTAGTTAGATTTACAAACAACAGCGCTATAATCGCTGTTTAGGTTTACAATCCATTTACTATAGCAACAGTGCTAAAATCGCTATATTTGATTTACAAAACATGTATTATAACAACAGCGCCAAAATCGCTGTTTACAAAACACTTATTAAAGTTTAACCATTCATCTCATTTCTTATGCTCATAATTGTAGATCTGATTAACATCAGAACACATCGAAGTCTTAAACAAATAAAATATTTATTTATTTATTTACTTTTCTTTTATAAACCTTTATTCAAAATAATATATTCAAAATCCAACTCCAGTTATATAATAAATTTTATAACCTCATCTTTCTCGATTCCCCTGACGGTGAATCAATATTTATAACACGATTGATTTTATAGGCCATACACTGCTAAATACTCAACCAATACCGCTCATTGGTTTAAACACAACACAGGTTGAATTCCCAGTCCAAATCAATAATCAAATCAATCAACCAAACAGGATAGTTCATATGTGAGAATATGAAATAAATAATATATTTGAGGAATCCGGTTGGATTCCTCCAACCTGCTCTTCCCTGTATTCAACTGGTTATCTCAACAGATTGTTCAATTCAAACAGATCAACAATTCAAACAATTCAACCAATTAAACACGTTTATTTTATAAACGTGACCAACAAGGTAAGTTACCTTTATTGGAACCAATCGTTAAAATAACGATTTGGTACTTTCACTGAAATTAAACACAGTTTAATTTCATCAGTTAAATCAACAAACAACTGTATAATTAGCAAATAAGCAACCATCAGCAAGCAGAGCACACAAAATAAAGAACCCAATTTATATAAAATATAAATGGGGAAACTGAGTGAGTTTAACTCACCTTGATTTCAATCTATCGTCAGAATAGTTTGTTTTTAATCAAATTAAACAAGGGTTTAATTTAATCAAAACCTCCATCAGCGTCCAACTCTGTCTGCACCATCTTCAAAATAAAGCGTTCACTGGTACGGTTACAACGCTCCTTGTTGAGCTCCTTGTTGATTTGATTCTGTGTACGTATGACACAGTTATACGTTAAATTGTTGCCCACTTTTAAAAATATTATAAAACCTAAATATACTATTATTTAATCTTTAGTCAAGGTAGGGGTGTATAAATCATTCTAAATTGGCCATGCTATCCCATATTTAGGCACATTCCCTACTGTGCAACGTTATATAATATATTAGACAAGACTTAATAAAATCAAAGGTATTGGTTACTAACTTACTATGAACCGCGGTTGTATATATTAGAATTCGAGGCCATCTACAACAGTTTATTGTTTACTTAAACGTGGTTAAGTATTAAATCGGGTTAGGTACAAAAGGACTTAGGCACAACGAATTCTACTTTCTTCCTGCTATAGTCGAACTCGTACTTTAAAACTCGTCAACAAATGAGTAACGTAAAATAGCCATCTTAAAATATTAATATCCTAGCATATATAGATATAATTACTTACTTAATAATCATGTTTTGGCACGCTTAACTTTAATTAGGTACCCTGGCCACGTTATGATACCCCGAAGCCATGCTCCTACTGTTCATCTTTTCTTTTCCCCAATATCTTATTAAACTAATTTCACATTTAAAGCTTGTTTATGTTAATAACATGATTGGGCACTTATCAAACTACCAGGTCATATGCACGTAGGATTTGGCACGTACAAGTTTGGATTATACATTATTTAAGTGGCCATATTATATAAAGGACTAGGCATACGTGTAATGGGATTTAGGCATGGTATACTTCAATTAGGTGTTTACATTAAAACCGTACCGGTATAATTAAATATGGTTTAAAATTTTAATAATATACTAAAGGTTAAATGCTACTTACTTAAGTAAATCCTTCTCCCCAACGCGAGCTGCTGCCATCCTCTCTTCACAGTTCACAAACCGGTACACTGCTACTGAAAAAAAAAACTCACGCCTGCTATTCTTGTCCCATATTTCCGGTTACAACTTCTCCTTTCCCTTTTCGTTCTTCTTTTCATTTGAAATCATCCATGCGACTTCAACTGCCACGTCCTGACCTGCTGCATGCACCATTCCTGACGCCGCACCTCCTCTAACTTCACCACCCTCCTCCTCTAAATGCAAACAATGAAACCTGCTACTCGAATAACTTCTCTGCTTCCTTCTGTCTTCACGAATAGCTCTTCACACTTGTTCATCATCAGCCGCTTCCAAGCTTGCCATCAGACTTTGTTTCGTTCCGTTTTAGAAATAGTGGTCTGCGTTTTTTTTTTTTTTTTTTTTTTTTTTTATGTGAGAGGATGGGTTAGTTCTCGTTTGTTATGCTGAAATGAGAATGGGTAGCAGCGGCTTTTATAAGGGATGTTTCGTGGGTGTCAAGGTGTTATAGGATATAGGTTAGTGGAGTAGCTGGGTACATCCAAAACGTGGTCGGCACGATTGCTATTTATTTGTACGTTTTGCACACTCTGATTTAATATGAAATGATACGTTAGGGCTGCTGTACGTTGTTGTTCAGGCATGCACACGGTGTAGGCTTATTTGTCTTTTCACCTCTAGGGCGTAGGTGGTACCAGAAAATAGCTGGAAGGATATTGATTGGCGTGCGAGTGATAATATAGGGTACATAGCCACTGTAACACAACTGGAGAAGAAAATAATATATAGCGAAACTTTGTTGCGAAGTAACTCAATAAAACTACTAGAGACGACCTCTGTCTTCTGATAAAAAGGCTAATCTTGGTGTAAAACGGTATTCCGAACCCAATGGGACAAGTTTCGTCGAAATCCGATGTCGTATGGAAAAATTTCCTTTATGAAACCAGAAATGAACACGCATTTAATTTTTCCACGGTCACTAGATAAATCAAATCAACTTGAAACTGCGAACATCGACAATAACTTTTCGATACGAACCCAACGGCACTAATTTCGTCGCATTCTGAGACTGTTGCCCCGGTAGGCTATTTTTACCTCGAACCGCCCTACCCCTTTTAACGCCAAATTTCTCGATCTCTAAAAATAACAAACTATATACATATCCTGACTCTAATCAACGATACGAACTCAACGGCACTGGTTTCGTGGCCTAATTCGATCGTCTGCTCCAGTTGTATCCCCATAACCCTTTATTGAATTAATAATGCGCTATATAATTTGAACGGACGTTTACAACTACCGTGGTCACATACGACACCTGTTTGCCACGCCATTCAACATCGTACAATAATTTAATGATACGGTTCCAATGAAACTGATCTCGTCGAAATCTGAGTCCGTTTGCAAAACGGCTATTTTAAAGGCCTTTATTTTAATAACGATTTTTCACAGCGACTATTTCAAAATTTGATTTGGCCATATCTAACAATCTATAACACGGAATCTGGATTTTTCTCTTTCATATGAAAACTATCGTCACAACGGTTCCAACGTTTCTCGTTTCACAGAAATCCGACTTATATCGGACTCTGTATATCCATTTGAAGTTCAAAACTCCAATTTACGAACTGCACGCCATTTTCAAGCTCGTTTTATATTTAAATAAATATATATCGTTTAAACTTCGTTTAAATAGCGATTTAAATATAAAAATCCATTTATATTCCAAATAAAATATTTAAAACCGATTTAAATATTCAGATTCAAATGGTCGAAAAACACGGGTCGTTACATCTTTTCTCGCAGAAAGATCTTAACTTAAGGCAATGGAGATGGATGGAGTTTCTTGCCTCGTACGATTTCGAGATCTCCTACACTCCGGGCAAAGGCAACGTAGTGGCAGACGCGTTGAGCCGAAAGAAACTGACCCTAAGCCCGCTGTTTGTTGAAAGACAAAGCCTAGAGTTTATAGCCAGCTTTGACTTTAGGCCCTCCTCCGATTTTGTACCGGGCTTGCTAGCATCTCTCGAAGTACGCCCGACTTTAGTGGACTCAATAGGGACAGCACAACGCGAAGACCCTCAGCTTGTGGAGATAATTGATAGGCTAATTAGGGGTGAGACTTCAAGTCACCTCAACAGATACTCCATCGACGATAAGGGTTGGCTAAGGCGAGATGGAAGACTATGTGTCCCACAGACAAGGGATTTAGTAAAGACGGTTCTCGAGGAAGCTTATCACTCCAAGATGACGATACATCCAGGCGGAGATAAAATGTACAAGGACATAAAGAGAACTTTCTTTTGGAGCGGCATGAAGAAAGACGTGGCAGAATTCGTTTCAAAGTGTATGGTTTGCCAATAGGTTAAGGCAGAACAGAAGAAACCTGGCGGTTTGCACCATCCTCTAGAGGTCCCACAGTGGAAGTGGGATAGCATCTCAATGGACTTCATTGATGGGCTGCCTAGGTCTAGAAGAGGTAACACTAGCATTTGGGTAATAGTGGATAGGCTTACTAAAAGCGCCCACTTTTTACCTGTCAAGAGTAAAAGAACTACCTCATCACTAGCATCTCTTTACCTCAAGGAAATTGTTCGACTCCATGGAATACCCTCCAGCATTGTTAGTGACCGAGACCCTATCTTCACAAGTGAGTTTTGGCAGAGTCTGCAGGTAGGCACACAGTTATGCTTGAGCACAACCTATCATCCCCAAACCGACGGCCAGACGGAAAGAGTGAACAGAGTTTTGGAGGACATTTTAAGACTGTGCGTCCTTGACATCGGAGGGACGTGGGAAGACCATCTTCCTTTGGTGGAATTTGCCTACAACAACAGCTACCAAGCCACCATCGGAATGGCGCCCTTCGAAGCTTTATATGGAAGACCGTGCCGATCGCCCACTTGTTGGTGGGAGTCTACTAATAAGCTCATACTTGGGCCAGATATGATCCGAGAGACTTCAGAGAAAGTAGACTTGATGCGAAGAAGGATGAAGACAGCCCAAGACAGACAGAAATCCTACGCCGACAGGAGGAGGACCGACCTTGAATTTGAGGTTGGGGACAGAGTTTTTCTTAAGGTATCTCCGCTAAGGAACGTTGTTCGTTTTGGATCCACAGGGAAGCTAGCACCAAGATTCGTAGGGCCATTTCCTATCATCGAGAAAATAGGGAAAATGACCTATATATTAGAGCTACCTGAAAAGTTGGCCGGAGTTCACAACGTTTTCCATGTTTCGCACCTCCGAAAATGTCTACATGAATCTGCTGAAGTGGTAGAGCCAAATATCCTAAAAGAAGCTGAAGTGGAACGCGAAGCAACCGTGAGGAAATTTCCAACCCGCATATTAGGAACGGAAGTGAAAAAAGCTACGCAACTGCGAAGTCAAGCTCGTCAAAGTTCAGTGGAGCGATGCCGAGGGAGACGCAACTTGGGAAACTGAAGCTAGAATACGCGCAGCATACCCTTTTCTTTTTGAGGGTACATCTTTGATCTTTCTTAAGTTGCGCTTTTATCTATCTTTTAAGGTATATCTCCTGGACCTTATTTTTTAGGTAGAAACCCTTTGGATGAAAACATGTAATTGAAACATGTTATGGATGATGGTTGTAAGTGGTTGCAAGTGATTGCTAGTGGTTGCTCGTGGTTGCACATTCACACACAATCTAGGAATTAGATCGGCTCAGTCACCTCATATTGCATATGCATATATATGTTTGCATTTGTATATGGTTGAAGTTTAATGTGTTGTCATATGGATGTTGCATTTATATGAATGATTGTGCACTCATGTAGAATCATGAATCAGAAAATTTGCATACATAATGGATTCATGACACTTACATAATTTGCATTAAGGAGGTCAACTGAATCAGTTGACCGCCTGATTTTGCATTAGATAAGTACATGGACACACACTTAGCATATGATCATGAAGCATTAGAAGTCTTTTAAGGACAATGGATGCTCGTGTTTGATGGATGAGTAGAAGGACGTTTGGATGTTAGGATATACATTCTTCCTGAACTTGAAGATTTCGGGGACGAAAAGTGGGGGAGAATGTAACACCCCATGTATTATATAACAATGAAATTCACAAATTAAAGTATAATTAATTTCAAATCAAAGAATTAAGGGAAACGGGATACGCCATTGCGTTCGTCTCGGAATTCTGCTTGAGATACAGTCCGAGTTTGCGTAAAACGGACTCCGTATGAAGAAGATATGGCCTCCAGAAGTTTCAGAATTCATTTTAAAAGTTCAAACAGCTCAGAAAACCAATTCAAATTTCAAAAATCAGGCCAGATTGGCTAGGGCGGGAATTTTCCCGCTCAAGGCACCCAGGTCGACTGGGTAGTCGACCTGGGCTACCCAGGTCGACTGGGTAGTCGACCTGGGGCACCCAGGTCGACTGCCAAGTCGACACGGGGGTCGACTGGGGAGTCGACCTGGCCCCTGAGCCAGGTCGAACCCAGCCCCCCAGGCTGGCCTGGTCTGTGCTTGGCCAAATTTCTGAGCCTTTCCTTGTCACTAGGGCTAGGTGTCAGCTCCTGATTGGTCTCTCCTTCAAACGAACGGCTAATATTAATCCAAGCTCCATCGACGGTCCTAATCAATTCACAAACTCTATAAAAAGGTCCTAAGACTCCACCTAATTCATACAAATAAAAATGAGAATGAGACCGTCATGCTGCTGAGGAGAAACAAGGAGTAGCCGTCAAAATTGAGAGACGATTAGGAGACAATTCAAAAGCTTAAAGCAACGACAATTAAATCAAAACAACGCCTACAACAAAGGATAGCATCTCCAAATTCAGAATTCAGAAACCTGAATTGAAGATTCGTCATACGTTGTAAGTAGAGTGCTATTCCGATGTGAATGAATAATTGTGTTTTGATTTGTGTAAAATGAGAAATAGAATTGTGCTTAATTTGTGGTGATAATAATTCATAATTGTATGTTGCTATGATTCTAATCGATTTGGGATGTTGTGGTATAACGATTGGATATTTGCAAGTATGTGATTCATGTTGAAAGTTAACAACTACATGTTTGTGGTAGTTTATTACAACACCTATTGGATAATTGCAAGTATATGATTCATGTTGAAAGTTAACGACTATATGTTTGTGGTAGTTTATTTGAGATTCATGCAAGTATATGATTTACTATTATGCCAACATGATGTATAATTTTATGGTCATCTATAGTGTAATTGGATCCATTTGAGTATTATGATTCATATGAAGTTATGTTGGAATTGGCATCATGATTCAAGTGTAAAACCATACTTTTGTGTTAGTGACAAAAGTAAGCACCCTTGTGAACTTGTGTTGACTTTATGAACATGGCTAGTTTATGTTTGACTTTATGCCCAAACAAAATATGATTTAGGCCTATGCTGTTATCAAAATCATATGACAATATATGCGACACATAATTAAGTTAGATTTACATTTCAATTGCTAGTTCACATGAATAGATTAAAAACCATGATTCATGTTTAGGTATGTTTTATGTCATGATTATATGCTATTACAATGCAAGTTCACAAGTGCCTAATTTATGTTAATTAGATCGTTATGTTGCAAGTTCATGGATTCACACTCCCCTTTTGATGTTACTTAGAATATATAAACACCATGTTCTAAGCCTCCCCTTTTTCATGTGGCTAAGTTGGGTTTAAATGTTAAACCCAACATATGTTATATTGTAGCGAACGTATAAAACGGGGGCAATGACGTTTGGGTTAAAATATAAAACATATATGTTGGCATGTTTGACACATGCCAACGACTTTGAGAACATCTAAGAGGTATAAATTAACTTTACCCAATAAAGATGAATTTGAATAATGGGCCGCAAATATTTACATATAAAAAGAATAGAGACAAAATATGTAAATTTAGAAAATACGATGTGTTTAACCCGATGTTTGATTGAGTTGTGATGTAAACCTGCCCGGAACCGCCCGGCTGTCCAGTAGTCACAACAATACCTATCCAATGTGGGTGGTTAAACATTGAGCCCAATAAAGACCCGAGGTTAGACTGAGTTGTGACGTAAGACTGCCCGGAACCAACCGGCAACAAGCAGTCACAACAATACCTGTCTAATGTGAGAGGTCGAGGCTTTAATAAGACAATTAAGGCTGAGTCAGGATTGATAGGATTAAGTAAATTGAATTAATACTTAATTAAAATGGAACATGCTAAACTATACAGACTGATTGGGGGTTAGGTTTACAAAACACTTAAACAACTTAGCATGTTGGCTGGAAATAGAAAACCTAGTAGCGGGTGACCCTTTTCAGCAGTAACCCTACGAGGTGTATCAGGATACCCTGAACTAGGCAGGGTGGGGCACGATTACTGGGCTGACTGTAAGAGGTCAAATCGACGGCGGTGGTGCAGCAGTGTAGGTTCGAACAGGGTGCGGGCGTGCACACACTCCGGCACAGAAAAATAAGGCACTGAGCACCAGTAGAATACCTGTGCATTCTAGAATTGTGTCGGGCCGCCACCATGGGACTTGATACACCCCATGGTGGGACCAGCATAGGTAACTACAACATCGGGGGCCGTAAGACACATGTAACTATGCGAGTAGGAGCCGATCATTAGAAATGGATCACTTCACCCTGATTTTGGGGTGCCTGTTGGAAACTAGTTTATAGGGGTGCAGAGATTAGTATGGGGTACGATAGTATATTCGACTCTAGACAACTTAACTTAGTTTATGGTGCTTTCCCATTTCCAGTTTATACTTGTCACGCCCAATTCTTTATTCATAGACTGAATAGTCCTAGACTTACTCAGGCTTTATGTCTGACTCTACTTTTCTTTCGTCTTCTTTTCTTTCGTTCCCCCCTCCAGGTCCACAGGGAGGGAATACTGCAGTTTGACCAGTTTTCACATCCAGCTTGAAGAGAAAGAATGTATTGCTTGGATCTCTTTCGTTTTGGACTATGGCTTTGGATTGCAACTATGGGGACTTATGCAGTTTACTTTTGTTTTTTTTATGCTTCTTTAAATAATGAAATCAAGACACTTATGAAAATGTAATGTTTATGGAAGTATTGTAAGGCAATTATGGCATGGTTTGTGTAACACGTATTTTGATGAAATAAAAGTTGCTGTTGTTTTCCGCTATTCAAAAATATGTGTTCTTATATCTGTCTTGTGTATCTGTGACTTATACTTATAAACCTCCACCAAAATTAGGGCATTCCCTTTGAGAGTGACCCTAACGGGGGTGGGTTGTTTCAACCGTTGAACTAACCACTTGATTACATAAATAAAGAAAAAATATTTAATTTAATTTTTCATTGACGTTAAACTATAAATGGTAGTATTTTGAAGAAAAAAATAATTAGAAAGATTTGAAAGGATATTATAAAACAAAGTAAGCATTATGAATATATTCTTTACCTACAAATTTTAGGGTTTTACATGGCTATAATGGGTAAATTTTGTTAACAGTCGGTTTGCTTAAAACGTATTACTTGGTAGTTCAGAACTTAGGTGGTACTATATTCAATATATATAACTCAAATTTGGGCAACTTTTCAATATTTGACCAAAAAGTCAACCTAATGAAATGTTGTATAGCTACTAACCAGCAATGTCGTCCCACTAAGTTTTTTTAGAAAACTAGTATTTTATTACTATATATATATATATATATATAATTTTGCATCCATAGTTGTACAATTTCAAACAAGTGGCAGACTACTCACTCTCAAAACTCACTCATACCGAAATATCCTGTACAAACTAAAGATGTAAAATGTAAAGACATCTATTGACCCATATAAGACTACTAAAACTCCAAACTAAAAGACAGACTATAAGACCACAACAAAATACGACTCTTTTTGGACTATGATTTCCTTAATAATTTTTTTATTTTTTGGAAATTAATTTGTCCTAATCTATCATGCCGTAGTAAAATTTTGTGCTCAAGCAAATCAGAAATTTTAATTTTATTAATAGCACAATCAAAATACATAGGTTTATTGCCGACTACGACTACATTTGCCTTAAATAGGCCATCACATAAATATGTCCTTTGTTGGGTATTCCAGCGCATATTTGGCATAATTTTATGCGAGCATATTTGGCATAATTTTATGCAGGCATATTTGGCATAATTTTATGTAGGCATATTTGGCATAATTTTATGCAGGCATATTTGGCATATCTTTTTATGCAGGCCATGCTTTATTTGTGGGTGAGATTTATTGGTTTTGTCTTTTTCCCAGATTTGTTGTGCAAGCATGCCTTTTGTGCAACAATATCTTTTCTTTTCAAGAAAGACATTTTGGGAGATTACTCACATTTTTGGTATGCACATTAAAAGAAAAGAGGGTTAATATAACCAGATCTGGTCACATAAGGCAGGAGCAGTTTTTGGTCATTTATCATCTTCTTTAAGGTGTTTTGGTCTTCAAGATTGAGCTTTATTCTTGCTCGATTCACCGCTGGCCTGAAGTGCACACATAGGGTGTTCTCTTACACCTTTTTCATCTCTTATTGTTTTGGATTCCGGTGATTAGAAGCGAATCTTTTGTAAACATTTTGGGGCTGTTTTCCCTTTTTGGTTTATCAATAAGAGAAGAGGGTAGACTCCTTAAGAGGTCTCGTGGTTTTTACTCTTCACATCGAAGAGCTTTTCCACGTATAAAATCTTGTGTCATGCTATTTTACTTTCATCGTATCTTTTTTTTTGAATGGTGTGTTGATTGATTGTCTTGTGTGTGATATTGTGGGTGTAGATTGAAGTAACCCCTAATCGATCCTATCAAATTGGTATCAGAGCTTGAGGTAGGTTATTTATCACACTATGGAGTCGAGCAGTCATAGCTCAATGATTAAGTTGACATCAACTAACTATTCTATTTGGAGACCTATGATGGAAGACTTGTTATATTGCAAGGATTTATATGACCCAATTGAAACTGTCACTAGTTCGAGTGGTATTATCTTTAAACCTTCTAAACCCGATAAAACGGAAGAGAATGAATGGATAAAGTTGAAAAGGAAAACTTTAGGAACCATTAGACAATGGGTTGACATTAGCATTTTTGACCATGTGTCACAAGAGACCGATCCATATGATTTGTGGAAGAAATTAGAAGGTTTGTATGAGAGGAAAACCGACCATAACAAAGCTTCATTGATTAAAAGGCTTGTTAATCTAAAGTTGAAAGGTGGAAAGTCAGTTTCTGAGCATCTTAGTGATTTCCAAGACATTATTAACAAGTTGACAACTATGAAGATCATTTTTGGTGATGAATTGCAAGCTTTGTTCTTATTGAGTTCTTTGCCAGATAGTTGGGAAACTTTAGTTGTGACCATTAGTAATTCAGCCCCCGATGGTGTGCTATCTTTGGATGTGATCAAAGAAAGCATGTTTAATGAAGAAATTAGAGGAAAGGAGATTGGAGTTGACAATTCACAAGCTCTTGTTGTGGAGAATAGAGGAAGAAGCAAGAGCAAAGGACCCAATGGCCGTGATAACTCAAGAGGAAGATCCAAGTCTAGTGATGGAAAGAATCACTTCATATGCAACTATTGCAAGAACCCTGGCCATATTAAAAAGTATTGCTTTCGTTGGAAAAGAGAACATGGGAAGAAGAATGATTTTCAGAAAGAAGGAGATGATAAAATTGTTGTAGTAGTAGCCTCTAAAAGTGATGATGATGTCACTTTAATTTGCGCAACTAGTGAATGTCATCATGTTATCAGTACAGATTCTGAGTGGCTGGTTGATGCAGGTGCTTCATATCATTGTGGTCCTAAGAGAGAGTATTTTTTGAATTATCAAGCAGGTGATTTTGCCAATGTCAAAATGGGTAACCAGAGTTCAGCAAGCATAGTTGGGATTGGTGATATTCGTGTGAAGACTAATGTTGGATGCATACTTACATTGAAAGGTGTATGCCATATTCCGGATTTGCGTCTTAATTTGCTTTCAGCTCATATTCTTGATCAAGAAGGCTTTCATCACACATTTGCGAGTGGCAAGTGGAAATTATCCAAGGGATCCATGACAATTGCAAGAGGCGAGTTGTGTTGTTCTTTGTACAAGACATATTTGACTGTATGTTTTGGTGAGCTCAATGCAGTGGAAGAAAAAGATTCTCCTAATTTGTGGCATCGAAGATTGGGACACATGAGTGAAAAGGGTTTGAAATGTTTAGCAGGTAAATCTCTTATTCCTGTCAATACTACAATTTCTCTTAACCCTTGTGATCATTGCTTAGCAGGAAAACAACATAGAGCTTCTTTTGCTAGAAAGTCTACAAGAAAGCAGGCTAAGTTGGAGCTTGTACATTCGGATGTATGTGGTCCTATTGAGGTTGAATCCAATGGTGGCAACAAATATTTTGTCACTTTTATTGATGATGCTACTAGAAAGACATGGATTTACATTTTGAAGACCAAAAGCCAAGTGTTTGAAACTTTTCAGAAGTTTCATGTTATGGTGGAAAGGGAGACAGAAAGCAAGTTGAAGTGCCTTCGTTCAGACAATGGTGGAGAGTATACTTCACATGAGTTCAAGAATTATTGTGCGCAATATGGTATTCTACATGTGAAGACAATTCCAGGCACTCCCCAACACGATGGTGTAGCTGAGAGGATGAATAGAACCATTGTGGAGAAGGTGCGATGCATGTTGAAGATGTCTGATCTACCAAAGTCATTTTGGGCTGAAGCAGTGAATACAGCAGTTTATCTGATCAACTGTTCTCCATCTATTCCATTGGGGCTTGACATTCCAGAGAGAGCATGGAAGGGATGTGATCCTGTATATACACATCTTAGAGTATTTGGATGCAAGGCATACATGCATGTGCCAAAAGACCAAAGATCAAAGCTGGATTCCAAGACTAACCCATGTGTTTTTGTTGGCTATGGTGATGAAGAGTATGGGTTCAGGCTATATGATCCAGAAAAAGGAAAGGTAGTAAGAAGCATAGATGTAGTGTTCTTTGAGCATGAAAAAGGTGCATAACTTTTGAGTGCAAGGTATCATACTAGCTCAGATTTTTTTTATTGATACTACTGATGTTTCTTTGTCCCCTACTCGTGGTTTTGTTGAACAGCCAATACAGGCTGATCTTGATGCAACACATGAAGGTGTTGATGATGCACAGCTTGATGGTGCACATTTTGATGATGTTCATGATGAAGCTCAACCAAATGGAGAAGTGGCTTATGAGCAAGGGGAGAAAATTGCCCCACAAGTGGATGGTGCTCAAGTTAGAAGGTCAACCAGAGAACATAAACCATCTACAAGATATCCAAACATAGATTATATCTTAGTTACAGCTGATGGTGAGCCCGAGAGCTTCCAAGAAGTGTTGTCTAGTCAGGACAAGAATCTTTGGCTTGAGGCTATGAAAGAGGAGATGGATTCTTTGATGAAGAATCAGACTTTTGAGCTAGTGAATCTTCCAAAAGGCAAGAAAGTTTTGAAAAACAAATGGGTTTTCAAGAACAAGAAGATGGTGAGAAGATAGTAAAGCGCAAAGCTAGATTGGTAGTCAAAGGATGCAATCAGAAAAAGGGCATTGATTTTGATGAGATTTTTTCACCAGTTGTCAAGATGACTTCTATCAGAACCATTTTGGGTTTAGTAGCAAGTTGTGACCTTGAATTGGAACAACTTGATGTAAAAACCACATTTTTACATGGTGATTTGCAGGAAGAAATCTACATGGAACAACCTGAAGGATTTGAAGAAAAGGGAAAAGAAAAACTTGTTTGCAAGTTGAAGAGGAGTCTTTATGGACTTAAGCAAGCACCAAGGCAGTGGTATCACAAATTTGATTCATTTATGATAGGCAATGGTTACAAGAGGACTGTTGCAGATCCTTGTGTGTATTTTAGAAAGTTTCCTGGCGATATCATCATTATTCTTCTTTTATATGTGGATGACATGTTGGCAGTTGGACAAAACTTAGAATTGATTAGCAACTTGAAGAAAGATTTGTCCAAGTCATTTGACATGAAGGACATGGGTCCTGCAAAGCAAATCTTAGGCATGGTGATTGTTCGTGACAGAAAAGCTAGGAAGTTGTGGCTATCTCAAGAAAAATATATTGAACGTGTGCTTGAAAGGTTCAATATGAAGCATGCTAAGCCGGTTTGTACACCACTCGCATCTCATTTTAAGTTAAGTAAGAGGGATTGTCCAACAACGGAGAAGGAAAAAGCAAGTATGTCTTCTATTCTTTATTCATCTGCAGTTGGTTCATTGATGTATGCTATAGTGTGCACTAGGCCAGATATTGCACATTCTATTGGTTTGGTGAGTAGATACTTATCCAATCCTGGTAAAGTTCACTGGGATGCAGTAAAGTGGATTTTCAGATATTTGCGTGGTACTTCTAGATTTTGCTTACGTTTTGGAGGTAGCAAACATGTTCTTGAGGGGTATACAGATGCAAACATGGCTGGTGATATTGATAGTAGAAAATCTACCTCAGGTTATGTGTTCACATTTTCATGGGGAGCCATTTCTTGGCAATCCAAGTTACAAAAGTGTGTGGCTTTATCTTCAACCGAGGCAGAGTATATAGCAGCTGTGGAAGCAAGTAAAGAGATGCTTTGGTTGAAGAGGTTCCTTCAAGAGTTGGGTTTGCAACAAGAAGAGTATATAGTATTCTGTGACAGTCAGAGTGCTATGGATTTGAGCAAGAATTCCATGTATCATGCACGCACTAAGCATATTGATGTTCAGTATCATTGGTTAAGAAATGTGATTGAAGAAAATATGCTCAAGTTAAAGAAAATTCATAAAAACAAGAATGGTGCAGATATGTTGACTAAAGTGGTTCCAGGAAACAAGCTTGATGTTTGTAGCAAGCTTGTGGGAATGAGTTTCAAATGATGATTGAAGCATGCACATCTTCCCCAAGTTGGGTTGGAGGGGGAGATTTTTGGGTATTCCAGCCCATATTTGACATAATTTTATGCGGGTATATTTGGCATAATTTTATGCAGGCATATTTGGCATAATTTTATGCAGGCATATTTGGCATAATTTTATGCAGGCATATTTGGCATATCTTTTTATGCAGGCCATGCTTAATTTGTGGGTGAGGTTTATTGGTTTTGTCTTTTTCCCAGATTTGTTGTGCAAGCATGCCTTTTGTGCAACAATATCTTTTCTTTTCAAGAAAGACATTTTGAGAGATTACTCACATTTTTGGTATGCACATTAAAAGAAAAGAGGGTTAATATAACCAGATCTGGTCACATAAGGCAGGAGCAGTTTTTGGTCATTTATCATCTTCTTCAAGGTGTTTTGGTCTTTAAGATTGAGCTTTATTCTTGCACGATTCACCGCTGGCCTGAAGTGCACACATAGGGTGTTCTCTTACACCTTTTTCATCTCTTATTGTTTTGGATTCCGGTGATTAGAAGCGAATCTTTTGTAAACATTTTGGGGTTGTTTTCCCTTTTTGGTTTATCAATAAGAAAGAGGGTAAACTCCTTAAGAGGTCTCGTGGTTTTTACTCTTCACATCGAAGAGGTTTTCCACGTATAAAATCTTGTGTCTTGCTATTTTACTTTCATCGTATCTTTTTTTTTTGAATGGTGTGTTGATTGATTGTCTTATGTGTGATATTGTGGGTGTAGCTTGAAGTAACACCTAACCGATCCTATCATCCTTCCTGTATACATTCTAGCTTTGGATAGAACCATTTTATCCGATTTGAAGACCAATTTGAATCCTTTCTTTGATAGCACTAGAGCAGATATGAGATTCTTGTGGATGTCTGTAATGTGGGGCATGTCATTCAACTTGACAGTAAACTTTAGGGTTACGGTGCCACCGGCTTCGATCATGGAAACTGTAGAATTGCTTGAGTAAAGTTTTTTTCTCGATCGAATTTCTGGTACGTAAAGAACATGGATTTGTCAGAGCAAACATGGCGAGTAGCGCCTATGCCCACTCACTATCAGTTAGGATTTTGAACAACATTGCATTCAGATTTAACTACTGAAAAATGGACTCGTCCACTTCATGTTGTCCACTATATTTTCCTCTGAGTTACGTTCCTTCTTGTACCTGCAGCCTCTAGTGGCGTGCCCTGCTTTTCCACAAACTCGGCACTCGTCATTAAACTTCTTGATTCATTTATTGTCTTTGGGTTTGTTTTTAAACGCTTTTCTTTTTTATGGGAATTTATTCTTTTTGTTTTTTATTGAAATGCTTTTTCTGTGACTCTTCTGCCACAAATGCCTCTTCGCTTTGTTTTGTCACACCGTGGTTATCTGCCTTAATTTTTAATCTGACAATAAGATCTTCTAAGAAAATCTCCTTTTTCTTATGTTTTAGATAGTTGTGGTTGTATATTCATGATGGTGGTAATTTTCCTATTATTGCTTTAACAAGGAACGATTTGCCAACTTGATGACCTTCTACTTCAAATTCATGAATTATGAGTTGGAGTTCTTGTACTTGACTAATTACGGATTTGGAGTCCACTATTTTGTAATCCATAAACTTATCTACATTAAACTTCTTCAAACTGACATTTTGCATTTTGTATTCATGTACAGGTGCAGTCCATAAAGATTTTGTTGTCTGGTGTGGCTGATACACTTAGACAATTCAAAATGTAGTTTCGGTATAGGAAGTCTAAATGCTTCCATGAGTCAATTTGGAAAAGAAAACTGCGTCTTTTTCCCTATTTTGTCTGTCTTTAGGCTTTGGTTCATCCTACTCTATGCATTTCTACAACCCTAACGTGGTGATATAAAACAGTATTTGATTTTGCTATGTTTTGAAGTCATCACCTTCTCCTTTGAATAGATCAGGTCTGTTATGCGTAGTACCCTTTGTTGATAGTTCAACTATTGTCATCTCTATTTTAGAAATAAAAAACAGTAAAATTCTAAAGATGTTATAAGTCTAGTATACTTTAGTAGAGACCAGTCACTTTTAAAATTGTCTCATAAGTTAATAAATCAGATTTCCACTAGTCTGAATTCTGTATTAGCTAATTTTAGTAATAAGTATGTTGTAATAAATTTACAACAACAATATTATTCTATTTGAAGAAATAACACAACATTGAAGTACGAAAAGATTATAGAATATTGTATATAAATATACAAATAAATTACAAATCTAACTAGGTAATGAAGGAAATTTCGTCTGAGGCTTGCCGTAACAATTTCCACATGAGTTTTATTCAAAATTATCTCAAGATACAATAGACGTAATCTGCAAGAGATTGTACGAAGTATGTACCTTTATGACTTATAATAAAGATAAGGCAGTAGTAGAAACGAAGAAGAAAGAAGCAGATGAAAATTTTGGGTGAAATCAATGTGATTAGTATTCATCCATATATATAGTTTCTTTTGTACCGAAGACTCATTGTACCCGCTGGTTGTTAATGATGCGCTCGTTTTCCATACAAGCGCGTACCCGTTGCTGCTGCCACGGGTCGCACCCACTTGCTACCATTGGCATCCGCCTTATGTCATTGATCGCACCGGCTTTGTTCTTCAAAAGTCACAGTCACTCCCGCTTCCGAACAGATCCACACCTATTCGCATAGCCTATTACGGTTAAAAAGTCCAACCCAGTTTTCAAGTAAAATATATCATATTACCCGAACACAAACCGACCCTGTTCAGTCAATCGGTTGGACGATGGAGGCGGCACGCATGTGTGGTGGTGAAGCATGATTTCGTTCTTTACAACAAAAACACATTTGGATGCCCCATAGGCCCCAACCTCCTCATGAGGAAGTTACTTATATACTTGGTTTTATTGTTTTTTCGATGATGTGGGATAAGTGTATTTCATCTACACTTTATATTTTTCGACAATATAAATGCATCACATCAATTAGAACGAAGGTGTGTTCTAATCATGTACCATAAAAGATTCGGATGAGCAAGAATCAGACAAACAATAGGGCCAGACATTTTTTGTAAAAGTCGACCAACAAATTAACAATGTTCATGAAATATTCAAATACTTCAAATGAACATATTTTCTTGTGTTTTTCTTTTACTAATTTGTTTCATAAATAGTAGTACACACGGGTCAGACGTCTTAAAGTATTGGATCGAGTCGGACATATGACAATAGTAAATTTTCTACGTCTTTAGTCAATGAATGTGGATGATCAAACTATGAAAGTTGACATCGAAGTGCACTCACTTGTTTCATGTTTTCGGAAAATTTTGTAGAGCACCGTAGAAAATTTCGTGATAAAAAATGGGTGTACCCCAGATCTGAATGACCATGTAAGTTGTAATGAAGAGTGTTAGCATTGCATCATATATTGTTATGGTAGGAATGACGATTTGAATAAATAATCCCACATCACAGAATAAATTGATGGAGTGGAGTATGTTATTACTGAAATTAACTCCAAAGCAGGCTGACGGTGGGGGTATCGGATGAACACAAGCGCAGAAGAATCCTCCAAAAGCAAAAGTCAAACACTAGGGAGAACTCAAAATCTAAAGAATACCAACAGGGAGTATCCGGCAGGGTGGTTCTATAACGAAAGGTCATCTAAGTCAGAAGTTAAGAAAGAAGGAGGAAAGAGCTCCACTGATCAAGGCCCAGAAAGACGGGAAGGATGTCAGTATTAACCTGCTTAATACCGATACATCAGGAGATAAAGGCATTAAAGATACCAAGCTTAAAGCATATAGAGACTATCCGGAACCAGCTTCCGAAACATCTACCGTATAAACACTGGAAGGTGACACTGATAGATGAAAAGCAGATCACCGGAAAATACCTTCCGGAAGACTAGGCTATACCTAAAAATTCCACCGGGAGGCAAACCGGAACCCCAGAAGGGATACAAGCTATCCATACCAATATGCCTAGCGCCAACACCGACAGGGGTTCCGAACCGGCAACTATCTACATACATCACGAGGGCAAGCTCCTCAAAGTAATCATGAGAAAACCGGAGGCCTACACCCGAAAGCCACAACCGAGAGCACAAATGCCTTCCAAAAGCCATTTGCATCGATAAGCTCATATCAATCTCGAGGAAGCTTCAATTGACTGGGATCCTCACTCCGGAAGCTATAATTAGCGCCACAAAGGCGGTCGAAAGCTAAACATCCGAGACTAAGGAGAAAAGCGAACGATAGAGGCTTCTGCAAGCCCACTAGCCCAACAGCAGAAGGGACCCTGCATTCTCTATAAATAAGACCCCAAGGGTCACATTTTAGGGACGATTTTCTCATTCTTATTCTTGTATTCTTTTTTCTCCAGAGTAAACCCTAATTCTTAGATCAATTTGGGGATTTCTTCTATTCTGCTTATATATTCTAAATCAAAGATCGGTAAAGTATGAATCAATACTTAGAGCATTTCCTTATGGTTTTGCCATGTGATTTCTTGGTCATTGTTGCCACAACTTATTATTTGCTTTCTGCATGTATATGAACCTATATCCAAACTTTTCCTCAAGCCAAGTGAAACACCCCCTTCCTAGAAATTTAGACCCTTCCGCAAGCTCAGTAAAGAACCCCTTTCTACAAACTGTTAAGTCATTCGCTAAGGGTTGCGCTTAGGAATCCTTCATCCCAAGATAACTGTTGGTTCTTGAATTACTTAAGTGTGATGCTTACCCCATTGAGGGAAGTGCAACTATTCTTTCAGATTCTAAACCTTGATATCTAGGAGACGGTGAACTAGCTCAAACTTGTGAAGGCTAAACAACCTATTTACCCCTAGGTTCACTTCCATAAACCTATCTACAGTGTTGACGAAAAATATTGTTAACATTTAGGCGCTAGAAGGAGGGCTTGAACCTCTGGTCTTGTGGATAACAACCACATATCTACTTGTGTTGTTCCGTCCCGAACTGGACTAAGGCTTTGAAGAAGCAAAGTTATGGGTAAGAGGTCCCGACAAGAGTTTTCTGAATCTCGAATGGGTAAGTCAGAAATCACTGACCCAAGAGTGCTTGAAGAACAAAGGCTGAGAGTGGAAGCCTTGCGAATAATGAAGCGGAAAAGGGAAATAGAACAATATGATTTTGACGCTTGGAATAATAGCCTTTTCCACATAGGAAAAACTCTAACATCTCCTCTAAGTGACTTTACATCAAAGGATATTAACATTTTCTCTCACATAAGGAGAACTCTCCACAAGCAAATCAGAGAACTCAACTATTGGCCATTCACAACGAAAAACCCAAATACGAAAGGAAGTGAGCAGGAACCAATTGTCATTACCACATGATGAATGGACATGAAACTAACCATGTAGAATACTCGAGGAAATTATCATCAAATTCACCAACCAAGGCCAATTACAAGACTTTGTAAAAAGACTAGACCAAATTCAGTAAAAATCCTTAGGAAAAGGATTATCAAACACAACCAAGGGTACAAAAAACCCTCCTTTCAAAGCTTAAAGAAACCCAAGATGGGTCAAACCACAAATGGATCAAATCCCTTGTCATTGCAAATTGGTCAGAAAGCAAAATCAAACACTAAAAAAAACCAAAAATAGGGAAAAGTGATCTGAAAGTCGAATCAACCGAGGCCTTCCAAGGAAAAAGGACATAAAAGCTAAGAGATCTAGCCAATGAGATCTATCCGACAAGGTTGGATCGGTAGGATCCTTCCAATAGCCTCAACCCGGCAGGGGATTCCACAGCAAAAGGCCGCTGGATTGGAAACCAAGAAAGGCGAAAGCGAGAGCTCCGTCATTTGAAACCCGAAAGGGCATTCGGTGTTAACCTGTTTAATACCGATACGTCAGGAGGCTAAAACGCTAAGAGCATCAATCCAGAGACACAAAACGATTGTCTAGAACCCGTTTCTGAAAGATCTACTGCATGAACGCCGAAAGAACGCATTGATGAACATCATACAAATTGCCTAGAGCCACCTTCTGAAGAATCATGCTATACTTGGAAATCCCACTGAAAAGCAGACCGGAACTACGGAAGAGATACAGGCTATCCACACTAGTCTCCTTAGCATAGACACCGACATCGATTCCAAACCGGCAGCTATCCACACACAATGAGGGCAGGCTCCTCTAAGTTTCATAAAAAAACTGGAAGCCTATATCCGGAGATCTATGACCGAAAGCATGAAGCTGGAGACTCGTGATACCTTTCGAAGAGAAACTGTAACAACCGAATCATTCCAATCTGTGAAAATGCTCCCGACTAGCCGAGACCTTCACTACAGAAGCTGTAATTGACACAACAAACACTACAACGAAATAACCATACTACAACTGTTCACTCACAGCTCGCATAAAATAACAGTTGCGATAGATACTATATAACAAAATTGAACATATTAAAATACATTTTTAACAACTGTATTTATGTAGCAGTTGTAACATAAATCTATAATAACTGCCGGTCCGTATACAGTTGTGAATATCCATCTATAATCACTGTTTTTTGGAGTTGTAATACTTACGTCGGTGTTTTTTGGTTTCCTCAACTTAAAAAATTATAAAATATTAGAAGTAAGGCTCCAACACATTTTCAGGCCGCGCTTTCATGAAATATCCCAACCCTAATATTTCGCTGTCTTTTTCATCCACAACCACCATCGCGTTCCCGAATCCCTAATCCAATCTCTTGATTTCCATCGGATCTCCTTTAACAACCGTAGAAAGCCTAGTCAAATCGTCAGATCTCCTTCAACAACCGGCCACTGCAATTGGAAAGGATGCATTTCTGGTTTCTTCGTGAGGAACTGCCGTAATTTTGAAGATCTTTTCTAGGTAAAATTAGTTTTCTCTTGTAGTATTTTAAATAGCATCTGCACTTTTAATTTCATCGGTTGTGTTGATAATTGGGGAAAGCCCATTGTCAATTTTGATTTTAGGGTAAGCACTGCACTTTTAATTTCGTCAGATCTCCTATACCACACGCTTATTTATAAGTTAGTTCACTGATTTATAAATTAGTTCATTGATTAGAAATTTATGAGTCAATTTATAACATAACTTGGTTAACCAATATTTCCAAACTTCAACCTTATTCGAATGATGTAGCCTATCAGGTTTTGTATGGGTTGCCTATCAGATTTGTTAACTACTACAACTATGGTTTCTTCTGTGGAAGTTTTTTTAATTGAAACCGAATAAAAACCATCTTTGAAGTAGAATGTCACAAAAAATATTGAATGGGCAGCTAGTAATGATCTCAATAGGTAAATGAGCACACTTGAATTTTGTAATGCAAAACTGGTTTTTTTTCTTTTTTTCTTTTTTTCTTTTACTTAAAGAGCACTGAAATTTATAATTGAAGTGTGTAAACTGAATTTGAATTAATGCAAAATTGGAATTATAATGCAAACTAAAGTATGGAATCCGTGAGACTGTGAGATTATTACAGGAAATTTAAAAGTGGATTGTTTTTTTTTCTATCTATTTTATTTCTGGATTGCAAACTAAAGTATGCAAACTAAAACTGGATTTATTTCTGTATCTATTTTAAAATATTAATTTATTATTGAGCTTTGCCAGTAATGATCTCAGTAGGTAAATGAGCACACTTGAATTTTGTAATGCAAAACTGTGAGATTGTGAAGTCTGGAAACTTGTAATGCAAAACTGTTTTTTTTAGCACTGAAATTTATAATTGAAGTCTGTAAACTGAATTTGAATTAATGCAAAACTGGAATTATAGTGCAAACTAAAGTATGGAAACCCTGAGACTGAGATTGTTATAGGAAATTTAAAAGTGGATTGATTTTTTAGTAAAAATGAAATTTAATCTAAGAACAAACTGGTGGTTAAATCCTGCAATATCTTAGATTTGAAAAATCTAACTTATTGTATGTTTGTTTCTGTCTACATGTTGGGTTCTTGACGATATTAAGGTATATAAAGTATTTAGGAACCCAAAAGCAATTGTTTTTCTCTCTAATTTTCTACAAATACACTACTTCAAATTAAGGTGAGTTAAAAACTCACGCTTTCTAGCTTAAATAAGTATATGTTTAAATCTATTTTTCTGTTAATAAACTGAAGTTACTGTAAACAATTTTGATATTTTGAGTTTACACTGATAACATGTTGTGGGTTTATTTTTGAAAGTTTGACGCTCTCTTGTTTTGTACTGGATTCGAGTAAATTCTTTTCTGAGTTGCAGACCATGTTGAACTTTGTACATGCTTTAAATTATGCCAAAAACCTACCTGAAACATGATCAAATTCTAGCACGACACTGGGTTTTGAATCTGTACCAATTCGGATTCTTGGCTCAACATCGAGCTAAGAGATCTAGATGGACTTACTGACCCTTCAAAGCAACATCGGTCTGCCTTGATTCGTGTGCCTCAAGTCGTACCTTGATCTGACGTCTTCATGGTGTCCACACGGTGCATCCAGATTGGTGCCTACATGGATTCCAAGAACTGAAAACATGAATTTGAACATTATATCGCATTGTTTTTCTAATATTGTCTAACTGTTATCTTATGTCTTTGTCTGGACTTAGTATGTGGACCTTTCGATCATCATTTTAGGTGATCCGCCTGATAATCACCGAACCATACTCATTTGAATAGACTTGAGCAACCGGGTCAAAAGGCCATGTAACATTAGTTAAAACTTCTTGTTAATTAGAATTATACTTACAAGGTTGTTCATTGATTTTTTAGTAAAAAATGAAATTTAATCTAACAGCAAACTGGTGGTTAAATCCTGTAATATCTTAGATTCGAGAAATCTAACTTATTGTATGTTTGTTTCTGTCTACATGTTGGGTTCTTGACGATTTTAAGGTATATAAAGTATTTAGGAACCCAAAAGCAATTGTTTTTCTCTTTAATTTTCTACAAATACACTACTTCAGATTAAGGTGAGTTAAAAACTCACGCTTTCTAGCTTAAATAAGTATATGTTTAAATCTATTTTTCTGTTAATAAACTGAAGTTACTATTAACAATTTTGATATTTTGAGTTTACACTGATAACATGTTGTGGGTTTATTTTTGAAAGCTTGATGCTCTCTTGTTTCGTACTGGACTCAAGTCAAATCTTTTCTGAGTTGCAGATCATGTTGAACTTTGTACATGCTTTAAATTATGCCAAAAACCCACCTGAAACATGATATCAAATTCTAGCTCGACGCTGGGTTTTGAATCTGTACCAATTCAGATTCTTGGCTCAACATCGAGCTAAGAGTTCTAGATGGACTTGCTGACCCTTCAAAGCAACATCGGTCTGCCTTGATTCGTGTGCCTCAAGTCGTACCTTGATCTGACGTCTTCATGGTGACCACACGGTGCATCCAGATTGGTGCCTACATGGATTCCAAGAACTGAAAACATGATTTTGAACATTCTATCGCATTGTTTTTCTAATATTGTCTAACTACTATATTATGCCTTTGTCTGGACTTAGTATGTGGGCCTTTCGATCATCATTTTAGGTGATCTGCTTGATAATCACCGAACCATACTCATTTTAATAGATTTGAGCAGCCGGGTCAAAAGGCCATGTAACATTAGTTAAAACTTCTTGTTAATTAGAACTATACTTACCAGGTTGTTCATTGATTAAATTTGATGCTTGTCTAAAAAATTATAAGTTTGTTCACTGATTTATAAGTTAGTTCACTGATTTATAATTAGTTCATTGATTAGAAATTTATGAGTCAATTTATAACATAACTTGATTAACCAATATTTCCAAACTTCAACCTTATTCGAATGTTGTAGCCTATCAGGTTTTATATGGGTTGCCTATCAGATTTTTTAACTACTACAACTATGGTTTCTTCTGTAAAGGGAAGTTTTTTTAATTGAAACTGAATAAAAACCATCTTTGAAGTAGAATGTCACAAAAAATATTGAACGGGCGACTAGTAATGATCTCAGTAGGTAAATGAGCACACTAGAATTTTGTAATGCAAAACTGTGAGATTGTGAAGTCTGGAAACTTGTAATGTAAAACTGATTTTTTTTTTTTTTTACTAAAAGAGCACTGAAATTTATAATTGAAGTCTGGAAACTGAAATTGAATTAATGCAAAACTGGAATTATACTGCAAACTAAAGTATGGAAACCGTAAGACTGTAAGATTGTTACAGGAAATTTAAAAGTGGATTGATTTTTTTATAAAGAGAAATTCAAACGAGACAAATGCACAGACCAAAATGATGAAACTAAAGGGAATCAAAGAAAAAAAACCTGCAGCTCTTATAGTGGCAACAGAGAAAAGATGAAATGGACTTTTATTTAAAAGAACCTTGTATTAGGCAAGTCTTAAGTATGTGATGTCATTAGGAATCTTGAGTGCGCGAAGCACATCTTAAAACACGGACTCATGAGTTTGCTTATTGCTATAACAAAATAGCAGCAGGAAAGGATCCTTGCTGTAACAAATAATGCAACTTCAATTTGCTTTAACAAAGCCTGCTGTAATACAATAATCGACTATAAAGTAAGCACCAAATGGACTTCAGTTCTAAAATTGCAAAAAACATGAATTAATTGTTGTAAACTTAGTGAAAACGTTTGTTGACACAAACTGCAGTAGCTGATTAATGCAGTTCTCTGATTTGAACGGTGTGATTGGCTTAGATAAATGGTAATACGGTAGAAAGGTGACACTCTTGACGATATCTCTTATGTTAGAAGAATGCATTATGTGTTAGCGTGTTAAGAATAGAGGAGGTAGATAAAAAGACAAAAAGGATGGGACTCGGAAAAGACAAAAATCAATAGTTATATAGAGAGCAAATATTCTATTCGTTTCTCTCTTATAACATGAACTGAAGGACTTTTATTTACTAGTTTCTTTTGCATGTGTGTCCAGTCAGATCCACAGAAGATATGGACAAAATATGGGTCTCTCTACCAAGGTTTCGTAAATTTTGATTAATATTTATGTATTTATAACTATCCAGGAATGACTATAGACTGTATTATTTGCAGAATGACAAATGAATATAGGCAAGCTGCTCGAGATTTCATAAATAGCATGTAGAAAGTGAGGGTAATCCAGAAAAAATTATCTGTCCATGTCGTGATTGTAGGAATCATATTTGGCATCCACCAAGAGATGTCGTGACACATTTGGTGTGTTTCGGAATGGATCCAACGTATGATGTATGGATTTTTCACGGAGAAGAACGTCATTCACAAAATGAAACCGACGATGTGGCAGCCGACGATGTGGCAGATACATACAGAATGTACTTGGATGCAGAAATTGGTGGCGAGGAGAATGATTATCATATTAATGGTAAACATAAGGAAGAGACTAAGAAAATATTGGAGACATCTGAAATTCCTTTATATCCTGGTTGTACAAGCCATACAAAGTTGTCTGCCACAATGCTTCTTTACAAACATAAGGCTCAAAATGGCATAACCGACACGGCATTCACAGAACTTCTTAAGCTCCTTAAGGATATGTTACCTAAGGAAAATGAGCTTCCTGCTTCCACATACGCAACGAAAAAGTTGATTAAATCATTTGGTTTAGGTTATCGGAACATACATGCATGCATAAACGATTGTTGTTTATTTAGGAAAGAGCTTGCAAATTGTGATTTTTGTCCTAAATACGACAAATCTCGTTGGAAAAAGAATAAGATAAGGGAAGATGGAAAGCAATCTAAAATACCTATAAAGGTTTTAAGATATTTTCCACTCATACCGAGGTTGAAAAGGATGTTCATGTCGTCTGAAACATCTGAACAATTAAAATGGCATAACAATAACAAAAGGGAAGATGGTAAACTGCAACATCCTGTAGATTCCTCTTAATGGTCTACAATTGATAGAATGTATTCTTCCTTTGCATCCGATCCACGTAGTTTGAGACTTGGCCTTGCAAGTGATGGCTTCAACCCATTTGGTGATTGGAATTCTACATATAGTTGTTGGCCAGTGTTTCTTGTTGCTTACAACTTCCCTCCTTGGCTTTGCATGTATAAAGATAATATAATACTATCTTTATTGATCCCTAGACCACGACAACTAGGAAATGATATCGACGTGTATCTACAACCACTTATCGTAGATTTGAACAAGTTATGGAATAGGGGGGGGGGTAAAGGTGTATGATGCATATGATCGTAGTGAATTTAGATTAAAAGCAATTCTGATATGGACGATAAATGATTTTCCAGCTTATGGAAATTTAGAAGTTGTAGTGTAAAAGGTAAGAGAGGATGCCCTATTTGGGATTAATACCTGTTCAATATGGCTACCATTTAGTAAAAAATGTGCATATTTGGGCCATAGACGATTTCTTGCACCCAATCATGAATATCATCAGAAAAAAATTTATTTGATGGAACCGTAGAAAGTAGACAAATGCCTCGAATACATACTGGTACTCAAATCTTCGATGATATAAAAGATATTGTTAATGAGTGGGGGAAAAAATAAAGGAGGAAAAGAGAGAAAGTATGAAAAGAAAAAGAGGGGATGTGAAGAAAAAAGGAATTCAAATATGGAAAAAGAAGTCCATATTTTTTGATTTACCTTATTGTAAGGTAAAACATAGCTAAAAATAAAATGTTTTCTTTTCTATCTATGTCTAGTAATTGGTATTTTACTCTCCATCCATTATTCTATTTTTTTATTTTCGTAGGAACTTTCATTGCGCCATAATCTTGACGTAATGCATGTGGAGAAAAATATTTGTGATAGTATTCTTAGTACTTTGCTTGATATCAAGGGAAAATCAAAAGATGGACTCAATTCACGTCAAGATTTGGAAGCAATGCGTATAAGGAAGAAATTGCATCCTATAGGTATTGGAAATAAACTATTACTTCCTGCTACGCCGTGCACCTTAACTGGCCAAGAAAAAGACATGTTTTTGTATAGGATGAGGAATTTGACTGTGCCTGATGGCTATAACTCAAATATTGGAAAATGTTTTGCAAAACATGATAAAATTTCAAGTCTAAAGTCTCATGATCATCATGTTTTGTTGCAACAACTATTATCTGTAGCATTGAGAGGACTTCTTCCTTTGGGTACGAGGAACGCATTATTTCGATTATGTTCATTTTACAATGAGATATGTCAAAGAGTGCTTGATAGAGATAAAATAGAATCCATCGAGAATCAAGTTGCATTAACCTTATGTGACCTTGAGAGATTCTTTCCTCCTTCATTTTTTGACATCATGATTCACTTGACGATACATTTGGGAAGAGAAGCAAGAATTTGTGGACCGGTACAATACCGGTGGATCTATCCATTTGAGAGGTAATTTTTTTATGAATACTTAAATGTAGTTAATAAAATATGTCCTCATTAAACTATTTTACGTGCATATCTTAATTATAGGTATATGAAAACATTGAAGGGTTATGTTAAAAATCAAGCCCGACCCAAAGGGTGCATAGTCGAGCGCTATTCTTCTGAAGAATGCATTAAGTATTGTGCTAGATTTATAAAAAATGAGATTAAATTTGGGGAGAGAAAAAATCGTAATGAAGTGCACAATTAAAGTGATTCCATGCTCGATGGATGTCCTATTTCCAAAGGAAAACCTATTGTAGTTTCATAGGAGGTAATTGATGTTGCTCATCGGTATGTGTTGTTCAATACCGATGAAGTCGAGCCGTACATAGAGTAAGTATTAGTTCAACTTGATTATTTTATACGAAGAAATTAAATTTTAACTTGTACATTTGCGTATTCAGAATGCATAAGGAGGAGTTGAAATGTTTACACCCTCAGCTTTTACGAGATGATGTGCAGCTTTCAGAATTGCATTCAACGACTTTTAGTTGTTGGTTTGAAAAAAAGTTTGAAACCATTATATTTTACTTTATTAGAACAATTAAGAATTTATATGCACATTATTCTAATTCATTAAATTTTTATTATATTACCTATAATGGAACATTATAGGTAATATAATAAAAATTTAATGAATTAGCTCTCTTCAATAGTCATTGTGTACAATGTTATATATATCCAGGTTAAAGATGAAAGAAATATTTCAGATGTATGCGAAATAATAAAATGGCTTTCATATGGACCTCGGTTGCAAGTAGTTTCTTACACTGGCTATATTATTAATGGACGACGTTTTCATACTAAGGACTATGAGAAGTCTACGCAAAATAGCGGTGTTTCCATTGAGGCAAATATTGTTCGTGCAGATGGGTCTGTTGAGAAAATTACTTATTATGGAATTTTGCGTGATATTTTAATGTTGGATTATCGTCTATTTCAAGTTGTTTTGTTTAAGTGTGATTGGGCCAATATTTATCGTGGAGTTAAGGTTGAAGATGGGTGTACATTAGTAAATCTACATCAGTTTCAGAATCAATTTGCAAGCGATCCTTTCATTTTAGCAACACAAGTAGTACAAGTGTTTTTCTCTAGAGAAAGTAGCTCTTCAAATTGGTATGTCGTTTTAAAAGCACCTCCTAGAGGTTTTCATGAACTCGAAAAATACGAGGAGGAGGAAAATTCGACTAGCAAACCATTGGATGAGTCACTACTTGATGATAGAGATGTTGATAATGGGGATGAAAGTTACATAAGAAAGGATTGCGATGGCATTTTGGTATGAATAAGTATTCGTTGTTGATATCTTGTTTTATATGTAGTCATATTTCTTAAAGTGTTGTTATATAGTCTTAGTTATCTTAATCTGATTACAAAAACCACAATTAGAGAAATTCTTAGTTATCTTAATCTGCATGCCTTGTGGATTTCTATCTATTCCATGGGCTGATAACAATAAAATATTTACCGCTAAAAAATTTATACGCTACCACCTTCGCTATATCAAAACAACACAGAACATGCTTTTTGTCTGTTACAGGCATGAGAAGTGAGAACAGATTTCTATCATCCTGCACGATCACCTTATATTTTATACATTAATGTTGATAATGAGACGCTAAATATAAAATCATTTATGCAATGCAATTATTTGTTGTACTCATAGAGCCGTAACCAATGCTTTTACATTTGATTAAGTGCATATTTGATTTTGGAAAAACACATATGCTCCACGAATAATATTAAGAAGTGTTTCGTACATTTGATTAAGTGCAGATTTGATTTTGAAAAAAAGCAATTCCTGTCTGTTTTTACAGACTATTCACATTGCATTTTCTTCGCATTTGTTGTGTTCAGTTTTTATATCATCTGTGCATTTTTTTCTCTTGAGTTGCTTTTGTGTGTGTTTGTCTCTTTGATTCTTGTGTTAGTTCTTTGATTCTTGTGTTGCATGTTAAAACAGTACTATATTTGATATGTGGTTAGTTATTCACAAATTGTGATTTTTTTTCCAGGTTGATCAATTAATAAAATAAGCTTGAAAGGTTTGCATCCATGGGTAGGAACGAGCAACATCAAGCAGAGGTAATTGTCTTGACCCTTACTGTTAATGTAAGAAATCATATTTAGCATGTTTTGCATGTACATTAACCATTTAAAGCCGCCCCCTTGACAATCTCACGCGCAAGAAATCATAATATTAAAAATATACACGACAACTCAACTCTTGATTAATAGGAACATACCTAAAACTGCTTCCATTTGTTAGCACTACACAAAAGTCACAGGAGCTTTGAGCTTCATTAATGCTTTGAGCTCATGTTTTCTTACCATATCTCTTGATATATTTAGATTTCCAGCTATTTCTCCTAATGTTCGATCACCTTTGCCATCAAGTCCATATCTTTGTCGTATCACCAAGCTTTCTTAAGGCTTTAGAGAATCCAACTGTGTAGTGAATCGATTAATGAACTGTGTAGTGAATTGATAACTGATAATAACTCGTAAGTAATACAGTATTGCTGTGAAGTGGAAATTTTCAAGAAATCAAAAGCTACCATATACATTTGCAGGGAAATTACCATTTTCTTGGTCTATATATGTAATGTTTTAACTGTACATCCAGTTGTCGGTTGCATGCATGTATTTATGACAAAATAGAAGGCAGGTAGGGAAGAAATGGCATTCAATGGTTCCAAAATCAACGTCGAAGCAAAGATAAGATGACACGACCCATGTGGTTTTTGTTCATAATAATTCATACACAGCTGCACGTGCACTTGTTTATGAAGCATTGTGGATCCTTAGACAGACTCATCAACATGTAATGTTTTTTATCTAATTTAAACAAGTGTAAACAATAAATATTGGTCAACCTCAATGTTACATGCTTGTGGCCCTGTGGGGACGTTATGTGTCCAAACGGTGGTTTATGAGTTGTAAAACAAGGGATTAAGACAGAATTTAAAGTGGTTCATTCGGAATATCTACGCATACTATGTGTTTCTTTTCTCTTTTTTTTTTTCTTTTTTTTCTTTTTTGGCCTTTATAATTTGGTTAGGGTCAGAGTAGAATCAGAGTAGAAAATAAATCGCTTTATTTTCCTTTATAATTCGATTACGGTCGGAATAGAAAAGTTTTGTGGTTAAAATTATGTATTGATCGTTCCCTTAAGCCATTGTGGGTATTGCTTTATAAATAGCTTATTAGGGAGGTTGGACGGTCAGAATTTGTGCCTTGCTTTCCAAGTACCCTTAAGCCATTGGATGTTAAGGCATGAAACAAACATCTAGCTCTAAGCTCATTGTGCTTGTTAATCAAGCTGTTTGCAAAGAGATAGGCATAGATCACTGTCCTCGGCAACATGCTCTTGTCAGGCTACCGACCGATGTCAAATTAAATTATAGTCAGAGATTCTGAGGTATTGTAGCTCTCTTAGCAGTCTGGGTTTCTGAGCAGCATCCAATCGTATGTGACGAAATACACGACTGTACGATGGCGAGACATTCTAATGAAATTAGACGAGGTTGGTGATGTTCCACCTCACTATAGTTCAATCAAAGGAAAAGCAGCAGCAACTTTATTTATGGGCAACTCGATGGTCGTGTTTATGTTCGTGCATAGTCCTGGAATGTTTTAACGGAGTTTTGGGAGTTAGAGCATGAGATGGCTAGTTTAGTTGGCAAAAATAATTCACGATGCATGTCGAAAATGGGCTAAATAAGAACATCTCCAACAATGTGAAAAAAATTCCAGCAATGGTGAAAATCCCCGATTTAAATTCTCCGCACCAATTATCACAAAAGCAATTGATACAGAATTTATTTTTTAAATTCTCCGCACCAATGAAACTATCAAGAAGTGGGATGGTTGACACCTAAAATGGAATCTCAACCAAATTGATGAAAAGTTTAGGACTTTCAAGCTAAGGGAAAATAAGATCAGTGCGGCACATGGAGAGACCAACATCAAAGACGCTGGAAAGTGTCAACACCCTCCAAACATACATTGAATTTGGAAGACAGGTTAATGACTGCGACACATGCATGTAGGCTCTTTGAGTTTACTAATGAGGAGGGGCTGCATGTCCCCACAGCAAGGGATATGTTGGTAGTTCGGGTCAACACCATGCCAGTGAGGGTACCCTCTGAGCATGAGTTGTGCTTGCCTGCTTGGGGAGGATAACATCCCATCCTCTAGGCATTCGACAGGAAGAACTTTAATGAGGATGCATAGAAATATCACTTTCCTAATGCCCTCAAAGGTGGGTGACCTTTTCGGAAGACTCAACACAATTCTATTATTAAAGTCGAACAAAATCATATTTATATGTTATTGTAAGCAATGTATATCAGTATATGTTATGTTAAATCATGATTAACATTTTCAGTAGCTTTGAATTTTGAGATACAAATGATGGTTTTATTAAAATAATGAATTAATTTTAATATATTGTTGTCATAAATATCATGTGTCCGATGACATATAAGAGATGTTTTGTGGTGGAACCAGACAAGCTCGCAGCAAAAGAAATGGATTAATTTCAACAACAACAACAACAACAAAAAACCCATTGTTGGGTCCATGTAATCTAAATCCATTTAGAATATTTTTGTTTTTCTTTTCTAAATTCAGTATCTTATTTATATATAAATATGGTTTAATTTATATTGTTTGTATTGTGTATAATATATATTTATATACATCATATGCACAGATATGTGTATGTGTGCACGTGTAACATAAACACAATGTACATGGTTTAACATGCCTATGTATAAATGTAGCGGTTTACTGCGCTACAAACATGTATGCCCTCTTTATATACAAATGTTTTATAACTACTACTACACACGTACATAAATACGTATACACGCGCGCGCATGCGCGCGCGCACACACACACACACACACATATATATGTGTATATATATATATGTGTGTGTGTGTGTGTGTGTATGTGTGTGTGCGTGCATTTTTTTGAACTATAAACAGTTTAAAATTATAGGGTACAAGTTCACTGGAATGTCTACGCCTTCACTGCTGCTATGTTTTACCTCTGTTGATGCCTTTTGAAAATCCGTGATTCCAATGTATCCATAGTTAAAGCTGAAACCTGTATTTTACATGTAGAATGTGTCATAAGTTGGGAACTACACTCCCAGTTTTATGAACTAGAACATGAGAAAACCTGAATTATTTAACATTTCAATGAGCAAAACCTGTATTTTACAAAGCTTGAATTAAGTTAGTACCAATCCATTCATGGATTAAGGGCTAGGGAGAAGGTAAAATAGAGGGACTGTGTATCATATATAACTTTCGTCATCCGTTTCCAGACTTCAAATAATTGAAAGTGTCATTTTCTAACCTTTATAACTGCTCTCTGTAATTGACTGCTGCTACATTCGTATTGTCATTCTTTATTTTCTTTTCTTTTTTGATTGTGCAGAACACCTTGCTACCTTCTTTTATTTCAAGACATCCTTACTAATATGATATTTGTTCAAATAATTGCAGAGCTCGAAGCAAGCAACTAAAAAAATCAAAGAAGCAAAGTCTTGTTGCGCTTGCAGCTGCGCGTGGTATAACTGGGGCTAATGGTGGTATTAGAATATCAAGAATGAAAGACGTTGAAGTTGAAATTGCTTGTGCTCTTAAGGACGTGAATGCTAATGTTAGAAAATCTCCACGCAAACATGGTGTAAATCCTCCACCCATCATTCCTTGCCATAATTCAACCCCTTTACAAAATGTCACTGCCACACAATCGCTTAGTCCTCTTGCTTCAAATCCCCTCCAAAACGTCATTGTCACACGCTCATCCAATCACCATGATTCAAATCCTTTTCAAAATAAGGACGTGAATGCCAATGTTAGAAAATCTCCACGCAAACATGGTGTAATTCCTCCACCCATCATTCCTTGCCATAATTCAACCCCTCTACAAAATGTCACTGCCACACAATCGCTTAGTCCTCTTGATTCAAATCCCCTCCAAAACGTCAATGTCACACGCTCGTCCAATCACCGTGATTCAACTCCCTTTCAAAATGTCACTACCACACAACCATCCAATCATCATGATTCAACTCTCCTTCAAAACATCGCTATCACACAACCAACCGATCATCATGAATCAACTCCTCTCCAAAATGTTGTTATCACACAGCCGTCCAATCATCATGAGTCAGCTACGAACTTAGATTCTTCCTTTGAAGAGGAAAACATGGTCAAAACTAAGAGAAAAAGTGGAAAAACAATGATGAAATTATTTTCTTTGACACCAAATGAGAAGGTTGAAGTTGAGTTCAATGATTTAAATCAACCTATTGGTACAAATTCCAAATATTTATCATCATATCTTGGAACGTTAGCGAGGGAGATGATACCTGTGACCATTAGCAATTGGAAGAAAGTCGACGACAAAATAAAGGCTGGTCTATGGACATGTATTCAGGTACATCTCAGCATTTGCGATTGCACGACATACATTCATAATGAATATTAAACGTACACTAAAACTTGAACTAACTTGGTTAGAAGCTTATGGCATCTTTTAGATGATTACATTTATGTATTCACAGTATTGAATTAAACCCATGTGGCATCTTTAGGTGGGATTTTTCAGTTGCATTTGCATTATATCATATGAATAGTTAGGTGGGATTTTTCAGTTGCATTTGCATTATATCATATGAATAGTTAGGTGGGATTTTTCTGTTGCATTTGCATCTCACATAAAACATTAGTAATGAAACATCAGGTCTGTGGGAGGTTGTTCTTGTGTTTGTATTGTTTTTGTTTTGGTTCCATTTGTATCGCCAAAACAAAAAATGCAAAATTTGGTTAGTAATATCCAAATATATATAATTAAAACAACTTAAATTCAAAACAAAAATTAGCAATCAAAACTTGGAGGTTGTTTTCGTATTATATCATAAAAATTTTGTATTATGTTCAACAAATGCAAATGCAATGGAACCAAAAATGAACCAAACGCCACCTAAATTTCCAACTGCCTAAATTTGGTTTTCAAACACAATGCATAAGGCGAGCAACATAGAGAAAGTGGAGGCAAAGCGTTGGTCAACGGTTGAAATGTTAATTATTGACTGATATGGATAAATTGTAGCCACCTAATGTCTTTATCCATAATAATCCTCAGTCCGTCTTTGTCTCTTCTCTTAAAAGTTAAAACCAAGAGATTTTATTATGTGGATACTATCAAATCTTAATATAATTAAAAAGTTAAATCTAATAAATAAATTATTAATTAAGAATTTAAATAAAAAAATCAATTTCTGAAAAAAGATGTTGTGCCTTAAAAATAAAATTTAAACTAAAACAAATGACTTCAACGAAAGAATATTTTTATAAAACAGTTCATAGGAAAAGCATTTTTTGCGATTCCTGTAGCGCTTACAAATGTTAATCACAATTTCAACATTTCTAATAAGACACCACAGTCAGTTTCATGTTTTCTTCGATGCTGAGTTTCTTATATAATTGGTCTACAAATCATATCTCACTATTCGAATACCATTATAAAAATTCAAACAAAATGATGTTAACTAATTGGATTCTTATCTCTTGTGGAGTTGTTACCAATATCAAGGACTACTATAATTCATACACTCTTTGGTACTTTCACTTGCTACAAAACATCGTAGATTACGACATCACTGGCATGGTAACAGTGCTTTAAAATTTTGTCTTATTATCCTTAACTTTTTTCAATGCAGCTAGGTGTAGCAATAATAACTACAACAATAATCTACTCTTTATAATCAATTAACAACCCATGTTAACAGCATAGAGACAGTAACATACGATCAGGGGCATAAGATGCCAAACTCCACAAGTCGACTATTGCCGATGTTTTCTTCTTCATTATTAGTGAGTAAACATAGTAGCAATATCATCCAAAAACATGATCAGTTTTGTGTCAAACTACCTATTAAATTGAGATGCATACCCATAAATTACTAACTTTGGCTAACACTTTATAGTTGAACATTGCATTTGCATTATATCATATAAATAATTTTGGTTCCATTTTGCTTTTTTTGTTTTCCATTTTTTCAGTTGCATTTGCATTAACCAAATTTAGCTTCTATGTTGGAGTTTTGATTGGTACTCAGATTTTCAATATAAACTGTTTTTACGAACTTTCCATTGTATTTCTTGCATCCAATTACATTTCAATACTTTGTTTTTACATTCACTATTTTTTCAAACTGTGCACGCCCTGCAAGTTCAATGTTTTGCTCTTCATTATGTTGCATCTACTTCTAATACTCCAGGTTTACATCTGTTTCTATGTGTTCATAGTTCACAATACAACTCTGTTTTTTCATTTCTATACTTATGTTTCTCCACTTCAAGTTTCAAACAACCTCCCCACCATTCCAAGACATTAGTAATGAAACATTATATCAAATAGAATGTGCAATTTTTAACGGGTCTGCAGTTTGGTTAAACCATAAAAAGAAGCATTTTTTAATGGGTCTGCAGTTTGTTGTACTATGAACTCCAACCTGAACACAAGAGGAATGAATATTTACTTTCAATGCACAATCAAAGTTGCTTACCTTTTTTGGTTTGGCCTTAACAATTTATTTTGTACCGGCAAGATTCAAGGTGGATGACATACATCGGGATATGTTCATTCTAATGTTGGGGCTGCAATGGAAAGAATCAAAATCAAGGCTAGTTAAAGCCATAAAATCTACAGCAGCAAGTCCTAATGGTTCCAGCAAAGTAGACATGTTAAAACCAAATAATATCAGGAGTGCTTAGGAATGGAATGATTTTGTCAATGAAAAATTAACGGATGAGTTTGAGGTAGTTGGATTTGTTTTGATGACTAAAATTAAAATGTTTTCATTGCATTTTATTTTAATTAATTTGAATAAATTTTGTTTATTCAGTTGACAAGAAATAAATACAAAGCTATACGAGCAAAAAAATGTAGTTCCGCACACTATGAGCCGAAAGGGGTACGCAAGACTAGCTGATGATATGGTAAGAAAAAATAACTTATATAATTCATTCATTATCGATGTCTAGAGAAGTTATTTATCCAATACAGCAGTTTGTGATTTATTTCTAAGCTCTTTGTGTAGAAAAAAGAAAGTGGCTTGTCATCGGATATCAGCAGGGAGGATCTGTGGTGTAAAGGCCATACAAAGAAAAATGGAGAGCCATCGAATTCTACTGCCGCCGATTGCATAGTAAGGATATATACACATTAAATTATTTCTTCATTGTATGTTTTGATTTTATTTTATCCTTTCTTTAATTAAATTGTTTTTTTTTTCATTTCATTGATTTCCATCAAATTGAATTTTTTTATATTTTAGTTGGGATATGTTTTCATAGTTGACTCAAATATATGAACCTTACATTGAATTACGACATTTGAAAAATGTTTAATTGAATTTATAGGCCAAGATAAAAGAGCATAAAAACACCCAAAATTCTCAAGGAACAATATCATTGAATGAAGATGGTGTGTCAAAGGTATTTGGTCGCGAACAAAGAGGTAGAATAAGAGGACTTGGTTTTGGGGTTGCACCAACTCAGTTCGGAGCTCGTATGAGTAGTTCCGAAAAAGTACGTGAAATGGAAAATCAAATTTCTACCTTACAGACTCAAATGAAAGAGCTCTCTGATATGTTCATGGCTGTAAGTTATAACCGATTTAATGTATTAATGAGTAATTGCTAAGCGCTTAACAACTAATTAGTGCATTTTTTTAATAGAATATCAATGGCAAACAAAATGCAGTGGAAGAACCAATGACTCCATGTGGCAATACGCCACAGGTATTTCTTATTATTATTTTTCCTTTTTTAATGACCAACGGTTACCTCCTCATTTTTACACCTTCCAAAAGGGTCTTGATTGAACCAGTTTTGATAGTTAGTGATCATAGCTAGTTCGTGTTTTTTCATAAACACATAGTATACTCGCCAATGGTGATACTGCAATATACACGAAGATTCTGGAAATCATAACTAGTTTTGATTGTTAATAACCAGTTTTGAAACATTAGAATTTTAGTATACTCGCCTATAAACATATATAATGAAATTTTAATAGTGTTTTTTCACTATTCTTTATTTAGCATATATTTATTGTCGAAAAATAGGGGAATGTGTTTTGTACAAAATTAAAATAAGAATTCAGGTTCGCTTTTGCTGTTAAAACGTATGCATCGCGATTTTTTCAGTGACAGCCTCCTTGAATGTGTAATGGAATAAACAAAAACTATGACCTTATTTGCAAACATGCATATAGATTTTGCAATTCCTGCAGCCGTGCTCTTAGTCTTAATAGGGGTCAATGTAGCCAAGGCGCTCGCCTAGGCACCAAAAATCAATGCAGTTTTTTTAAATAAAAAAAAAATCAGTGTAGTTTTTTTAATGAAAAATCAGTGCAGTTTTTGTAATAAATCAGTGCAGTTTCTTTAATAAAACAATCAGTGCAGTTTTTTAAAAAAAAAAAATCAGTGCAGTTTTTTTTACAAAGATCAGTGCAGTTTTTAATAAATCAGTGCAGTTTTTTTAATAAAAAAATCAGTGCCATTTTTTAATAAAAAAATCAGTGCAGTTTTTTTAATAAAACAAGTGCAGTGCAGTTTTTTTATAAAACAAATGTTGTTAACGTTTACCTAATACCTGAAACAAATGTAGTTTTTTTTATATGAAACAAAGGCTGTTAACATTAGGCGCCAAAAAACGCTAAGCGCCATCCTCGGACAATGTTGGCCAACTCTACATTGGTTTAGCTGAAGGGTGTGTCGTGGTGGTATTATATTTGTGGCTCGCCCACCTTATTTTCATTGTCAAATTGAACAGCCCACAAATTGAGATTTTACAAATCCAGTAAATGCATCTTTTTGTGAAGCAAAACTAAGCGGATTAGATACAGTGAAGCACCATATGATCGGGTGAAAAATTACCACAAGCATTAAGAAACAAACTTTGATACTTGGATAAATAAAGCTGATTCAAATAATTTAAGTTTATGCTCGTGCTATTATAATCTAAAACTGACCTAAAATAAATAAAGAACGGCCAAGAACCAACCACGAGTAATAGAAATAAATACAAATGCTAAAAAATAGTGAACATCAAATTTTTATGGTTGTTAACGTTATTTGACCTAAATCCGCTATTTTTATTGGTTGATCATACTAGCCTTGATTACAGCAACTTCAAAATGCAACAGAATTTTTGAAATTTTAGCATTATCTTGGTCACTAGCATTTCAGAAGGACCCTCTTTCTCTTTTGCCTCACATATTTACTGAAGTAGCTAAAATTATTTCACACATTCATATATGGGTTTTGAATAGGCCCCTCAACAGCAAGTTTGGTCACTAGCATTATCTTAGAGCAGTTGTGGCTTCTAAAGGAATTTCACAGCCCCTAGCGACCATAAATTTGTCTACTTTTTTGTAGTACGATTTTTTCATGGAATCATCATAGAACATGAATGAATCGCTGACTGTGCTGAGAAGCTCATGCATGAACACTCTGTATTCGACATTGAACATTCCCAAGAAAAGCTTTGTAGATTGGAATGTAAAAGCCTTACAACCTTGCCAAACAAAATTAAAATAATATGAGAAAATGTCTACCACCACAAAAATGCCTTCTGGCTTCTGGCTTGACGGCTCTAACGAGATGGTATTTTCCCATCAGAACAATGTCCTCGGTCACTAGATAATTCTTTGCAAAATGAAGGAACTTGAGAGGTTTTCCTGTTTCAAAAGAAGCAAAAAATCTGTACTTCTTGTTGTTGAGCTGAAACCTCATGTCATAACTATTTTCAATAGAGAATGAGTGGTATTCTTTCTCTTGTTGATTCTCATATTCCTGCCGATCACCACCTCCCTCTCTGCTCTTTCCATCCAATAGTAGATAATTTCTTTGCTTAAAACAAGTACGATCATAGCTATGCCACAACATGTTGATGCTGATGAATGGTATGCGAAAGAATTTAGCATTCCTCAGAAATGTCCACAAACTGTAGCAGCTTGCAGCCAAAGAACATAAGTTGGAACCACAAACGACATTTTTCCGCAACACGAACTATCCCAGCTAACAGCCCATGTGTTATCTTTCTTTCTGGTGTTTCTCGAGTTCTACTTGTGAAGTGGTCTTATAATCGTGCCTTCGCTTTACTCTCCTGTCCAGCAAACGGAATTTACTGAAGTAGCTAAAATTATTTCACGTATGAATAAAAATTCATTGTAAATAGTTCAATGTCTAATAGACTAATACAAAAGTTTTGACAAACTCACTCTCTTGCACTATAGGAATCTTTAGGGGATGAAAATATAGTTCGAAAATCATTCTGAAATTAAAATATCATATATTCAAACCTGATCCATGATTCCCTGTAGTTCCTCAATTGTTTGCTCTAATTTTCCATTAAGCTAGACGACCAATCACCATTCGAGCTATGATTTATGTTATTTTGTGCTTTCACTCAAGCTAACACGTTGGCCATGGTTATTTTTTCATTTGATAATTGGCATATTTTGTTTCTACAGATGTTGCTTATGTCTAATATTGACTTTATGCTTACTACATTCAATGAAAAAGGAACTAAGTAGGAAAAAATGAACTCTCCTCTATTAACATTTTTCTGAAATCAAAACAGCACTTATTGCTTTGACGACAGCCTCCATGTTTGTAAATGGGAAAGCTGCAAAATGAAATTTTGCAGATTATGTTTTTAACCTATTACGCTGTTTGATAACTATATTTGCATTTAATTGTTTGTTATTCTTTTGCAGTCATATCGGAGTAGCAATAATCTCCCAAGTGGTGGTAATACACAAGTCATTTCTAGAAAGTGCAGACTATTGAGTTGGCAAAGAAATGTTGTTGCAGAAGCAACAATTGCATCAACTAATCCTGCTATTTTAGTGCACCATGTACCATTAGGAACAGATGCTTGGAAGGTTTGGGTTGATACGGTGGTGGATCCCCAAGCTATTTTATACAGGCCTACTTCAGATATCTATACTATTGGGCAAGAAATTGGGACGACTGTCGCTTGGCCTAAGGAGTATATCTCTTTTGATTAGTACGTATATGTACTTATATTTAGCTATGTTATGGATTTGGCTACGATTTGACTATGTTATGGATTTGGCTACGACTTGACTATGTTATGGATTTGGCTATGTTATGTAGTGAAGTTAAAAATTCAAAGACAGTGTAACTTGAATTGTTTTTTATTATTATAAATGTGAATGGTTTACATTGTTATGAAATATTTGTTTTAATTGTAATGCTATAAAATTTTATGTTTAATATCAGCTATGAAAGTATTGAGGGCAGTTTTCAGTTGTAGTAGATTATAATACAACTCTTATAACAGTTGTTGAAAAGTTAATTGCAACAGTTAGTAACAGTTGTAAGTGAGTCTGTTGCAACTGCTAGCAATTGTTGTTAAAGGAAATTATAACAACAGTTAGCCGATGTTGCAAAAAACCTCCACAGTTACTGCAAACGTTTTTAACAACAGCCATTAGCTGTTGTGAAAAGAATTTTTACAACAGTATCTGACAGTTGTCAATAACCCTGTTACAACTGTCACTAATTGTTGTAATAACCCCTTTTATAATAGACCAAAACAGTCGTAAAATAAACCCGCTATTACAACTCTGGATAGAAAGACTGCTGTTGGCTGTTGTTATAGATGTATTACAACTATTATTAATGGTTGTAATAAACATTTTTACAACTATCACGAACAGTTGTAAAATAAACCCGCTACTACAACTCCGGATATTAGGACTGCTGGGCGCAAGTTGTAATACACCTATTACAACTGTTTTTGGCAGTTGCAAAAGGGTATTTCTGTTGTAGTGAAAGCGACAGGAAGCAGAAACATCAAAAACCTAGGAGAAAAGCGACTGAAAAAAGGCCCTTGTAGGTTCGACGGACCAATAGCAGAAGGGGCTCCAAATCCTCTATAAATAAGACCCCGAGGGTCACATTGAAAGGGGGACTGGATTTATTTCTTCCAATACTTTAACTTTTCTGAAAGCTTAATATAAAAAAGGGATCGGAGAATTTCTCCCTTTCCGTTCATGTAGTCCAAATGAAAGATTAATAAAAAGGGATCTACATATAGAAAATTGCTCTGTGAGTTCATCTTATTATTTCTAATTATCACCGCTGCAATTTATTGTTTATTTTCCAGATAGACATGGATTCTCGTCCCAATCTGTCCATGAATAGGAGGATCTACCTCTTTCCCTAGGTTTAGACCTATCCTGACAGTTTTTAGCGATCCCACTCCTACAGACCTCGACACCTAGGAGTGGTGATCCGATTTAACTTGCAAAAGCCGAACAACCTATTTTTTTCCCCTCAAGTCCGCTCCAGTTGACCTATCTCCGGTGTTGACGATAAACATCGTTAACATTTTGACACTAGAGGGAGGGTCTGAACCTCTGACATTGTGGTTAACAGTCACATACCTACCTGAGCTGTTCCGTCTTGGATTGGACTAAGGCTTTGAAGAAGAGAAGTTATGAGTAGGAGGTCCCAACAAAAGTTTTCGGGATCTCGAACGAATAAATTGAAAATCGTTGATCCTAGAGTAATAGAAGAGAAAAAGCCCTGTGGGTAATAAAGCGGAAAAGATAAATGGAACCACAGGCTCATAACACTTGGGCTAATAGCCTTTCCTGCACGGGACAAACCTTAACATCCCCTCCTAGTGGTTCTACATCAGAGGATGCTAGCATTTTCTCTCACCTAAGGAAAGCGCTCTACAAGTAGACTAGAAGAACAACGTTTGAGCAAGAAATAATGAGTGATTTTGACCACTTCACCCACAAATGGTATGAAGAGATAGCATCTCAATCTCAATGTGCCCTGGGAAGCAGGAACAGAGATATAGGAAAAACAACGGGGTTGAACCACAAGAGGGTTAGGTCTCAGCAACAAGAGAAGAAGGTCACAAAAAAACTACTTGGGGAATATTATTTCACTACCTCGATGGAGAATATATATTTCCTAACTAAACACGAACTCAACTATTAATTGGCCATTCGCGAAGAAAAAACCCAAATACGAAAGGAAGACGGGAGGACCCTATTGTCATTACCACATGAGAAATGGACACGACACCAATCGCTGTAGAATCATTAAGGAAAGGATCATCAAACTCGCCAATCAAGGCCAATTACGAGAATTTTTAGTAAGATCAGTTTAGGTTCAGTAAGAATCCTTAGGAAAAGGATTATCAAAAATGACCAAGGGTATGGAAAAACCCTCTATTCAAAGCTTAAAGAAACCAAATAGGGGTCAAGATGAAAAAATAAAGGATCAAATCCCTCGTCATCAAGACGAGGCATCTCCCGGAGGGGGATGGTGTGTTAGTCTTTCTCCATGCCCAAATCAGAGAGGGCTAGGTTAAAGCATCAAAAGCGTAAGCCTCCGTTTCACACTAGAAATGGTCGTGGCGGTGCATCTAACATTATCACATCCTGCCTCTGCTCGTAGAAGAGTACGCCCTGGCTCTAAGCACGTTCTACCTCTGCTCGCAGAAGAGCACGTCCTACCTCTACTTATGTTCTGTGTTACCCGCAGAAGGGAATGCCAACCCCTATCATTGCCTACGATGGTTAGGATAGGGCACTCCTTGGAGGGAGTGTGTGCATAAGCCACTATCAGTACCTACGATGGTCAGCATAGAGAATCAAAAGAGTAAACCTTAATTCCGTGTCTACGATGGCCCGGTTTAAGTTTCCAAGACCTTATCATCGCCTACGATGGTCTGGATAAGATGCCTCCTGGAGGGAGGTCGGGTAATTCCTTAGGCCTTGCTTGTGGATAAACTAGCCAAGCGCACCGGATGTATAGGCCCGGAGAGTGACCAACAAAGCACGTACATCCTCTACTTTGACATCAAAAGCCCAGAGAGTGGCTCAAGAAGCACGTACAACCTCTTCTTCACAAATCAAATTCAAGGGGGATACAAAAACATTAATGCCAGAAGTGGATTTCTGGTACTCAATATCAATTACCTGAACAAGGGTTGGTTTGGGTCTCCTGTATTAATACCCGAATCTAGGTTGATCCTGCTCTCGAGGAAGACCAGAAGAGGATTTCTGGTTTCCTATTTTAATAACCCAAATCTGGGTTGGTTCATGCTTCACAAATACCGGGAGTGGAATCTCGGTCTTATCTTAGCACCAGATCTGGTTTAATTCAACTTTCAATAAAGGAAGAAGCAGATTTCTGGTCTTCCGTCTTAATACCCAAATCTGGTTTGACTCAAGTGCGAATCACAACCAGAGGTGTATTTCTGGTTTGACCTTGAATGTCGGAATCTAGGTTGATCCAGAACCTAAATCTAAACAAGAAGGAGTTGTTCAAACTTCTCACTAATCCGAATATGGCTTGGAACTACACCTCTATTATTACTAAGGATAAAACCCGGCCTCCTCACTTACTCAGGGAAGTGTCTTTAACTTATACGTTCATCAATTGATTATCCAATATACTAGCTGCTTGCACGATACAGGTAATAGCATCACATTAAAACATAAGTTTAGAAAAGAACTAGGGAAGAGATCCCAAACATTCCTAATAAAGTCCAATAACTAGGACTACACCTTTTCTAGAAAATCCTATAGCAGGGGTTTTCCCATAAATACTTGTTACGTTAGGAAGTTTTTACTAACACTTGACACATAAGTAGGTCTTCTATCGTTACAACATTCTATGTTACGATAACTTTGTTTCCAACAAAAGCAATACGTCATACAAACCTCACAATACACAGGCATGCCTACTAAATGTTACGACATCAACCGTTACACAAACACAATTGCTGTTTTATAAGGATTTACATTATAAACGCATGAGAGAAGTTTGTCATTCTGAGTTGGGTTTTTGTAAAGCGAATTCCATAGAAGCGTAATCCTCCTTAGTTCATTTTCCAACTTATCAATTTGTTGGTATAGCCTACCTACCTCCGCGTCAGAGCTAGCAGAGGATTTTACCGTTAGACTATACTGCAAATTATAAATAATCTCATCTTTCTCCTTTATAGTTGTTTTCCAGACGAGACACCTATTCCTTGAGATTTGTAGCAGTTACCTTTTGAAGATAATACATCCTTTTATATCCCAAAAGGGGAGCACACTCAAAGATGTCTTTGTAGCCAGCGATGTTCAAAGTTTCCTCTCTAAATTGTGAAGGTGGGGTCTGAAATTGTCCTTCCTAGTCATGGATAAGATGAGATATTGTAGTACATAAAATATAAACATCAAGTATACACTAATAAAATCATGCACTCCGATGAGGGATAACCACATGACTTTTATCAATTCATAAAACATGCACATAACATCAACCTTGACATATTAATACAACACCACTAATCACCAAACATCATGAAGTCAACACCATTCACAGAGAAGTTAAAGATACTTTACACAAAAATATTTGAAACTTCCTACTAGATTGTTTTGCTGGACAAGTTCCTTGAAAATCCTCCACGTTTTCAAATGCAAAATCTAAAGCATTGTTTTGGCTTACATCTTTGAAGGAGTAGAAGACTGTCGCGACATGAAAAGACTAGTTATTGACAAAGTTCAAGAAGAAGGAAAATATTTTGAGAGCGAAATCCATACCTATGTAATATTGACAACAGATGGTCAAGAGTCCCTTTATTCTTGGGATCTGGAGAACCACATCCCTTAGAAGGTGGTGCAGCCAGACTCCGAGTAAGTGGAATTCTCGTAGAACCGGTAATATTCCTTTCATCATCAAGTAACTCCCTAGCTACGGAAGAGGAAATTCCATCACCCTTTCCAAACCCACCTTGTTGGTCCACGTCCCCTCTTTTCTTCCCTTCAGCAATGGCTTCTTCCTCCTCTTCTTCATAATCTTCGAGAAACTCTTCAGTGAATAAAAGGGACGCAGGCTTTATCTTCTCCTTTAAAGAAACCTTATTTTCTCGCCTTACCTGCGCAATCTTCTCTAAAACTCTGCCTCTGACAGAGGGGTCAATTGAAAAAAAAAATCAAATTCTGGGCACTTCTTATAATTGTCAGAAAAAGCAAGGATAAGGGCATCTTCATAATACTCCATAGCTATGTCATTTAAATGAACTTTCAGGAAATTAGAAATTCTGCTACTAGCCTCGTAGACTATTCCTTTTACAGTAGAAAGATGAGTGTTCCTCCTATCCATCTCGGTGGAAAAATCAATCTCCATCCCTGATTTTTATTCCTTAAGATCTTCAACTTGCTTTGCCAACACATCTTTGGCCTTTCTCTCCTCTTCTAGCAGAGTCACCAACTCCCTACGTTTGTTGTCAGCCTCCGCCTTCTCCCGCAACAGAGTGTTAACTTTATCCGCTAGCGTCCTGTTCTCCTCCTTAAGGGCATTAACCTCTGCCGCTGAAGAGGAAGCTATCCCTCTGGATAAAAACCAAGTTTTCATCACCCAAGGAAAAGAAATGGGTTAAGCTCCCCACAAAAATAACATAAATATAAAAGGCATTAGAAAAGATAGGCCAATACCAAAAGTTGATCCTTGATTTGTTGCTGGTAGAAATCTTCTGAATCCAAAGGTGAAGAAGTCAGTGTAATGTTAGCGACTTCAGGAGATAAAAGAGCAAGATTCACAAGCCTATCAAAGTTTGAGGATGACGAAAGAGGAACGGAAGAAATAGCAGGCTGAGAGAAGGAAGGCAATGAGAGACCATGCCTTTCCGCACCTAGCTTGTCAATGGTATCGAAGAAGACAGGGCTACTTGCGGACTTATTTTTCGGAGAAATATCGGGAGAGGTGTCAACGTCAACAACCTGGTCGTCGTCGATAGCAGCAGGATCAAAAGTCGTCCTTGTTTTCGGAGTAACAACAATATCTTCTGAAAAACTAACCGACTTATCATGTCTGAACTTATTTGACAATGGTTCAATGTTGGGATGAGAAAGCCTCTTTAAAGCTTTGGCGCTAGATCGATCAAAAGCTTCAAGAGCAGATGCACCTTGAGAAGTTGTAGATCCTAAACAAAGAAGAGTTATATTAGAAAAATAAGAACAAGAAGACGAGAGAAAGAATGAAAAATGTTGCCCAATCAAAGGTATGATCTCATCTAAATGACCTGGAAATATAAGAGAGCATGCGTTGAACGTGCTAGAACTTAGCGACAGTCCTTTAGAACCAGAAAATTGGATAGAAGGTTGTCTTAGTATCTTCTGCCCCGGCGGGATCAAGCCATACTGACGAAGTCTGTCTGCGGTTAAAAGAAATGACCAACACATATTCTCCACCAGTGCTTTGAAGATAGCCTCGACAACTTAGGATTGCTCCTTCGATAAAACTATATCTTTAGAAGGGGGCTCTGTGATAAAAGGAGGATACAAATAAACGAAAGCTAGACAAAAAACAAATGGTTGGTATTGGTAAGTCTGGAAGCAAAATGGATTAGCCTTAATTATGTTGGAATTATTTCACATCGATGGCATAAAATTCTAGCTAACGAGAAAGTTGCTTTCTTCCTACTTATTTTGTTTTGCGTACCACACTTCTTAAAAGAGTAATCGATGAAATAGGTGGCCTCTCATGTTGGACATTAATCACGGTGAAAGAGATTGTTATTGCTTAAACCATTTTACATTTAACGTAATCTTAGTCGATTCCCCAATCAATTTGAGTACATGATTAAGATTAAACTTATAGTAGGAATAAAGATACTTACAAAGAATCGAGCTTTCATATTTGAAGAGAAAATTTTAGTAGCTTTAAAAAAAGGAAACAGTAATCTTGCTCGAGAATTTGATTTGCAGGTGAAAGGCGGAAACGAGGGAGAAGAAGAATTTATATTAAGATTTCAAGACCAATCTGAACCATATAAACGAAAACCAATTAACGCTTCCGATCGAGAAAGATCAAAAGTCGCAGAGCTGACACTCAGGAAAAGACAAAAAGTTTGACTTGAAAAGCCGAAAATACCCCTTCACTTGGGGGAGGGAAAATGTTACTACCAAAATTAACTCCAAAGCAGGCTGACGGTGAAGGGGTATCGGATGAACAAAAGCACAGAAGAATCCTCTGAAAGCAAAAGTCAAACACTAGGGAGAACTCAAAAGTTACAAAATACCGACAGGGTGTATCCAGCAGGGTGTATCCGAAAGAGTTTATCCGGCAGGATGGTTCTATAACGAATGGTCATCTAAGTCAGAAGCTAAGAAAGAAGGAGGAAAGAGCTCCGCTGATCAAGGCATAAAAAGACGGAAAGGTTTTCGGTGTTAACCTGCTTAATACCGATACATTAGGAGATAAAGGCATTAAGGATACCAAGATAAAGCACATAGAGATTATACAGAACCAGCTTCCGAAACATCTAGCGTATAAACACCGGATGGTCACACTGATAGATGAAAAGTAGATCACCGGAAACTACCTTCTAAAAGACCAGGCTATACACGAAAATTCCACTGGGAGGCAAACCGGAACCCCAGAAGGGATACAAGCTATCCATATCAATCTGCCTAGTGCCGACACCGATAGGAGTTCCGAACCGGCAGCTATCTACATGCATCACGAGGACAAGCTCCTCAAAGTGATCATGAGAAAACCGGAAGCCTACACCCGAAAGCCACGACCGGGAGCATAAATGCCTTCCAAAAGCCATTTGCATTGATAAGCTCATAACAATCTCGAGGAAGCTTCAATTGACCGGGATCCTCACTTCGGAAGCTATAATTAGCGCCACAAAGGCGGCCGAAAGCTAAACATCCGAGTCCAAGGAGAAAAGCAGTCGACAGAGGCTTCTGCAAGCCCACTAGCCCAACAGCAGAAGGGGCCATGAATTCTCTATAAATAAGACCCCAGGGGTCACGTTTTAGGGACGATTTTCTCATTTTTATTCTTGAATTCCTTTTCTCTAGAGTAAACCCTAATTCTTAGATCAATTTGGGGATTTCTTCTATTCTGTTTATATATTCTAAATCAAAGATCAATAAAGTATGAATCAATACTTAGAGTATTTCCTTATGGTTTTGCCATGTGATTTCTTGGTCATTGTTGCCGCAACTTATTATTTTCTTTCTACATGTATATTAACCTATATCCAAACTTTTCCGCAAGCCAAGTGAAACACCCCCTTCTTACAAATTTAAACCCTTCCGCAAGCTCAGTACAGAGCCCCTTTCGACAAACCGTTAAGTCATTCGCTAAGGGTTGCGCTTAGGAATCCTTCATCATAAGATAACTGTTGGTTCTTGACTCACTTAAGCGTGATACTCACCCCATTGAGGGAAGAGTAACTATTCTTTCATATTCTAAACCTTGATATCTAGGAGACGGTGAACTTACTTAAACTTGTGAAGACTAAACAACCTATTTTCCCCCTAGGTCCACTTCCATAGACCTATCTCCGGTGTTGACGAAAAATATCATTAATAGAGTATAAATATGAGTTGGTAGAATCGTAAAATTAGAGATTTCTTTTGTTATAAGAATGTGTGTATCAACTCATATGCGTGCGCCCTATACAGGAGGAGGGGTAACTTTGTTCGGACCGTCGTTACATTACAAAGAGTCATTTGCAATTTAGAACTAATAGAGTTGCTTGTTAGCAAATTTCTAAAATTATGAACGACCGCTTTCTTGATCTACTTGCCGCCAGAGCATGCCTTTTGTGATTGAAAATAAGTTAAGGCGTGGTTTGCTTTGTCAAATTGGCTAAGTCACATTTTATACGTGTCGAATGGTCATTTGATCAGATTTGCCAATAGCTCGATTTGAAGCTAATGTTTAACTCAATTTTTTTAGTTACTTCGTTTAATCAATAATTAATTTGACTTTAAATTACAAATTAAAATACTTCGTTTAAAAGTTACATTTAAATGTTTCGTTTGACGTCGTAAATGCATACCTAGTTCATTTATAATCCGATTTAAATAACATGTCTATCCTACTAAAATGATTTGTTACCACTTATGCATACACATCCTAAGATACAAACCTCTGTTCGTGAATATTTTATATTTTTATTGCATATAAGAACCTCAAATTTCTAAAATTAATACCATTTGTGTTTCTAGGTCTGAACATACAAAACTTTGGTTGATTTGTCGTCCTCATCAATCATTCAATCTACGGTTGCGTTCTCAGCAAACAGTAACGGGGTATTTGAGCGTTACACTGTTGTGAACGAGAAATCCGTTTTTTGCTACGAATGGTATTTAAGCATGATATTTGCTTGTTAATTTATTTGTTTTAAATTTATTTATGCGTTTAATTTTAATTTATGTTTCTTATGTGAATGACAATATTGTAATATTAGTCTCACGTTGCCAAAATTTTAATTTATGTTTCAACGTTTGGCGTTTATGACGCGTTGGACACCGGTCCAACGGAAGCGTGGATTAAACTTTAATGCGAACGGCCCCTACAAAACGATATAAGAGATCACTGTTTGTGAAAATGTCATTATTTTTTTAGTACCATCAGGATCACGTGTAGGATTTCTACTATTTTACTTTGTCACTTTCTATGATCGAGTCAATATCCAACAGTGAGATAAACTTAAGATAATATTCATTATTTTCACTCAGCTGTAAACGTTTAGTGACCAAAACTATTCTGAATTAGGAATTATAGCTTATCAAAGTAGACTTATTATTAATATTATTTTTTCTAGAATTAATTTTTTTTTTTTGAAGAACCATGTTATCTTTCGCCTTGTAAGTGTTCCTATCTAAATTTGTCTTCAGAAACTCCAAAGCAAAAAACTGTGGTTCACTAATTTGCCAAATTGCCATTGACGTTGCTGAGGAAAGATGGAGGCCAAAATGGTTGGATAAATCATTTAATGAGGCCAATAGATAGATAATGTAATGTAATTATACTTGCTGGAGCATGCATGCATGTTACAAGTAGGTGATATTAAATGTCATAGTTATTACTGTACATTTATAGCCTTTTCTAATGAAGTATATACATAAATGTGATCTTCTACCAGTGAATCTTAATTATATGTTTCTACTAAAATGGTAGTCCTACTATTTTTAGTTCTCAGAGAGAGTATAGTGATTATACAGAGCTAGATGAAAACGTTCTGCCTAAAAGAAATAACGATGATTGGCAATCAATGCTCGGGGTTTCTAATCCACAACTTTCAGATCCATTCTTAAAGTTTGCCAGTTGATCCAGTTTATTGAGGTGCAAAACTGCAAATCCTCGGGTTCTAAATAAGGGTGGTCCCTAGACTCAATCGAGACACCTAATTTCAATATTTTTGCTATTAAACCCCTGAAACAATATAGGTACGGGGTTTAATTGGAGAAAGGTTGAGATTAGAAGACTTCATTGGTTGAGTCCAGAGAACCAGTTTTATTTCAGTCGAGTGGTAAACGTCGAAATGCGAGGTTTGGAATTTGAGGCTGAAGAGTAAAATCAACTGGGACGTCTTCTTTTGAACAGTGGGGTTTCATGGCGTTCCGGTTTCTTGATCTCACGTTTTGTGAGGTCACCACAACTCTAAGCTTCTATTGAAAGAAATAAGAAAAACCTACATGGACCCCTCTGATTTTCTTCAATAGAAAATCAGGATTATTTACCTTACCGAATGTGAGGTCAACAAACTCGGATTCGGTTTCCTGGATATAAAATAATTATTTTATTCAAAATGAATTTTTTTTGTTCAATGTAACCCTTTTTTTAAATTCAATTGGTTATAGTAGTGCTAAAAACAAAACCAATATGGTAATAATAATTAGATTAATAAATAAAAACCGTAAACGTTTGACAGTTGTGTATACATGTTCAAAGCTGAATGTATCGCATTCACTTTGGTACGACTGATTCTCAATCACTTTCTACGATTTATATACACGTTTTTTTCATGGCTCCATACAATGTTGCCTAGTCCCATTCCTATATTTGAAAGGCGACAAACAGGCTGTCAATCTCCCCTTTTGAGCCACGGATAACAGAGATACATAATATTTCACATCTAATCATGTTACAAACTCCTTATTATATTATGTAAATCGGCAAATCAGAGATTCAGAGGTATACATGTAATCTATTACGACCTAACCTAACTGTGCATCATGCATGAGGAACTCACGATGGATATCAGAAACTCAATAATTGAGTGCTTAATTTAGGATTATTAAAAGGTATTCGTGTCATGATTAAATATATTTGACAAAGAATAATGATATGCTCAGCGGTTCACGTAACGTGGACCTTGTGTTGACTTCGTAGGATGTGAGTTTTTTCGCACTCTTTTCAGCAATATGAATATAACTCTATATGCTGATTTGTGAAAATCAGAAGAACCCATAAAAGCTAATATGATTTTCACCAATCAGAGACAGCGTTTTGTTCACACCACTGAAAATGATGAGAACAAATTTGCTCTCGTCTTCGTAGAACCACGATGGATAATGATGGAATAGAAGTTTGTTTACTTTAAAATAAATAAAAACACTATTTTTTGATTGATGGAAATTAACGAGTTTCATATGAAACCCCCTCAATTTCACCGAAATAACGGATGTTTTGTTCACTTAAGGCGAACAAGCTCATACTCACAATGAAGCAATATACAGACAGCATTCTACTTATTACCAATTTGGCACCTGACCATTGGTTACGTGAACAAAAAATATAATTTAATTTAGTTTTTCATTAACTTTAGTTAAACGCTAAAAGAAAAGGAAAATTTTAATTTTTGGTGAAAATATTTAAAGAATGTTACTATCTAAGCACAAATTTTAACTTTAAAAATCGTTATTTTAAAGTATTATATTTTTACTGGCTTACTTATTTGTAACTATTTCAAAAATGAGTCAACTCTTTTATGATCCATTTAATAAAAAAAATTATAAATGGATTGACCCAACAGGGTTTTAATCAAGGTAAAATGAGTTCATTTGTCCTTTATGCTCAAATAACAAAGGCAAATATTCCAATTTTAAATGTCCAATGGCTGCTCTTTCCAAATGCCTTCCATATCAGAAGTGTGTGACGGAGCGTACCATAATAGTTAGATGAAAACCCATAATGTTTGTGGTAAAGGGATAGATGGAGGTTTACTCGATGAGTTTGTCCGATGGCACAATCAGTTACCACAATTCGATGTTTTTGTCCTAACATACTTCATTGTAGGGATCCCAATGAGGCGGGTCTATGGTTCAAGCCCGCATAACCCGCCCCTGTTTTGACCCATTTAGACCCGTCCCACAGGGTCTTTGGGGCAGATAGACCCGCGACCCGCTTCTGGAGGTCCGGGTCTAGGGTCGGGTCTGGGGCATTGCTAACCCGCCCCAACCCGACCCGCATGATTGAAACATCATTAAAATTCTTTGTAACTATAATGATTTTTTGTTAATCTTCTTAGATATACATGGTTATAACTTGAATATTATATTTTTCCAATCAAAAAACTATAAATTTTTCATATTGTTAAGTTGCATCAATGATAACCATATAATAACAATTGCATACATTTCAAACTATTATCTTACAACTCATTTTATTAAATTCTCTTATCCTTGTGAACACATTATAATATGTATATAATTTATCATTTAGTGATAAAAATATAAATATATGAATTTGTGTACGTAAAAACACAATATCACTGGGTCGTGGGGCAGGTCGGGTCTACCCTGACCCGTATGGGTTTTGGGTACGGGGAAAAATTCCAGACCCGCACCGGGTCTACGGGGCGGGTCTGGGGTGGGGTTTGAAAAGTCCGGGTCGGGTATGGGGAATAAGAAACCCGCCCCAACCCGCCCCATTGCCATTCCTACTTCATTGTGTGATTCCTATATTTTAAAAATAAACAAGTTATAAATGTATGTGTAAATGACTCAGATTGGACCTGAACAAGCATTAATGGTTGAACAGTAAAAAATACATGTAATACTTTTCTAGTGAACAAATTTGCATACACACTATTTTCAAATAGTGTTTACAGAACATTAATTTTCATTGGTGGAAATAAGTGAAGCCAATATGGATACTGAATTCCATCAATAGAAACATAGTTACAAAACCGTTGAAAACAACCTGTACAAACTAATTTTTACAAATTTGCATCGATCTCGTCTTTTCAATAAGATAAATGTTGGGATGGTCCATTTCAAGTGACTATATATGTTACTCGTCATGCAATTGGCTATTGTTGTGATAATGGAACCAACATATAACATAGAAAATAATATTAAAACAATTATATAAATGGCTTGATCAATCACCAGGGGAGCAACATGAATAGGGAGAGTCCCTGGCATTTGTCTTTCAATAATATTTGTATTCTAAACAAAACGAACTAAATGTACTTTCGTTTCGAACCGAGCTGAACAGTCGTAATTTTTTGCGCTGATCGTTTTACTGTTTAGTTATAATTCTTTAAAGGGACACTAGGATATGCGTTGGGCGCCACAAACAGCAGTTGATGGACATATGCTACGTAGTCATGCGACGAAGTGGAAGTCCATGTATAATATTAATTATATAAATCGGCAAATTGGACGTACGCCTAACTTAACTATGCATCATATCCATAAGCAACTCCTGTATTTGCAGTAGACGAATAGTTGAGTCTTAAATTTAGTATATAAAAGGATATACTATTTCCGGAAGGGGCACGTTAAGTTGGCGTCCGCGTCGGAAGCGTCCGACGCGTCCGATGCGAGCATCAATTTGCCCCTTCCGAAATCAAAGCTTGCTTTTGAACCTTTCAGCTCAACCGTTCAGCCTTTACCCTATTTTATACCCTTTTATCCCTTTCGTATGCTCTTTCCTGTTCAAAATCAAACACATACCCTTTTCCCTAATTTTCCCTTTCCCCAAACCCTTCCCCATGCCCCTTCTAAATAACCCTTCCTGTTCAAAATCAAACGCACCCTTAGTAATGATGTCAGAGAACGAACTGTATAAAACAAATTGTTTGTAATGGTTTTTAATACCAAAATTACTACTTAAGTATATATTAGCACCAAAATTACTACGTAGATTACAGGATATTACAGGTAGATAAGTTTATGAAGTGGTTTATATTAACAACGATTAATTGGCTCCCTCAATAACAATAATGCCAAGTACTATGTGGTTCAATATTGTGTACTGGCAAGTAATATAAAGCCCGGAGAAATCCAAACAAGTAAAATAGAGATTAAAATTCTATATTGTGTACTGGCAAGTAGTATAAGGCCGGAGAAAATCCAGTGTTAAACACTATGGACTTGCAATACATTAATTTTCTCAAACCACCTTAAAACTAAGGACAATAAAGACGCTTTCCTCATTGACCTTCCAGGCTATATGCGTCTAATTATCCTTATGTAATCGACAAATGCAATTGCAGCTTCAAACGTAATACTTAAACGAAGCATTTAAGTGTAGTATCTTGATTTGTGATTTTTAATTAAACTATATTCTTTTTGTTGTATGATATGTTGAAAGTTTTCTTAAAACTTTATCAAATATTGTCCCATGGAAGGACTATTCGGGAGTGGCAAATCCCAGAGGTGCGGGGCAACTCGCTAGCTAACAATTTGATCGATCAAGTTGCAAACGTTCATAGGTCAGTATCTTGTTCGAAATGGTAAATCTTATTCACGGTTGAATTTAAACTAACCGTTGATCGTTGAATTCAAATTGATGATTGAATTTGAATAAATGGTTGAATTTTAATTTGATAAAGCGATCGATATATTAATTTAAATTCAAACGGTGCCCCAGTTGGCATATGGACGCATCAGACGCATTTGTATGCGGTATGCCAAATGGGGCATTTTGCTCCTCTAAAGCTCGCATCGGTGTCCGTGTTCGCATCCGTGTCCGTGTCCGTGTTTTACATGTGCAAATAATGAGTGGTATGGTATAGATATTCTCCAAGCATCAGTCACCAAGCAATAAAAGTAGAATAATTCCGACCGACACAAGCCTTCACAGTTGGCCTTGAAGTATATAGACCGACTTTTGCATGTGAGGCCCAGTTTAACTAAACTGTGCATCACAAGGAGCTAATGATGAATGTGGTATTTGCATAAGATCAATTATTTGACAGAGAGGACAATGAAATGCTTGGAAGATTGTGTCTCCATTGAACCATGTTGGATAATCAATAATAATGAAGCAACGTACAATAATTAAAAGCTTCACGGATAAAAGATGCATGATTTGTTATACTCTTTTGTTCTAGTAATTTACCAATTCCGTAACTGACCACTGGTTAAATGAATAAAAGGTATTGTCTAATTTAGTTTTCCATTACCTCTATTTAAACATCAAACACGAATATTATGATATTTGTAAAAAAAATATATATATATAGTTATAAAGACTTTAAAATAAGTTGTTATCTACACACAAAACATACATTCTGGCACATCTTTGTTAATACTAACAAATTCACCCCACATCACCTACGCGAACAAAATTTGATTTTTGCAAAATCTTTCAATTCCAAAAGCCACTTACAATTTTTTTTTTAAAAAAAAAAGTAAATTACTATAAATTATTAGTTTTTCTTTTAAACCAAAATCAAATTTGTCCTTTCTTTTTAAATTGAGTACTTATACAAACAAAGTTGAATGGTATGAACCATACTATCATAGCAAGCAGGTCTGATACAATCGATCATTACCTCTTGCATCTTGCTCTTATATTTTAACCAGCCAAGACAAGGATATTTGTTCCAAAATCAAAATTTGTTAGAGTGTCTCGGAAAAACCAATGCAAACTACAAAAAATAGCTTTGAATTTAATGGGATTACAACATATACAAATATCTTGCATAGTTTGAATAGCAGTGGAGAGAAACCCCCGATTCATTAAATTATTCATTCCGAAACAATAAAGTAGATCGGTCCTACAGTATTAATTACAACATACCCGGTCTTAATTGCTAATAGAAAAACTTGTTATGGTCACTACACCATATACGCTAATTAAGCTGTGTTTTTAGCTGTATCTAAAGCTCTTAAACACGGCAAAAAGCCGTATCAAAAAACGGCATGTTAAATTTTTAGATACGGCTGCAAACCGTATCTCACTTTCATTACATATATTCAAACACAGCCTTTGACCGTATCTAATTATATCTATGTGCACACACACACACACACACACACACACACACACACACACACACACACATATATATATATATATATATATATATATATATATATATATATTACTCAAACCATTACAAGATTTTTCATAACACGAACACAATGTATAACATACAAACATATAATACAAAGGAAACTGTCAAAGATTTTCATAAAAGTACGAACTAACAAAAAAAAAGGTAAGAACATATGATCAGCCTAATATAACTCCAGTCGACGCCGGGAAGATTGAGCGTACGTGCTGATCATGCCGATGAAATCCATGTGTTTGCAGTAAATCAAAGCAGTATGAGAATAAGCTAGCTCATGAGGCTGATCATAAAGTTTTATATATAACAACTAAATATTTATATATGTACACAGTTTAAAACAAAAGCTTGAAAGACCAACCTGATGATTGGCAGTAAAACTAAATCGTGATAGCCAGCCTGAGCTACAGCAGCACAAAAGCACCAAAATCTACAAGAAAAAAGAAGTAATTTTATCCCTTATTGCACACAAAAAATTGTGTTACTGATAACAGTGAAGGGCATATCATGTCTTTGTATTCGTGTGTGCATATTTGTCAATTATATGTATAACATGTTTATGTAATGCTACTGACATGATTTCATTCTCCAAAACAATTCCTTTGCTTTGAACCAGTTTATTTTTCATTCTCCAAAATCTCCACAAACATGATTTTCACGTAATAACTCACTAATTCGCTCTAAAAGTACTAAACCATAAACTTATTATAATTCTCCTTGTCACTTGGCTGCAATGTAGATATAACATTGCTATAGCCTTGACCTTTCTATTCTATCACCCTTATCTAATGTAGTGTATCCGAGATGAGGGGATGAAAAAAAACGAGATATTACCTGAAGTTTATATAAAATATGCTCTGATTTTTCCTGCTAAGTACCATGACAGAAATCCCAATCCAACAGACCCTGCACAATTATGGTTTTACTGCATAGTTATAACCTACACGGTTCAAAACACTAACAACTTCTCGTATTACATGAAGGGTTGTACCATGACAGAATTACCTGAATAAAAATGTTATTGAGATAGACATCGCCAACAAAATGACCATACTGATCGCTACCATAGATATTAACCTTGAGCCTCTTTCCTTCCACTAATTTAACCAATTCCTCCTTCGACTCCTTCCCATATAGCATTGCACTCTCGGCTCATTACCCCACTGGTTCAACAAAAAGCCATAGAAAGCATAAGTAATAAGTAAAAGTGTTCTAATAAGCATGCATATATCATAGCATCATTACTACATGAATGGCAGTATCTCATTAAGCATCGAACTAGAAACCTCTGTAAGTATGTTGAGATATGAACAAGTAACAAAATCAAAAGCTAGAGTGACATTAAAAATACAAACAAGTAAAAAGAATTACCTGAATGTAACGATACAAATTAAGAATAAGTTGATCTTTTTCATGACTCATACCATTTCTGAAGTGTGTTACACCAAAGTCCACAATCTGTACCCAAATTTGACAAATCTTGCTTTGCGCTAGTAGATCATTGCATCATTTACATTTACAGTGGCAAATCAAACTCCACTTTATAGCTGAATCAGGTAAAGCACGACTACTTATAATTATAGCTGAGACATTGATGAAGGTTGATTAGCACAATGGAATGATGCCAATGATCTAACCAATGCAAAGCTCGAGACACACAAATCGATTCATCATCTTAGGAAACCCTAATTTGGGAACCTTAATCATCATCTAACTAGTGCAAAGCTGGAGACCATAATCAGGGGACCCTAATCATCATCTAACTAGTGCAAAGCTGGAGTGGGTTGTTCATCTCTGCCGGAAGAGGAGATTGTAGAGGAAGGTGGAGGCACGATTTGGTGACCAAAAACTCTAATTTGGGTTTTTTTTTTAACCATTAACGTAAAATAAAAGGAAAAGGGAGCGACCAAAATTTGTGTTTGGAGTGTCTAAATGGGTGCATAATATGATACACATTAGATTTGGCCAAAGGCCGTGTCAAATTAACTGACCCGGAGCGTCCTTGATGGACGGTCAAATTTAGGAAGCTTAGGGTGGCGTGGATCACAAAATGTAGTTTGATACGGATCTAAGCACTATCAAATATGATACGGCTATAACTCGTATTTTATCTCCACAGCGTTGTGTGCCAAATTGGCTGTTATGGTGTAGTGGGTGTTTTATAATTAGGATTTTTTTAAATATATTTTGCGTTGTTGGATTATGCAAAACTATACGCCTATCTTTAATAATAATTTTAACATAATTGATCAAAAGTAAATTTTTTACTCCTTATCTCAGTTAGTTTTATCACATATCTAAGTGGCATTAAGCATGATTCAAACTTGCGTAGATTGTAATATTCATTTTTAAAGATACAAGGAGACATGGAAAATGAGTTCCTTGGTATGGTAATAGTCTAATAGACCTAGGTTCGAGTCATGGCTTGCTCACGTTTCTCGTAGAAAACAATACGTAGAATTATAAGTGTTATGTGCTGAAATGAATAAGAATAACTTAATCACTCGTCGAGGTATTCGGTCCGATCAGCCCTCACAGAGATCTCTAACTTAGAATTTCTAAAAATAATAGCTCTTCTTTTTTTGAGTTTTACATTGTTTAGCCTTGCAAGACTACAGCGAATAAATTTTTTTATTCATCTGTTCGATAAAAATGCTGATAGTACATAAACTTCTAAAAGTTCTGAGTAGCGTTTAAAGTACGAGGTCAACACATGTTCAGTAATTGAGCTGACAAGTTCCAAATCCTTGACCTCTGGGATTAATATTAGATTGTATAACTATGCGTTGGTACCATACTAAACCACTTAAACAAAAAAGTTATATTCTTATTTTATAACCTAAGTGTTTTACACTATGTTAAAAATACAATCCAGTCTTGGTTCGATCATGGTTAACTTTCGAGCACTGCAACTTTGAAGATGAAATAAACTTGCGTATGCATCATTCCACTTTTTAACCTTAAAACACCGGAAAAAACTTTGGACCAACCTCTTTAAACCACATGATTTTTCAATTTTAAGGAAAAACCATTGCTACAATTTTCATTTATTAAAACAATCAATTTAATAAATAATCTCATAACTTAGCCAATATGTTACTTGATTATCCTCTTGACATAATACATTATTATTATATAACTTATGAATTATTATTTATTTAACTTCTTTCAACTTAAAATATAAGGAAACATACAATTTTACACTAACAAAATCATTATTAAATTTGTAAGCCAAAAAGACTAACACCCCAAAATGGTATGGTTCTTGTGGAATCCTTTACTTGAGAAAGGATTAACATGGATCACACTATCGGTCAATAAGAATAATTCCTTTAATATGCTTCTGTTACTTTCCAAAAATAGATTCCTATTGAAACAAAAGATAATAATTAAATGTATGTAGGTTTGAAATTCGAAATCCCTTATGGAAGACACTCTGTTCTTGTGTAAGCTAGTCCCTATCGTTCTTTCTTAGGTGGTTCCATAGAAAACCTTTTCACAAAGTCATTTAGATCCATTCATCAGGAGCTGCGATTCTTAAATTTCCTAAGTGGATTTCCCAGTAGGTTGTCATCACTTAGGGGGTTTTGGAAAAGATCACGAAGGCCATTTTACACTTTCAAAGGAGATTAGAGATTCTACTCGGTTTCAAATATGTTCTGAAACCTTCGGTGGGTTTTGAGTTATGAGACTCCAGAGGTGTGATCCTCAAAACGTTCTTACTTGATTTATTCCATTATAACTGTGATCCTTCTGAGATTCTGGAGGGCCTACTTAAAAAATTAGTCCATTTAGAGCTCTTGATATTGAACCTGCAAAGTTATGAGATATTAATAATATAACAATTCAGAAATTACCATATCGTTACCATAATTACGTAAGCAAATCTGTTTATTTTATAAGTATGAGCATTACAAGAACTTTTGAATCTTAATTGCAGATTTTCCTCAAATCAATTTCGAAATTAGGTTTATGACTTCGAACTTTTCTAGTGCAAGTGAGAGATGAAGAAATTGGTCCTACTTATGGACCCTTAGGTTCGTATTTATAGGTGAGGGTTGATCCTTCTTCTGCTTTGTGGGCTTCATCTTGATGTTTTCGTGAAGCTAAGGTGATGGTATAATGAAGACGCTTTCGGTGTATTTGACGTCGTTTCACTACGCCATAGATGACATATCGCAACGAAAATCCATGGTGTTGCTAGCTACAGTGTTGCCATTGCTTTGCTATTTTTTGTCTATTGCAACACATGCTTCAATGTGTTAGCACAGATATAACCATGTGTTGCAGTAGCTAAAAATATTTTCACATTAAAAAATTTAAAAAAATAATTACACCTCATCGATCCACGTCATTAGTTAAAACAAAATCTGAACCGTCCATCCATTATTCCATTGTCTGCTCCGCTTCATCCATTTCCCGCTCCGCTTCATCCATTTCCCGCTAACATTTTCATTTACGCGCTTCCTTTTGGTTTTGTTTTTCCCCAAATCGCCAATTCTAGATCTGAACTTAGGGTTCTTCGAAGAATAAAAAATGGAGCGGATTGCTTCAAATTTCCATCGAAACTTTCTTAATGGTGAAACAAACTTTCTGCCAGTCTGAAATCAGAAACAAAGTTTGGAACGAAAAGTCTGTGCTGAATCCAATTGCGAATGCTTTGCTTGGCTTCAATTTTTAATAGTGCGATCTAAAGTTTAAAATAGATTTCAACAGGCTGCTCAGGTATTATTTGTTGCCGATTTCAATTTATGCTTAGTTCGTACGGTTCCAATTTGCTCTTGGTGAGTTACTCGAATATTGATCCAAGTTCCTTTTCTTTTCCTCAAATGAAATCATTCAAGGATTCGGTGCTGAATTTCAGAGAATCTTCTCTTCGCTCCTACTTCTCAGACCCATATATATTCCAAATAAGCACTTTGACCAATCCTCAGATCCACAGACGGGAACTTCAGATTATAGGAGTTTTGATCTGTTCAGACTAAAACCCTAGAAATTATAGAAGATGAGTAGTAAGAGAGAGGAGGAGATTGGAGGATTTACGGTTGTTGAAGGACAACTAAAATTCGATGTGAGTAGTTTGTTTTGTTTATTATAATGCATGCTTGTGATAAAAAAAAGTCTTGGTGAGTTAACGAGGTCATCAGCATAATAGTCACACGTTTCATCTCTTTCAAAGGATATGTCTGCCATGCAAAATATATAACTTACCTTATGGACTCTACTCTTTGAATTGCTTATCTAATTATGTTTGAATTATCATGTTAGGATGGAGTCTGGAGGGGGTTTAGAAGTGCCCAGTACCAATGTTAGTAATGAATTATATGTTATAGTAATGGGTTATGTTAGTAGTTTTGGAGACATGGTTAGAGTATTGGAGATATCAGCTCAATGTAAAGCAAAAATTTCTCTGTATTATGGTGTAAATAATGATAGTGTTGTTCTTACCTAGATATAAATAAGAATTCATTCATTTATGGTATTGTTGAAGCAAAATATAATGTTTTCCCCCTTCTGTTTACACCAAATAGGTGGAAGTAAGGATAAGGGAAGGAAACACAGTGAACATTCATATGTTTTGTTCTCGAAGACCCGGGCTCTTGCTGTCTACAATGATGCACTTGATGGTCTTGGTATTGATATCCAACTGGCGGTCATCAGCTGTATCAATGTCTTTGCTTTGCATGTAGTTGGAGTACTATTTCACTCTGTATGTGGAATCTGAAATATGAACTTGAAATGCCGCAAGGTGGGAAATATCACTTGAACATGAATTTTCTATTAGTTTGTACCTTAAAATACCTTGCGTGATATACACAGACATTGGCCTAAAGGTTTGACTAGGCTTAGCAGTAGTGGTACATGTTTTGTCATCATATAATTCTTGCGCCCTTACCATGCATGATACCTGATGTGGGTTTATAAAAGTGATTATATTTTTTAATCTGTACATGTACTTGTGGAGATGATTTGGACCAAAATCTATAACTACAAATAGAATGGTTTTACTGTTCACTACAACAGATTTACCTTTTAATAGCACATGAAAAACGCTATAACAGGTTACCATAGCATTAGTGACGACGCTATATAACAACATGCAATAATAGCCATGTTATATCTTATAGCTCAAATCTAAATGCTATAATATCATACATTTTATAGCGCACGTTCACCAGCATGAAATGTTTTACATAGCATTCAGACCTTGCAATTATATTTGCTTACTAAAATCTCAACTTGTTTTTTCATAGCACATATTCATTGCTATGAAAAATGTTTTCCATTTTTTTTTTTAAACCGCTATTATTAAATACCCCGTTGATATATAGCGTTCAGACCTTACCATGCTAAATACTCGCTTTTTTTTATAGCATTATCATTGTTTTCATAGCTCATATTCAGTGATATGAAAAGTTTTCCACACGGTTTAAATTTTATATAGCATTTCACATTTTGAATCCATAAGTGGAGCTTTCCGCTATGAATATCTATAGTATATATAGCGTTATCAGTTTTTTCATAGCACACATTCAATGATATAAAAAGGTTTTCCACACTATTTAATTTTTACATAGCATTTCACCTTATATTTCTGTAAGTGCAATTTTCCGCTATTAATATTTTTAATAATATATAACATATATTTTAGCTATGATCTTTATATAACATATCTCTTATTTAATTTCTGCATAGTTCAAACAATTAAGCAGTAAATTCACGAAAAAAACTGTCAATAGCAAAATAATAATACCAAAAGCATATTTGATTTCAATTACAAAGTCATAGTTAATAAGTCTACTAATAAATATAGAAATAAGTCAACATACATGTTGTTCAAACATCGTTTCATACATGAAAAATCACTTAGTCTTCACCTTGTAAGCTCGTCCAACTTTTAGAACCTGCAATTCAAAAGCGCAAATTACAGTCTTATAACAAAGAATAATGCAAGAAACACAATTAAAATGCAAAAACGAAACAGTGCTAGATGTCATCTCAAATAGTTCATAACAAACAAAAATGTTTATTATCTTATAGTTTTTCATTTTGATCAATGGAAACAGGTTCTAATTATCATGGCAGGCATACGCATTCCAAATGAACGATGCACTAATTGCTTCCTTTCACTCAACAATTAAAATAATTTGTACACGAATATGGCCAGACTGAAATTTAAATGTGAACTATAATCTGAATGTGAATTATAGACTTGTAATCTGAATGTGAACTAGTGTGAATTTTGAAGTCTCTAACCGTTTCACGGTAGCTTACATTGACAAAGTAAAGTAAACCACGATAGCCTATAGTAAATCTAGAACAAACTTAAATATTTTGAATGTGAATACGAACGTCCCATCCTATCCAAATAGCAAGAAAACATACACGTTCAATAACCACAGCGACTGCAACCATGATTTTAAACTGTAATCGAATTGATATTAGCATGAAAAATGCATTGGAGGTAGACCTGCTGTAAAACTCCGCTTCTATCATTAGGGGTAGCGGCGACCGTATAATTCTTTGCTCCTTCATATAGACTTAAATCTCGAAGGCGTAAATAATTTTGCATGTTCCATGACATGGTGCCCAGCATGTTACTAGGAACAAGAGTAGAGCAAGCATTTGTTAGTTTGTGTACTGAAAATGGAAAATGCGGTATAGAATAGCTAGACTTACACTGACATGATTCAGAAAAGTGCGCGCAAAGACATAATATAAACCCAAGAGGTCATGTGCCTGAAGTTATATGAAGTTATATAAAAGGATTAGTTGAAAATCTTATTACCTTGCGGTCGGGATCAGCGTAATGGTATTCTAATGGAAAAGGAAGCTGCAAAAGTAAATTAAGGAAAATAAAGAAACTATGTAAATGCACTAAAAGGGTGAATTACAAAAAACATAGAATTGATGCTGAGCTAAACAAGTTAGAATATGCATGCCCTTTTGCAAATAAATGAGCCTTGTCAGGAGTGCCAGCACCAACTGCAATCAGTTTTACTCCAGCTGCAACAAACAGTGGTTTCGAGTTTTGTAAGACAGAAGCTAATTCCGAGCTAAAGAAATGACAATGACAAATGAAACGTAATTAGTAGTTGATTATAGATCAATGTTATATCCAATATTCCCATTTCACAAGATTTTGCAGTAGCCTATAGTAAATACAGAACAGACTTTGACCAACATCAAGAAGGGTGCACGTGTGGTACTTGACCAACATCAAGAAATCAATAGGAGTGTTAATAGGTTTATAATTTTATTGGCAATAGTGCGTGCACCTATGGCAGTGGCATCGTGCACTAAAGCAGGACTACGGTTGTTTTGGCTTTGTATTTTACATAGGACCCATACAAAATGCTATAATCATACTGTTATTTTATCCAAACACCCTGTATCTATAAGTCGTCCTCATTTCATTTCTATTAGTCTATCACACATTGACATTTTCCTCATGGCTTGCTCTTTTCCTCTAAAAACAAATCCAAAACACAACTGCAAGTTATCAAAATGAGCCTTGACCAAATGATATATTCCAACTAGAAAAAATAATCCAAAACCCTGTATCCAGTATAACACATGTGGCAGCGAGCCTCTACTTTAAAAACAGTAGCCATTTTTATTCTATTTAACGAATTGGCATGCACAAATGATATATTCCAACTAGATGCATTTAAAGTAATCCTTTTATCGTTGTGCATCAAAAATGTATAGTTATGCACAAGTAAATCAAAATATACAAGACAGACATTGAGAGAAGAAAAAAGAGCTAATGTGAACATAACGACAAGGTAAATCATCTGTCTATTCCTTCTATTATTGTATATAAAATCTTGCATAAACGTGCTAGCAGCCAATTATATTATAAGTAGAATAAATTTAATCTATTAAAATGTGCTTCGAAGATAATATATTACCTTATATTTGCAACAAAAAGTAGGCTTGCTCCGGTCCCTCTCATAGATCTCTACCATCGAGTTCCGATCCTCTTTCCAGACAACAGCTGTCGATGATGAAGTGAACACTACTCTTTCCATAGTTTCAGTTTGAGTGCATGCTTCCAGCACACTATGTGCGGTCCTCAGTTCCATCTCAGCCGCATATTCCTACATTTCAAAATCAATTTCTCGTTGACATGCGATTGAGTGGAATCTTCAACTACTGAAACTTTAGGAGTATATTCGCTGTATCCAACTGTACAAGGCGGAAGCTTGCCAACAACAATCTCATGGACTATAGTAGACAATGGAAATAACTGTTTCCACCCTCCAACCTGCACTATGTTATATTGCCAAAGATTTATAGTATAACTATGTACCTAAGTACCCAATTTCCAAAAAATAAAATAAAGTTGTAATGTGATTGTTTGGTAGACTTTACAGGGTTTGGTTCAAGTCTAATAGCAGCATGGATCTTGAGAAGCTCTTCCATTTCAGGTGCATCAATACCCATCTTTATGTACTCACTGAAATGAGACTGCTGATTTGCAGGCTCCTCGGCTGCGATTCAAATTAAATGATAAAATCAGCAAATACACACAGACATATCACGTCATTCCACATCCAATGCAGATAACTATCACATGAATATCGATGAAAACGGTAAACGAACGAAAGATAATAGGTTTTCGATCATTAATTTGTACCTAAATTTCAAAGGCCAATGGGAAGACTGAAAATAACGATAAGCGTTCAACATTCAGAATTGAAAAACAATGATAAGAAACCTACTTTCTGAATCGTCTGAAGGGAAATACAAGAGGAATTTTTCTCCTTTGTCTCTATACTTCAGACCGGCTGCAGTTAGGGATCATATGGGGTAGGTAGGGAAAGAAGAATGTAAATAACTTTGGGGAAAAAACAATTAGGAAGGTGTAAAAAAATATGCCGTTAGGGACTTTGAGTGGTGGTTGTCGTAGAGGGAACAGTTTGGGGAGAAGAAAGGAGAAAATAGACTTGTTGTGTTTTGGACCTTGTGGTAGAAGGTGCTGTTTGGGCGGAAACACATTTTCATTATTAGTTTTATAATTTGTTTAAAACCAGAAAATAAAGGAAAATGATGGTTTTGAAATGAGAGGATTTCGTGTTCCAACGCAATAGGGTATGGCTTTTGTTTTAAGTAATAGATAGATTAATAAAATAGTACTGAATTCAAAATTGATGACATTATTGACTGATGCATAACTGATCTTTTAATGCATGAATTCTATTCTTAAGGTCAGTCAAAATGCGTAATGAATATGAACATGTTATTGGTTAGGGTCAACATCTTAATAACAACTGTCAGCTGCCTAAAATGCAAATGCAAAATATAAAAGATCTCAATATAGTAATAAAGACGTAACTAAAATTAGTAATTTCCAATATATGGATATGAAAGGAACTATGCATATTAATATTTTGTATGACATATCAAATTATATACTTGATGAATATTATAGGATCAAATAGCCCATTATTTGTAATACTAATTTTAATTTAAACTATTTTTTTATTGTACTCTATTAGTCACTTAAGGCTGAAACCAGAGGGCTCGTAGTCGGTATAACAGTAATAAAGGCATAATGTTATAAGAAATAGAAGTTGTTTGTGTTCGTTCTCCATTTTATGAATGTTTCTATTATCATGCACCCCTAAATGTTGATCTGGGAAAACATATTAATAAACACAATAACATTAGAAATAATCAGAATGTTCAAGTACCGTTGTTTCTTCATATTACATGCTTGGAAGAGAACTTCATGAGGATGAACTTTTAATTACCTATTACTTGCAACCACCCGGGTACCAGTAAAAAACATGATATGGTCCATATGTAGCTCCACAAGATATTTCCATTCCTATCATTAAATTTTGAGAAATGAGTTAAGTTTGACTCCTAAATAAAGAAATCTAAAGCCATGAGAAGCAAGCAAAAAAATTATTATAAAGTATAGCAATGGATCATAAAGGAATAACAAATGACCGTAGAATAGGAAATAAGATCGAAACTTATGATATAAAAGAGAGTAGAAAATTATTAATCAGTTAACATGTGAAGAAAGGATCAAAGGATTAGAAAAGAAAGTAGCTAAAAGAAAGTTCTACGTAATGTTTAATGTCTTAAATAATAACAATTTTGTTCTTTGCATATCATAATTTTCTACCCTTTTATCTTTCAATGTTCATTGTAGCTAACAATTATATTATATTTGATCATCTCAATTTAGTTTGGTAAATCTGCCCTACTAATAATTAATAGCTGGAAAAAAAACACATGGATTACCCTTTAATTACTAATGAATTATCACAAATAGACATGTATAGTACAACAAGCTGCAAGTTTGTAGTAATCAAATGATAATGCAAGCTAGACCTCTCTGACCCAAAAGAAATAGAATAAAATATATTATAAGTTATAGAATTTAATGTTAGGTATAGTTAAGTTTTCTATATAAAGGACTTTGTACCATCAAATGGCTTACTACTCTGTAAGTACGCCAATTTAACCTTGGGCAAGATTGTAGGCAGTACAGTAAAGTTATGCCAATTTCAGAGATTATAAGGTATGACAAGTGAAATCAAAATAATAGGCAAACCGTTTGCATAGTTTTGCTAGAAAGAGCGTCATTGGCAAAAATTACATAAAGTTGGCCTATGAGTTACCCTCACCTTCTTCATCTATTAGTGGCAAGCAAAATACTACTAAAGATAGAAGTGAAAAAGAAAGACCATGTCATATCCCAAACACAATTGAGGTGCTATCAAATTCGAGCGTCTGACAGTCAGTGAACAAAACTTCTACACCTGGTTTAAAATGCAAAAGCTATCAAGTAATAATGTTAATTAAAAACCACTCCTCCTAAGCAAAATTTCTGCTCTGCAAAATGGTCCACCTTATCAGTGCCAACTTTGTTGAGCCTAGAGGAGGAGAAATGGGGTGTAGAGTAAAATAGAAGTGAAGGTAATGAGATGTATGTGTATACAGACACCACATACACACATATGTACAGTCTAAACATACATATATAGTTGTTAAATGTATATAAGTATACATGTATGTTACAAATAATGTGGATAAAAGATAAATGTTAATTGCAATCATTGAGCTTTATGAAATTACATTGCCAATAATTTATTTTACGTGTGATGATCATTATATTAAGGATAAAAGGAGATTCTATTTGGATCACAATGTCATTTCATAAGATCTGTACAGTATGAATTATCGTATAGGAAATGCAGCATTATAGTACAGGTATATAATAGACAGCAAACCGATTTTATACTCCATATTTCTAAAAACATATGTCATGTGAACCATTTCTTTAGTCGTTGAAGCTATAACTTGAAGCATTTTAGTCTCAGTTCAGCATCCCCTTCCATCCCAATTGAGCAGTAAAGAACTGTAACAATTTATAAATAATTACCAACAAAAATATTGGTGTTGATATAAAGGATAGAGCATAATAATAATACAAATAATCAAATAGCTGTATAACTATGAGATTTTTTTTCCCTCATGAAATAGTATGTGCATCTCATCATTGTAAAGAAAAGCATTAAAGTTGATTTAACTGTACTAAGATATGAGTATTGTACAAAAAAAAAAAAAAAAAAAAAAAACTAAATTCGACTATACGCATATTGCTGAGTTGATCCTTTCTGGAACAAAAATATATTCATTTCATATAACCCATTATTCCAAAACAATATCTAAGTACGATCGAAAAAAATATAAAACATATTGTTCCACCAGCATTAGTTCTGGAAAAAGTAATTTTGTGTCTATAAATACACACACACCGACATATGAACATTTGAAACTTGTGATTCTATATATAGCATGTCTCTAGAACTATGAGTTTGAACTAACTCTCTTAGGTACAAACTATTTTTCCTAATTTTGATTTAGCCTTCTCCTTTGCAAAAAATTAAATATTATGACGTTTGAATAAGCGTTCGGTTAATATTGATAAATTATAAGAAAAAAAATCTTCTACATATATATAATGAAAATGTTATAATTCATTATCTATATGAAGGTCTGAATAATTAGTTTAGTTCTTATTTAATGACCAACCTTTTTAAGGCTTTAGCCTATTGTTAGCAAGCATATCCATAGAAAACACTCCGTTGTAGAGAAAACTTCTAAAAGAAACATGAATTGAAGTCTCAATATCCATTGATAATTATTCCCAAGAGCCAACAGTTATAAATGGCATACAACCTAAAGAAACATGAATTGAAGTCTCAAAATCCAGTGATAATTATCTTCAAAGCGTTCAAATACAGAAATGTTTGCTTGGCTATTAACAGCTAATCCAAAATAGCATACAATTGAAAGGAGGTGGCAAACCCATGTTTGGTTTCTTTAGTAAACATAAAAACATCAAGGCAATCCCCAAAAGCTAGAATTATAGTAAATCATGCATTAGTGAACATACACAGGAACTATAGCAGCAGCCCAAGACAAAAAGCCCAAGTCCAACAAGAAAACTGCTTAATCCAACAAACAAGTCTAAGTGCACTAAACAATAGTCCAGTCCATCTTTCATAGAAACTAAATTAGGCAAAAGTAAAGACAAGGGGTGAATACCAAGGTTCGAAATTCCGGTTTCCGGTCCCGTTCCGGTCAGGTAGAAAATTTAAAATCCCGGTCCCGTTCCGGAATTTCCGGTTTAATTCCGGTTTCCAATTCCGGTACTTTTTTTTATTACAAATACACAATAAATATGCAATATCAATAATTAATTACACTAATCATTCGAATTACATAGAGGATATGATAAAATATGTAAACAAATGTTGTGTTACTACAATATTCTTACCACTACTACAATATGTTTCCCAAGTTAATAATGCCAGAAAATTGGCAAACTAGTTTTGGTAGGTAAGGAAAAATGACAGGCTGCTCTTAAACTAAATATGTAAACAAACATGGAGGATAATAAGAAACAAAATATTAGCAGGCCATATTTATCAAGCACCCAAACCCGACCCATCATGATATTATCATCTCCATCTCTCGTTCATTTCATTTCCAGCCCTAGCCGAAAGGGAAAGACGAAAAAAAAAAACTCGTTTGACGTCGATGCAGAGAGAATGCGCCGACGTTGATCCCAAGCCTCGACGAAGAAACTAGAAGATCGATGCTTCCAAGATCGAAGAAGACACTAGAAGATCGATTCACTCAGCTTTCTACTTTCTACTGCTTTGTGTTTTCCCCCTTTTTTTGTGAAGGAAACCGGAAACGGGTTTATTGTTAAATTCCGGTTCGGTCATCACCGAAACCGGGCCGAGATGGCCGGAAATCCGGAGTGCCGGCCGGAATTTAATACCTTGGTGAATACAATCTTGCACACACCATCCTGATTGTGAACTCAAATTCACACTTATGTACAGTGGAGCAACTAGTTTAGAAAATGCACACATGAAGCATATATAGAAGTACAAATATACAAATGAAATCAAGTGAAGTAATGGAGCAACCAAACATGAACTGTATAATACTTAATCACGTAAGTACATGATTAAGGCATGAGACATGTAAAGGTATACCATATGGCATGTTTATCTTGACATTGTTGAGACTATTGATGAGCTTATTCAACTATATGTTGAATCAATATTTCATTATATATATGTTTATTCTGCCATAGCTAACATCCACTAGTCTCATTCATCTCAACATCAAGGCCCTAGCTTTTAAGTAGTTTCGTTATATATGTTTATGGATAACTCATTACTTATAAACATCAAAATTATTGAAAAGGTAGAAAAAAATAGCAAATCAAATAGGAACAACAAACCAGTTCAACAACTACATACACCCCAACATCTGAAAAATTGAGTTGAAATAAGTGCAAAATATGAGAGAAGAAGAAACATACCAGTCATTAATTAGCAGTGGAGGGAAGACCGTGCAGTCGCCAGAAACAGTCTAGAGACGACAAACAGTAGGTAGCTTTAGCACTTGACACCTGCCAGGCATATTTTAGTTTCAGTCTACAGTAGTAGATTCTAATGTGAATCATATTATTATTTTTTCATGGAAGAAAACAGTTATATCTGACCGATTTAAATACTGAAAAAAGAACTATCTGGATGGAAACAGACAAACTATAGGTAGGTCCATAGGCACGATCGAGTATTAAATCCTAAACATCTAAATATACTTGTGATTCCATGTACAACTGCCAGATACCATTGCATTATCAAGTATTTTTGTTAACAACACAAAATTATTGAAGAAAGGGATGCCTTGCTACATAAATAGCTCTCAAGTAATACATTCATATATTTTTCTAGTATATAACTCCATGAGGTGTCAGCAAAAAAGAATCATTAGATGTGGGCAGGAGGGTTACTCATGAGCTATAAACAATTCCGAGAATTACTTTGAAACTTGACACCAGTTTCAGAAGCACCCTAACCTCATAGGTAGTACATGTGTAACTTGCTTTTATGTAAATTTGAAAACCAGCTATTGATCTAATTGCCAATACCATAGTTTGAAAATAATACATGAATCGTAACACATTCATTGAGTTTATTAAATAAGTTTAATTTGAAGGTATATTAATAAGTTATTGTGTTAAAACACATATCAATCCTTATGCTTAAACAAACTACCATACTACTCATTAAAAAAAAGCATGAATTGAGATCCAAAAGCACTAATCTTGCGTTTCGGTTTAGAAACCATACATTCACCTGCCATGCCGTCAACTTCAACTTTGAGGCTATGAATTTTTGGACTATATGTACAAAATCATACTTGTAAGTTACTAACAGATAATCACTAAATTCACCTATATGCACGTCCAAAACCATACTTTTATGTTTTAACAGATAAAGGGGTCTTAATTTTTAATCTAGAAGAAAACATTTCTGGACTATATGTACAAAGCCACCTAATAGTTTCATACCAAAAAAATAAATTATATGAATAACTATTGTTATTAAGGTTATGAATATATGATAGATGTATAATCTTACATGGCCAGGAATTGAGCTCAGTTCGAAGCTTTCTTCCGGTAGTCTGGTATGATCCTTGGACAGCTGAAGCATTTTCTTCCTGCTTTGTGTGCTGCTTCATCTTCACTGATGATGATGTCTCCATGTTCGTTACTGCCAGATGAAAAGGCTGCTTCTTCTACTTCTATAGCAAGCTTGTTCATGTCTAAATTGTTCGTTGTAATTTTTGCCATCAACAACTCGTTTCACCTTTTCTTACAAGCAAACAATAGCAGACATTAATTTTAATTAGTTCGTACTTACAGGAGAGTATAAAATATATCCAAACCATATAGTGTTGAAACTGACAACAATTCTAGTATTGGAAGGATCTCAATGAAACTGTGTGTGGTTATTAAATCAAGTTTACAATGTTAAATAGGATTCATGTAACTATTCATCACTCAAATATCTATTTTTAGGAAATAAATATCAAGTTTGATTATCACTGAAACTTGACACCAGTTTCAGAAGCACCCCAAATATCAAGTTTGATTATCAAAATAAAATGTACAGTATATCATGTATAATAGTCAGTAATAATGGAAGGTTGGTAAGGCCAAATTTATTGACTTGTAAAATTTGTAAATTTACTTACTTTCCTTCTTCTTCTAGATAAAATTAATTTATCAGTCTATTAATATATTAGAACTATCATTCTTTCCCCTTCTTTGTATTCATTTAGATCTTTTAACTTATAACTTTACACTTATTTTTCGAATTCTATACCATCATTTTACATAATTTGTAATCCACTTATCTCTTTATGTTATGAAATTTCGTTATAGTCAGAAATATGTGCTTTTTTAACATTTCTTCAAATATTTACACACCTTAACTCTTTCCTAATATTTCATTTTTAAATCTGATCTGGAATTACATTATCAACCGCAAAATTTTTAAAGATGCAGAATTATTATATGCACAAAAACCAAATAAGGATAACAAAATAGTGGCTCAAAAATATATTATAGAAAAAAGAAAAAATTGAGTCACTAATATAAGATAGTAACTCATAAAAATAAAACAAAATTCAATGCTGGAACAAAAATGAAAGAGAGTTGCAACAGGAAGAGACATATTACCGTCATTATTCTTTGTATCTGGCGAAGCTTCTAATTTGATCTGCACAATCATCAGACAATATGCAAAACTCAGTGACTACAAATTTTTTCAATTCCTCATGGAAAAGATCATATATAACCGCTCAACAACATTTGTTTAAGAAGTGCCACAACCTAATGTCCGTTGACAATAGTGGATACTATGATTATCAATGTTTTACTGCAGTTCAAAAGTAAAAATTAATTCGATAACAGTTTTATACAGTAAGTTAGAATTACAGAGCGTAAATAGTTTTCCAGCAGAGCCTTGAGTTCCAAATACGATTTGGATTGAACAGTCGCCTTCCTGGTCTAACAGCGAGTTTGGTCGCAACCCTGTAGGTGGTACGACCCTAATTCAGAGTGAAGATACCCATATTTAATCGCAATTTCAATTTAAACATCAATTTGAAGCAAAAGGAAAGTAGATTTTGTTTAGAGTTGCGCTTTAGATTTACAAATCAATAGGGAAAATTGAGCAGTGAAAAGAAGTGACGATAATAACATACCTTATCAAACTGTTTGTTATCGTGTGATTCGATGACTGGTTTTTCTGGAGTTTGTCGAGCGAAATGAAGAAATTTGGTATTCGTTCTTTAGGTAGTCGACGAGATTTTGGGGGAACTGGTGGACTAAATTTTCATTTTCGCCGCTTTGGTTTTCACTTTATCTTTTCACTCCCGCCTTCTTGACACGCAGCAGTAACATAGCGGAAGGTGCATATAATAGCACAATTTAGATCTTATTTCTTTTATCTAATTTATATAGCACAATTCATTTGTTATTTTCTTTTTTTGGTTACTTTGTTATAGCTCTTTAATATAAAGCTATGACAGAATGCAATGTATATCATATTTTCTTGTAGTGATTGTTACTGACTCACTGTTCGTTGATTGAAAGTATGGATATCGGGATATGGTATATCATATAAATAAGTAGGTGATCACATGGGCCAAACACCATCATTAATTATCGTATGCAATTCTAGTCACGAGAAGAAAGTGTGCATTAAGATTAGTGACTACTTAATGAACTTCTATTTATTTTTACATTTATGTAGAAATGTAGTTATTAAATGGTTGTTTTTGTAACCTACTAGAAGCATTAATTCTTTCTTTGTCTTGCTTTCGATTTCTGTATGTTTTAACAGTTACTTGGAGACATACGCAGTTGATTTTATCCATGGTGAAGCTGTGGAGGCAACAGTAACCCAAGGAATGGTAATAAGTGAAGAACATCAGGTCACAATATAGTACTGAATATCGTATCAATTCTTTGATTAATAATAGCTAAGATGGTTTGCGCACCTCTGACGGAAACAATTGCAGATTGTGTTGAATCACTAATAGGATCATAGTATGTTGGAGGTGGTCTTAAGGCAGCAATCTCAGTAATGAAATGGTTAGATTTTGAATTCACCAATCGGTTGATACCTGTTTTCTACTATCTCAGGTATGTCGGCTATACACCAATGGATTGCAGAACAAATGTTGTCTTCTCACTTAGTACCTTGGCATGAACATCAGTACATCAAATAATACAAATTAAGACTTGATAATTCAAAAATAAGGCCTGTGAGTACTCTTTTTATTTATTTTCAGGCTGATAAGCCCGTATTCTTGTAAGTTTTTGCCCGTATTCTTGTAAGTTTTTGCCCGTATTCTTATAAGTTTGTCTGACGCCTTGTTGAATTCAGAACAGCAAATAGTGCCTACCTTTCTATGTCCTGTCAAGTAGTATGTTCGCTGAAATTGTTGTCGTGATCTGCTAATTGTTACTTTATGTTTTTATTGCGCCAACATCACCCTTAAACCCGTAGTTTGGTTGCTATACAGATGGAGTCACTGACTGGAGTTAAAGATCCCATTCAGGCAGGGCTTGAATTAATCAAGAAAGGAAACAGAATGAAATGGGTTATCATCAAAATGGGCTCCGAAGGCTCAGTTCTGGTTACGCAATCAAGTATTCACTGTCCACCTACATTCAAGGTAAACTTGTCTATTTTGTAGTCAAATTTTGTTGAGAAACAATGTAGTGAGTCTGTATATGAGTGGATCGAGTGACAATGTAGTGAGTAATGTATGTAAATATGAATGTGTAATATACGAGTGAATGTACAATAGTGGAGTCAAAAAAATTGTACTATTTGAAATGTTGAAATAAAATATTTATTTGAATAAAATACTATATTTGAATACTGTGCTATAATAATATTTATTATAATATTATGAAAATTTTGATTAATAGCAATTGAGGTGTAATTACTTTTAACAGTTATAAAAGAAATTTTAACAACTGCTAGAAACAGTTGTAAAAAAGGTTGACTTTATTATGATGCATATATAATTAGTGTTGCATGCCAGCTGGAAGACATATTACAACTGTTTTTGGCAGTTGTGAAAAGATTTTTTTTTTGTTAAAATGATACCTGTGGCAACACCTGTACTGATGTTACCACACGGTCGCAAAGGTGTTGCCTTTGACTCTAAGGCAACGCGGCAACGCGGCAAAAGGCAACCCCGAAAAAGTGTTGCCACAGATCATTTTTTGCCTGTAGCAACACTTTTTGGCACCAACCGCGTCACTTCTTTGAGGTTGCCGTAGGCCATCTATGGCGTAGTGTTTGAAATAGTAGTTTGCCTTCCCGAACATCTGCAAACATGCATCCATTAGGATTCTTCGAAGGCTTTCTTTGAACCATAAAATCATCAATTTTGTGAAAGGAGTAACTTGCACAAGCTCCCGACTTTTGGATGTTGCTGAAGGAATTTCTTCTTTCGACTGACCCGAAGGGTGAATTTAGTTTTTCCTTATTTTTGCTTATAGGTTGTTGTTTCAAAGTATATTCCCTTTACACTACAAGAAAAACCGCATATAGCAGCGACATGATCCGCTTCTAATCCATCATTATATTGGCCTTAGCGACGGATTTCCTGCATAACCCTATGGTCATTAAAAACCATAACGGTAATTGTGTCAAATTTTTGCGACGGAATTTAGCATGAGTTTTCCTACAGTTTTCCATCATTTTACTAATTATATAATAAAAATAAAATTTTATTTATTAATTTAATTTTAATTTATATACCGACTATTTACCGACGGATAAATAATTTATAACAAAATATTATTTACAAAAGGAGTCGGTAAACCCTTATTAATTGCCAAAGGATTAGCGACAAAAAGTTTTGGCCATAAAAACTGTTTCAGTATTTTTTCGGAAAACCCTTACAATTCAGCAAAGAATTAGCGACGGAAATTAAATTTGGGTAAACTTAACCTCCCTTTTTTGTTGGTAATCCACTGCTATTCTCCTTCTGATCTGCGTGCGCGTGCGTGCACACACACACACACACACATATCGAACTAACATCATTCAATAGCGAACACTGAAATAAATAACATATTAAAATAACAAAGATAAATTAGCCAATAATGTTAATTTTGAACTAAAAAGAACATTCATAATCACATACAAACAACACACAACATCCATAATCCTTCATCAATTAACACACCAACCTGAATTATGAACAACAAAACTATTCACTTGGTGCTAACATTATCCCAAATACAAACACATATCATCCATAACCATACTAAAACCAGATAACGCCGTAGTTACACCAAAATAAGTCTAACATACATATTCAACTAACTTACGAAGATGACGACGATGAGGTCATGAGAAATTCAGGATTTTATCAGCAAATAAATTTTGAGCATTCAACTCATCTTTGATCTCTACTATAAAGTGAGCTTCCATGTTATACAATTTATCCCTAACTAGGCCTTCAAACTAAGGATGCCTCTGTCAAGTACATTAAGCTTCAGAAGGTTTAATTTTGGATTACGGAAGAGAGGAGTCAAGTGAAACAGAAGAAGGAAACTCTGAAAAATTGTTGCATGAATCCGTCCATGGGTGCTCAAATTTTGTATCTCTGCAAAGTGTCGTAGCCGATAACATCACTCCATTTTGAACTTCTACATGATCAACACTAGAACAACAGCATCCCTTCCACATTAAGTATCTGCATATGTGATTTTATAAGCTGTGTATAATTCCAGAAAGAAGAAAAATAACTAGTGTTTTAACTAACAAGGAAAAAGCTTACCTTGATCAAGAGATAATTTCCAAAGTATGCAGTAATCCCAGCCATTACTGCACATAAGTGGCCTCAGTGCTTCTATCATTGTACAGTGTTCCTGTAAATCTTAATGAAATAAAAGCTTCGTTTTCATTGAATGAAGAAAGAGAATCAATAATGTGAAAAGCATGCACAATATAATCCAAAATTTGAGCTTCCATGTTATAAACAAAAATATAAAATAATACTCAACGTAATAAGAATTTCAAGTGATGACTAAAACTTAAGCAAATGCTGACTTAATCAAGTAATAATCAATTTCAGGTCATATCTAAAGTTACCCACACTTATCTATTAAACAACAATCATATATCATCATCATCATGAAATATTTCCAACTTCTGCATCAACTTTCCCAATATAACCCAACTCACCCACTTATAAATTCATCCAAAATAAGAAGTCAAAAAATTAAAACAGAAAATGAACCCCATACCCTTGATATTTCTATGCGCTTTAACTCTCATATTACCGGCGTTAACTAATCGAGACAAGGAAAGCAAAAAGGGATATAGCAGCATACTGGTTATCGACGCAGAGTAAGGTGCAGGCTATCATACTTTCCATGTTGCCGCATGGTCTCCAACTTATGCGCTCATGCTTGCCCTTATAGCTACTTCATGCACTGTTCCCTTTACAGGCTTGTTTGCCAAGCATTATTAGCCTTTAAAAAAATTAATCTAGATTCCCTTCTTAAATAATATATGCTAAAAGTATGTTTATTTTCAAATATATCATGTACCGCGTACAGGTTGTAATATGACTGGGGCTGTTTGTCAAGATCCACGCTTTGTTGGGGGAGATGGCTTCGCCTTCTACTTCCATGGTCGCAAGGATTCTGACTTCTGCCTTTTGAAATGCATAACATTCATTAATAAATTGAAAACAATAGCGTAGCTCCCCTAGTGATTCCTCGTCATCTTCCAAACTCATTTCCGACAAATGACTTCGCAATTCTTCTATCTCTTCCATGAGTTTTTTGTTTTGATTGGCCTCATTCTCTAACATCTTTCTTAACTTTATAATCTCAGAATTTGCAGATGCCTACAAACGAAGTTAAAAAAAGCATTCAAAAATAAACCAATTACAAATACTCTATGGAGATTTTATTACTGATAGTCATACCTGTAATCCTTTCAGATGTAAAATATGGCTCCTAAGATGAGTTATCTCATTATCGTTATCACATAGAATTCCATTCTCGTTCCACTCCTCCAAATTACTTTCAGATGAGGTTGAAGCGAGCAGTAGGCATAACTTCTACATTTTCAACTACATAATCATTAAGACCATCTGCCACACTGGAACCAACATTTGGTTGCTCAAATTGAGCACCCAAACATAAAACAGATGGCACTTTCAGATTTATTCATACCAACAAAATCATCAATTACAACAGCAGAACCATCGTTATCTTGTTTACCTTGCCTTTTCAAACTAACTGCTAAGTTTTCCTGCATCAGCGCTGCTACAGGAGCTTTCACTAGGAATAAGGTGATAAGAGAACTCTTTTCAATGGCTAGAATACCAGAAATAGGAGTTATTGCAATGTCCAGAATAAAGTTAAATGGGTTTTGAAGCATTGAAACTGATGAACAAACAAGCGGCGGAAATTCAAGTACGCTTTCGACTCTGGGAGGTACTGGCGGATTTGAGTTAGAGTTTGAGTACGTTCGACCAGATCTAGTGGACGAAGCCAACCAGAGCGGAAAGAGAGGAGACGACATGACGTTGAAGCTATGGAACGGTGAGGCGAAGTGGGTGAGAGAGGGAGTACGATGGCGAAACTAGAGGAGCAAGAAAACCTAAGTCACAAAAAAGAAAAAATACCAAAGAGGCGGATCCATTTCTATTTATGATTATTTTGATGCACTGATTGTTTTTCTTTGAAGGTGAAATTTTGATTTTGGGGAAGAAGGAAATGGGAAAGATGGAAATGGATTTGGAGCGTTAGTTTTATGCGTGGAAAGGTGAAACTATTTTGCTTCTAGAGCCAATTATTTTGGCCCTTTAGGCTAAAATTTAAGTCGAAAGTTTGAACTTGGAGCCAAAAGCTTTAACTCCAATCAAACAAGATTTAAAGTATAAATTATTATTATGTCTGATTTACTCCATAATAAAATATTAAATTTAAATTTAGTTAGTGATTATAAACAATAACTATGAATTATAAATTATTTATTTGCAATCATTTATTATAATTTTTGGATAATTAACCCTTCTAAGTTTTCAATTATAAATTATTAATTACCGTTTATAAATTAATTAACTGTATACTTAATGTTTGTTATTAACTAAAAATTATTTGGTACTACAAGAAATAATAAATATTTTTAATCCTTTTACCACAAACATATGTATAAAGTAAAATTACTTCTAAACACTTCATGGTAACTTCTTATATAGTTGGAACCAATGTTTTTTATAACCATTTGAATAGCGATTAACAGGTTCGTAGATAATTATTAGGAATAAATGTTGTCAAAACTTGTTGCTTTACTATGTTATATGAAAATGTTATAAAAGTTTATATTTTACCGTGTTTCCAAAACAAAATGTTTTGAAAACATAAGCTTTTTTAACATTTTTGTCAAAAACATTGTAAAGTTACATCTTTTACAACGTTTTGTTACCAGTCCTTGTAAAAAGGTGATTTTGTTGTAGCGACATTAATTTTTATAGATTAAACTTTACTAATAATATCTATAAACGATAATCTACCATCAAGTTTATCTCCAATATAACCAGTTAAACCAGAACTTATATTTGTGTAAAATAATCTATACTATACTATTAAAGCTGAGTTGCTTTTAGATGTCTCTCAATCCCCCTCCAATTTTTATTAGAATGGATTATGAGCTTGACACGTTTAATGTGCACTCAAGCGTCTCCCTTTACAACCGCGTACCATTTTCTTTCTTTCGGCGTCTGTTCTCTTCAACCTAATCCCCCCTTTGGGCTGTCCATCGTCGTTTTGCCTCTTACCTTCTTCCTCGCTGACGTCCTGTTTGCAGTGGTTGTCGTCCGTCCCTCTTCTCCATTCGCCCTGCACTCATTCTCTCCCACCCAACGGTTTTCCATGCCAAACCCTAAATTAAATTGGGTTTATTCAGTTCCGCCTTCAATATAGTCTAATTGTTTTCCCTGTTTTTCTAATGAATTTCTCTTTGCATACGTAGCTACTTCTTCTTTCACTAGCTATCGACGTTGATCTCTTCAATTTTCCATCAAACCCTAATTTGTTCGAATCATCAATGGTTTGTCGGTTGGCAAGAAGACTTGGAAATATGTTCTTCACTAGATTGAACTTACAAAGGTACCTTTTATATTTTGCTGACTAATCTATTTGTTTGAATAAGTTTAATGGTTGCTTCGTTAATTGGTTGTTTTCTGCCTTTGCAATTGTTTTATTTTTCTATTTTCCCGATGAATTTCATTTGTCTCCAATTTCAGATGTTTAACTGTGGAATCAGGGACAAAGCGTCATTTGCATGGTTCCTCAAGGTATAGTTTCTTTCTATTAGGTCTATATATGGATTATGTTATATCTCTCTATGGGTGTGTGTACTGGGTTCTTCTTATTGCCATCTGTCTATTCATTTTCATGTGGATGTTCTTCGCATTGACAAATGTACGAGTACATTTTATTTGCTAATTTGAAAATTTTCTTCCTGAGATGCCTTGCCTCCAAAAGGTTTCCGGTCTGTTACTACACTTGGGATATTTATATTTTATGTGAATGATGGAATAATGTAAACACACACACTAACTCACTCTTCTGAAATGTTCCATTGGTTTAATTAAGACAGTTAAAACTATTTTAAAATGATATATTTTTAATGTAAAATAATGGAATCTACTTCAGATGAAATTCTTATTTAAAATTATGGATAATAAGATTTAACATACTCATTCTTAAAAGGCTGCATAGGTTAGATTACGATGAATAATTTTATTCTCCAATTTGATATGCTATTTTAAGCGAAGTGTCGATAACTGTGTGTGATTAAATTGAGTTATAAATGTGATGGTTATTCTCCAATTCTTTCAGTTCTTCACCTGCATGCAAGCCTTTGGAACAAAAATAACATGGTCTCAAAAGGTATTGGACATTTTAAAGAATTTTCTTATTACAGCCGGTTTATAGCTTTTAAACTGCAGCTACTTGGTTCCTTGCTTTTGTGTTCTGTCCTTTTATATGTCCTTGCTTTAAGATTTCATTTACCATAAAATCTTGGGACTCATATATATGCATGAGTAAATGACTGTCAATCCATATGCAAAATAATGCTTTTATATTCTAACTTAAATATTAACTAACTGACATCGATTGATACTTTATTGACGATGAAAAATCGGCTGACTCATTTGTTTTAAACTTTTATATCAATATGTGCATTTTTACGGAATGAATATTTTAATTATATTATTTTACCCTTAACTCGAAAATCAAAGAACTTTAATTTAACAATTTTGGTTTTTTGATGCATATAGAAAAGTGATAAGTTGTGGAGTTTCTGGTCTTTGGGAGAGTGAGCTTTTTCATTTACTTAGCCACATGCAATAAAATGGGTCCAAACATTATCCAAAACATTTCATAATATATTCATTCTCTAAGGTTAGTTTCTTGCACCTTTCTCTGTAGCATTAACGATAACAATTCCTTTAGTCGTACCTTTTCTAATAGTTCTTGGTTTTCGAGAAATTAAACACTAAACTTTGTGATATATATATATATATAACAGAAACTGTGCACATATTTTTCATAACACAACACATATACCACAATTTATACGTAGGAATAACACAATATATATATATATATATATATATATTACTCAAAGCATTACAAGATTTTTCATAACACGAACACAATGTATATCATACAAACATATATATACAAAGAAAACTGTGAAAGATTTTCATAATAGTACGAACTAACAAAAAAAGGTAAAAACATATGATCAACCTGAATGTAATGACCCGGATATTTCGTCGGTTAATTTTAAATATTTAATATGAATTTAAATATTTAGTTGATAATATAAATGAATTTTTATATTGAGTTATCATTTAATAATCGATATATGATTCAATATCGAATATATTAAATTATCGTAATATGAAGTTAATTCAATTCGAAGTTAAAACTAAACTGAAAATAGTTCAGATGATCAGTACAAAATTCAGTTTGAGTTAGAATAATAATATTAATTTATTTTCGAAGAATTTAATGGTTTGAAATTTAATTTATGTTGATTTAAATTAATATCGTCTCAAGATGATCAAATTGGACTTCGTGACCTATCCCAGTGTGTCCAGAATAGGGGAATAACCCTAAAAATGTCAGTTTTTGGGTTCAAAATGGAGTTCGGAGTCATGGGGTATTTTAATTTAAGGGTACCGGATCCAAACTAATTAAAAACAAAATAAAATATGATACATCATTTTTTTCTTGTGGACATGAACAGAGCAACAAGGATAGCCTTGCTGTTCATTTCAAAACCGCAAGAACAAAAGAAATCTTGGCCTCTTTTTCTTCAATCCGTGCACTCTATAAGTAAATCAAAAGCTTCAGACGAGATTTAAAAATGGCCGCGATAGTTTCCCCATTCAACCAATCGAATCGATTTCATGCCTCAGCCTTTTGTTCTTTCCAAGTCAACGAAATCGACCCTTGCAAAATAAGAAGGGGAAACCGAGATCTAAAGTCGCGATGGTCTGGTGTTCAACACAGTGATGAATTTTCGTTCGAAATACAGTGCGGACTAGAGATCCATATTTGGGTAAAGTCAAAATGCGATTTGCAATATCCAAGAGGTAGCGCAGAGGAGTTGGGTGAAGCTCGATGCTTATGATGGTCATGTTCTAGTCATCTGTTTAGTACGAGTTTGCTGCTTCATCACGGTTTCGACGTGGAATTAGAATTCAACACAGGTTGCGATGGGGTAAGAAGCTCGATTTAAAGTAAATACCGTGGAATGGAGTGGTTGAGTTTTCTAATGGTGATCAGGGGTTCGGACCTGGAGCATTTTCAGGGAAGCCGACACTGTGTTATGCTAGGTTTCAGGTTTGAGATATGAGAGATGGTGGATGCGACTGACTGGAGCAAGAGAGAGAAGGAAGCAAGCTGTTAAAGGGGTTTAAGGTAAAATATTAAATTAATTAGAAAATGTTTAATTGAAATGTGTAATTAGTTTAAGTTATTGGCATTATAGATCAATATAAAACTTGTAACAAAGTGTAAATTACTCATTATTAGGCCCGAACGTGGTATCGGAGAAGAAGAGATGATTAAAACACAGATTAAGGTATATGATTTATTTTTCTACTAGAAAAGTCTGAATTTTTGTTAAGAAGAAAAATACATAACTTATACAATCCATGAATAAATTCATGTGAGGTCCATAAATCACGGAGTCGGACAAATGAAATTTGTAGCTAGAGGAAAAAGTTCGGGTTCAAGTCGATTCAAGATTTTCCCCAAGCTGGATTAAATAAAGAAATAGAAAACGGGTTGCAAAATAATTACGGTGAGTAAATCTCACTCACCGTTTATTTAGAATTTATTTTATTAGTTAAAAATAATTGTTTGTTGATTGTTTAGATGCTTTAAATATTATTTGTTGCTATTAAAAATATATTAGTTATTTAGGCTTGGTGGTTGCTATTATATATATATTGGTGGTTGGATTTCCCGCAGTATCATTAGTGGATGTCCGCGGTACCATTAGCGGATGATTACCCTATGCACCCCACGCTATGATAGTGGATGGCCTTCATACCGCGATATCCTGCCTCGAAGTAGGATGGGTATTATTTTTGTTGACTAACGTCTGTGGATGCAGGAAAATAGGTTGGAGGGATCCAACTGGATTCCTCAAAAATATTATTGTTGTTGTTTCACATATATTATCATATATGATGTGTTAGAAATCCTGTGATTTGTAATGGGGTGTTTTGATTGTTTGAAATAGAACTGGGTCTGAATGTTGATTTATTAAAATATCGTGAAAGAGATTTTGAGATTTAAAAAGGAAAATTCTATTTTTCAAAAAAAATAGAATTTGAATTTAGAATAGGCTAAAAAAATATTTACTTGTTTTGAAAATAAATAAAAACAAGTATTGAATTCATAAACGATGTTTATAATTTAAATAATACAAGAAATTGAAGTGAATATATAAATAGTGTTTATAAATAAAATAGATTGATTTTCATTGGATAATAAGATAATTGAAATGAAATTATAAACAGTGTTTATAAATAAAGTGGAAAAATTATCATTGGATAGTTTGAATATTTAATTTCAAATGTGAATTTAAAAATAGAAATGAGGAAATCGTTTTAAAGAAATAAACGATGGGATTTATTCTGAAGTTCAGAATATAAACTGAACTAAAATAAATCCGTAAGGATTTATGATTTGAATTCGATTAATTCGAATTTATTTAAATAGAAGTTAAATCGAATATGAAACATGAATTGAAATTAGAATTAAATTAGTATATAAGTAAGTTGAAATATTTTTGAGCATGTTATATTCAAATATGAAAGTGAAATAGGCAAAAGAGTTGATTAACGAATTTATCAACGAGTTGAGTTAAAATAAGTGTATTAAGTTGAAATGAATTAGAAATGTATGGATATACATGAGGCAGGTTTGGAATGAAGTGTTAGAAGAGATATAAATAGAATGCTCGACAAAAAGGTACGTATTTAAATTGAATATGAGATTTTATGCGCCGTATCGGCAAGCCGCTTTGCTTTTTTATTTTCTTTTTGAACGGAGAGGCTGGTGTGGCAAGGTTTGACTTTTTTAGATAACCCCGTACAAAGGAGGTTATGGCGAATTTTTCCGAAAATTTAAGGAGTTAGAATATTTAAAAAAAAAAAATCTTGATAACTAGAAATCAATGTATCGATATATATATAGAAGTTGATAAGGAAACGAACTTAAGAATAGAATTGTATAAATAAAAAGGAAATCTTTATAAAGAAAATAAAGTTAGTTGAATAAGAGTTAAGCAAATAGAGTTAAAGAAATAGAGTTAAGCAAAAATTAGAAACTGATTGGAGATTAGTTAGGTTGAATAGTTTTCTGAGTATCGATCTGATGTTGGTTTCGGCCTTCGGGATTGATACTTAGAGAATTGTTCTCTTACTAGTTACAGTTAGGGACTAATAGTTGTGGAATGGTAGTGATACGTGAATGAGAGATGGAAATGTTTTCCAATGTTAATAACGTATATTTTCTAAATAAAGAAAATAAGTAAATATGAATATATATATATGTTTGATGATGTGATCGATAATTCCATTTGGAAATAAGATCGTTGTGTGTACACGGACATGTTTCCAGTTGATAGTTAAATCACCGACTATCAAAGTTTGACCATTTTTACGTTGTTAATATGGAGAGACCAGTTGGATTCTTATCCAAAGAACCACTCCGTATTGGCGTAAGCATTGCAAATCATATACGCCAAAGAAAATTGAAGACAGAGTAAAGTGCAGGGGCTGTTGTAAGTCCTAGGTAGAGATTGCCTAGGATGGATGTACGGAATAGTGCCTTCGGTTTCGTTCAATCCCAGAACGAACGTATATGGACGAATGTCTGACAGAATATTTCCAATGATTGCATATGTTGGATTGTACAAATATATATGGTGGCAACGGATTTATTCCCTTAGCATAATATCCAGAATATTTGTGCAAACCAATTAGTGATTAACAGATCTGACAATGTGGCATTCAAAGTGATGGTGCTATCAATGAATGACAAGTAAGCGTAGCTTCTAGCCTCACAACCAGAAAATGACAAAAATCGGGCAGACTACATGGCTATGTGGTTAGCTCCCATTAGGGTGTATTATCACCTATCTAGAGATTCATTTAATTTCTTATTCTATTCGATGCTGTCCCATTCGGGAAAATGGTTGCTGATCCCAACCGTTGGTGAAATACATTCGATACACTCAAGCAAAATGAGTGGTCGGTCATGTGTGCCTAAGTTGCAAGATGTTCTTGTTGAACTCGGTGTATTCGCCTCTAAAGATACACTAGTGGCAGGTGGTTCCATACCTTGTCATAGTCGGAATCCAATCTCCAATAAGCGCATGCGTTTATGATTGTACATTATATATGTGGAGCGTGAGATGCAAGCATTCCACTAGATTTCTATTTACTTGATTTAGACACTATTATAATATCAAAAGAGTTTGATATAAAGATTATTTTGGATTCTCATAATGGAAAAACCCGTTCCGTGTTATACGGCGTGGTCTTATGAGATATCGTTTAATTTCTCAAACTTTTTAAATTGTTTACTCATACCAGTCCATGTTGCTTAACTGGTACGTCTGATAGGGGGTTCTCGCTTTGCGGTTTGGTGGCGAACGGGAGACTCTTACCCCTACAGGTCCTGCAATATAGCGGGTTGCTCTAGTCAAGAGGCTGGCTGTAAAGCATGGAGTTGGGGTTACCTCTGTAAGCCACAGGGGGAGGTTAGCCCTCTGCCTTGTGGGAGGAGTGGACGGTTGCAAAGCCTACACAAAATCTCCAGGTCGTTACAGTTGGTATCAGAGCTTAGGTTGAGCGAATACCTAGGCTTGGTGGAATGTGCTCATTAGAGATAGGGTCAGTAGTACCCTAGAATGAGTTGAGTGTATATATATGAGAGCGCGTTTTTGTTAGTTGATATAAAAACTATTTTATATTGTGTTAATTGGTTTGATGAGTGGTTTATAAATTCTGGTCGATACAGGAAGTACAGTTGTATCGATAGGTATTTCTAAACACTTGAACAGAACAAGTCGATATAATATTGTTTTAAAGTGGGTAAATGAAATGATTTTACCCAAAACTATATTTTGATATAGAAAAGAATAATTTTCTGAAATTATTATCATATATGGATGTGTTGGTTGTTATTATAATCAAATAAGATTATAAAATTGGAATATAACCAAGTAAATTTTGTATATGAATGAGATATACAAATGAGATAAAATTGAATTCAGATTTTGAATTCTAAAATTTAAAATTTAACTTAAGCAAGTTAAATTAATTGAAGTGAATAAATTAAATTGGAATCAATTTAAATGAAATTAAAAGCATATGAATGGAATATGAATTGGATGTGAATATATGAGGTGTAAATCATTCAGGTTAAATAAATGTAAACCAAAAGTTTTGGTAGAACTGAAATTGTAGAAATGTGAAATGATAAGTTTCAGCATAAGTTGATTTTGAAAAGTTAATGAGTTTGTAGCACTTTTCCTACCTTAGTAACTTCGGGGACGAAATTCTTTTAAGAGGGGAAGAATGTAATGATCCGGACATTTCGTCGATTAATTTTAAATATTTAATATGAATTTAAATATTTAGTTGATAATATAAATGAATTTTTATATTGAGTTATCGATTTAATAATCGATATACGATTTAATATCGAATATATTAAATTATCGTAATACGAAGTTAATTCAATTCGAAGTTAAAACTAAACTGAAAACAGTTCAGATGATCAGTGCAAAATTCAGTTTGAGTTAGAATAATAATATTAATTTATTTCGAAGAATTTAATTGTTTGAAATTTAATTTATGTTGATTTAAATTAATATCGTCTCAAGACAATCGAATTGGACTTCGTGACCTATCCCAGTGTGTCCAGAATAGGGGAATAACCCTAAAAATGTCAGTTGTTGGGTTCAGAAAGGAGTTCAGAGTCATGGGGTATTTTAATTTAAGGGTACCGGATCCAAACTAATTAAAAACAAAATAAAATATGATACATCATTTTTTTTCTTGTGGACATGAACAGAGCAACAAGGATAACCTTGCTGTTCATTTCAAAACCGCAAGAACAAAAAGAAATCATGGCCTCTTTTTCTTCCATCCATGCACTCTATAAGTAAATCAAAAGCTTCAGACGAGATTTAAAAATGGCCGCGATAGTTTCCCCATTCAACCAATCGAATCGATTTCATGCCTCAGTCTTTTGTTCTTGCCCAGTCAACGAAATCGACCCTCACAAAATAAGAAGGGGAAACCGAGATCTAAAGTCGCGATGGTCTGATGTTCAACACAGTGATGAATTTTCGTTCGAAATACGGTGCGGACTAGAGATCCATATTTGGGTAAAGTCGAAATGCGATTTGCAATGTCCAAGAGGTAGCGCAGAGGAGTTGGGTTAAGCTCGATGCTTATGATGGTCGCGTTCTGGTCATCTGATTAGTATGAGTTTGCTGCTTCATGATGGTTTCGACATGGAGTTAGAATTCAACACAGGTTGCGATGGGGTAAGAAGCTCGATTTAAAGTAAATACTGTGGAATGGAGTGGTTGAGTTTTCTAATGGTGATTAGGGGTTCGGACCTGGAGCATTCACAGGGAAGCCGACAGTGTGTTATGCTAGGTTTCGGGTTTGAGATATGAGAGATGGTGAATGCGACTGACTGGAGCAAGAGGGAGAAGGAAGCAAGCTGTTAAAGGGGTTTAAGGTAAAATGTTAAATTAATTAGAAAATGTTTAATTGAAATGTAGATCAATATCAAACTTGTAAAAAGTGTAAATTACTCATTCTCAGGCTCGAACGTGGTATCGGAGAAGAAGTGATGATTAAAACACAGATTAAGGTATATGATTTATTTTTCTACTAGAAAAGTTTGAATTTTTATTAAGAAGAAAAATATATAACTTATACAATCCAAGAATAAATTCATGTGAGGTCCATAAATCACGGAGTCGGACAAATGAGATTTGTAGCTGGAGGAAAAAGTTCAGGTTCAAGTCGATTCAAGATTTTCCCCAAGATGGATTAAATAAAGAAATAGAAAACGGGTTGCAAAATAATTACGGTGAGTAAATCTCACTCACATTTTATTTAGAATTTATTTTATCAATTAAAAATAATTGCTTGTTGATTGTTTGGATGCTTTAAATATTATTTGTTGTTGTTAAAAATATATTAGTTATTTAGGCTTGGTGGTTGCTATTATATATATATATATATATATATATATATATATACATTGGTGGTTGGATTTCCCGCAGTATCATTAGCGGATGCCCGCGGTACCATTAGTGGATGATTACCTTATGCGCCCCACGCTATGATAGTGGATGTCCTTCATACCACGATATCCTGCCTCGAAGCAGGATGGGTATTATTTTTGTTGACTAACGTCTGTGCATGCAGGAAAACAGGTTGGAGGGATCCAACTGGATTCCTCAAAAATATTGTTGTTGTTTCACATATATTATCATATATGATGTGTTAGAAATCCTGTGATTTGTAATGGGGTGTTTTGATTGTTTGAAACATAACTGGGTCTGAATGTTGATTTATAAAAATATCGCGAAAGAGATTTTGAGATTTAAAAAGGAAAATTCTATTTTTCAAAAAAGTAGAATTTGAATTTAGAACGGGCTAAAAATATTTACTTGTTTTGAAAATTAATAAAAACAAGTATTGAATTTATAAACGATGTTTATAAATTAAATAATACAAGAAATTGAAGTGAATTTATAAATAGTGTTTATAAATAAAATAGACTGATTTTCATTGGATAATCAGATAATTGAAATGAAATTATAAACAGTGTTTATAAATAAAGTAGAAAGATTATCATTGGATAGTTTGAATATTTAAATTCAAATGTGAATTTAAAAATAGAAATAGGGAAATCGTTTTAAAGAAATAAACGATGGGATTTATTCTAATGTTCAGAATATAAATTGAACTAAAATAAATCCGTAAGGATTTATGATTTGAATTCGATTAATTCGAATTTATTTAAATAGAAGTTAAATCGAATATGAAACTTAATTGAAATTAGAATTAAATTAGTTTATAAGTAAGTTGAAATATTTTTGAGCATGTTATATTCAAATATGAAAGTGAAATAGGCAAAAGAGTTTATTAACGAATTTATCAACGAGTTGAGTTAAAACAAGTGTATTAAGTTGAAATGAATTAGAAATGTATGGATATACATGAGACAGGTTTGGAATGAAGTGTTAGAAGAGATATAAATAGAATGCTCGACAAAAAGGTATGTATTTAAATTGAATATGAGATTTTATGCGCCGTATCGGCAAGCCGCTTGGCTTTTTTATTTTCTTTTTGAATGGAGAGGCTGGTGTGGCAAGGTTTGACTTTTTCCGGTAACCCCGTACAAAGGAGGTTATGGCGAATTTTTCCGGAAATTTAAGGAGTTAGAATATTTTTAAAAAATCTTGATAAATAGAAATCAATGTATCGATATATATAGAAGTCGATAACGAAATGAACTTAAAAATAGAATAGTATAAATAAAAAGGAAATCTTTATAAAGCAAATAAAGTTAGGTTAATAAGAGTTAAGCAAATAGAGTTAAAGAAATAGAGTTGAGCAAAAAATAGAAACTGACTAGAGATTAATTAGGTTGAATAGTTTTCTGAGTATCGATCTGATGTTGGTTTCGGCCTTCGGGATTGATACTTAGAGAATTGTTCTCTTACTAGTTTACAGTTAGGGGGTAATAGTTGTGGAATGGTAGTGATACGTGAATGAGAGATAGAAATGTTTTCCAATGTTAATAACGTATATTTTCTAAATATAGAAAATAAGGAAATATGAATATATATATATATATATATATATATATATGTATATGTTTGATGATGTGATCGATAATTCCATTTGGAAATAAGATCGTTGTGTGTACACGGACATGTTTTTAGTTGATAGTTAAATCACCGACTATCAAAGTTTGACCATTTTTACGTTGTTAATATGGAGAGACCGGTTGGATTCTTATCCAAAGAACCACTCCGTATTGGCGTAAGCATTGCGAATCATATACGCCAAAGAAAATTGAAGACGGAGTAAAGTGCAAGGGCTGTTGTATAAGTCCTAGATATCGATTGCCTAGGATGGATGTATGGAATAGTGCCTTCGGTTTCGTTCGATCCCAGAACAAACGTACATGGACGAATGTCTGACAGAATATTTCCAATGATCGCATATGTTGGACTGTGCAAATATATATGGTGGCAACGGATTTATTCCCTTAGCATAATATCCAGAATATTTGTGCAAACCAATTAGTGATTAACGGATCTGACAATGTGGAATTCAAAGTGATGGTGCTATCAATGAATGACAAGTAAGCGTAGCTTCTAGCCTCACAACTAGAAAATGACAAAAATCAGGCAGGCAACATGGCTATGTGGTTAGCTCCCATTAGGGTGTATTATCACCTATCTAGAGATTCATTTAATTCCTTATTCTATTCGATGCTGTCCCATTCGGGGAAACGGTTGCTGATCCCAACCGTTGGTGAAATACATTCGATACACTCAAGCGGAATGAGTGGTCAGTCATGTGTGGCTGAGTTGCAAGATGTTCTTGTTGAACTCGGTGTATTCTCCTCTAGAGATAACCCAGCGGCAGGTGGTTCCATACCTTGTCATAGTTGGAATCCAATCTCCAATAAGCGCCTGCGTTTTATGATTGTACATTATATATGTGGAGCATGAGATGCAAGCATTCCACTAGATTTCTATTTACTTGATTTAGACACTATTATAATATCAAAAGAGTTTGATATAAAGATTATTTTGGATTCTCATAAGGGAATAACCCGTTCCGTGTTATACGGCGTGGTCTTTTGGGATATCATTTAGTTTCTCGAACTGTTTAAATTGTTTACTCATACCAGTCCCATGACTGACCCAGAGTTTATTTTGTTTTGTTTTACCTAAACTCTTGGGTGCCTAAATTTGTACGGGTAGTCAAGTAGTTCAGTTGTTTACAGATATTTGGAGGAGCTTGGAGCAGGAGGCTTCAACATTAGTTATCTAGTGTTATTTCCGCTGTATTGTAAGTGTTGTACTCTGATGATAATGCTATGTATATACAGTCAAATTTTGTATTTCAAAAGCTGTTATGTATTATATTTTATTCCGCTGCGATGTGAGATTCTGTGTTGTGTTCCCATTCTTCTTCTTCTATTCTAATTTTCTTTCTTTCTATTTCTCATCCTCTAACTTCTTTCTATTAATGATTTGTATTTCTGTGCAATTTGGATTGGACGTGTGCCATATTTATTCAACTTTGCAGTTCGTTACACTGATATAACTACAGTCAAGGCCGAGAAGATTGAGCGTACGTGCTAATCATGCCGATGAATTCCATGTGTTTGCTGTAAATCAAAGCATTATGAGAATAAGCTAGCTCATGATGCTGATCATAAAGTTTTATATATATTCCCAGTTTAAAACAAAAGCTTAAAAGGCCAACCTGATGATTGGCAGTAAGACTGAATCGTGAAAGCCAGCTTGAGCTCCAGCAGCACAAAAGAACCAAAATCTACAAGAAAAAAGAAGTATTTTATGCTTGATTGCACACAAAATATCGTGTCTTTGTGTTCGTACTGGTAACAGTGAAGGGCATATCATGTCTTTGTATTCGTGTGTGCATATTTGTCAATTATATGTATAACATGTTTATGTAATGCTACTAACATGATTTCATTCTCCAAAACAATTCCTGTGCTTTGAACTAGTTTATTTTTCATTCTCCAAAATCTCCACAAACATGATTTTCACGTAATGACTCACTAATTCGCTCTAAAAGTATTAAACCACAAACTTATTATAATTCTCCTTGTCACTTGGCTGCAATATAGATATAACATTGCTATAGCCTTGCCCTTTCTATTCTATCACCCTTATCTAATGTAGTGTATCCGAGATGAGGGGATGGAAAAAAGAGAGATATTACCTGAAGTTTATATAAAAAATGATCTGATTTTTCCTACCAAGTACCATGATAGAGATCCCAATCCAACAGACCCTGCACAATTATGGTTTTACCGCATAGTTATAACCTATACGGTTCAAAACACTAACAACTTCTCGTATTACATGAAGGGTTGTACCATGACAGAATTACCTGAATAAAAATGTTATTGAAATAGACATCGCCAACAAAATGACCATATTGATCGCTACCATAGATATTAATCTTGAGCCTCTTTCCTTCCACTAATTTTACCAATTTCTCCTTCGACTCCTTCCAATATGGCATTGCACTCTCAGCTCATTACCCCACAGGTTCAACAAAAAGCCATAGAAAGCATGAGTAATAAGTAAAAATGTTCTAATAAGATCGCATATATCATAGCATCATTACTACATGAATGACAGTATCTCATTAAGCATCGAACTAGAAACCTATGTAAGTATGTTGAGATATGAACAAGTAATAAAATCAAAAGCTAGAGTGACATTAAGAGAAAATGAACATGTAAAAAGAATTACCTGAATGTAACGATACAAATTAAGAATAAGTTGATCTTTTTCATGACTCATACCATTTCTGAAGTGTGTTACACCAAAGTCCACAATCTGTACCCAAATTTGGCAAATCTTGCTTTGCGCTAGAAGATAATTGGCATCATTTACATTTACAGTGGCAAATCAAACTCCAATTTATAGCTAATTTGGTAATGCACGACTACTTATCATACCTGAGACTTTGATGAAGGTTGATTAGCACAATGGAATGAAGCCAATGATCTAACCAATGCAAAACTCGAGACGCACAAATCAAATCATCATCTTCGGAAACCCTAATTTGGGAACCCTAATCATCATCTAACTAGTGCAAAGTTGGAGACCATAATCAGCGGACCCTAATCATCATCATCTAACTAGTGCAAAGCTGGAGAGGGTTATTCATCTTTGCTGGACGAGGAGATTGTAGAGGATGGCGGAGGCACGATTTGGTGACCGAAAAACCTAATTTAGTTTGTTTTTTGTCACCATTAACGTAAAATTAAAGGAAAAGGGAGCGGCCAAAATTTGTGTTCGGAGTGCCTAAAGGGGTGATACGCATTAGATTTGGCCAAAGGCCATGTCAAATTAACGGATCCGGAGCGTCCTTGATGGACGGTCAGATTTAGGGTGCTTAGGATGGTGCGGATCGCAAAATGTAGTTTGATACGGATCTAAGCACTATCAAATATGATACAGCTATAACCTATATTTTATCTCCCCAGCGTTGTGTGCCAAATTGGTTGTTAGGGTGTGGTGGGTGTTTTATAATTAGGATTTTTTTAAATATATTTTGCGTTGTTAGATTATGCAAAACTATACGTCTATCTTTAATAATGATTTTAACATAATTGATCGAAAATAATTTTTGTACTCCTTATCTCAGTTAGTTTTATCACATATTTAAGTGGCATTAAACATGATTCAAACTTGCGTAGATTGTAATATTCATTTTTAAAGATATAAGGAAACATGGAAAATGAGTTCCTTGGTATGGTAATAGTCTAATAGACCTAGTTTCGAGTCATGGCTTGCACACATTTCTCGTAGAAAACAGTACGTAGAATTATAAGTGTTATGTGCTGAAACGAATAAGAATAACTTAATCACTCGTCGAGGTATTCGGTCCGATCAGCCCTTACAGAGATCTCTAGCTTAGAATTTCTAAAAATAATAGCTCTTTTTTTTTTGAGTTTTACATTGTTTAGCTTTGCAAGACTACAACGAATAAATTTTGTTATCCATCCGTTCGATAAAAATGCTAGTAGTACATAAACTTCTAAAAGTTCTGAGTAGCATTTAAAGTACGAGGTCAACACATGTTCAGTAATTGAGCGGACAAGTTCCAAATCCTTGACCTTTGGGATTAAAATTAGATTGTATAACTATGCGTTGGTACCATACCAAACCACTTAAACAGAAAGTTATATTCTTATTTTATAACATAAGTGTTTTATACTATGTTAAAAATACAATCCAATCTCGATTCGATCATGGTTAACTTTCGAGCACTGCAACTTTGAAGATGAAATAAACTTGTGTATGCATCATTCCACTTTTTAACCTTAAAACACCGAAAAAAACTTTGGACCAACCTCTTTAAACCACATGATTTTTCAATTTTAAGGAAAAACCATTGCTACATTCTCCATTTATTAAAACAATCAATTTAATAAATAATCTCATAACTTAGCCAATATGTTACTTGATTATCCTCATGACATACTACATTATTATTAAATAACTTATGAATTATTATTTATTGAACTTCTTTCATCTTAAAATATAAGAAAACATACAATTTTACGATAACAAAATCATTATTAAATTTGTAAGCCAAAAAGACTAACACCCCAAAATGGTGTGGTTCTTGTGGAATCCTTTACTTGAGAAAGGATTAACATGGATCACACTATCGGTCAATAAGAATAATTCCTTTAATATGCTTCCGTTACTTTCCGAAAATAGATTCCTATTGAAACAAAAGATAATAATTAAATGTATGTAGGTTTGAAATTCGAAATCCCTTATGGAATATACTCTGTTCTTGTGTAAGCTAGTCCCTGTCGTTCTTTCTTAGGTGGTTCCGTAGAAAACCTTTTGACAAAGTCATTTAGATCCATTCCTCGGGAGCTGCGATTGTTAAATTTCCTAAGTGGATTTCCCGGTAGGTTTCCATCACTTAGGGGGTTTTGGAAAAGATCATAACGGCCATTTTACACTTTCAAAGGAGATTAGAGATTCTACTCGGTTTCAGATATGTTGTGAAACCTTCGGTGGGTTTTGAGTTATGAGACTCCAGAGATGTGATCCTCAAAACGATCTTACTTGATTTATTCCATTATAACCGTGGCCCTTCCGGGATTTCGGAGGGCCTACTTAAAAAATTAGTCCATTCAGAGCTCTTGATATTGAACCTGCAAAGTTATGAGATAATAATAATATGACAATTCAGAAATTACCATATCGTTACCTTAATTACATAAGCAAATCTCTTTATTTTATAAGTACGAGCATTACAAGAACTTTTGAAAATTAATTGCATATTTTCCTCAAATCAATTTCGAAGTTAGGTTTACGACTTTGATCTTTTCTAATCCAAGTGAGAGATGAAGAAATTGGTCCTGATTATGGACCCTTAGGTTCGTATTTATAGGTGAGGGTTGATCCTTCTTCTGCTTTATGGGCTTCATCTTGATGTTTTCGTGAAGCTAATGTGATAGTATAATGAAGGCGCGTCCAGTGTATTTGACGTCGTTTGAAATAACAGTTTTCCTTCCTGACTGTTTGCAAATATGCATCCATTAGGATGCTCTTGGATTCTCCGAAGGCTTTCTTTGGACCATAAAGTCGTCTATTTTGTGAAAGGAGTAGCTTGCACGAGCTCCCGACTTTTGGACATTGCTAAAGGAATTCCTTCTTTCGACTGACCCGAAGAGTGAATTTAGTTTTTCCTTATTTTTGCTTATAGGTTGTTGTTTCAAAGTACATTCCCTTTACACTACAAGAAAAACCGCATATAGCAACGACATGATCCGCTTCTAATCCGTCATTATATTGGCCTTAGCGACAGATTTCCTGCATAAACCTATGGTCATTAAAAACCGTGACGGTAATTGTGTCAGATTTTTGTGATGGAATTTAGCATGAGTTTTCCGATAGTTTTCCATCATTTTACTAATTATACAATAAAAATAAAATTTTATTTATTAGTTTAATTTTAATTTATATACCGACCATTTATTGACGGATAAATAATTTATAACAAAATATTATTTACAAATGGAGTAGGTAAACCCTTACTAATTGCCAAGGGATTAGCGACAAAAATTTTTGGCCATAAAAACTGTTTTAGTATTTTGTTAGAAAACCCTTACAATTCAACAAAGAATTAGCGACGGAAATTAAACTTGGGTAAACTTAACCTCCCTTTTTTTATTGGTAATCCACCGCTATTCCCCTTCTGATCTGCACACACACACACACGCATATATATTGAACTAACATCATTCAATAGTGAACACTGAAATAAATAACATATTAAAATAACAAAGATAAATTAGCCAACAATGTTAATGTTGAACTAAAAAGAACATTCATAATCACATACAAAAAACATACAACATCCATAATCCTTCATCAATTAACACACCAATCTGAATTGTGAACAACAAAACTATTCACTTGGTGCTAACATTATCCCAAATACTAACACATATCATCCATAACCATACTAAAACCACATAACGCCATATTTACACCAAAATAAGTCTAACGTACATACCCAACCAACTTACGAAGATAACGACGATGAGGTCATGAGAAATTCAAGATTTTATCAGCAAATAAATTTTGAGCATTCAACTCAACTTTGATCTCTACTATAAAGTGAGCTTCCATGTAATACAGTTTATCCCAATCTAGGCCTTCATACCAAGGATGCCTCTATCAAGTACATTATGCTTCAGAAGGTTTAATTTTGGATTACGGAAGAGAGGAGTCAAGTGAAACAAAAGAAGGAAACTCTGAAAAATTGTTGCATGAATCCATCCATGGATGCTCAAATTTTGTATCTCAGCAAAGTGTCGTAGCCGATAACATCACTCCATTTTGAACTTCTGCATGATCAGCACTAGAACAGCAGCATCCCTTCCACATTAAGTATCTGCATATAATTCCAGAAAGAAGAAAAATAACTAGTGTTTTAACTAACAAGGAAAAAGCTTACCTTGATCAAGAGATAATTTCCAAAGTATGCAGTAATCCCAGCCATTACTGCACAGAAGTGGCCTCAGTGCTTTTATCATTGTATAGTGTTCCTGTAAATCTTAATGAAATAAAAAGCTTCGTTTTCATTGAATGAAGAAAGAGAATCAATTATGTTAAAAACTTGTACAATATAATCCAAAATTTGAGCTTCCATGTTATAAACATAAATATAAAATAATACTCAATGCAATAAGAATTTCAAGTGATGACTAAAACTTAAGCAAATGCTGACTTAATCAAGTAATAATCAATTTCAGGTCATATCTAAAGTTACCTACACTTATCTATTAAGTAACAATCATATATCATCACCATCACGAAATATTTCCAACTTCTGCATCAAATTTCCTAATATAACTCAACTCACCCACTTATAAATTCATCCAAAACAAGCAGTCAAAAAATTAAAACAGAAAATGAACCCCATACCCTTGATATTTCTATGCGCTTTAACTCTCATATTACCAGCGTTAACTAGTAGAGACAAGGAAAGCAAAAAGGGATATAGTAGCATACTGGTTATCAACGCAGGGTAAGGTGCAGGCTACCATCCTTTCCATGTTGCCGCATGGTCTCCAACTTATGCCCTCATACTTGCCCTTATAGATGCTTCATGCACTGCTTCATTTACAGGCCTGTTTGCCAAGCATTATTAGCCTTTTAAAAAAATTAATCTAGATTCCCTTCTTAAATAATATATGCTAAAAGTATGTTTATTTCCAAATGTATCATGTACTGCGTACATGTTGTAAGAGCACTCCCAGCAGTGGGGAGAGAAGAGGAAACGGGGAGAGAAGGGGTATTCACGCTCTCCAGCAGCAGCGCGAAGGGTGTGGGGGAACAATTGATATGGCGACGCTCACCATTTCTAATCGGGAGCGGCGAGGGACAAACGGTTTTGTGAAAACCGTTTATACATTAAACGGTTTTCAGAAAACCGTAAATGGTTTTCATAAAACCGTAAATGGTTTTCATAAAACCGTTTACATGTTTTGTCCATTGTATGTAAATGCACATACTTAAGCACTTGAAATCTTTCTAAATTAAATGCATATCCATAAAATGAGTTTTCTATTTTTTTAATTTGTTTAGCATTTTAAGTTTTAAAATTTGTTTCCTTAATTTAAAATCCAATTTTAATGTTTTTAATGTTTTAGTTTTAACGTTTTATTTTCTAGTTTCAAAATCAATTTTTTTAAAAAAGAATTAAAACATACCTATTTTCTAGTTTTCAAATTCTTTTGTTAAACATTTTTATTTTTCTAAATTTAAAGAATATGTTTAAATGCACATCGTATATTTAAATTATTTAATTATTTGAAGTTGTTAGTTATTTAATTATTTAAAGTTGTTAGTTATTTAATTATTTAAAGCAATGTAAAATAAGTTTGAATATCACATATACATTAGAAAAATATATATAAATCACTTAAAACTAGTTAATTTTTTTAATAACCCACAAAACAGTACAACCAACATAGAAAACTAAAACTAGGATACAACAAGCCAGAAATAGCAACATAGAAATAACAACATTACAATCAACTTAGAAAACTAAAGCTAGGATACAACAAGTTAGAAATAGCAACATAGAATTCGTCTACATCTCATAACTTCCTTCTTCTTCCTGATATCGTTTCTGTTGATCCCTCAAAATAAGATCCTTTTTTACTATGGCATACTGAAGGGCCTGTCCAGTCAAATGAGATATATCTCTTGCTAGGTACTCCTCCTCTTTTTCTTCCTTCAAACATCTTTCACGTTTTTCTTTATAAACAGTTCTTTGGATGAGAGCTGTAGTTCTAGCGGCATCTTGCTGCAGTTGCATCTCCATGATCTGCAGCTTCTTATCTTTACGCTTTTCACGGTCTTCTTTGTTGGAGACAGATGCAAGTGATATATCACCTAACAACGAAGTTAGTTTATCACTAGACGCTGTAAAATCCTTTGTTTCCTTATTTCTCAGTATTGCTCTCTTGCTTGATTTTATTCCTTCTGGCCTTGTTTCAACCCCACCATACAACATTCCCGAATTGGGGGTCACAGGAGCACTGTTATTCCCATCCTCGTCTGCAGCCATAGGACATTCAACTGTATTTCCCGGGGATTAATCCACCGAAAGTCTAGAAGCCACATTTTTTAAGTTAGAACCTTCGATGTCTCCAAGATATACATCATCTGGTTCGCATAGGTTAGCCTAATGTGGACAAAAAGAAAGAATTTCCAATGCTTCATGAGCAATGAATTCAGTTTTACATGTGTCATGATAGATGCTATCGTAATCGTCCTTTAAATCTCTGAATGTTTGACCGCTTCTAAGCGAATCCCCCCTTAGTGTTTTTATTCCTTTGTACTTGGTACACATAGTATTCAAATTATACCATGCAGTCTTTGTGCTCTCAATTGATCTTCATGTTACGCATTCAGGATCTACATTATACAAATCATTAACCCTCTGGTAGAAAACTTACCACCAGAACGGCCTTCAGCAACGACAGACGCGCTTACCCATGCATTAGCTAGCACTTTATAGTTAGCTGCTTTCCATATCTTACCAGTAGCTACAGTTTTTTCCATGACACTTTGAACGTGAGTTTCTTTTGGTTTTCGCTTGGTGTAAGACCGTTTGGCCTTGGTTTGTCCTTTGTCAGGTACTGGGGTCGGAGAAGCCACCTCTTGTTGTACGCTTTGAGTAGGATCACTGGACTCTGACCCAAAGTAGTTGTTGGTTTGAGGAACTTGGCCATACATGTTACCGTACTGCTGAGCGAGGTTTAATTGGTGGAGATACTAACTTTGTTGGGGAGTTAGGAAAGGGGTGGAATCATTGACGGGCCTTCAGCTTGGGATACTTTACTTTACTTTGCTTTTCTTTGCTTTGCCTATATAAAACATTGGAATTTTAGTTTAACTACACACTTCAAAATGACTAACGAAAACTGGACTGCTTCAGGTTACGTTGTTTTGATAAAGGCGTACATTCAAGCAGACGTACTACATATGGAAGAAGAGATAGTTCAATATTTTTGGGCAGCCCTCAATGAAAAATAAAACAATCATCCTAGTTGTAGAATACAGAGGCCCAACTTAGTAACCAGAAGTGCTTTCTGCTTATTTACTACCGATTGTAAGAATTACCGCAAAGTAATTAATGAGGTAAAAAGGATGATGTTTTACAAGAGAAACGGTCGATGTACGACTCACTCTACCTTTTCAAGCACCGTTCAAACTTCGTCGGTCATGAAGCGTATGGGTTATGGTACAATCATATTATACAGTTTAAGTAGTATATCGTTATATTATGTGTCGTATTCAATATGTATCGTTTGGTTTATGTATCTGGAAAGTTTGGATGTGTCCGTAGAGTTTAATTTCAATTCATGCCTATATTATGTGTGTTATTCAACTGAAATGAAATGTATTTAAACATTAAAAGTCGTGCTCCAATCACATCAAAAGTCGTGCTATACTCAAATTAAAAGTCGTTCTCCACTCGCATTAAAAATCGTGCTCCACTCACATTAAAAGTCGTGCTCCACAAACATTAAAAGTCGTGCTCCGATCACGTTAAAAGTCGTGCTGAAAAGAAAGAGTTAAGGAGTTAAAGATTGCGAGTCGACCTCTTCTGAATTGTGAATATACATTTTGGGTCGTTCATTTTGAATTGTGAATATAAAGATAAAGAGTTAAGGAGTTATATATAGTTTGGGTCGTCCTCTTTTGAATTGTGAATATAAAGAGTTAAGGAGTGATATACAGTTTGGGTCGTCCTCTTTTGAATTGTGAAAATAAAGAGTTAAGGAGTTATATACAGTTTGGGTAGTCCTCAACAAACGTGCATTTTGCATATTAGACAATAGAAAATAGAAATGCGATATATTTAAGGTACATAAAACAATACAATAATCGAGTACTACAACGTTACAATAGTTCAACAAATGCATAGACTATATCTAAGCAGTCCATTTCATATGCCATAAATGTTCAACCAGGTCGTCCTGCAGTTTACGATGTACTTCCCTAGACCTAATTTTATGCAAGCGCCTAAGAAATACCTCATGAGTCGCTGGATTTCTATCAGCAACTTGCGGTGTTATCTGGATCATATCCCAAATAAGATGGGAATGTTCCTCTTTCTTCTTCAGTGATCATGTTATGCATTATAATATAAGCACACATAATGTTGCTTTAAACTTGTGGCTTAAATAGTTTAACAGGGTTTTTAACAATGGCAAACCTTGCTTGGGGAACCCCGAATGCACGTTCTATGTCTTTTCTCGCTGCCTCTTGCCTTTTAGCATAATATTTTCCTTTTTCTGTTTTAGGAGCTGGAACAGTTTTGACAAGCGTACCTCATGTAGGATAGATGCCTTCCGCTAAATAATACCCCATGTCGTACGTATTTTCTGCAATATTAAAATCACATGCAGGTGCTTTTCCATGTGTAAGGCTCTTAAACAAATGTGATTGGTGAAGTACATTAATATCGTTCATTGAACCAGGACATCCGAAAAATGCATGCCAAAACCATAGATCATGTGAAGCAACAGCTTCAAGTATCATTGTCTCTTTAGTGTAATGTCCAATAAATTGACCATGCCATGCTGTAGGACGGTTTTTCCATTCCCAATACATACAGTCTAGGCTACCTAACATGCCGGGAAATCCTCTCTTGGCTCCTAACCTTTTCAATTTTTTGACATCGCTTTGCGTTGGAGCACGTAGATACTCCTCACCATACAATTCAATTATGGCCACACAAAACCTTTCAAGGCTTCAGGTTATAGTACTCTCACCCATTCGGACAACCTCATCAAACGCATCTGGAGCTATTACATATGCTATTACACGTAATGTGCCTATAATTTTTTGTACGAAGAACATCCTAAGGTACCAGCACTATTAAGTTTTTGAACAAAGTAATTATCGTGTTCAACAACTCCATTGAAAATGCGCTTAAACATATTCTTGCTCATACGAAAACGGCATCGAAAGTCGTCAGGACCGTACGTACAGGGGGTGTTGAAATAATCTTTAAGTAATCTAGCAGTACCTCCTTTATGATCCCGCATCTTCCATATGTCTGCACGACCGTACACACTGCCTCCTCGAGCACCACTAGATGATCCTTCCGTTAGGAAATGTTGGTTAATCTTTAATTGTTGAACGACAACAACTTGCATCATAATCTCTAAATCATCGCTATCGGTCGTGCGATCCGAAAAAAATTGAAGAAATTTTGTATGCCCCAACAAATCATCGCCTTCGTCAGAATCAGGATTAGTATCATACGGACCATTTTGGCTATAGTAATTTGAATCTTCGGTTTGCACATCTGATTCATAAACAGCATCGTCGTGTTAGACATTATAAGACATTTTTGTGTTGTGAATCTAACTATGCATACCAGAAGTGGTTTTATAACTTCTTCAATCCATAGTTGCAACGACTATAAGAATATTGTATACAAATATATTCGTCAACGGCTATAAATTCAAACAAAACTTTAATGATCTGCAACGGCTATAAATTTGAACTATATTTTACTATTCAGCAACGCTTATCATTTCAAACTAAATTTTAATATTCGGCAACGACTTTATATATATATATATATATATATATATATTATATTTTAATATTCCAAAACGGCTATATATATATCACGTATAATTTTGTATTCGATAATGACCATATACTTATACCTTATTTTTATACCCATTAACGCTGAAAATAAAATAATTTTCATTAAAACGACTCGACAATTTGTTATTAATTTTCATTAAAACGTCTCGACAATTTTTCCATTGATATATTATAAATTATATATGGGGAAGGACAAATAAAAATTTAAATTGTTTTCTGAAAACCCTTTTGGGTCTAAACGGTTTTCTGAAAACCATTTAGCCCATAAACGGTTTTCAGAAAACCGTTTACGATAAAAAAAAATTAGAGCGTCCCCCTACCGGCTGTTAGTACAGCGGGGGAGGGGGGGGGGGGGGAGGGGGGGATCAACGCTCAAAATAAGCGATTCACGCTCTGAATTTCTTCAACTGCTGGGAATGCTCTAATATGACTGGGGCTGTTTTTTAAGATCCACGCTTTGTTGGGGGAGATGACTTCGCCTTCTACTTCCATTGTCGCAGGGAAACTGACTTTTGCCTTTTGAAATGTATAACAACCAGTAATAAATTGAAAACAATAGCGTAGCTCACCTAGTGATACCTCGTCTTCTTCCAAACTCATTTCCAACAAATGACTTCGCAATTATGCTATCTCTTCCATGAGTTTTTTTGTTTTGATTGGCCTCATTCTCTGACATCTTTCTTTACTTAATAATTTCACAATTTGCAGATGCCTACAAACAAAGTTAAAAAAAAAACATTCAAAAATAAACCAATTACAAATACTCTATGGTGATTTTATTACTGATAGTCATACCTGTAATCCTTTTAGATGTAAAATATGGCTCCTAAGATGAGCTATCTTATTATCCTTATCACATAGATTTCCATTCCCGTTCCACTCCTCCAACTTACTTTCAGATGAGGTCGAAGCCAGCAATAGGCATAATTTCTACATTTTCAACTACATAATCATTAAGACCATCTGCCACACTAGAACCAACATTTGGTTTCAACTACATAATCTACACTTTCAGATTTATTCATACCAACAAAATCATCAATTACAATAGTAGACCCAACGTTATCTTGTTTACCTTGCCTTTCCAAACTAACTGCTGAGTTTTCCTGCATCAGCGCCGCTACAGGAGCTTTCGCCAGGAATAAGGTGATAAGCGAACTCCTTTCAACGGCTAGAATACCAGAAATAGGAGTTGCTGCAACGTCCAGAATAAAGTTAAATGGGTTCTGAAGCAATAAAACCGATGAACAAACAAGCGGCGGAAATTCAAGTACGCTTTCGACTCTGGGAGGTACTAGCGGATTTTAGTTAGGGTTTGAGTACGTTCGACCAGATCTAGTGGACGAAGCCAACCGGAGAGGAAAGAGAGGAGACGACATGACGTTGAAGCTATGGAACGGTGAGGCGAAGTGGGTGAGAGAGGGAGTACGGCGGCGAAATGAGAGGAGCAAGAAAACCTAAGTCACGAAGAAGAAAAAACACCAAAGAGGCGGATCCATTTCTATTTATGATTATTTTGATGCGCTAATTGTTTTTCTTTGAAGGGGAAATTTTGATTTTAGGGAAGAAGAAAATGGGAAAGCCGGAAATGGATTTGTAGTGTTAGTTATTGTAACGACCCAGAAAATCTGAACCAATTTAAAATTTTTAAATTGGCTAAAATAATGAATTTTAAATATTTAAAATAATGGCGATGAAAACTGAGTTTGAATCGACAATTGAAAACGAATATAATTAATTATAATTATAAACAAGGCCTGAAATGGCGCTGTAGTTTCTAAGATTGAATTCAAACTTTGTCGGACTGTACCGGGTGCAAAAAAATTCGGATTTTAGTGAAACCAAAAATATTTAAATCTGTTAGTGAATACCTTTCTAACGAATCTGAAAAATCGAATTTTCATAACGGAAAACAAAAGTTACGACCGAATGAATTTTCAGAGCGGTCGCTAGGGAATTTATATAGCCCGTGAAATTGGCCATTTTGCATATGACCTCGGAGTTCGACGAAACCAGTTTTGTTGGATCCGGGATGAGAAGTTATTGCTAGGTTTCAAATTTCATAATTTTTGAAGCTAATATGTGAGCGTGGCAAAAGAAAATGTGTTTTGGTCAATTACAGGTAAATTGGATCGACCAAAAATGGGCCTTTTTGCAAACGGTCTCAGAATTCGACGAAACTAGTTTTGTTGGGACCGCATCGTCAAAACATAGCTAGATTTATTTTTCTGGAATTTTTCGAATCAGTTAGTGGCCCTGGCAAATTGAAATGTACGTTCAAATCAAATATTGAATGTTTTATACTTTAAATTGAAGAAAAACTGACTGTAATAGTCGAATGGGCCTACGAAACATATCCCATTGTGTTCGGAATGGGGGTAAAACGCTAGGGACGATAGTCGTTGGGTTTAGATTGGTGGACGCGTCAGAAAACCCCTTATAAAATCTATGGACCAATCAGAATTTTATAATAATAATAAAAAGAAAATAACGTTTTCTCTCTCCCCGATTCCCTTCACCGACGAACGGCGGCCAACGTTCAAAACTTCTCGTCCATTTTCCGGCGAAACCACGCCTCGATAGACCTCCCTCTAGTTGAACTTTTTAGAGTACTCTCCTCCCTCTTCCTATCCATACCTGGTTTGGCCTCCACCATGCCCTGTAGAGCGAGAACGAGCACCTCAAAGGCGGTGACTTCATCTCGCCGCCGCCACTGATTCTGGCGATCGAACGGAGCGCCACCCCTGGCGTTTGAAGCCCATTCCAAGCTCGACAGTGTGGTATAACCTGATCGGGACGAAGTGCAACGGGTGGAGCTAAAAATCGAAACCTAGTTTCGAAGATTTCAAACAGGTTTACGGAGAATCTATTTTAAACTGATTTCGACAGTTTTAAAGTGTTGCAAACTTTGAAAAATCATATCTTTTTGCTATGTTAACGAAATTCGATGAAACAGGAAACATCGTGACCGTGTGGACGTCTTCTACATTTTAGAAGAGACCGCATATTTTTCTGAGCCTTCTGCTATTTTTGGTGGAGTGGAACCCAATGTGAGATTTCTAATTTATAAACTATATGGAAAACGACGATGTATAAATTATATAGTCGATGTATGAGTTATATTAGCGTTGTACACCTCTTGTATAAGCGTTATATAAGTTGTACGTTCGATGTATAAGTTATATATGCGTTGTAAAAATTATATATGTGTTAAAATAAAAGTGAATTGCTATATATATATATATATATATATATATATATATATATATATACACACACACGCCCCTCGTCCACAAACCATGTACGATATTTATTGGTTGAAATTGTTGTGAAAATTGATTGATAGCGAATGGTTGTTTGGGATTGTTTGTGGTTGATATTGATTGATTGTGGTTGAAAAATACCCGTTTGTGGTTGAGAAATATTTGGTTGAAACCACATAGGATTAGTTTGTGGAAATGAAATAAATATATACATGCCGCCTGCGTGCGAACTAGATGCATGATCCCCATTGTCAAAAACCGCGAGGTTTTAAGGTAGAGCGAGGAGCCGTACCAGGGACGGTCCCGGTTTTAACTACCCTGCCGTTATGCTGCCGAAATTTTGAATAATATTCATGTGTTTGAATTATTTTCATTTGCTAAAACTATATTTATTCATTGAATAGAAAACCTTCATGTGTTGAATCGATATTCATTCGTTGATTAGAAATTCATGTGTTGAATGGTATTCGCGTTTTAAATATAAAAATCACATTTTTACCTATATATAGAAACTATAGAAAACCTTCATGTGTTGAATCGATATTCATTCGTTGATTAGAAATTCATGTGTTGAATGGTATTCGCGTTTTAAATATAAAAATCACATTTTTATCTATATATAGAAACTATAGAAAACCTTCATGTGTTGAATCGATATTCATTCGTTGATTAAAAATTCATGTGTTGAATGGTATTCGCGTTTTAAATATAAAAATCACATTTTTATCTATATATAGAAACTATAGAAAACCTTCATGTGTTGAATCGATATTCATTCGTTGATTTGAAATTCATGTGTTGAATGGTATTCATATTTTGAAATGAGTTGTTTTACAATAAAAATCACATCTTTATTATATGCCTGAATCGTTGAAATGTGAAGTGTTAAAAATAGCCACTTGTTCAAAAAAAATTATATGAGTTGAAATATTCATTAATTAGCTAATGATATGATTTGTACCTATGTATGTAACATTAGAATGAATGGTGTTTTTAAACCAAATAGAAATCAAATATGAAGTTGAATAGAAAATGATAAATGATAAGAACTATATATATGTACATGCATATTTATTGAACAGGTTATAGCAAAGGGGCTAGAGAAGAGGAATAAAATTTTGTGCCCGACAAATAGGTACGCATTTACTGTTTTGTTTGGGTGATGATTTTATGAGCCTATTGGCTAGCCGCTTGGCTTTTTCTTTTTCTTTTTGAGATTAGAAGGACCGGGGAAGCTATTTGAGATTTCCCGATGCTCCCGGTGCAGGGGAGGTTATGGCGAAATTTTCCAAAATTTTAAGGCGTTAGTGAAATATTTGAAGTGAAAACGATATTGAAATCATTGAATAAACTATATTTATATAAATATATAAATATAAATAAAATTAAAACGAAACGAGGCCGTGCAGTTCGTATTTTGAAACCGTGATTTCAAACAACTAGTGCGGGAAATCCGACCATTGGATTTTCCCGAAACCTCAACCGTCGGGTTCGCCTTGGAAATATCTTCCCAACGGCACCAACCTTGTAAAAATCCAACGGTTGGATCGTCTAGAATGTTTAATTCAAATCCGAAGAAAAACTGCGCCAAAAACGATTATATATATATATATATATAAATATAATTATATAAAATCGAATAACGACGCTGTAGTTCGTATTTTGAAATCGAAACTTCAAACGACTGTACCGGGAGATCCGACCGTCGGATTTTCCCGAAACTGGAACCGTTGGATTCGTTTTGAAAAGACCTTTCTAATGATGTAAATTTTGTGAAGATCCAGTGGTTAGATTTTCAGATATGTGTAAATCAATTCTGAAGAAAAACAGCGCCACGGCCGCGTTATGGCCCGAAGCGTCGTTTTGAATAAATTGGCTATTTTAAAATAAATAAAAATAGCGATAAATCGTTATAAAGTATCATAAACGATACGGAATAGAAATAAACTGAATTAGCTCGATTTATGTAGTATTTGATGGTTGAATGTGTTTGGTGTGAAAATTACGTTAAAGAACAAAATTGCTGTTGTCGAATGATTTAACCATTAAAGTAAATTGATTTGAAATTCTAAATGTACGTAAATTATTTGAGAAGGCCGAGTTAATTCTCATTTCAAATAATTGACCGACGATTGAAAGTCGAAGATGAAGGCGGTGGTCGAAGACCGGAGATCTTCACCTCGTTTGGATGGTAACCGAGGTCCTGATTGGGAGGCATCCCGAAATATGGATAATGAGTGGTGATCGTTCAGACGTACGTGGTGATCGATGGGTTTGCGAGGTATTTAGTGCCCCCGGTTTAGTTCAGACCCAGGACGGACTTGTAAATGGACTGTGTGTCTGACATTGGATTTTATTCTGTGTTGATTGATCTCTATTAAATATACATCTGTTTGGCGGCGGAGAATTTATTCTTTTGCTTAACGCCCTTCTCTGAGACGCACGAGCTCAGAGGTTGTATATTGATGGACATCAGTCGCACGGCATGAACGGCCTGTGTGGCATGCTAAGATGCAGTGATTAGGGCTTCTGTTGAAAAGCAAAGTCTTGTGGTGATGATCAAAGCACCGCCTGTGTGGCGTAGCTTTGTGTATAACGTGAATTCGCGAGCCTCACACCCCGGTATGAACCTAAAACGGGAGAAGGACCTCAGGGAGGGCATGCGTTTCTTTCTAGCTAGGGTGGTGTCAGTGACCTACCAGCCCTGACATTTATATACTTTTCACCTATGTGGTTGTTGCTGTTGCGAGGCGCCTCGGTTTGATCGGACGATCCGGGTCCGATGGAGTCATTCGTTGGCTCGCTTACGCCCCTAAGGGCGGGGAAACGTATTGTTCAGGCATAATAATCCACATCGGTGGACCGGCCCTGACGATCCAAGGGGCAGTTGCGGCTGTTCCTGAGACATGGGCTAGATTGTCTCGAATTCGGTAAGGACTATCTTTTGCCTTGGTTCATGACGGAAATCCAATTTCCAGATACGACATCGTGCGGTTCTGATTGTATATATATTTGGCGACATAGTGGCATAGGACGCTCATGTTGTCTATGATTGATAGTTATGATTTGAAATTGTTTTTGAAACAAATAGACACTAGTAATAATATCAAATGCCTTTGTTTTATTCGTATCAATCATATTTTGGCCATTATAAGGTAAAATTCTATCCTCCGGTTTGCGTTGCATTGTGTGATGGGAACTGAGTCTTATAATGGCTTCATTTTTATAAAAAGCATTGCGATTTTTAAAAGAAAGATGTGTTTTAGAACACTGGCAATCCAATGGAGTAAACCCGTTCCACGAAAGTGGCGTGGTCCTGTGATTAGCCATATTAAATATGTGTCGAATAGATTTCTCATACCAGTCCCATGACTGACTCGTAGTTTGTTTCACTTTCAAACTCGGGTGCCCCTTTTTCTACACGGGCAGCCTTGTATTCAGGTTTAGCTGGTTATTTCTGGATAGCTGGAGCTGAAGATGGATTCTATCATTTATCTCTTTTTATGCTGTTCAGCTCCTATTGTACATATTATGTTTGTTTTCCGCTGTAGACACTTATGTATAGCTGAACTGTATTTGTACTAAGTAAGATCCTGAATATTGAGTAACTCTGATGATTACGTTTATCCAGTATATTCTATTGTTCATTATCTGGTGTATTTAATTGTTTTGTTCTGCTATTATCTGATTCTGTGTTATATTCCAAAGATAACCCTTGTCTCCGTCTGAACGGGATTTCGGGTCGTCTCAACGTGGTATCAAAGCGAGGTTAAGCTTAGTGCTGGAATATAACATTTGAACGAACTCGTCAGAAATAGAACCAGTAGTGTTCTAGGACGGGTAACTCAATACAGATAGGATCAGTAATATCCTAGTATGAGTAGCAGAATGAAATAACACCTCGATAGACACATTTACACTTGAAGTATATGTTTCTATATTTTAAATTATCTTTTTTGTGACCTGACACTTGATCTGCTGTTTGCAGAAGTACTAGAAAAGGAGTGTCAGAAACAGAAGGAATGCAGAACCGGATATTGAGGCACTATTAATCAAATATCGAAATATGGGTGGAATACCGTTCTCGGGTGAAGAATCAATTATGAAAACACAAGCCTGGATTCATTCGGCTGAGAAAATCTTTGAAGGATTAAAGCTCAGGGATGACCAAAAAAGATTACTGGCCTCCTGGGCACTCAAAGACGAAGCTTTGTTCTGGTGGGATTCAGTTATTAAGGATAATCCAGAAGGTGATATCACCTGGGATAGATTCAAAGTGACTTTCCTAGAAAGATTTACTCCTCCCGAAGCGACCGAGCGCCTATGTGACGAATTTTCTTATCTGATACAAGGTGATATGACCATCCCAGAATATCATAAGAAATTCAACGAACTTTCTCACTTTGCTCCCCATCTAATTCAGAATACAAGGAGAAAGAATTTGAGATTTATTTACGGGCTTCAAAGGAAATATCAGAATAAAGTAATGGGGCATGTGAAGCTCCCTTTTTCAGAAATGATTTATATGGCTTATCAGTATGAAGATCTCCATAAGAAAGGCATGTTGCGCGACGAAGAGGAAGTCAGCTCTAGTAATAAAATTGATTCTGAAACTGATCGTCCTGAGGCCTGTACGATGTCTAAAGTCAGTAGGGAGCCCAAAGTCAATCGAAAAAGGGCCAGATCCGAAAAAGAACCAGCAACGACCGCCATATGCAATAACTGCCATAAGAAAGGGCATTTGCAAGGAAATTGTAAATCCTCGAAGAAACGAAAGAATGATGGATTTAAATCGGGCGGAAAGCTTCAGGAAAGTAGAGAATGCAATCTCTGCCAACAAGCTGGTCATGTAAAGCAAGATTGCTGGCTATTGAAAAAGACCAAAGAGGCTCAGGTAAAGGAAGTGGCAGAAACTTCTGAGCCCTCAGATATTCAGGAAAGGCCAGATGTTTTAGAAGGCACGCTAACTGTCAAAGATATTCCAGTTAAAGTACTATTTGACACAGGAGCGTCACGAAGCTTCATTGCAAAGGATGCAGCTAAGAAACTGGATTTGAATTTGAGAAAGCTGAAGGAACCAATGACTGTCCAGAATCCAGTTGGGGGTTCTATTGATCTCAGTTGGGTTTGTGGAGTGCCGGTTTCTTTCACTCGTTATCGGTTTCCTACCATCGCGGTTGTTATGAATTTTAAAGAGTTTGATCTTATCCTGGGGTTAGACTGGTTGACCAAATATGAAGCTGAAGTTAAATGCGCCGACAGAGTCGTAAGGGCAAAGATTAAATCAGGTGATTATATAACCATTCCCTGTGAAGGTCAGAATGCTAATAGAAAAGGCTTCTGGGCAGCTTTGAATGTTTCTCCAGCTCAAATAGAAAATATCCCTGAAGTTACAGAGAATATTCCCGACCTAGTGAAAGATATTCCTGTCGTCAAAAACTATGCGGATGTGTTCGAAGAGGTTATTCGCTTACCTCCGCAGAGAGAAATAGATTTCAAGATTGCTTTGATTCCAAATGCAAGGCCGGTAGTTCACGCTATTCGAAGAATGTCCTTGAAAGAGAAGGAGGAATTAGACAATCAAACACGACAGCTAGTATGGAAGGGTCTGATCAGGCCTAGTTTCTCTGATTCGGGTGCAGCAGTGGTGTTTGTCCCAAAATCTGACGGTACTCTACGGCTATGTGTGGATTATCGTGATTTAAACAAGCAGACCATAAAGAACAAATATCCATTGCCGCGGATTGATGATTTGTTGGATCGATTAAATGGAGCACAAGTATTCTCAAGAATGGACCTAGCTACAGGCTTCCATCAGCTTAGAATTGCCGAGGAGTGTGTTCCAATGATAGCATTCAGAGGTCCCGACTTATTCTACGAGTGGTTAGTAATGCCGTTCGGATTATGTAACGCTCCTGCTTACTTCGTCGATCTAATGAACAGAGTATTCAGAGGAGTATTGAATAAATTTGTTCTGGTTTTCATTGACGATATTCTAATCTTCTCTAAATCAAAGGCCGAACATGAAAAACATTTGGAACAAGTGTTGGAAATTCTGAGACTGAATGTATTAAAAGCCAAATTTTCCAAATGTATCTTCTGGCAAGACGAAGTAAAATTTCTGGGCCACGTCGTATCGAAAGAAGGAAACGCTGTGGATCCAAGTAAAATCACAGCTATTCAGAACTGGAAACAGCCCAGTACTCCCACTGAAGTCCGCAGTTTTCTCGGATTGGCTAGCTATTACCGGAAGTTCGTTAAAAACTTTTCGAAGATATCTGGTCATTTAACAAAGCTTACGAAGAAGCACTCTAAGTTCAAATGGACTCCAGAGAGTGAGGAGGCTTTTGAGGAGCTAAAGCTAAGATTGACAACTGCTCCAGTGTTAACCATCATCGATGGCAACCAAGATTTAAAAGTCTGGACTGATGCTTCTAGAGAAGGCCTTGGGGCAGTGTTAATGCAAAGAGGCCAAGTGATTGCTTATGCTAGCCGTCAACTGAAGCCGCACGAGAAAAACTACGTAACTCATGATCTTGAGTTATTGGCTATCATATTCGCCTTGAAAATCTGGAGGCACTATCTTCTGGGTGAGAGATTTGAACTGTTTACAGATCACCAGTCATTAAAGTATCTGTTCACTCAGAAAGGCCTGAATCTGAGGCAGCAGCGTTGGCTGGAGTTTTTTGCAGCATATGATTTTGAAATTCTATACACTCCAGGGAAAGCCAATGTCGTGGCCGATGCGTTAAGCCGAAAGAATGAAATGATCGCCAGTTTCATCATTGCGACTTCGTTGATTGATAAGATATCGGCTCTCCAAGAAGATGACCAATTTATCAAAGGAATGAGTCAGCGAATTCATGAAGGCAATGCTTCGGACTTCCAGCTAGACAGCGAAGGGATTCTGAGGTTAGAAGGGCGAATTTGTGTTCCAGAGATTCCTGAACTCAGAAGGGATGTGCTGGATGAATGTCACAAATCTAAGCTCAGTATCCATCCGGGTGTGAATAAAATGTATAACGATATCAAGCGCACATTCTGGTGGAAGTCATTAAAGAGAGACATCTCAATATATGTTAGTCGATTCCCTACTTGCCAGCTAGTCAAAAGTGATCAACAGAAACTTGCTGGATTGTTACAACCGCTAGAAGTTCCTGGTTGGTAGTGGGAACATATTTCTATGGATTTCATTGATGGTCTGCCCAGAACCAGAAAAGGAAATGACAGTATTTGGGTGATCGTAGATCGCTTCACGAAGACCGCCCATTTCATACCTGTCAGATCTAACAGAACTGCTCAGAGTCTGGCGCAGATATACTTCAGGGAAATAGTTAGACTACATGGAGTGCCGCTCAGTATAGTCAGTGATAGAGATACAATATTCACTAGCAAATTCTGGGAGGCATTTCAAGTCGAGCTGGGAACGAAGTTGAACTTGAGCACTGCTTATCATCCTCAGACAGACGGTCAGACTGAGAGGGTGAATCGCATTTTAGAAGATCTATTGCGGGCTTGTGTTCTAGATTTCGGTGGGTCATGGGAAGACCATCTGCATTTGGCTGAATTCTCTTATAACAACAGCTACCAGGAGAGTCTGACAATGTCGCCATTCGAAGCATTATACGGTAGACCGTGCCGATCTCCTGCTTGTTGGGTCGAACCTGGAAATAGACTTGTGTTGGGTCCTGATATGATCCGAGAAGCTGCCGACAAAGTCGATTTTATTAAAAAGCGATTACTCGCCGCTCAAAGCCGACAAAAGAGCTATGCCGATAGAAGAAGAAGAGATATATCCTTTGAAGTTGGCGACTATGTATATTTGAAAGTATCGCCGATGAGAGGAGTTATCCGGTTCGGTAAAACTGGAAAGTTGGCGCCCAAATTCATTGGTCCGTTTCCTATTCTGGAACGGATCGGAACTCTCGCTTATAGAGTCAAACTGCCTGATTGGTTGCCTGGAGTTCATGATGTATTTCATATATCTCAAATTCGAAAGTACGTTCATGATCCAGACTTGATAGTGGAAGAAGCAGCTCAACATGACATTGAAATTACTCCAGAATTGGCTGTGAGAAGAGAGCCGCTAAAGATTATCGGCAAAGAAACCAAAGAGCTGAGGAACAAGAAGGTTCACTTAGTCAAAGTGCAATGGAGTGGAGATCCGCGAGATTGTACTTAGGAAACTGAGGAGAGCTTTCAGAAGGCTTATCCTAGATGCCGAGTAGATATCTCTGATTGACTCCAGTGCAAGGTACATTTACCATACTTTGCATTACCATTTGATTCTCTATTCTGTTGTTATTTTCTTTTCATGGATGTGCACTATTTATTCTATACTCTGAATGATTTTTAAGGGAATATAGGATTTGATTAGTATATTTTTGAAAGGTTAAAACAAATTGGTTGTTGTATTGTGGGATTGTAGATTTATCAAACCACTTTCGACTTTGTTCCTTTTCGGGGACGAAAAGTTTTAAGTGGGGGAGATTGTAACGACCCAGAAAATCTGAACCAATTTAAAAATTTTAAATTGGCTAAAATAATGGATTTTAAATATTTAAAATAAATATATTAAATAATGGCGATGAAAACAGAGTTTGAATCGACAATTGAAAACGAATATAATTAATTATAATTATAAACAAGGCCTGAAATGGCGCTGTAGTTTCTAAGATTGAATTCAAACTTTTTCGGACTGTACCGGGTGCAAAACAATCCGGATTTTAGTGAAACGAAAAATATTTAAACTGTTAGTGAATACCTTTCTAACGAATCTGAAAAATCGAATTTTCATAACGGAAAACAAAAGTTATGGCCGAATGAATTTTCAGAGCGGTCGCTATGGAATTTATATAGCCCGTGAAATTGGCCATTTTGCATACGACCTCGGAATTCGACGAAACCAGTTTTGTTGGATCCGGGATGAGAAGTTATAGCTAGGTTTCAAATTTCATAATTTTTGAAGCTAATATGTGAGCGTGGCAAAAGAAAATGTGTTTTGGTCAATTATAGTTAAATTGGATCGACCAAAAATGGGCCTTTTTGCAAACGGTCTCAGAATTCGACGAAACTAGTTTTGTTGGGACCGCATCGTCAAAACATAGCTAGATTTATTTTTCTGGAATTTTTCGAATCAGTTAGTGGCCCGGGCAAATTGAAATGTACGTTCAAATCAAATATTGAATGTTTTATATTTTAAATTGAAGAAAAACTGACTGTAACAGTCGAATGGGCCTACGAAACATATCCCATTGTGTTCGGAATGGGGGTAAAACGCTAGGGACGACAGTCGTTGGGTTTAGATTGGTGGACGCGTCAGAAAACCGCTTATAAAATCTATGGACCAATCAGAATTTAAAAATAAAAAAAAAGAAAATAACGTTTTCTCTCTCCTCGATTCCCTTCACCGACGAACGGCAGCCAACTTTCAAAACTTCTCGTCCATTTTCCGGCGAAACCACGCCTCGATAGACCTCCCTCCAGTTGAACTTTTTAGAGTACTCTCCTCCCTCTTCCCATCCATACCTGGTTTGGCCTCCATCATGCCCTGTAGAGCGAGAACGAGCACCTCAAAGGCGGCGACTTCATCTCGCCACCGCCACTGATTCTGGCGATCGAACAGAGCGCCACCCCTGGCGTTTGAAGCCCATTCCAAGCTCGACAGTGTGGTATAACCTGATCGGGACGAAGTGCAATGGGTGGAGCTAAAAATCGAAACCTAGTTTCGAAGATTTCAAACAGGTTTACGGCTAATCTATTTTAAACTGATTTCGACAGTTTTAAAGTGTTGCAAACTTTGAAAAATCATATCTTTTTGCTATATTAACGAAATTCGATGAAACAGGAAACATCGTGACCGTGTGGACGTCTTCTACATTTTAGAAGAGACCGCATATTTTTCTGAGCCTTCTGCTATTTTTGGTGGAGTGGAACCCAATGTGAGATTTCTAATTTATAAACTATATGGAAAACGACGATGTATAAATTATATAGTCGATGTATGAGTTATATTAGCGTTGTACACCTCTTGTATAAGCGTTATATAAGTTGTACGTTCGATGTATAAGTTATATATGCGTTGTAAAAATTATATATGTGTTGAAATAAAAGTGAATTGCTATATATATATATATATATATATATATATATATATATATATACACACACACACGCCCCTCATCCACAAACCATGGACGATATTTATTGGTTGAAATTGTTGTGAAAATTGATTGATAGCGAATGGTTGTTTGGGATTGTTTGTGGTTGATATTGATTGATTGTGGTTGAAAAATACCCGTTTGTGGTTGAGAAATATTTGGTTGAAACCACATGGGATTAGTTTGTGGAAATGAAATAAATATATACATGCCGCCTGCGTGCGAACTAGATGCATGATCCCCATTGTCAAAAACCGCGAGGTTTTAAGGTAGAGCGAGGAGCCGTACTAGGGACGGTCCCGGTTTTAACTACCCTGCCGTTATGCTGCCGAAATTTTGAATAATATTCATGTGTTTGAATTATTTTCATTTGCTAAAACTATATTTATTCATTGAATAGAAAACCTTCATGTGTTGAATCGATATTCATTCGTTGATTAGAAATTCATGTGTTGAATGGTATTCACGTTTTAAATATAAAAATCACATTTTTATCTATATATAGAAACTATAGAAAACCTTCATGTGTTGAATCGATATTCATTCGTTGATTAGAAATTCATGTGTTGAATGGTATTCGCGTTTTAAATATAAAAATCACATTTTATCTATATATAGAAACTATAGAAAACCTTCATGTGTTGAATCGATATTCATTCGTTGATTAGAAATTCATGTGTTGAATGGTATTCGCGTTTTAAATATAAAAATTACATTTTTATCTATATATAGAAACTATAGAAAACCTTCATGTGTTGAATCGATATTCATTCGTTGATTTGAAATTCATGTGTTGAATGGTATTCATATTTTGAAATGAGTTGTTTTACAATAAAAATCACATCTTTATTATATGCCTGAATCGTTGAAATGTGAAGTGTTAAAAATAGCCACTTGTTCAAAAAAAATATATATGAGTTGAAATATTCATTAATTAGCTAATGATATGATTTGTACCTATGTATGTAACATTAGAATGAATGGTGTTTTTAAACCAAATAGAAATCAAATATGAAGTTGAATAGAAAATGATAAATGATAAGAACTATATATATGTACATGCATATTTATTGAACAGGTTATAGCAAAGGGGCTAGAGAAGAGGAATAAAATTTTGTGCCCGACAAATAGGTACACATTTACTGTTTTGTTTGGGTGATGATTTTATGAGCCTGTTGGCTAGCCGCTTGGCCTTTTCTTTTTCTTTTTGAGATTAGAAGGACCGGGGAAGCTATTTGAGATTTCCCGATGCTCCCAGTGCAGGGGAGGTTATGGCGAAATTTTCCAAAATTTTAAGGCGTTAGTGAAATATTTGAAGTGAAAACGATATTGAAATCATTGAATAAACTATATTTATATAAATATATAAATATAAATAAAATTAAAACGAAACGAGGCCGTGCAGTTCGTATTTTGAAACCGTGATTTCAAACAACTAGTGCGGGAAATCCGACCATTGGATTTTCCCGAAACCTCAACCGTCGGGTTCGCCTTGGAAATATCTTCCCAACGGCGCCAACCTTGTAAAAATCCAACGGTTGGATCGTCTAGAATGTTTAATTCAAATCCGAAGAAAAACAGCGCCAGAAACGATCATATATATATATATATATATATATGTAATTATATAAAATCGAATAACGACGCTGCAGTTCGTATTTTGAAATCGAAACTTCAAACGACTGTACCGGGAGATCCGACCGTCGGATTTTCCCGAAACTGGAACCGTTGGATTCGTTTTGAAAAGACCTTTCTAATGATGTAAATTTTGTGAAGATCCAGTGGTTAGATTTTCAGATATGTGTAAATCAATTCTGAAGAAAAACAGCGCCACGGCCGCGTTATGGCCCGAAGCGTCATTTTGAATAAATTGGCTATTTTAAAATAAATAAAAATAGCGATAAATCGTTATAAAGTATCATAAACGATACGGAATAGAAATAAACTGAATTAGCTCGATTTATGTAGTATTTGATGGTTGAATGTGTTTGGTGTGAAAATTACGTTAAAGAACAAAATTGCTGTTGTCGAATGATTTAACCATTAAAGTAAATTGATTTGAAATTCTAAATGTACGTAAATTATTTGAGAAGGCCGAGTTAATTCTCATTTCAAATAATTGACCGACGATTGAAAGTCGAAGATGAAGGCGGTGGTCGAAGACCGGAGATCTTCACCTCGTTTGGATGGTAACCGAGGTCCTGATTGGGAGGCATCCCGAAATATGGATAATGAGTGGTGATCGTTCAGACATACGTGGTGATCGATGGGTTTGCGAGGTATTTAGTGCCTCCGGTTTCGTTCAGACCCAGGACGGACTTGTAAATGGACTGTGTGTCTGACATTGGATTTTATTCTGTTTTGATTGATCTCTATTAAATATACATCTGTTTGGCGGCGGAGAATTTATTCTTTTGCTTAACGCCCTTCTCTGAGACGCACGAGCTCAGAGGTTGTATATCGGTGGACACCAGTCGCACGGCATGAACGGCCTGTGTGGCATGCTAAGATGCAGTGATTAGGGCTTCTGTTGAAAAGCAAAGTCTTGTGGTGATGATCAAAGCACCGCCTGTGTGGCGTAGCTTTGTGTATAACGTGAATTCGCGAGCCTCACACCCCGGTATGAACCTAAAACGGGAGAAGGACCTCAGGGAGGGCATGCGTTTCTTTCTAGCTAGGGTGGTGTCAGTGACCTACCAGCCCTGACATTTATATACTTTTCACCTATGTTGGTTGTTGCTGTTGCGAGGCGCCTTGGTTTGATCGGACGATCCGGGTCCGATGGAGTCATTCGTTGGCTCGCTTACGCCCCAAAGGGCGGGGAAACATATTGTTCAGGCATAATAATCCACATCGGTGGACCGGCCCTGACGATCCAAGGGGCAGTTGCGGCTGTTCCTGAGACATGGGCTAGATTGTCTCGAATTCGGTAAGGACTATCTTTTGCCTTGGTTCATGACGGAAATCCAATTTCCAGATACGACATCGTGCGGTTCTGATTGTATATATATTTGGCGACATAGTGGCATGGGACGCTCATGTTGTCTATGATTGATAGTTATGATTTGAAATTGTTTTTGAAACAAATAGACACTAGTAATAATATCAAATGCCTTTGTTTTATTCGTATCAATCATATTTTGGCCATTATAAGGTAAAACTTTATCCTCCGGTTTGCGTTGCATTGTGTGATGGGAACTGAGTCTTATAATGGCTTCATTTTTATAAAAAGCATTGCGATGTTTAAAAGAAAGATGTGTTTTAGAACACTGGCAATCCAATGGAGTAAACCCGTTCCACGAAAGTGGCGTGGTCCTGTGATTAGCCATATTAAATATGTGTCGAATAGATTTCTCATACCAGTCCCATGACTGACTCGTAGTTTGTTTCACTTTCAAACTCAGGTGCCCCTTTTTCTACATGGGCAGCCTTGTATTCAGGTTTAGCTGGTTATTTCTGGATAGCTGGAGCTGAAGATGGATTCTATCATTTATCTCTTTTTATGCTGTTCAGCTCCTATTGTACATATTATGTTTGTTTTCCGCTGTAGACACTTATGTATAGCTGAACTGTATTTGTACTATGTAAGATCCTGTATATTGAGTAACTCTGATGATTACGTTTATCCAGTATATTCTATTGTTCATTATCTGGTGTATTTAATTATTCTGTTCTGCTATTATCTGATTCTGTGTTATATTCCAAAGATAACCCTTTCTCCGTCTGAACGGGATTTCGGGTCGTCTCAGTTTTATGCGTGGAAAGGTGAAACTATTTTGCTTCTAGAGCCAATTATTTTGGCCTTTTAGGCCAAAATTTAAGTCGAAAGTTTGAACTTGGAGCCAAAAGCTTTAACTCCCATCAAACAAGATTTAAAGTGTAAATTATTATTATGTCTGATTTACTCCATAATAAAATATTAAATTTAAATTTAGTTAGTGATTATAAACAATAACTATGAATTATAAATTATTTATTTGTAATCATTTATTATAATTTTTGGATAATTAACCCTTCTAAGTTTTCAATTATAAATTATTAATTACCGTTTATAAATTAATTAATTGTATACTTAATGTTTGTTATTAACTAAAAATTATTTGGTACTACAAGAAATAATAAATATTTTTAATCCTTTTACCACAAACATATGTATAAAGTAAAATTACTTCTAAACAATTCATGGTAACTTCTTATCTAGTTGGAACCAATGTTTTTTATAACCATTTGAATACCGATTAACAGGTTCGTAGATAATTATTAGGAATAAATGTTGTCAAAACTTGTTGCTTTACTATGTTATATGAAAATGTTATAAAAGTTTATATTTTACCATGTTTCCAAAACAAAATGTTTTGAAAACATAAGCTTTTTTAACATTTTTGTCAAAAACATTGTAAAGTTACATCTTTTACAACGTTTTGTTACCAATCCTTGTAAAAAGGTGATTTTGTTGTAGCGACAATAATTTTTATAGATTAAACTTTAATAATAATATATATAAATGATAATCTACCATGAAGTTTATCTCAATATAACCAGTTAAACCGGAACTTATATTTGTGTAAAATAATTGTATGTTAATGGAAGACTAAACGAATAACAATTCATATTAATCAAAACTTACATTTATGTTTTATATGTTTCAGATGCCGCTGGAAGGTCCAAAATAGTTCGTTTTCTCATTTATAAAAAGAGTTGTTTGGATCCGTTGCCATGGGCGCGATGGGCGTAAGCTTCTTTTCTACCATCTACAATGGAATACCTCACTTGAATCAAGTATACACATGATTTTAATATTTTAATATTAAATTAGATATTGATTTTAATATTAATAATCTGTTGTAAAAAATATGTTTATTTCAACTGGTAACAAAACGAAGTTTGTTAAAAGTTCTTTTATTGCAACTAGCGAAAAATCGCTATTGTTAAAAATGTGTTTGTTACAACTTTATATTTATTTCATAATTATTAAAACTTCAAAATTTTATATTTATTTTATAAAATATGAAAGTTTTAATTTTTTGAGTTAATACCTATTAAAAATAACTATCAATTATAATTATTGAATTTAAGATACTATATAATAAATTTACTTCCTAATTATTAAAAAATATGTATTAATCATTGATTATTAAAGATTACTTATTAATCTATATTATTAATTATTATAACCTCTTAATTATTTAGTAATTATTAATTAATCAATAGTAATAATTGAACTTTATTTACTATTAATAATATTTATTTATTTTTTGTTGTTAGTATAATATTATTAACATTAATTATTTAAAATTAAAATTTTATTTATCAATTATGTAACAACACGGAAAATGCGAGGCAATTTAAAAATTTTATTTTGGCAATTTTAATGATTTTGAATATTTAAAATGAATTATTTTAAATAATATCGACAAGAGAATTTATTTTGAATAGAATTCGACGTATATATTTATATACGTCATCGTTAGAATATAAATATTTATTTTAAAATATAAAAGAAATTGAAAATGGCGCAGTAGTTCGATAATTCGATTTCAAAGTTCAAATGAATGTACCGGGTGCAAAATAAACCGGATTTTGGTGAAACCAAAAATATTTGAATCTAATTGGGAATATCTTTCCAACGAATCCGAAAAATCGAGATTTCATAGCGGGGATAAAAAGATATGCGCAGTTGAAAATTCAGAATAGTCGCTATGGAATTCTGGCCCTTAAAAATGAGAATTTTGCAAACGACCTCGGTTTTCGACGAAACCACTTTTGTTGGATCCGTGATGTCAAGTTATGGCTAGGTTTCAAAATTCGTAATTTTTCGATTCGATATGTGAGCGTGGCAAAAGAAAACGCGTTTGACCAGTTTTAGTTGATTTTAATCGACTGGAAAATGGCCATTTTTCAAACGGTCTCAGAATTCGACGAAATTAGTTTTGTTAGGACTGTATCGTCAATACGAAGCTAGAAAATATTTGTCTGGAATTTTTCGAATTAGTATGTGACCCCGGTAAATTGAAATGTGCGTTTAAATTATATATATAAAGATTTATATTTTAAATTCAACAGAAACTAATTGTAACGGTCGAATTAGCTTATGAAACATATCCCATTGTGTTCGGAATGGGGGTAATTAGCTTTGGACGAAAGTCGGTGGGCTCGATTTTGAGTACGAATGTAAAGGTTGCTTTTTATGGAAAAATTAAATTAAAATAATATAAAATATAATAAATATTTGCCCCCCTTTTTATCTCTCTCCCTTACCCTTTGACCAGATCGATACCAAATAAATAAATAAAAAAGCGATCGTCGTCGCAGGATAGGCCACCGCGCCACCTCGTGGAGCGCCACTTCCTGGAGTGCCACCTCGCCGGAGCAGCTCCCCCACCCCCGCATAAGGCCTCCGCGCAACCCCAAACGCTACCCCTCCTCCACGTCGACGAAGACCGCTCCCTCCCTAAAATCCGCCGCACCGCCTCAAACCCGACCCAGATTCGCCGCTATCCCCTCCCCATCCCCCACCGGCCACCCCTCGCCTCCGACCACCTTGAACCCCACGTCACCCCTCACTCGCGACCACCAGCAGACCATCCCCCCCTTCGGTGACGCCCAGACCATCCCCCCTCCTCTCGATTTCAGCTGTAAGTCCTCCTTTGTATTTTTTTTTCTTTCCTCTACTTGTTTGTTTATTTATTTTAAAGTAATTAGGGTTTAAAATTTTAAAAATCAGTTTGATTAGGATTTTTAAAACTATGAAAGACATGATTTTTAAAACGAGTAAGACATGATTTTTCTACCTATAAACAAATAAGATTTTTATTTATTCGTATAGCGAATTAAAATGGGATTTTTATTTATATTTTCATATAGAAAGAAGTGATTTTTATTCGTGTAAAGATTAGATTTTTATAAACAAAAGAATTAGATTTTTTTTACTTAGAAAAAGATTTGATTTTTAAAGAGAAAAGGAAATGATTTTTATCGTTGAAAGAAACCATTTTTGATAAGTTGAAATTATTTCTAAAGGTATAAAAATATGATTTTTATACTTATAGCAAATTAAAAATATGATCTTTATATAGTAGAAGATATAAAAATATTATTTTTATATAGGAAGAGTATTAAAAATAGGATTTTTATATAATAGAGAAAATAAGAATATAATTTTTATATAGTGGCGATAATAAAAATATGATTTTTATATATTTATGATGATAAAAATATAATTTTTGTATGATGAAGAGAATAAAAATATAATTTTTATAATATAGAAAGGTTAAAATTGTAATTTTTATACTAGTGGCATATTAAAAATATGACTTTTATATAGGTAGGGTAATAAAAGTATAACCTTTGTTAGGAGGAAAGCATTATAAAAATATGATTTTTTATATAATAGCAACAATATAAAAATGTGATTTTTATATATGTAGTGGCTACGGGCAACGAAAGTGACAAAAGGGCAAGAACGACGAAGATTTCCACATAAGAAGTGTCGTGGAGTTTGGATAGCTTTGGTGAGAACTCCTCACTTTTATTTCAAATTTCTAGTTAATATATATATACTAGGATGCAGACGGTGCTTAGCAGCACCCGACACCCGTCGTCCACAGACCATGGACGACTTGTATGCTTGTTTGTTTGATTTTGATGTGAAAAATTGAATGTGTGTTGTGGAATGAAATAAAATATTTTATAGTTAAAAATATAATTTTTAACGTGCATATAAAATAAAATATTTATAAACAAATCAGACGATTTTTTATATACACTGATTTGACTAATATTCATTGGGACGATAAATTTTACACATCGCCCAACTGCACAAATAAAACCTGTGTTTGATTGTTTGAAACCCCACACGGGTGTTGGGATGATATTTGGCGTACACTAATCCCAATTATTTAATTGTATGTCGATCGATTGGTCGACAGATTGTGTAAGCGTTAATTATTTATATTTAATTCGTATGCAGTTGTGTGGTGCACTTTGGATGATGGTTGATTATATATCATTGCTATTATATACATGTGTTGTATGGAATCCATATAATTAACATTATATGGTAATTGATTGGGCCTCATTCCAATTGGGAAAATAAAGAATATTAGAAAATAAAGATTAACGTGTTGACGGTACTCATTTGTTGAGATTAGTCAGGTGGTGAAAGAAATATAGGTTCATGTGTTGAATAGGATAAATATTCATTTGTTGAATAGAATAACGAAGTTATTGAAAAATATAAAGCCGTGTTGATTAGAGATGCGCTATTTTGACGCGAACGATATAGATATCGATTATATTCGTTTTTAAAATGAATATTTATAAAAGAGATGTAAAAATATCTATTCGAATTGAATAGAATAGAAATTGAATTCGAATTGAATAGAATAGAAATTGAATTCGAATTGAATAGAATAGAAATTGAATTCGAATTGAATAGAATAGAAATTGAATTCGAACTGAATAGAATAGAAATTGAAGTCGAATTGAATAGAATAGAAATTGAATTCGAATTGAATAGAAATTGAAGTCGAATTGAATAGAATAGAAATTGAATTCGAATTGAATAGAATAGAAAATGAATTCGAATTGAATAGAATTGAAATCGAATTTGAATTAAATTGAAATGAATTTAAAACGAACTAATAAGGAAAAATTGAATTTTGATTTGAAATTGAAAAGGAAGTTGAAATTGTTTTTGAAACGAATTTAAGCGATTTATAAAATTCGTTTTAAATAGAAATCGATGAAATATATATTATATATATTATATATATAATATAATGGCCTGAATAGAACGCGCAGAGCCGCTGCAGTTCGCGAATTTCGACCATTGACTTTGAACGGACATTACGAGATATCCGACCGTCGGATTCTCCTAAAACCAGAACCGTTGGGTTCATATCGAAAAGAGCTTTCCAATGAATATTAGAAATTTGAAATCTAACGGTTGGATTTAGTGTTATGTCCAAATCAAATTTGGAAAATGTCGTTGTAAGTGCAGTTCGATGGCCGTAGATGGAAATCGACTGTACGGGCCTTGGTAAAATAATTAAAAATATTTATAATTTGTTTAAAATCATAAGAAATGATTTGAGAAAAAATGGGATGAAAAACTCCATATTTGAAAATATAAAAATAGATTTTTATCGAAATGAACTAGTTTTGAACTAGAATTAAAACCAATTTATTTTTGAAATAAATAAATTGAATTTGAAATGGGTTTTAAATAACCAGAATTTCTAATATATTTTATTGGAATTGAAATAGAATGTGATTTGGGTTTATCGTGAACTGTGTTTTAAATGACATTAGTTCTTTAACCCAGTAAAAGGAGTTATAATGAATCTTTAATTAGATTGAAATTTGAATTGATAATTTAAATTATCAAAATTTGGAAATGATCGAAAGGGGAGTATCACCAGTTTTGCTCCTAGCGATAGTTAAATCTTTAATTAGATTTGAACGTGAAATGGTAATTAAATTTACCGATAACACCGTGGTGTTAGTTATGGGGTAATAACAGTTTTGCTCCATGGGATAAATAGGTTGGGATTGGGAAATAAAATAAATAATTACTTCGGTGTGGTTCGCTAATCTCGACTAGTTTGGAAAACCATAATATGGTTTGAAATGATATCCAAAGGAAGATTAAAGAATAAATTTAAAAGAATTTATCTTTGATAAAATTAATGGAAACCTTTCCCTAGGAGTGTGAATATCTGAATAAAAGAATATTTTGAATTGGAATGAGGCGTATATTGTGTTTTATAGCACTTGTGGATTAAGATACGCGAGTTATTCAGAAAGTCCGGGTATAACCCATTCTGAATAAATGATTCGACGTCGAGTCGAAGAGATTGAAGACGGTGCAAGACCGACGATCTTCACATCGAATGGATGGGTGCTACTGATGCTCACGATGGGAGTAGCTACCTTTAAGGGGGCTAAAGTAGTAGCCATCCGAACGTGCTTGGAGGTCGACGGATATGCGAGGAAAGTGCCTCCGGTTTCGTTCAGACCCAGAATGGACTTGTAAATGGATGGTGTGTCTGACATTGTATTCCTTTATATTGTATTCGTTGATCTCTGCTAAATATATATCTGTTTGGCGGCGGAGAATTTATTCTCTTGCTTAACGCCCTTCTCTGAGACATACGAGCTCAGAGGTTATATATTGGCAGAAATCAGTGGTACGATATGGATTGATAGTGTGGCATGCTGAGATGCAGTGATCCAGACTTTTGTTGAAAAGCAAAGTTTGGTGGATGATGATCAAAACGCGGCTTTAACATAGCACGGCTTTGTGTATAGCGTTGATTCGCGAGCCTCGCACCCCGGTATGGTGGTAAACTGATGGTTTGATCAGTATGCTTTTTAGTGGATGGGCACCTTAGTGGTGTCGTGGATTCGGTCGACCGAGATTGAGCTTAGTGCTCAGAGGGATAGGGTAAGCGGTGTTTTCTCTCGCTGAGACGTAAGCCGCAGTGATACTCGATTTCCCAAAAGTGCGGATGTGCATTACGGTGTTTTCTCTAGCTGAGACGTAAGCCGTTGTAGATGGTACTACGCGATCGATCTTTCGAATCAGGAGCCAGCATGATGGAAATCCAATTTCCAAATATGACATTTTACGGTTTTGATTGTAAAGCCTAGTATTGGCGACATGATATATGGTACCCATGCCGTCTATGATTGATACATTTATATTTGAAATTGTTTTCTTCACTTATAGTAATAATATAAGATGAAATTTCACGTATCAAGCATATTTGGCTATTATAAGGGAAAACCCTATCCTCCGGCTTGCGTTGCATTGTGTGATGGGACCTGGGTCTTATAATAGCTTCATTGTTCTTTATTTAGCATTGTGCTATTTGTTTTCTGCACTGGTATTCTTGGGAGGAAACCCGTTCCGTGTTATACGGCGTGGTCCCTTGATTTATCTAACTTTAAAAACAAAGATTAATAACTGTTTTAGTTCTCACACCAGTCACATGACTGACCTGGAGTTTATTGTTTTAACCTAAACTCTGGGTGCCCCTATTTTCCACACGGGCAGGTAGTAGTTTTGGTTTGCAGATTTATACTCACATGATCCTGATTTACAGCTGGAACGATGCTCGGAAAGCTCTGTATCCGTGTATTACTTTCAGTTGTGCTTTGTATTGTTTTTCCGCTGCAATGTATTTAAATGTAATTTAAATCTCTGATATTTTCTGTGTAATATTAATTCATACTCTGTATATTCTTTTATTCTGATGGAATTGTTGTAATATACAATGAAATGTTCTTCTGTTTGCGTTCCGATTGGTCGTGTTCTCAAGGTAATCCAGGCTTTCCTTCACGGGGAAGTTACGGGTCATCACAGTTGGTATCAGAGCTCTGGTTTACAGAGCTAGAGAACATGACATATTAGAACCAACCGAAAGAATTCATCAGAAATTGGATTAGTAATATCCAATAGGAATGACTCGTTAGAGATGGGATCAGTAGTATCCTAGAACGAGTGTGAAGAGTATATTTTTAAAATGAAAACCATTTTTGTTTTGAAATTTAAATCGTATCATACGTGTTTGACTATTTATTTTAAATTGATTTGGACAATCCAATATATAAAGATTTTGCATATACGCCTTGCAAGCGTGTATTCGGGGTTTTAATATACTGGATAGATATAGAATCATACTCTAGTTGCCGGGGGATAATTCTGGTGATGGGGCCCCATCGCCAGTACTTGTTTTCGAGTTTCGAAAGTAAGATTTCTATATATTTCCAATCGACTGGTGTGAGAACAAAACTTAACTAAAATTTACTGTTGGTGACTTGACATTGAAATCTGATTTTTGAGTATATAAAAATCATATATATTTGACAATCTAATCAACAAATTGATTGATGGCTGTGATGTTTGATTATTGATTCAACTAACAAAAATACTGGAATGATAAATCAAGTATAATCAAGATGATTGTTAAGTGAAACATAGTGCAAACTCTCTTGACAAAAATCCTAAAAATATTGTATAGGATATGGACGACTATGGCTTATCTCATACTGAATTCTGGATGACCCCGAAACAAGTGAGGAAAGCTCACCAGAAAGCAGAAAAAGAACGTGAGTTGAACTTAGGAACGTACGTGCGTATTTATTGCCGTATATGCAGAAAAGAAGGACATTATGCTGTTCGGTGCCCTGAGAGAAAGAGAAGCAGGGAGAAAATGATGAGAATGGACATAGTGTGTTTCAAATGCAAAGAGACGGGGCATTTCGTACATAAGTGTCCGAAGGTAAAGAAGAAACCCCCAAATCTTGGAAAGGAAAAGAAGAGCTTTCGATGCAAAGAAGTAGGGCATCTAGCCCGAGATTGCCCGTTAAAGAAGGGTGATAAGAAATCCAAGGGAAAGGAGCTATCAACTTTGGAAATCATGCAAGAAGAAGGCACGGCTTCCTAGAAAGCTGGGTTTTAATGTAATGAACTAGCGTTTTGGATATATGTATGTATGTATGATGCTTGTATGAACGTAATTATGCCTTTTGTTTTAAAATGTATTGGTATTGTATAATATAACTAAGGTAAGAAAAATGTTGAACCAAGTTGAATTTAGCACCAAACATCGAACTGTATTGAAAATTTATCGCATTTGCTTGCATATACATGTACTTACATTGAACAGGTCATAGCAAGGAGGCTAGAGCAGAAGAATAAAATTGTTGCCCGACAAATAGGTACATGTTTACCATAATTTACTGTTTTGTTTGGTTGATGATGATTTTATGAGCCGATTGGCTAGCCGCTTGGCTTTTTCTTTTTCTTTTTGAGATCAGAGGGCCTGTATGGCAATTTCGGGATTTTCCCGGTGCTCCCGGTGCAGGGGAGGTTATGGCGAAATTTTTCGGAAATTTAGGGTGTTAGCCAAATTTTTGAAAAATTTGAAAAGTTCTTAGAAACTGAAAAGTTGAAGAACTTAAGCCGTAGCGAAAACAGTGGAAGTTGAGTTGATTAGTTAAACAACTTTCGGCTTTGTTCCTTTTCGGAGACGAAAAGTTTTAAGTGGGGGAGATTGTAACAATCCGGAAAATGCGAGCCAATTTAAAATTTTTATTTTGGCAATTTTAATGATTTTGAATATTTAAAATGAATTATTTTAAATAATATAGACGAGAGAATTTATTTTGAATAGAATTCGACGTATATATTTATATATGTCGTATTTAGAATATAAATATTTATTTTAAAATATAAAAGGAATTGAAAATGGCGCGGTAGTTCGATAATTCGATTTCAAAGTTCAAATGAATGTACCGGGTGCAAAATAAACCGGATTTTGGTGAAACCAAAAATATTTGAATCTAATTGAGAATATCTTTCCAACGAATCCGAAAAATCGAGATTTCATAGCGGGGATAAAAAGATATGCCCAGTTGAAAATTCAGAATAGTCGCTATGGAATTCTGGCCCTCAAAAATGAGAATTTTGCAAACGACCTCGGTTTTCGACGAAACCACTTTTGTTGGACCCGTGATGTCAAGTTATGACTAGGTTTCAAAATTCGTAATTTTTCGATTCGATATGTGAGCGTGGCAAAAGAAAACGCGTTTGACCAGTTTTAGTTGATTTTAATCGACTGGAAAATGGCCATTTTTCAAACGGTCTCAGAATTCGACGAAATTAGTTTTGTTAGGACCGTATCGTCAATACGAAGCTAGAAAGTATTTTTCTGGAATTTTTCGAATTAGTATGTGACCCCGGTAAATTGAAATGTGCGTTTAAATTATATATATAAAGATTTATATTTTAAATTCAACGGAAACTAATCGTAACGGTCGAATTAGCTCGTGAAACATATCCCATTGTGTTCGGAATGGGGGTAATTAGCTATGGACGACAGTCGGTGGGCTCGATTTTGAGTTCGAATGTAAAGGTTGCTTTTTATGGAAAAATTAAAATAAAATAATATAAAATATAATAAATATTTGCCCCCCCTTTTTATCTCTCTCCCTTACCCTTTGACCAGATCGATACCAAAATAAAAAAGCGATCGTCGTCGCAGGATAGGCCACTGCGCCACCTCGTGGAGCGCCACCTCGCTGGAGCAGCTCCCCTACCTCCGCCTAAGGCCTCCGCGTAACCCCAAACACTACCCTCTCCTCCACGTCGACGAAGACCGCTCCCTCCCTAAAATCTGTCGCACTGCCTCCAACCCTACCCAGATCTGCCGCTAGCCCCTCCCCATCCTCCACCAGCCGCCCCTCGCCTCCGACCACCTTGAACCCCACGTCACCCCTCACTCGCGACCACCAGCAGACCATCCCCCCTTCGATGACACCCAGACCATCCCTCCTCCTCTCGATTTCAGCTGTAAATCCTCCTTTGTATTTTTTTCTTTCCTCTACTTGTTTGTTTATTTATTTTAAAGTAATTAGGGTGTAAAATTTTAAAAATCAGTTTGATTAGGATTTTTAAAACTATGAAAGACATGATTTTTAAAACGAGTAAGACATGATTTTTCTACCTATAAAAAAATAAGATTCTTATTTATTCGTATAGCGAATTAAAAGGGGATTTTTATTTATATTTTCATATAGAAAGAAGTGATTTTTATTCGTGTAAAGATTAGATTTTTATAAACAAAAGAATTAGATTTTTTTTACTTAGAAAAAGATTTGATTTTTAAAGGTAAAAATAAATGATTTTTATCATTGAAAGAAACCATTTTTGACATGTTGAAATTATTTCTAAAGGTATAAAAATATGATTTTTATACTTATAGCAAATTAAAAATATGATCTTTATATAGTAGAAGATATAAAAATATTATTTTTATATAGGAAGAGTATTAAAAATAGGATTTTTATATAATAGAGAAAATAAAAATATAATTTTTATATAGTGGCGATAATAAAAATATGATTTATATATATGTGTGATGATAAAAATATAATTTTTGTATGATGAAGAGAATAAAAATATAATTTTTATAATATAGAAAGGTTAAAAATGTAATTTTTATACTAGTGGCATATTAAAAATATGATTTTTATATAGGTAGGGTAATAAAAATATAACCTTTGTTAGGAGGAAAGCATTATAAAAATATGATTTTTTATATAATAGCAACAATATAAAAATGTGATTTTTATATATGTAGTGGCTACGGGCAACGAAAGTGACAAAAGGGCAAGAATGACGAAGATTTCCACATAAGAAGTGTCGTGGAGTTTGGATAGCTTTGGTGAGAACTCCTCACTTTTATTTCAAATTTCTAGTTAATATATATATATACTAGGATGCAGACGGTGCTTAGCAGCACCCAACACCCGTCGTCCACAGACCATGGACGGCTTGTATGCTTGTTTGTTTGATTTTGATGTGAAAAATTGAATGTGTGTTGTGGAATGAAATAAAATATTTTATAGTGGAAAATATTTTATAGTTAAAAATATAATTTTTAACGTGCATATAAAAAAAAATTATAAACAAATCAGACGATTTGTTTATATACACTGATTTGACTGATATTGATTGGGATGATAAATTTTACACATCGCCCAACTGCACAAATAAAATCTTTGTTTGATTGTTTGAAACCCCACACGGGTGTTGGGATGATATTTGGCGTACACTAATCCCAATTATTTAATTGTATGTCGATCGATTGGTCGACAGACTGTGTAAGCGTTAATTATTTATATTTAATGCTTATGCAGTTGTGTGGTGCACTTTGGATGATGGTTGATTATATATCATTGCTATTATATACATGTTTTGTATGGAATCCATATAATTAACATTGTATGGTAATTGTTTGGGCCTCATTCCAATTGGAAAAATAAAGAATATTAGAAAATAAAGATTAACGTGTTGACGGTACGCATTTGTTGAGATTAGTCAGGTGGTGAAAGAAATATAGGTTCATGTGTTGAATAGGATAAATATTCATTTGTTGAATAGAATAACGAAGTTATTGAACAATATAAAGCTGTGTTGATTAGAGATGCGCTATTTTGACGCGAACGATATAGATATCGATTATATTCGTTTTTAAAATGAATATTTAGAAAGAGATGTAAAAATGTCTATTCGAATTGAATAGAATAGAAATTGAATTCGAATTGAATAGAATAGAAATTGAATTCGAATTGAATAGAATAGAAATTGAATTCGAACTGAATAGAATAGAAATTGAAGTCGAATTGAATAGAATAGAAATTGAATTCGAACTGAATAGAATAGAAATTGAAGTCGAATTGAATAGAATAGAAATTGAATTCGAATTGAATAGAATAGAAAATGAATTCGAATTGAATAGAATTAAAATCGAATTTGAATTGAATTGAAATGAATTTAAAACGAACTTATAAGGAAAAATTGAACTTTGATTTGAAATTGAAAAGGAAGTTGAAATTGTTTTTGAAACAAATTTAAACGATTTATAAAATTCATTTTAAATAGAAATTGATGAAATATATATTATATATATATTATATATATATATATATATATAATATAATGGCCTGAATAGAACGCGCCGCGCCGCTGCTGTTCGCGAATTTCGACCATTGACTTTGAACGGACATTACAGGAGATCCGACCGTCGGATTGTCCTAAAACCAGAACCGTTGGGTTCGTATCGAAAAGAGCTTTCCAATGAATATTATAAATTTGAAATCTAACAGTTAGATTTGGAATTATGTCCAAATCAAATTTGGAAAATGTCGTTGTAAGTGCAGTTCGATGGCCGTAGATGGAAATCGACTGTACGGGCCTTGGTAAAATAATTAAAAATATCTATAATTTGTTTAAAATCATAAGAAATGATTTGAGGAAAACTGGGATGAGAAACTCCATATTTGAAAAGATAAAAATAGATTTTTATCGAAATGAACTAGTTTTGAACTAGAATTAAAACCAATTTATTTTTGAAATAATTTAATTGAATTTGAAATGGGTTTAAAATAACCAGAATTTCTAATATACTTTATTGGAATTGAAATAGAATGTGATTTGGGTTTATCGTGAACTGTGTTTTAAATGACATTAGTTCTTTAACCCAATAAAAGGAGTTTTAATGAATCTTTAATTAGATTGAAATATGAATTGATAATTTAAATTATCAAAATTTGGAAATGATCGAAAGGGGAGTATCACCAGATTTGCTCCTAGCGATAGTTAAATCTTTAATTAGATTTGAACATGAAATGGTAATTAAATTTACCGATAACACCGTGGTGTTAGTTATGGGGTAATAACAGTTTTGCTCCATGGGATAAATAGGTTGGGATTGGGAAATAAAATAAATAATTACTTCGTTGTGGTTCGCCAATCCCGACTAGTTTGGAAAACCATAATATGGTTTGAAATGATATCCAAAGGAGGATTAAAGAATAAATTTAAAAGAATTTATCTTTGATAAAATTAATGGGAACCTTTCCCTAGGAGTGTGAATATCTGAATAAAAGAATATTATGAATTGGAATGAGGCGTATATTGTGTTTTATAGCACTTGTGGATTAAGATACGCGAGTTATTCAGAAAGTCCGGGTATAACCCATTCTGAATAACTGATTCGACGACGAGTCGAAAAGATTGAAGACGGTGCAAGACCGACGATCTTCACATCGAATGGATGGGTGCTACTGATGCTCACGATGGGAGTAGCTACCTTGAAGGGGGCTAAAGTAGTAGTCGTCCGGACGTGCTTGGCGGTCGACGGATATGCGAGGAAAGTGCCTCCGGTTTCGTTCAGACCCAGAATGGACTTGTAAATGGATGGTGTGTCTGACATTGTATTCCTTTATATTGTATTCGTTGATCTCTGCTAAATATATATCTGTTTGGCGGCGGAGAATTTATTCTCTTGCTTAATGCCCTTCTCTGAGACATATGAGCTCAGAGGTTATATATTGGCAGAAATCAGTGGTACGATATGGATTGATAGTGTGGCATGCTGAGATGCAGTGATCCAGACTTTTGTTGAAAAGCAAAGTTTGGTGGATGATGATCAAAGCGCAGCTTTAACATAGCACGGCTTTGTGTATAGCGTTGATTCGCGAGCCTCGCACCCCGGTATGGTGGTAAACTGATGGTTTAATCAGTATGCTTTTTAGTGGATGGGCACCTTAGTGGTGTCGTGGATTCGATCGACCGAGATTGAGCTTAGTGCTCAGAGGGATAGGGTAAGCAGTGTTTTCTCTCGCCGAGACGTAAGCCGCAGTGATATTCGATTTCCCAAAATTGTGGATGTGCATTACGGTGTTTTCTCTAGCTGAGACGTAAGCCATTGTAGATGGCACTACGCGATCGATCTTTCGAATCATGATCCACCATGATGGAAATCCAATTTCCAAATATGACATTTTGCGGTTTTGATTGTAAAGCCTAGTATTGGCGACATGATATATGGTACCCATGCCGTCTATGATTGATACATTTATATTTGAAATTGTTTTCTTCACTTATAGTAATAATATAAGATGAAATTTCACGTATCAAGCATATTTGGCTATTATAAGGGAAAACCCTATCCTCCGGCTTGCGTTGCATTGTGTGATGGGACCCGGGTCTTATAATAGCTTCATTGTTCTTTATTTAGCATTGCGCCGTTTTTTTTCTGCACTGGTATTCTTGGGAGGAAACCCGTTCCGTGTTATACGGCGTGGTCCCTTGATTTACCTAACTTTAAAAACAAAGATTAATGACTGTTTTAGTTCTCACACCAGTCACATGACTGACCTGGAGTTTATTGTTTTAACCTAAACTCTGGGTTCCCCTATTTTCCACACGGGCAGCTAGTAGTTTTGGTTTGCAGATTTATATTCACATGATCCTGATTTACAGCTGGAATGATGCTCGGAAAGCTCTGTATCCGTATATTACTTTCAGTTGTGCTTTCTATTGTTTTTCCGCTGCGATGTATTTAAATGTAATTTAAATCTCTGATATTTTCTGTGTAATATTAATTCATACTCTGTATATTCTTGTATTCTGATGGAATTGTTGTAATATACAATGAAATGTTCTTTTGTTTGCGTTCCGATTGGTCGTGTTCTCAAGGTAATCCAGACTTTCCTTCACGGGGAAGTTACGGGTCATCACATATTACTTATTAAAAACATAGAAGTAAAATATTTTATGAAGTACAAGCATACCAGTCCCTTGTGAATCCCTTGAAAATCTACTGCAAAATAACTTCAAACAATACGTGATGGTAAACTGTCTCAAATTGCAATGGAATTCAACGACAAAAAAATGATGACGTTAAACCATTGCAATCTGCAATGGTTTAGCAACGGGAAAATGTACTCGACGGTAATATTTTATAACAAGTTCAAAAAAAAATCCAATAAAATATTCCTTATAGATTCCACGAAAATCCGCTGCCAATCTGCCGCTATTTGTGTTTTTTCTTGTAGTGTTAAATTTTACCTAAAGAGCCTTTTTACTCTGTGGATTTGTACACGGAAGTAAGCTCTGTGTGAATGGTGCCATCTTAATTGAAGGCTCACTTCTTCTGGTATCCCTACACTGCAATTTATGTTCTCGGTTCCTCTTGGTTATTTTGGTGCTAACATTGGTCCCCTCCCTTGTAAGTGAAGGGGTGTTTATGACTTTCCAAGTCATCAAGTCTGGCGAGCAGCTTTTTCTAGACGTTTATTCAAATTTCCCACCTTTTGGAATCCTAATCAATCTGTTTAGATCTCATCCGACGGTCATCCCATCTCTGACTTTTCTCTTACAAATAGTTGTGTATTCTCTTTTATCATAATTTTCCTATATTCAATGGAATTTTATAGGAGGATTAAAAGTTTCAAGAAAAGCTCCCAAATCTTTCTAGCCCATCAAATTTGAAGATTAAGATTAAGGTTAATATCTCCTTTTCGATCCTGAATTTTAGCCAAAAGTTCGACTTTAGATTTTTTTTTTTTAAACTTAAGCGCAAATTTTATTAATCACCAGAATATTTACATCACATATATCAACATATGTAAGTAAGCTATGATATATAATCATCCTTCTCTATACCTTACAAAATCACTAATACTCACTCGCTAACCACAAGTGATTACAGAAAGAATCTCCAGTTTCAAAATTACATTCTAGTTGCTCTTGCTTCTAACACATCCGATTAAAAAACATTCCATGACAAGCTTGCACGCACCATAATCCCTCGGCTCCGACACAAGGCACAAGTCAAAACTCATGTAACAACCCAGGAAATCAGAACCAATTTAAAATTTTATTGTAAGGAAAATTTTGCTAGCGTCAGAATTTAAAAATTCCATTATTAATTTAAATTATTGAAAAAAAATATAAAAAGAAGTTTTTAAATAAAAATAGGATGTATTTAATGAGATTTATAAATATATGCTGATAGGTTGATTTAAAATAACATGTAGATTCTAAATGAAATAAATTATGACAACATATATGTGTATATCTTTAGCCATTCTCTTTAATACATTCCTTGTATATCCAAAGTGTAACATTCGTTAATTAATTTATTTTAAATTGTGAATAGCTACATTTGTTTTAAATGTCCTCCTTTCTTCATTAATATGCATTCAGTTGTTTCTATTTAATTTCTTTCCCACTATGATTTACTTTTGAATTTTGAATGAGAAATAAGTTCTGCCACCTCAGCCTTAGTCATCCACATTTATTTTAGGGACAATTAACGACAAGGACAAAGGCCCATTAAAATTTATCCATAAGGACAACCACCTAATATTTTATCCATAAGGACAATACACTGAAATTAAATTTCGGCCGATGCTTCCATCTTCTTCATCTGTCGCGTATCTCGATTTCATCGTTTATCACGAAATCACGAAATCCTAAATCAATGAAATCACAAATATCACGAGACATTAGAATCGAAATTCTCAATCGAAGACAAAAATCACGAAATCAAAATCACGACCAAAAATCAACCGAAACAGAAACCCTAGAAAACAAAAAAATTGTCAAACAACGAAAATCCATTGGAAATCACAAGTGAATTGAATAAAAATATTTTTCAAACGATGGAAAACACAATTGAAGAAGTCGAAATTGCTGAATTTTTTTTTCGTGATTGGAAATGTTTTTTTTTCGTTAATAGTATAGCAGTTCGTAGGTATCATTTTTCTATTTTTTTAGGTATCATTTTTCCTATTTTAACTTTAAAATATAGCAGAAGTTTTTAGGTATCATTTTTCTATTTTTCTAGGTATCATTTTTACTGTAGTTTATGTGTTATGTTAAACATCACATCAGTTTTAAGGTATCATTTTTATACTTTTTAAGGTATCATTTTTAGTGTAATTTCTCTGTTATGTTAAACATTACTGCAGTTTGAAGGAATCATTTTTATATTTTTTTAAGGTATCATTTTTAATGTAATTTATGTGTTATGTTAACATCACAGCAGTTTTAATGTATCATTTTTATATTTTTTAAGGTATCATTTTTACTGTAGTTTATGTGTTATGTTAAATATCATAGCAGTTTTAAGGTATCATTTTTATATTTTTTTAAGGTATCATTTTTAGTGTAATTTATGTGTTATGTTTATATACATCTTTTTTTACCTACAATATTAAAAAACTGATATCCATGAACTGTGAATATGAGAAAAACTTTAGCTTAGCCCTGCCAACTTATAAAACTGATAACAGAACAAAAAAATCACATGAAAAAGCAATTAACAGAGTTAAAATAGTAAAACTGATACTTAAGAAAATAGGAAACTGATACCTGAAACCTGATTCAATGTTTTGAAGTAAAACTAATGGAAAAAATGTTTACATCAAAGTTTGATTGAATAAAATGAAATTAGTTCGACTGAGTCGCAAAGTTGATGCAACAGTATAACTGCAAAATTAACACAACAACAAAATCACATGGAAAAAACACATAACACAGTTAAAACATGAAAACTAATACTTAAAAAAAAAGAAAACTGATACCTACAAACTGCATCAATGTTTTAAAGAAAAACTAATGCAAAAAATGTTTACATCACAGTTTGATTGTATAAAATTAAATAAATTCGACTGAGTTAAAAAGTTGATGCAACAATATAACTTCAAAATTAACACAGCAATAAAATCACGTGAAAACAACACATAACATAGTTAAAACAGTAAAAATGATACCTAAAATATTATAAAAATGATACCTAAATACTGATGCAATGTTTTGAAGATAAAAAAAAAAAATTATATCAAAGTTTGATTGATTAAAATGAAATAAGTTCGATGTAGTTTCAAAGCTGATACAACAATATAACTTCAAAATTAACACAGCAACAAAATCTCATGAAAAAAACATATAACACAGTTAAAACGGTAAAAATGATACCTAAAAAATAGCAAACTGATACCTAAAAACTGCTGCTATGTTTGAAAGTTAAAACATGAAAAATGATACATAGAAAAATAGAAAAATGATACCTAAAAACTGCTGCTATGTTTTAAAGTTAAAATGGGAAAAATGATACCTAAAAAAATAGAAAAATGATACCTACGAACTGCTATACTATTAACGAAAAAAAAACATTTCCAATCACGACAAAATTGTTTCAATAATTTCGACTTCTTCAATTGTGTTTTCCATCGTTTGAAAAATATTTTATTCAATTCACTTGTGATTTCCAATGGATTTTTGTTGTTCGACAATTTTTTTGTTTTCTAGGGTTTCTGTTTCGAGCGATTTATGGATTTGAATTTTTGGGTTCGATTGCAATTTTGAATCTGATGTCCTTTTGATTTTCGTGATTTATGAATTGTTATGGATTCGAATTTTTGTGATTTTTGGGTTCGATTGTTTTAAAGATGGAGCGAACGTGAATCGGGAGCGGAGGAAGAAGAAAAAAGCGCACGTGAAGAAGAAGAGAAACGGTGAATTGTCCTTCTGAGTAAAATTTTAATGAGCTGTCCTTATGGACAAAAAAGCCTTCACTTTTGTCCTTGTAAATATTTTCCTGTTTATTTTATTTGTAATTTGGATAATATAAAGAGGCATCTCAGGAAAGTATCTCATGTATTTATTCTCTCCTCTTTCTACTCTTTTACTATCATTCAAATTCATTTAGAAACAAAGTTATTCCCTTTATTTCTTCTTTTCTTCATCCCTTCTCTTTATACCTACAATCTTCAAATCTCAAAATAAAATAAAATAAAATAAGAGCCTAGAAAACTATATGCATATTTCTATGATTTATTCTTATTAGTCCAATTTAATATGTCCCCTAAATTATGTTATTTAATATTATGTGTTTTGAAATTTAAAAGGTCATATAACTTTCTTATAGTCATCATTAAACAATAAATTACGCATCGGTTACCTTCCGTTATTCTCTTTTTTTGTGTAATTTTCTTTTGAATTTTGAATAAGAAATAAATGTTGATTAGATTAACATGTCATGTCTAGTCAATTTATTTATTTATTTATAACCTACTACATATGTACAGACTCAAGTGAGGAATGAAATAAAGTATATAACCAAATATATATAGACATTATATGAAAATATGTATAGGCATTGTATGAAAACATACATATACGATATATGAACATACATATATGCGATATATGAAATGGTAATGAAATAAAGTATTCATTAGTTAGTTAAAAATATATTTTGTTAGACAAAAGCATCGCCATTATCATATTAGTGAAATATAAAATCATAATAAAGAAAAAAAAGGGAAAGTCGCCTCCTTAATAAAATAAATAAATAAAATTTGAAAATTATATCCAACGGAAATTAGAGGTGTGTCATTCATGACAAGAAAGAAATAAAACATAATGACAATAATTGTCGCATGTGTTTCATTCATATCCTTCAATTCTTTTATGTTCTCTCTCTCTTCCTTTCATATACATATGTAACACTCCACATCCTTTAGTGTCACTCACAAAGGGAATGCACTAAGTTTTGTGGAGCATTTAGGGTAAAAGATGCAGATAAATTACAAGATAGACAAAATTAAAACAGCGGAAAAAAAACTTTACTTTATTGATAAAATAGTTTGTACAACAATTTTTTTCCAATATCATAGTATCATCTGTCTTACAAAATAAAGAAGCATAAAATAACATTTATATTCCCCAATGTAGCATAAGGCAGCCATAGCAGCAGAAAAAGAGAGTCCAAAACACTTTGTCAAAGAATCTTCGAGCCTGGGAAGAGTGACGGTCCAATCTAACCTGAGCTATACTATTCCCTTCTTAACTACTTGGGGGGGGGGGGGGGGGCGAAAGAAAACTGGGTCAGACATAAAGTCTGGTAAGTTCAGTTACTTCTAGCATGTGAACAAGGAAAAACAAAACGACATGAATTAACTGAATACAAGACAATACCATGATGATAGGGCCAACAAGATAGGATAAGATTAACACAAGATATGCTAAGACAAGATAAACTGGATATGCTTTAATACTTTCTCCGCTTCGCTATTAACCTATTATTATGGTTTCTATGTCTCTGCACCACCTATCTAGTGTCCCAACTAGTAATCTGTCTAAAATGATAACGCGACCCCAATCCCAGTCATTGTGGTTGCCTTTAGGCGTACATTTATAATTTATTACCTAGATCTAATCTAGGGTTTTATATCAAAGTGCTTCCTAGATTCCACTCGGGTTTACGCGGCTTATCTAATGCTTCACAGATTCAGGGTTTACGCCACCTAGGTCCAACTAGGGATTATGCTACCTGTCGAACGATGCCCCTAGTCTAGGACACACTACCTAGAGCGGTATATGTTCCTAGACTTTCCCCACGTATGTGTCGCGAATCGTTTATCGCTGTCTAGATGCACATGTCCTGAAATGTGCGACCCGAGTCCTGTGGCAGGGCTGCTCTAGAAACACAGAACTCGGTCGGGAGCTTTCAGATATCTGCCGATGCAGATGCTAAGGTCTGTTTTTCCAGTGGCTATGGTCCCACTCGACCCCTCCCTCAACTAATGAAAGGCACACCTTGAAAAATGAGAACTATACGCAGGCCCTCTATGCCCCACTAACCTATGGCCATCCTCACCCATAACTAGATAGCAAGTATATGGTCTTTTGGAGTTCTCCGCCTTTCCTCTTTACATATCTCGACTGACTCAAGATGGTAGGTAGACGACGAGTCGCTATCACAGGGCTACTGGTCTCGCCGAATCACGCTGGTCCATCCTAGTCTTTAGGTTGCCATATATTGCAACCAAGGCATACCCTTGGTTCTTCTCACGCAGACCTTAACCTCTGTGAGCCCAGGCGGATCATATGCATTCCCACAGAGGGATACCAAGAGTACCCTTACGTCCCCTCGAAGCCTCGGGCTTCGTAACCCAATTCGTTGGAGCCTTCTTTAAGATCAGATGGACGTTCGCTCCTCTTCGTGTTATACTAAGGATTACTACTTAGTTTTTCTGACTAAGGTTTACCACTTAGTGTATTGAATCGTCGTTTTCTTAACTAAGGTTTACTACTTAGCCCTTTTTAACTAAGGTTTACTACTTAGTCCTCTTTCTCGTCAAGTTGGATTGGTTAAGTGTCATTAGTCAATTCAAGTTAACTTAACCCATTCCTTTGTCATATTAAACTAGTTAAGTGTTATCAGTAATTCACGTTGACTTAACCCTACCAGCATCAAGTTATATTGGTTAAGTATTTACTTAACCCTACCCATTCATCTTGTATTGGTTAAGTGTTCCTTTTTAACTTAACCTTGCCTATATGTTTTAACTAACATGTTATAACGGTTAAGTGTTCCCTTAGTTAACTTAACCCTAACATTGGTTTGATTAACATGTTCTAATGGTTAAGTATTGTCCCTTCATGTTTTTAACTTAACCCTATTCATTTATCACACTCTCATGGTTAAGTGTTCAAGCTTACTTAACCCTACGGTCTAGTCCAGCTAACATATTAAATTGGCTAAGTGTATTAAATTTACTTAACCCCAACCTCTAGTCTAGTTATCATGTTAAATTGGCTAAGTGTATTAACTTTACTTATCTCCAACCTCTAGTCTAGTTAACATGTTAAATTGGCTAAGTGTATTGAATTTACTTAACCCCCACTTTCTAGTTTGGTTAACATATTAAATTGGCTAAGTGTTTTTCTTAGTTACTTAACCCCTACAAATCTTGTTAAGTTGGTTAAGTGTTCTAGTTAACTTAACCCTATCGTTCTAACTTAACTGTGTTAAGTTGGTTAAGTGTTCTTATGGACTTAACCCTCTCATTCTAGCTTAACTGTGTTAAGTTGGTTAAGTGTTCTTATGGACTTAACCCTCCCATTCTAGCTTAACTTTAATTGTCTTATTAAAGCACCAGCCACTCACATTAGACAGGTATTGTTGTGGCTGCCGGTATGCCGGTTGGTTCCGGGCAGTCTTACGCCACAACTCAGTCTAACCTCGGGCCTTTATCGGGCTCAATGACTTAACCTCCCACATTGGATAGGTATTGTTGTGATCACTGGACAGCCGGGCGGGTCCGGGCAGGTTTACATCACAACTCAATCCAACCTCGGGTTAAGCATGTTCGTATTGTCTAAATTTACTTTTCTCATTTAGTATAAATTCTATAAGTAAATTTTCCCTAATTTACTTATTCCATTATTACTCTTTTAATGTACATTGTCAACATTTATTATTATGGCCCATTTTCCCTATATATCATATTTATAGTTTTTGGTATGTAAATTATACCAAATTAAGTGTCACTAACCATGATTATTCTAAACATGACAATTACTCACAATTATGACTAAATTCAAAATTTGTGCTAATATACTTATTATGCCAAATTAACTTTAATTGAACCAATTCTGATTTAACATCCTAATATATAGTTTATGGCAAGACTATAATTAATTCTAGTTTACCGTTTACGTCTAAAACTTAGCTTACTTGCCAATACTAAATTTAATATGTCAAATTACATATTCCATAATTCATGTCAAATTTTCAAATTTGCGTTCTAATAAACATGCCATAATACATGTTCTAAATTATGTCAATCATAATTATTTTCATGTTCCACATTATGCCAATTTCCAAGTTTACAACCATATTTAAGTCAAATTTATGATTTGCCCAAATCGTATTCCCATCGTTCGTGTAATCGTGATTTCATCCTAGATTATAGATAAATCTAGATTCGTGGATAAAAAGGGAATGAACCAAAATGCCATGAAAAGATAGACATAATGACTGGCAGAAGATGATAATTCACTAATCACAGATCTAACAAATTACACTGAATAAATTGATTAAAGCGTCGAAGGCCTATAGATCTGATAATATTATGACATAAAAAGGGTTGAACAAATAACATAGGTTCAAGTATATGGGTAGATCTAACTTAATAGATAAATTCCCATAATCAAGATCCAAGGATAATTAAGAATAAACTGAATAGATAATCAAGTTTAGATCCAATCTCACAGTCATAATCCTAGGCAATAATATCATGTTCATGAATCATAGGTAATTATCCACTATTGTCCTTGTCATAGTCATAGGCATTGGTTTATGCTCCTAGTTAAAGGCTTATGTTCATAGTCAAAGGCTTATGTTCATCGTCAAAGGCTTGTATTCATGGTCAAAGGCTTATGTTCATAGTCAAAGGCTTATGGTTTCAAAGGCCACAGTTCCATAGTCATAATCTTAAGCATTGGCAATTTAGTCACAATGTGTTCTAGGCCATAATCAAGAATCAGATCCAAAGTCATAAACAAGAACATATTCAATGAAATGATAATGCATATTTCTTATATTCTTTTAATTTCATGTCACAAATAGAAAAGGCGTTCAAATCTAAAAAGTAACCGACTTACATTGATTGGATCTAGAAAAGAATAGAAAGATAACGTTGCTTGAAGCCGTTGAATCTTTACTTGAATCCTAACTTGTTTTGAATCTTCTCTTGAAAGACATGAGCATGATATCCTCGTCTTGATTTATATTTTATTTTAATTTATTTATTTAGATTTAGAGGAAGAAGAAGAAGCCATGTCCATCAAGAATTTGTGCAGCACAAGGTTAGAGAAGAATGGTACAAAGAGAAGGAGACTAGGGGGCTGTTTATATAGGATTGCAAGTTAATTTGAGCCGTCGATGAAGCCAAAGTTAATCAAAGCCATCCATTCTAAAGAGAAGCCAATTATGTTCACAATTACTTTCTTAATGTACATTATTAACATTTATTATTAAATTTTTATGCACATTAGATACATTCCCCCTTTACACATTTATTATTAAATTTGTATGGACATTAGATACATCTCCCCTTTACACATTTATTATTAAATTTGTATGCACATTAGATACATCTCCCCTTTACACATTTATTATATTAAGCATTGGTTATTCTCAAATTAGTAACTTTAGTGTTAACAGAAATACGGGGTGTTACATTCTCCCCTCCTTAATGGATTTCGACCCCGAAATCTTCGAGTCAAGAAGAATGTAAATCCTACCATCCAATCATCCATCTACTCAACCATCAAACACAGGCATCCATTGTCCTTAAAGACTTCTAATGCTTATATGTTCATATGCATAGTGTGTGTACATGTCTTTATCTAATGCAAAATCCGGCGGTCTACTGATTCAGTTGACCTCCTTAATGCAAATCATGTCAGTACCATGCGTCCAATATGTATGCAAATCCTAATGATACATATTATTTCTATATGAGTGCACAATCATTCACTCAAATGCGACATCCATATGATAACACATTAAGTTCAATTCATAAACAAATACATATATGTAAATGAAATATGAAGGCGTCTGAGCTGATCTAGTGCCTAATACGTGTGTATATGCATTCACGAGCAACCACTAGCAACCATTCGCAACCATCAACCATAACATGTTTCAAATACATGTTTACATCTAAAAGGGTTTCTACCTAAGGATCGATGATATCCTAGAGGATATACCTCAAAAGCTAGAAACTAGTATGCATAGAATTCCTAGAAAAATGAATCAAGGATGTACCCTTAAGAAAAAGGGTATGAGGCGTGTATGCCTTATCTTCAATCTCCCGTATCACGTCTTCTTGAGCTTTACTCAACTGTACCTTAACAGATTCAACTTCACGATTGCGAAGTTTCTTGACCTCCATTTCCAAAATAAACAAATGTCAACCATGATACTGAGTGTATATACTAGGATGATCAGAGGTCTCTCCTCTTAGCTTATCCATCATGCCATAACTATGAGGGTCAAAAGGTCACTACGTACTTTTTTACCTCTCTTAAGGTTAGTCCTTCTCTATATAGAGCGCCTGCCACAACTATTCATCTCTCAAGCAAACCATCCTAGTCGAACTCGACATCCCTCAAGTACAAGCCCCAAAGGCCTAAACCAATATCAGACAAGCACTCGAGGAATGTCTCCTCCGAATTTGGACGATCTATGTGAGATGATCTAAGAAAAAACAACCAAACACTTGAGCACTAGTTGGGATCAAGTACTAAGGTGCAGAGACTCAACTATGGAAGCAAATATGAACAAATGCGAAGTGCTAAAACCAAAAGAAAGAGTACAAACAGAAAAGCTAGACTCTTCCAACAGAACTCTACTACCTTTCTCCTAGGTACGCTTAGCGGTGAAAGCATGTACTTGCCCTTCTTAAAATCTTGTCCTTTGTTCTTAATTATATGCCCTATTCTGCCATAGTAAATATACTTCCTCTTGTCTTAGGTTTTATAATCCCTTCCTCCTTCGTGAGCCAAGTCTACATCCACGAATTCCTTATCCTTGGGTTGTGCTCCTTAGCCAAACTCCTCATCCTCTTTCGTGTGTAATCATGTTGACAAATCTCTCGAAAGCTGCCTCCATCGTATAGAAAACCCTACTAAGCTTGAAAGAAAACTAGCCGCAGGTGATACTACTACGGTTATAGATGGAAGTCGGGCACTACTTCGCCCTTCGATGAGGTTACCTCCCAGAAAGCCAGGAGCCCTAGAGACTTAAGAAAGAAGGGGACAAGAATTCAAACAGAGAATAAGAAGATAGTGTGTATGGCTTTTGGGGAATATGCCTTTAAAACAAAACTTTTCTTTTGAAAATGCTTCTTTTAAAACTGTTTGAAAATAATAATTTTTTTCAAATCTTTTATCTGATCCAGTAACCTTCAGCTCTGATACCACGTGTAACACCCCACATCCTTTAGTATCACTCACAAAGGGAATGCACTAAGTTATGTGGAGCATTTAGGGTAAAAGATGCAGATAAATTACAAGACAGACAAAATTAAAACAGCGGAAAATAAAACTTTACTTTATTGATAAAATAGTTTGTAAAACAATTGTTTTCCAATATCAGAGTATCATCTGTCTTACAAAATAAAGAAGCATAAAAGAACATTTATATTCCCCAATGTAGCATAAGCCAGCCATAGCAGCAGAAAAAGAGAGTCCAAAGCACTTTGTCAAAGAATCTTCGAGCTTGGGAAGAGTGACGGTCCAATCTAACCTGATCTATACTATTCCCTTCTTAATTACCTGGGGGGGGGGGGGAACGGAAGAAAAGAAGACGAAAGAAAACTGGGTCAGACATAAAGTCTAGTAATTTCAGTTACTTCTAGCATGTGAACAAGGAAAAACAAAACGACATGAATTAACTGAATACAAGACAATACCATGATGATAGGGCCAACAAGATAGGATAAGATTAACACAAGATATGCTAAGACAAGATAAACTGGATATGCTTTAATACTTTCTCCGCTTCGCTATTAACCTGTTATTATGGTTTCTATGTCTCTGCACCACCTATCTAGTGTCCCAACTAGTAATCTGTCTAAAATGATAACGCGACCCCAATCCCAGTCATTGTGGTTGCCTTTAGGCATACATTTATTATTTATTACCTAGATCTAATCTAGGGTTTTATATCAAAGTGCTTCCTAGATTCCACTCGGGTTTACGCGGCTTATCTAATGCTTCACAGATTCAGGGTTTATGCCACCTAGGTCCAACTAGGGATTACGCTACCTGTCGAACGATGCCCCTAGTCTAGGACACACTACCTAGAGCGGTATATGTTTCTAGACTTTCCCCACGTATGTGTCGCGAATCGTTTATCGCTGTCTAGATGCACATGTCCTGAAATGTGCGACCCGAGTCCTGTGGCAGGGCAGCTCTAGAAACACGGAACTCGGTTGGGAGCTTTCAGATATCTACCGATGCAGATGCTAAGGTCTGTTTTTCCAGTGGTTATGGTCCCACTCGACCCCTCCCTAAACTAATGAAAGGCACACCTTGAAAAATGAGAACTATACACAGGCCCTCTATGCCCCCACTAACCTATGACCATCCTCACCCATAACTAGATAGCAAGTATATGGTCTTTTGGAGTTCTCCACCTTTCTGCTTTACGTATCTCGACTGACTCAAGATGGTAGGTAGACGACGATTCGCTATCACAGGGCTACTGGTCTCGCCGAATCACGCTGGTCCATCCTAGTCTTTAGGTTGCCATATATTGCAACCAAGGCATACCCTTGGTTCTTCTCACGCAGACCTTAACCTCTGTGAGCCCAGGCGGATCATCTGCATTCTCACAGAGGGATACCAAGAATACCCTTACGTCCCCTCGGGCTTCGTAACCCAATTCGTTGGAGCCTTCTTTAAGATCAGATGGACATTCGCTCCTCTTCGTGTTATACTAAGGATTACTACTTAGTTTTTCTAACTAAGGTTTACCACTTAGTGTATTGAATCATCGTTTTCTTAACTTAGGTTTACTACTTAGCCCTTTTTAACTAAGGTTTACTACTTAGTCCTCTTTCTCGTCAAGTTGGATTGGTTAAGTGTCATTAGTCAATTCAAGTTAACTTAACCCATTCCTTTGTCATATTAAATTGGTTAAGTGTTATCAGTAATTCACGTTGACTTAACCCTACCAGCATCAAGTTATATTGGTTAAGTATTTACTTAACCCTACCCATTCATCTTGTATTGGTTAAGTGTTCCTTTTTAACTTAACCTTGCCTATCTGTTTTAACCAACATGTTATAACGGTTAAGTGTTCCCTTAGTTAACTTAACCCTAACATTGGTTTGATTAACATGTTCTAATGGTTAAGTATTGTCCCTTCATGTTTTAAACTTAACCCTATTCATTTATCACACTCTGATGGTTAAGTGTTCTAGCTTACTTAACCCTACGGTCTAGTCCAGCTAACATATTAAATTGGCTAAGTGTATTAAATTTACTTAACCCCAACCTCTAGTCTAGTTAGCATGTTAAATTGGCTAAGTGTATTAACTTTACTTATCTCCAACCTCTAGTCTAGTTAACATGTTAAATTGGCTAAGTGTATTGAATTTACTTAACCCCCACTTTCTAGTTTGGTTAACATATTAAATTGGCTAAGTGTTTTTCTTAGTTACTTAACCCCTACAAATCTTGTTAAGTTGGTTAAGTGTTCTAGTTAACTTAACCCTATCGTTCTAACTTAACTGTGTTAAGTTGGTTAAGTGTTCTTATGGACTTAACCCTCCCATTCTAGCTTAACTGTGTTAAGTTGGTTAAGTGTTCTTATGGACTTAACCCTCCCATTCTAGCTTAACTTTAATTGTCTTATTAAAGCACCAGCCACTCACATTAGACATGTATTGTTGTGGCTGCCGGTATGCCGGTTGGTTCCGGGCAGTCTTACGCCACAACACAGTCTAACCTCGGGCCTTTATCGGGCTCAATGCCTTAACCTCCGACATTGGATAGGTATTGTTGTGATCACTAGATAGCCGGGTGGGTCCGGGCAGGTTTACATCACAACTCAATCCAACCTCGGGTTAAGCATGTTCGTATTGTCTAAATTTACTTTTCTCATTTAGGATAAATTCTATAAGTAAATTTTCCCTAATTTACTTATTCCATTATTACTCTTTTAATGTACATTGTCAACATTTATTATTATGGCCCATTTTCCCTATATATCATATTTATAGTTTTTGGTATGTAAATTATACCAAATTAAGTGTCACTAACCATGATTATTCTAAACATGACAATTACTCACAATTATGACTAAATTCAAAATTTGTGCTAATATACTTATTATGCCAAATTAACTTTAATTGAACCAATTCTGATTTAACATCCTAATATATAGTTTATGGCAAGACTATAATTAATTCTAGTTTACCGTTTACGTCTAAAACTTAGCTTACTTGCCAATACTAAATTTAATATGTCAAATTACATATTCCATAATTCATGTCAAATTTTCAAATTTGCGTTCTAATAAACATGCCATAATACATGTTCTAAATTATGTCAATCATAATTATTTTCATGTTCCACATTATGCCAATTTCCAAGTTTACAACCATATTTAAGTCAAATTTATGATTTGCCCAAATCGTATTCCCATCGTTCGTGTAATCGTGATTTCATCCTAGATTATAGATAAATCTAGATTCGTGGATAAAAAGGGAATGAACCAAAATGCCATGAAAAGATAGACATAATGACTGGCAGAAGATGATAATTCACTAATCACAGATCTAACAAATTACACTGAATAAATTGATTAAAGCGTCGAAGGCCTATAGATCTGATAATATTATGACATAAAAAGGGTTGAACAAATAACATAGGTTCAAGTATATGGGTAGATCTAACTTAATAGATAAATTCCCATAATCAAGATCCAAGGATAATTAAGAATAAACTGAATAGATAATCAAGTTTAGATCCAATCTCACAGTCATAATCCTAGGCAATAATATCATGTTCATGAATCATAGGTAATTATCCACTATTGTCCTTGTCATAGTCATAGGCATTGGTTTATGCTCCTAGTCAAAGGCTTATGTTCATAGTCAAAGGCTTATGTTCATAGTCAAAGGCTTGTGTTCATGGTCAAAGGCTTATGTTCATAGTCAAAGGCTTATGGTTTCAAAGGCCACAGTTCCATAGTCATAATCTTAAGCATTGGCAATTTAGTCACAATGTGTTCTAAGCCATAATCAAGAATCAGATCCAAAGTCATATACAAGCACAGATTCAATGAACTGATAAGGCATATTTCTTATATTCTTTCAATTTCATGTCACAAATAGAAAAGGCGTTCAAATCTAAAAAGTAACCGACTTACATTGATTGGATCTAGAAAAGAATAGAAAGATAGCGTTGCTTGAAGCCGTTGAATCTTTACTTGAATCCTAACTTGTTTTGAATCTTCTCTTGAAAGACTTGAGCAGGATATCCTCATCTTGATTCATATTTTATTTTGATTTATTTATTTAGATTTAGAGGAAGAAGAAGAAGCCATGTCCATCAAGAATTTGTGCAGCATAAGGTTAGAGAAGAATGGTGCAAAGAGAAGGAGACTAGAGGACTGCTTATATAGGATTGCAAGTTAATTTGAGTCATCGATGAAGCCAAGGTTAATCAAAGCCATCCGTTCTAAAGAGAAGCCAATTATGTTCACAATTACTTTCTTAATGTACATTATTAACATTTATTATTAAATTTTTATGCACATTAGATACATCCACCTTTACACATTTATTATTAAATTTGTATGCACATTAGATACATCTCCCCTTTACACATTTATTATTAAATTTGTATGCACATTAGATACATCTCCCCTTTACACATTTATTATATTAAGCATTGGTTATTCTTAAATTAGTAACTTTAGTGTTAACAGAAATACGGGGTGTTACAACATATATGCCATGTTTTATACCTTTTATAAATACAAGATAAAAAAATAAGATAGACAAATTATTAAATTAATACTATTTAATATATTATCATTATATATACATCTTTATCTCAAATAGATTAACACCTCATCCCTATCAATTAATTTAATTCTTTTGTAACATATAACATATGGATTAGCAGGCCTTTTATGAATAAAAGAATTAAATTTAATATAAATATATATGCCCAATCTAATTAGCCATAACCCTAACTCTCAAAACAAATAGCCGCTACCCTTCGAATTTAATGGCTGAGACGCTCCCTCCTTCCTTCCCTCATAACTTCCCATCCACACTATAAAATCAAAGGCTTCCAAAGGCAAAAATGAAGAGAAAAGAGAGATGAACAACTTCAAGGGTGGCGGCTTTCTGATGGTGCATGCTGATCGGTGACGTGGTGGTTGTAGGAGGTGCGGCGGTGGAAGATTGAAGTCGACGATGGGTACGATGTAAAGAGGAAGAAGGCGGCCAGTATAACAGAAGGAAGGAGGATTAATATTCTAATTTAGGTTAAAGGAATTTTAATTAATTAATTAATTGTCGTATTAATTATCCAATGTTTAAATGATCGTAATTCTTTCATATAATATCATAATCGAGTAATTCAAATTGCATTGGAATCGTGAAAGTAAACGCTACAACGTGGAGCAGATCAGAACTGAAACAAAGGCCGTGTGGATTTTTGATAAAATTAAACATATGTTTAATTTTATTAAAAATAACCATTTTATCGATTTCTGAAACCGATCAAGGTGAGATTTATTGCTTAAATAATTAAAATTAATTAATTATAATCGCGTTTAGAAATTCTTATATATATGCTGTTAAATTCAGTTGGGTGTTGTTCGTGATTTGATTTGAATTGGTTGATGCTATTTGTGGTGATTTATTTGGTTTAATTGAATATAATGGAATTGTGGAAATTTGTATACAAATAAAAATATTCTTGTTTATTTGTCATGCTAATATAGAAATTTGTGTACAAATAAAAATGTTCTTTTTAATTGTCATGTTGAATATAGGATTTGTATACAAATAAAAATATTCTTGTTTATTTGTCATGTTAATATAGAAATTTGTGTTCAAATAAAAATGTTCTTTGTATTTGTCATGTTGAATATAGGATTTGTATACAAATAAAAATGTTCTTTTTATTTGTCATGTTGAATATAGAAATTGTATGCAAATAATAATATTCTTTTTTTATTTGTCATGTTAAATATAGAAATTTGTATACAAATAAAAATTCCTTTTTATTTGTCGTGTTAAATATAGAAGTTGTTATACAAACAATTAAAACATTCTTTTATTTGTAATATGTTAAGATAGAATTGTTACACAATTAAAACATTCTTTTATTTGTAACATGTTAAGATAGAATTTGCTATAACAATTAAAACATTCTTTTGTTTGTAACATGTTAAGATAGAATTTTCTATTACAATTAAAACATTCTTTTATTTGTAACATGTTAAGATAGAATTGTTACACAATTAAAACATTCTTTTATTTGTAACATGTTAAGATAGAATTGTTGCACAATTAAAACATTCTTTTATTTGTAACATGCTAAGATAGAATTTGCTATTTCAATTAAAACATTCTTTTATTTGTAACATTTAAATGATATAAATTGCTAATACAATTGAAATATTCTCTTTTTTTATGGTAACATGTTAACATAGAAATTGTTTTGCAAATAGAATCTCTTTTTGTTTATCATTAGAAAACATAGGAAATGTTATGCAAATAAATCTCTTTTTGTTTGTCATTAGAAGACACAGAAATTGTTATACAAATAAAATTCTCCTTTTTTATTTGTATACGTGTTAACATAGAATATGTGTAGAAAATAAAATTCTTCTTTTTATACATATAAAGCATAAAGTGGTTGTATAAATAAATTTCTTCTTTTTATTTGTACATATGAAATATAGAAATGTGTAGACAAAAAAATTCTTCTTTTTTATTTGTATACATATTAACATAGAATATGTGTAGAAAATAAAATTCTGTTGTAATATATATATAAATGTTGTGAATATGCTTTTATTAGTTCTCTATTTAGTCCCACATCATGGGAAAAAGTTAAACATCAGCTCCAAAGCGTATATATAAAGGAACCAATGTAATAGAAAGAAACACATATCTGAATGAATAGAAATGTCCTCTGTCCTTTATTTCTTCTGTTCTGTGTTCGTTTTATAACACGTTATCAGCACGAGATTCTATTATAGTTATTTGTTAAATTCTTCTAGATCTACATCTATGAATTTGTCATGTAAGTAATTTTTATTTGAGAATATCAATTCGTGGATTTATATATTTTTTCTATAATTATTTTCTGTTTGAGAAATTTGATCTATGGATCTATATTTTTTTTTGTAGATCTGGATTATGTTCCAGTGGATCTAAACATTTTAGATCTAATTATTTTTTTACTTAGTGGTTTTTAGATATCCACCTATTCATATTTGATCTGGCATTATGGTATACCAAATAGTTTTTAGGAAGATCCATTCATTTTCTTTTTATAATACGAGACGTATAGGCACGCGCTTCGCGCGTGGTGATGGCACGCGCTCCGCGCGTGGTGATGGCATGCATGGAGCCATTCAACAAAATAAAAATATGTCGTTAGTACATGGTCTGGTATATTTCTTGCCCATTTTATTTTTCTGCATATTTATTTTCTCAATAGTTTCTTTTTATTTTCCTATTTTCATTACTGTGCATTAATTTTCTTCTATTTCTAATTCATGCATGTTAATTCGTGTGACCGTTATTCAAACGTTTATTTATATTTCTAATTTTAAAAGTTCCATTCTTAATACCCGTGCACATACTCTTGAAATAAATATTTCCACACATACGCGTGATTTAATTCCATTTACGATGCGCATTTATTTTCGAATTCAAACATACGCGTGATTTAATTCCATTTACGTTACCATTCTAGATTTAATTTTCTGCTTTCAAATTTTAACATTATTCCCATTTACGTCTCTATTAATGTCATTAATGACGCGCATGGCTAATTAAAGGAACATTGCTATTTAACTTTAAATACTTTCCCTTTTTTTCTTGATTTAATTCCTTTTATCATATGTGTTTGTTTTTAGTAAAGGGCATTTTCGGTAGTTTGCGTGTACACCAAAAAAGTGTGACACCAAACCTATTCCGATTATTAGTAAAGATTATATATGGATCTTTTACCCCATACGCCATACATAAATCATCTTCATTTGCTAATTTATCTCTTCAATAATAGAGAAGCCATTGCTAATAGGTATGCATATATGTAAATAGCAAGCTGCTTATTAGCCAACATATGTATTACTGTGGCCATTATTTTTGTTATGTAACATGGTGTATGGCTCCTTGACGATTTGTATTGTTTCATTACTGTAAGAAGTTCATTGTAAATGTATAAAGAAAGACTTGATATAACAGTACTACATGCATGTATATGGTCCTATTCTATTTTACGAGATCTGCATACTTTTTCAATGATATAACAGTACTACAGTTTCATCGTTTTGTCTGTTCGTTAATTTGTTAATTCGTTTTGATAATTATAAAACATGTATACTGATATGTGAATTTTGTTTAACTAAGCATCTGCAATTATTATTTTTGTGTAGTTCACAAAAATGTCGAACACTGAAATCCATTTACAATCTCAATGCTTAGAGAGTGCGATTAAAAATGGTAATAATATGTCCCAGCAGGACAAAGCAAAGGCCTTGATATTTTTAAGAGGCCATATTCACGATGATCTAAAATCAGAATATTTTACTGAAAAAAGATCCTCTCCACTTATGGAACTCCCTTAAGGAGCATTATGACCACCAGAAGATGGTCATACTTCCAAACACAGAGCAAGAGTCTTTGAACCTGAAGTTCACATGCAAATGACGTGAAGCTCATATGATCTAAAGTTTATATACAAATTCTTTCAAATAAGGAACCTGAAGTTCATATGCAAACAAGGAACCCGAAGTTCATATTCAAATTTGAAACATGAAATAAAGCATAAAAGCATATAATTGCATTTAATATTTGCATATAGCAAATGACATGTAAAAGGAAAGGACTTGAAAAATCAATGAAAGGAAAATTTTCAACAAAAAGGAAGAAGCCTTATATCCAACTTTATGCTACATATAATTTCTTGAAGAAACTTATTATTGGAAGAAATCGTTACATTTATAATAAATACTATTTTCTTGAAGAAAAATAGCAAAATGACTCTCATATGTAACATTCTAGAAAGTTGCTTCAATTTAAAATATATAATAACAATATATGAATTATGATAAAACTTGAAGTTTTGCTATAGTCATTTTAGAACATATTATATTTCTACAAGAAATATTTTATTGTTTCTTAGGAAAATTTTCGTAAAGAAAATATGCATCCTGGAGATCATATTGAGTTAAGATATAAATATTGATCTTAATTTTGCACACCAGAAGTGAATGCAAAAATAATTTTTGTCATTACATGAAAATTTAGAACCTGCTGTTTCTTAAAAGGCAAGAAGCAATTTTGATATAAAATGAAAGATCTAAAAGATATTTATATGAGTTGTATAATTTGAATCAAAAAATATGTAATTTTTATGTTTGTGAATTTTATGTATAAATTTACAAGTTTTTCAAATCATTCATATGAAGAATGAGAAAAAAATAATTGAATATGAGACATGTAGTTTATTTTTGTTTATAGTTGTGAATTTTATGTAAAGATCTGTAAATTTTTGAACCATTTATGTCAGAGAATGTAAAATGTTGATTATGTGATTGATAAATATATTATATTACCTTATTGTCATAAATGCATTGAATGTTAGAGAATGCATTGTTATGATAATATATTATATTACCTTATTGTCATAAATGCATTGAATACATTAGTTATTGTTACTTAATTGATGTATGTTTGTATTTGGAATAAGAATAAACATATGTATTATTATTCGATGTATTTAGCTAGTAATAACTAATGTTATGGATGAAAGGATAGAACCACAACCTGAAGTTGTGCAAATAAAATATTTGTACTGGAAGTTGTATAACTCAAAGTCTTAGACTTGAAGTCTTGGATTATATATTTATATTTATATGTATATATATATAAACATTTTTTTTGGTAAAGTATACAAGTTTGAAAAATGTTGAAAGATTGAGAAATAGAAGTTCATCATAAATTTATAAAATTGATATACATATGTATGTGTATATATGCATAGGAACTCGAAGTTCCTCAATCAATGAATTTGAAATACTTCATAATTTAAAAGCCTGAAGCTTTACTCAAACCGTATGAAATAATAACATTACACTTCTTAAAGAAGGTAAATCATATGCGACAATAATAATGCATCCAAAAATTGCACAATTTTCAAAATGAGTTGTATCTTGCTTATATATTTATATTTACATATTGTACCGAAGAATAAATTTTAACAACTCGAAGTTGTTATATATTTTATTTGAACCAGAAGTTCAATATAGTGGAACCAGAAGTTCATTACAGTTGAATCAGAAGTTCAATACAATTTAACAAACTTGAAATTGTTTATATGTTATTTGAACCAGAAGTTCAATATAGATTAACAACTTGAAGTTGTTCATATATTTCATTTGAACTAGAAGTTCAATACAATTCCAAATCAGATATTTTGGATATTATGATACGATCTTTAAGATTCGCATTGACATTTCTTGATAAGTAAAAATTAGTGATTGGAACCTTATGAACAATTTGTTCTAAAATAGGTAACTCAAATGAGAAAGAATATGCAAATCAATTACATATGTAATATGTGGACGCACATATATACATTTATACATGAAAATTTTATTAACAACCTGAAGTTGTCATGAGCTCATATTAAAAATTATGCATATATTATTTTAGAAAGTCGATTGACATCAATATTGAATGACCTGAAGTCATGCGCATATTCAAATGACAGAAAATTCCTCCATGTCATTAGATCATTGAAAGGGAATAAGCAAAACAATATGAATGCATTTTATCAAGTAATAAGAGCATTATCCTCCTACAATTGAAATACATCTAATGTATTTGCTAGCTATGATGCTATAATTGATCAAAAATGAATCCAAAGTAGGTTTATTATTTTATGTGACAACGTTTGTCAACATTGAGGGGGAGGATAAAGGAATCATCGATGTTAAATATTTGCTAACATATAGAATTATGCAAAGTATTTAGTAACTTGCATAAATTATCAATTATGTCCCTAATAGGCTTTCTCCAATATACATTTGAATCTCCGAAGGATCAAAAGGTGTAAATCACAGCTGAAAATGTGGTATAAAAGTCAATTCAAAATATCTTTGGAGTAAGTCATAAAGATGCAAAATAAAGGAGGTGAGTGTTCCTGAAGAAACACTTAAGGGTGCTTTAAAAGTAACCCATGACATGATTGTCAAAATAACCCCAGAAGTGGTTTAGGTACCTAAAGCATGATAAATTTTGAGATCTCAATAAATTATGTATAGAACTGACAAGAAATAATCATAAATGATAAATTAGCAGATAATAACGTGCTTGTATTTATAAATGGATTAAAAATCTCATATTAGAGAGAAACATGATTGGCCATCATGAAATTCTCCTAAATAAGATATATGGACCTGTAGTCCATAAGATATGAACCTGTAGTTCATAAGATAAAAATAGAAATATATATAATGACAAAAGCAAACGGAAGTTACTGAAGCACCATAGAGTGTCAACAACATATTAAGTGTCATGAGCATTGTATTTTCAAAGATAATTGAAATGATTAAAGTGGTGAAAGTGTTTAAAATGCTTACAATACCTTGAAGGTATAAATGATGAAAGTATACAAATTCCAGAAGAATTTAAATAACTTTGGTAGTGATAAAGAGCAAGAAATGTAGATTACAACATTCTTTTAAGTATTGTTGTGATGAAAATCTTGAAATAATTCATGATGAGTAGATCACTTCCTGCTTTCAAGAATTTTTGTAATGAAACTCTTAATATCCATTAAAGTGGTAGTTGTGATACGCAAAATTTATTATAATATATAAGTTCCTGAAGAACATAAATAACATTTGTTATTATAAAGAATACCAAGAACATGGATGATAGATTACAGCTTTCTTCTAAGTATTATTGTAATGAAAATCTTGATATACTTCAAGGTGAGTAGATTACTTCCTGCTTAGTGTTGTTGTAATAGAAATCTTGATATGCTTCATTCTTCTAAGTATTGTTGTAATGAAAATCTTGATATACTTCAAGATGAGTAGATTACTTCCTGCTTAATATTGAAAGTTTTCTTATTCATCAAATATGTAATGCAACATGCAAATCTGATTGAAACAGAAAATTATAAGCACCTGAAGTGTATTCAGAAATGAATATTAGTATCATACAAATCACAAAAGGGAGGCGTTTTAAATAAGAAAGCATGCCTGGAGCATGAAATACACATGAAGTTTTAAAAGAAAAACTTCATTAAGAAGTATTTATAAGCAATTTGAGTTATTGAAAGAAGAATACGAATTCAAAGGAAACTATTAAATCAGGGGGAGCATCCATAAGTATGATATAATGCACTCTTTTTCCTTAACTAAGTTTTCTTAGTAAAGCTTTAATGAGGCATGAGTCATGATCCAGAAGTATCAACCTAAAAGTAACATACAAAAATAAGTTATAATGTACTCTTTTTCCTTATTTAAGATTTTCCTCACTGGGTTTTCCTTAATAAGGTTTTAACGAGGCATAACATTGATCTAGAAGTATCATACTACTTTTGACGTAGTAAATATAACATTGTATGTTGTACTCTTTTTCCTTCACTAAATTTTTTCCCATCGGGTTTTTCTTAATAAGGTTTCGACGAGGCAACGTTTTGATCCAGAAGTATCAAACATATTTTGATGCAGTAAACTATTATTTATGAAGAAGACAAGCAGTTTGCATGGCTCAGATTCAAGTGAATTATATCAAGTATGAAAGGATGGAGCACATTTCTTCTAAATTTCTCTTCACATATGCATGGAAGGATAACAAGAAAGAGGAGAAATAAATTCAGTTTCAAGAAAAGAGGGTAGATACGTTCTCAAAGGCAATTTCCAAATCAACATTCCAGAAGATGATATACAAAATTGGCATGCGTCGACTACATCAATAAACTAATTGAATAATGAGTTATAAATAAGGGGGAGCATATAAAATTATGCTATAATGTACTATTTTCCTTCATTAATATTTTTCCCACTGGGTTTTTGTTAGTAAGGTTTTTAATGAAGCATTATCTTGATCCTGAAGTATCAACCCTTACAGTAACATTGTAAAATATGTTACCTAAAAAGGAAATAAATTTGCACTCTTTTCCTATTTTTATGATTTTTCCCATAGGGTTTTTCATAAAAAGTTTTTTAATGAGGCATTGTTTTGATCCTGAAGAATCAAACTCTTTTAAGGAATATCATTTTAATATGGTATTCATAATGTCAGACGTTGTACTCTTTTTCTCATTCAAGGTTTATCTCATTGGGTTTTCCTAATAGAGTTTTGAAGGCAACAGACAATAATTGTATCGACTGAATGGATATATGCAAGCAAGATAATAATAAGGGGAGCAATCATCATATATGTTTTAAAAGGGACAACTTCAAGTTAACAGAGCATTCAAGTTTTTGAAGACGCATATTCAGGGGGGAGTGTTGTAATATATATATATATATATATATATATATATAAATGTTGTGAATATGCTTTAATTAGTTCTCTGTTTAGTCCCACATCATGGGAAAAAGTTAAACATCAGCTCCAAAACCTATATATAAAGGAGCCAATGTAATAGAAAGAAACACATTTCTGAATGAATAAAAATGTCCTCTCACCCTTATTTCTTCTATTCTGTGTTCGTCTTATAACAAATTCTTCTTTTTATACATATAAAGCATAGAATGGTTGTATAAATAAAATTCTTCTTTTTATTTGTACATATGAAATGTAGAAATGTGTAGACAATAACAATTATCCTTTTTATTTGTATACACGTTAGCATAGAATTGTTGTATAAATAAAATTCTCTTTTTATTTATACATATGAAATATAGAATACATGTAAAAAATAAAATTCTTCCTTTTATTTATACATATGAAATATAGAATACATGTAGAAAATAAAATTCCCTTTTTATTTGTCATATGAAATATAGAATACATGTAGAAAATAAAATTCTCTTTTTATTTGTCATATGAAATATAGAATACATGTAGAAATAAAATTCTCTTTTTATTTGTCATATAAAATATAGAATTGTTGTATAACTAAAATTCTTCTTTTTATTTATACATATGAAATATTGGAATGTATAGATAATAAAATTTCTTTTTTTTTTCAATTGTCACATGTTAACATAGAATATGTGTAGAAATTAAAATTCTTCTTTTTATACATATAAAGCATAGAATTGTTGTATAAATAAAATTCTTCTATTTATTTATATATATGAAATATAGGAATGGGTAGACAATAAAATTCTCTTTTTATGTGTCATATGAAATATATAATACATGTAGACAATAAAATCCTCTTTTTATTTGTCATATGAAATATAGAATACATGTAGAAAATAAAATTCTTCTTTTTATTTATACATATCAAATGTAGAAATTGTGCAGACATTAAAATTTCTTTTGTATATATACGAACATAGGAATGGTCAAAATTGTTAAACATTAAAAAGAAACATTTTTAATGTATAAAATGATTCATTATTTAAAGAAACATGTTTATTAGAAAATTGTTAAACATTAAAAAGAAACATTTTTAATGTATAAAATGATTCATTGTTTAAAGAAACATGTTCATTAGAAAATTGTTAAACATTAAAAAGAAACATTTTTAATGTATAAAATGATTCATTATTTAAAGAAACATGTTTATTAGAAAATTGTTAAACATTAAAAAGAAACATTTTTAATGTATAAAATGATTCATTATTTAAATAAACATGTTTATTAGAAAATTATTAGACATTAAAAAGAAACATTTTTAATGTATAAAATGATTCATTATTTAAAGTGACATGTTTATTGTCAAAATTATGTAAACATTAAAAAGAAACAATTTTAATGTATAAAATGACTCATTAATAAAAATAATATGTACACTGGAAATTGTTTAGAGATTAAAAGGTACATTTTAATGTTCATTTAGTTTCATTAAAAGTGTTACATTTTACATGTACATTTAGATAAAAAGGGATTATAGTTTAAAATAGGATTTGTAATTAAAATGTTACATTTTACATGTTAGTAAAATAGAAAAATGTGTAAGTACTAATATATGCTTTATTTGTTGAAAACATCATTTTTAATGTGTTAGTGAAATCATTGAACGATTTATATATATATATATATATAAATTAAAATTAAACGAATCGCGCGCGGTAGTTCATATTTCGAAATCGTAACTTTAAACGGTTATACCGAAAGATCCGACCGTCAGTTTTCCCAAAACTGGAACCGTTAGGTTCGTTTTGGGGAAATCTTTCCAACGATGTTAAATTTGTTAAAATCCAACGGTTAGATTTCAAGAAATGTGTAATTCAAATTTGGATAAAAATAGCGATAAATCGATATAAAATACTATTAATGATATGAAATGATTTGAATTATATATATTCGAGAATTATTTGAAAAGACCGAGTTCAATCTCATTTCAAATAATTATACGATGATTTAAATCGAAGATATGGAAGACGGTGTTGAAGACCGACGATCTTCACATTGAATGGACGACTACTGATGCCCTGCATTGGTTAGCTCCCAGTAAAGGGTTAAAGTGGTAGTTGTCTGGACGTACTTGTTGATTGTCTGGATATGCGAGAACCTCTCTTCCATATTGGACTTACGGGACGAGGAACAAGGTGTCTCCAGTTTCGTTCAGACCCAGAACGGACTTGTAAATGGATGTGTGTCTGACATTGGACTTCGTTCCGTGTTAATTGATTTTTATTAAATATATATCTGTTTGGTGGCAGAAAATTTATTCTCTTGCTTAACACCCTTCTTTGAGACGTACGAGCTCAGAGGCTATATATTGATAGATATCAGCTGCATGGCGCAGATTGTCATTGTGACATGCCAAGATGCAAATAATCAAGGCTTTTGTTGAAAAGCAGAGCTTTGTGGTTGATGATCAAACCACAACTTTATTTAGCAAAGCTTTGTGTATAGCGTAACTTCGCGAGCCTCACACCCTGGTAAGAGTCAGAAACAGGATAAGGGACAGTAGGGAGTGCACGACGTTTCTTTCTAGCTAGAAGTGGTGTCATGGTATGGAGCCCATACAATTTTACTTATGTTGATAATGGAATGTGGCGCCTCGGATATTGGTCGCTACTGGCCAAGTGATAGGTCCAATAGAACCGGGAAACGTGTGTTCAGGAATTGCCAATCCACTAAAGTATTTGTGGACCGGCCCTGCAGGATCCAAGGGTTGCCCGTAGGTGTGATCCTGAGACATTTGCTAGAGTGTCCCGAATCAGTAAGGAGACCATCCCTAGCCTTGACTCATGATGGAAACCCAATTTCCAATACGAAATTACGGATTTGATTGTAAACCTACATATGGAGACATAGTATATGGTAGTTATGCCGTCTAGGATTGATACATTTATTTTGAAAATGTTTTATACTGACTAGACACTAATAATAATATCAAGTTTTATATGTATCAAGCATTTTTGACCATTATAAGGTAAAACTCTATCCTCCGGCTTGCGCTGCATTGTGTGATGGGACCTGAGTCTTATAATGGTTTCATTTTTCTAAAAAGCATTGCGTTGTTTAAAAGATTTACTTATTTTATGCATTGGCAATCCAATGGAGTAAACCCGTTCCGCGTTAGCGACATGGTCCTGTGATTGCCATATAATTAGATAGGTTAAGTAAAAGATTTCTCATACCAGTCCCATGACTGACTCGTAGTTTGTTTCATTTGCAAACTCGGGTGCTCATATTTTTCACACGGCCAGTCGAGTAGCTTATTTTGCAGATATATTGAGCAGAATTCTGGATCGAAGCTTAAAGCTGTGTCCAGAGCAATGATAGTCTTCCGCTGCGTTAGTTTATTGGTTTCGCTGCATTGTATTAAGTTTATTGTGAATTAATCTTCCGCTGTATTATTATTTTTCGATATACTCTTATATATTCTGTACTGTAAGGACCCGTAACTTCCCCGTAAAGGATAGCACGGATACTTTGAGAACAACACACAAAAGGATGCAGACGAAAGAACATTTCATTGTTATTACAACAATTCCATCAGATACAAGAATACACAGAGTATAAATGAATAAATTACATTCGATAAATATCAGAGATTACAATAAATTACATAGCAGCGGAAAATAATATAAAATACAACTGAAAGTGATACACGGATACAGAGCTTTCCGAGCATCGTTCCAGCTGTTAATCAGGACCCTGTGAATATAAATCTGCAAAACCAAAACTACTAACTGCCCGTGTGGAAAATAGGGGCACCCAGAGTTTAGGTTAAAACAATAAACTCCAGGTCAGTCATGTGACTGGTGTGAGAACTAAAACAGTTATTAATATTGGTTTCAAAGTTTGGTAAATCAAGGGACCACGCCGTATAACACGGAACAGGTTTCCTCCCAAGGATACCAGTGCATAGAACAAACAACGCAATGCTAAATAAAGAAAAATGAAGCTGTTATAAGACCCATGTCCCATCACACAATGCAACGCAAGCCGGGGGATAGGGTTTTTACCTTATAACAGCCAAAGCATGCTTGATACGTTTAAAACACATTATTTGATACTATTATAGTTGTATAGTGTCAAAATAATTTCAATCATAAATATCAATCATAGGCGGCATGAATGACCCATACCACTATGTCGCCATACTAGGTTCTACAAATAAAACCGAAACACATGTATTGGAAATTGGATTTCCATCATGAGTCGAGGCAAGGGGCAAGCTCCTCTCCGCTTTCGAGACACTCTATGTAACACCCCGAATTTTCTATTATCACTAAAGTTGCTAAAATAATAATAAGTGTGTAGAAGAGGGGATGTATCTAATATGAATATAAAGATATTAATAAGTGTGTAAGGGAGGGGATGTATCTAATATGAATATAGAAATATTAATAAGTGTGTGAGAGAGGGGATGTATCTAATATGTATATAAAAACAATAATAAGTAAAGGGGGATGTATCTAATATGTACATTGTAGAAAATATATATATATTTATGACATGAATAGAAGTTTATTAATATGCTGAGTGTTTGCTGAGTCACTTCTGACTCATTGCTGAGTCAACAAGATAAACCCCATCTTGTCTGAACGGCTGCGGTTATTTCTAGGTTAAATCTAATGGCCTAAATGAATTCTAAAATCTATAAATAAGTGGGTAGACCCTAGACCTAAATCACTTGTAAAATTAGAGAAGCTACCGTCATGCTGCTGCCATGGAGTTCAGCATAGCCGTCACAAACTAAGAAGAGGAAGCCTAATCATCTACAACTAAATCTACACAAATCAAATCAAAAGATCTCTCTTTCTCTAATTCTTTTCTTTTGTTGGTGAGTATGATGATTCTCACAAGACTATTACAAACTAATTTGACTCAGTTATGAATGGATCACAAGAAAGTGACGTGATTTGTAATTGTAAATTCTATATATTGTGGATCTCTTATTATGTTATTATGTTGTCGTATGATGTAAATTATATATGCTATGTCATGCTATGTTGTAAATTCTCTTATGCTATGTCGTGCTATGTTGAGAATCATGTCAAGCTATGTTATACTATCATACTATGCCATGTTATAAATCATGCTATATTATGTTGTAAAAGCATGATGTTGTTGAAACATGCTTAAAGTTATGTTTTTTTTATTTAAATGGATCTTGTTTATGGGAATTTGCCTATTAGGTTAGGTGTACCCATAAACTTGAAACTATAATTAAATAAAACTTGAATATGGGAATTTGCCTATTGAGTTAGGTGTACCCATATAAAACCATGTTGTTAAAAAATTAGATGATGTTGATTCACACATGTTCATATGTAAGTTTATGAAAATTGATTGAGATTATATTAGGTGAATTTTGAACAAGTTGACACCTTTAGGTCCATGACATGTATAATCTATGCAAGTTGGACATATGCAAGTTTCACCCCTTATTATGATTCATTTGGTCACATATACATGTTGTTATTATGATAATCTCTTTTATGCTATGAGTTAGGCTATTCGAGTCTAACATATATTTTGCGAATAAACGTTCAAACGTGGGGTAGGGGTAATATTAGGAATTAATAAATTGGGTGCAATTTTGTAAGATTTTGTATACCACGAATGGATGTCCATAATTGAGTCAATTATGGACATTGTTAAAAATTGGAAGTAATTAATAATTCAAGTAGGGAATTATTAAAATTGGGGGAAAGTGGATTATTATTAATAATCAATGCTTAGGACACGAGGTTGGACCCGTTTGTGATGTAAACCTGCCCGGACCCGCCCGGCAAATCCAGTAGTCACAAATGTCGGCCCAATGTGAGAGGTCCTAGGCCCAAACTAAAGCATAACAGTTGTAAAGACATGAGGTTAGACTCTTTTATGGTGTAAGACTGCCCGGACCCGCCCGGCAAATCCAGCTGCCATAAATGCCAGTCTAATGTGAGAGGTCTTTATGAGGTTATGGCCTTAATGAACTAAGAAATACTTAACCAGATAATCATGTAAGGTGGGACATGGGGGTTAAGTTGGTGCCTTGGGTGGCATGAGGAATCTGGTGGTTGCCTTTAGAGGCATTTGAAATACGATTAGACTTAACCAAACACACATGTAAATGAACATGACTAAGTGGGTTAAGTGGGATGGACTAATGGGGACAAGCTTAGGTGGAATGCTTGTGGTAAATAGTGGGGGCCCATTTCAACCAGTATCCCAAAACGTATCTTTGTGGGCTCGACCCAAGTCGAGGACGGGACATGCATACTGGGTTTGATTATAAGAGGCCAAAACAGGGAGCGGTGGCAACGCAAGTCCAACGGGTTTCATATGCGTGTGTGGACCCGGGCTGGTAGGTAAGACGTTGTTGCATCGTGTAGGTATAAGCCGTGCATGTCCGTTGTATCAGGTTGCCACTTTAGGGGAGTGATACACCCCACTGTGGGGCCAGCACGGGTATCTACGAGTTAGGGAGCCGATCGAATAATGGGAAGTAGGGTACACCTAGTGGAGATAGGGGCAGGCGGCACCTATGTAGTCAGCTAGGGGTACGTAAAGCCATTGGGAAAGTTTCTAAGTGAAGCTAAGTGGGATGAATCTTTAGGGTGACTGGTGTGGTGCAGTATAGTGTTTATCCTTTAGTATTTAGGAACGCCTATAACGTTGCCTTTAGCGATTGTCTATGTCCTTAATCTGCTCTTCATAGACATTTTCTTGTTTTCCAACTTATGCCTTAGTCCAGTTATTTTGGTAATAGTATTGTAGAATTATCATATTCACCAGACTTTATGTCTGACCCCCTCTTTTCCATCCTTTTTCTCCCTTCAGGTCCGCAGGTTGGGCCAAGTTCTAGTGGAGTCTAGTTGGATCGCTTATCTACTGGAAAGCTTGGACTGCTGAAGTAAAGTCCAGCTTGTTATCTTTCTTTTCAATGGCTATTCATGTAATGGGATTATGTACTTGTTTTATCAAGATAGATATTGTACTTGACATTGAATATGGTGTTATGATGTAATCAAACATGTTTTGACTTCTGCTACAATGAAATAAAGTTTTTGAATTTCCAAGTACTATTTTATATCTGTCTTGTTGTAATTTTACTGTTCTATATTCACTTAAAACCTCCATGGAAGTTAATGCATTCCCTTTGTGAGTGACAATAATGGACGTGGGGTGTTACACGTGGTATCAGAGCATAAGGTTACCAGAACAGATAAAAAAATTTTAGAAAAATATTTTTTTCTAAAGTATTTTTGGAAGAAGTGCTTTCAAAAAAAAAACATGTTATTTAAAGAGAGTTTTTATGAAAAACATAATCCCAAATAGCCACATCCTTATCTTTATCTTTCGAATTCTCCATTTTGAATCTTTCCTTTTTCGTTTCAGCATGGCTGAAGATCTTAATCTCCCAGAAGGTGTGACGATTCCAGGGTGGTTTAGGAGATACTTGGAGGCTAGGGCCACCACTGCAGGCCCAGCGGATACTCCTCCACCCCTAGTTGCACCCATTCCTCCTCCTCCTCGTGTTGACACTTTTGCAAAGACGTGCAAGGAATTCAAGGCTATGGGAGGAAAAACTTTTCAAGGGACTGAGACGTTTGTGGAGGCCAGAGATTGGCTTAAGGAGACTGAGGAATTGTTGGATATCTTTGAAGTGGAAGATGGGAGGAAAGTCCGTTTAGCTGCTTGGTTAATGAAGGGAGAGGCCTCGTTTTGGTGGGAGGTCACTAACGGGGAACGTCCAGTTGATTCATGGGCGGATTTCAGACGAAGGTTTGAGGCAAAGTTTCTTTCAAGGGCAGAGGAGAACTTAAATATGGAAAAATTCCTGGCACTAAAGCAAGGGAGCTCATCAGTAAAGGAATATGTCAATAAATTTAATCAGTTAGCAAGGTTTGGCTTGGAGTTGGTGAACACGCCAGAGAAGAAAGCTTTGAGGTTCGTTAGAGGCTTGAATGAACCGTTGCAAGGGTTGGCTATGACCCACATCCCTATGGGAGCCACCTTTGAAAAGCTAGTAGAAATGGCACTTATGCATGAGGATAAGGCAGTTGAAAAGAAAGGGGATCAGAAGAAACCCCAACAGCAAAATAAGAAGGGTGGTAAAAACAATAATGGCAAAGGGAAGAAGAAATGCTTCAATTGTGGGACGCCTGGCCATCTCAGCAAAGATTGTAGAAAGAAAAAGAAGACTGGTTGTTTTCATTGTGGAGATGCGGGACATTTAGTAAAGGACTGTCCAAAGAAGGGGCAGAGGGCAGGGTCTACCTCGGGAGGACAGGTGCAGGATCTTATGGCACCAGGGCAGGCAAGGGGGCAAGTTCAGGCTATTGCGGCCCCACCGCTGCAAGAAAGAGGTAGAACAATTTCTGTTGAAAGCTTAGTTTTTCTGTTTGATCATCCTGTCCGTACCTTATTCGATTCTGGCGCATCTCATTCGTTTATCTCTGCATCATTAGTTGAATCACTGCACTTGAACACTCGTTTAGTAGAAGATCCCTTGGTCGTTTCAAATCCAATTGGGGGTTCGGCTCATTTGACCATGATATGTTTGGATTTGAAAATCTCTATACTTAGCGTTGAATTTAGATGTGATGCTTATGTATTGGGCTTCACGGGCTATGGGCTAATTTTAGGAATGGATTGGTTGTCTAGAAATAGGGCCATTCTTGATTGTGAAAGGAGAGTAGTTAGGCTTGTGACTCGCCTTGGTAATGCTCTCGACATCTTTTGTAATCCCATAAATTCCGTTATGCTAAGTTATCTTGAATCGCTTGACGCGTCTGTAGAGAACCTGCGATCGGTAGAAGTGGTCCGGGAATATCCGGATGTGTTTGAGGAGGTGAAGGGCTTACCTCCAAAGCGGGAGATAGACTTTCGAATTTATCTTGTGGATAATGCTAAACCCGTATCTTTGCCAGTGCGCCACATGGCTCCTCGTGAAAGGAGGGAACTCAATAAGCAAGTAAAGGAGTTGCTTGAGAAGGGATTCATAAGACGTAGTATATCGGAGTGGGGTGCTCCAGTAGTTTTTGCCACAAAGGCGGATGGGTCTCTTAGACTTTGTATGGACTATAGAGAACTAAACAAGCTTACTAAAAAGAACCGACACCCACTGCCGAGGATTGACGATCTCTTTGATCAGTTAGTTGGCGCCTCAGTGTTTTCGCAGTTGGACTTAGCCACTGGCTTTCATCAACTGAGAGTGGCTGAGGATAGTATAGATAAGACTGCTTTTAGGACTCCTGACGGATTCTATGAATGGCTAGTGATGCCCTTTGGTTTGACAAACGCCCCTGCATATTTTGTTGATTTGATGAGTAGGGTGTTTAGGGAATACCTTAACAAATTCGTGGTAGTCTTTGTGGATGACATCTTAGTCTTTTCTAAGAATAAAGAAGAGCACTCCCTACATCTTAGGGAAGTGTTGGAAACCCTTCGAGCGCATAACCTTAAGGCAAAATTTTCTAAGTGTCACTTCTGGAGGAAGGAAGTACGGTTCTTAGGGCACGTGGTTTCCAAAGAAGGGATAGCAGTGGATCCCGCAAAGGTGGTGGCCATCCAAGATTGGAAGGTCCCTAAAAATGCAACCGAAGTAAGAAGTTTCTTGGGGTTGGCTGGCTATTATAGGAAGTTTATCAAAGACTTCGCAAAAATATCAGCTCCATTAACACGGTTAACGAAGAAGAACCTGGTTTTTACGTGGGACAAAGATTGCGATGATGCGTTCCAACGTTTAAAGAGAGCCTTAACTTCAGCCCCAGTCTTAGTGCTGCCAGACGGGAATAAACCGTTTACCGTCTATACTGATGCTTGTGGGACGGGACTTGGCGCGGTCCTCATGCAAGAGGGAAGAGTAATAGCCTATGGTGGAAGGCAGTTGAGGGTTCATGAAAAGAATTACCCCACGCATGACTTAGAGCTAGCCGCAATTGTTTTCGCGCTTAAGTCTTGGCGTCACTATCTTCTTGGTGAGAAATTCGAACTGTTCACTGACCACAAATCATTAAAATACTTATTCTCTCAGAAGGATTTGAATTTAAGTCAGCAACGGTGGATGGAATTCTTAGCCTCCTACGATTTTGAAATAGCATATACCCCGGGCAAGGGTAACGTGGTGGCAGACGCCTTAAGTAGGAAAAGGTTGTCCTTGAGTCCGTTGTTTGTTGAACGACAAAGCTTAGAATTCATCTCTATGTTTGACTTTGGACCCTCCGTTGACTTAGTACCCGGTCTGTTAGCATCCTTGGAGGTTAGACCTACACTTCTAGGACGGGTTGGTGAGGCACAGCGAGACGACCCACAGTTGGTTGAGATAGTAGAAAAGCTCAAAGGGGGGAGTCATCAAGCCATCTTCGTAGGTATACCCTAGACGATAAGGGTTGGTTACGAAGGGATAATAGACTTTGTGTACCACAAGACGAAGACTTAAGGAAGGCCATTCTTGATGATGCTCATCGCTCAAAAATGACCATTCATCCCGGTGGGGATAAGATGTACAAAGATATGAAGCGGGTTTTCTTTTGGGCCGGTATGAAAAAGGATGTGGCCGAGTACGTCGCTAGATGCTTGGTGTGCCAACGAGTTAAAGCAGAACAAAAGAAACCCGGTAGGTTGCTTCACCCATTAGAAGTTCCACTATGGAAATGGGAAAGCATCTCAATGGATTTTGTGGATGGATTACCAAGATCAAGGAAGGGTAACACGGGGATTTGGGTTATAGTAGATAGACTTACTAAAAGCGCCCATTTTATTCCCGTGAAAATTAAGAGGACTGCTCCGTGGTTGGCTTTTGTATACATTAAGGAGATAGTTCGTTTGCACGGTATTCCTTCTAGTATAGTAAGCGACCGTGACCCCATCTTTACTAGCGAATTTTGGAAGAGTTTACAAGAGGCGGTAGGGACTCAGCTATGTTTGAGCACCGCATATCATCCTCAGACAGACGGCCAGACCGAGAGGGTGAATCGCATTCTAGAGGATCTTTTAAGGCTTTGTATCCTAGACTTTGGGGGTACATGGGAAGAGCACCTTCCGTTAGTAGAATTCGCATATAATAATAGCTTTCAGTCTAGTATTGGCATGGCACCTTTCGAAGCTCTTTATGGAAGGCCTTGCCGTTCGCCTACATGTTGGTGGGAATCTACCGATAAAATCCTACTTGGGCCCGATATGGTTAGGGAAACCTCGGAGAAGATTGAGTTGATTCGAAGGAGGATGAAAGCAGCACAAGATAGGCAAAAATCGTATGCTGATAAGAGGAGGACAGATCTTGAGTTTGACATTGGGGACATGGTTTTTATCAAAGTATCTCCGTTACAGAATGTTGTTCGCTTTGGGTCCGTGGGGAAATTAGCACCAAGGTTTGTAGGGCCGTTTCCTGTAAAAGACAGGATTGGGAAGATGGCATATAGGGTGGAGTTGCCTGAGAAACTTAGTGGAGTACACGACGTATTCCATGTATCACATTTGAGGAAGTGTTTGCACAAGACCGCGGAGGTAGTAGAGCCGAGCTTGCTTAAAGAGGTGGAAATAGAGCATGATGCAACAATTAGACGAGCTCCTACATGCATTCTTGGGCCGGAGATCAAAAAGTTGAGGAATCGAGAGGTCAGACTGGTTAAAGTGCAATGGGGAGATGATGAGAGCAACGCAACTTGGGAGACAGAAGAGAAAATGCGTTCGTTGTACCCTTTTCTTTTTGAGGGTATGTCTTTTAATTTCTCCTTTATCGCTTAGCTTATCTTATCTTATCTTTAGTATGTCCTCTCATTAGTATCTTTGACCTTTAGTTAGGATAATCCTATGGTTGAAACATGTGTTTGAGACATGTTATGTATGATGGATGCAAAATGGATGCAAGTGTTTGCTAGTGGTTGCTCGTGGATGCATATATACACACACTTTAGGCACTAGATCGGCTCAGTCACTACATATTGCATATTGCATATATATATGGATGTATTTAGTAAAATGGATGAACGATGGTTGTATTATCATGTGGATGCTGCATTCAGATGATGGTTGTGCACGCATATAGAAGTATTATGTAGCATTAAGAATCTTTTGCATACATAATGGATGCATGGCACGATCATAGTTGCATTAAGGAGGTCAACTGAATCAGTGGACCGCCTGATTTTGCATTAGATACGGACATATACACACACTGTGCATTTAAACATGAAAGCATTAGAAGTCTGTAAGGACAATGGATGCATGTGTATGATGGATGAGTAGATGGACGTTTGGATGGTAGGATATACATTCTTCCAGACTTGAAGATTTCGGGGACGAAATCCTAAAAGGAGGGGAGAATGTAACACCCCGAATTTTCTATTATCACTAAAGTTGCTAAAATAATAATAAGTGTGTAGAAGAGGGGATGTATCTAATATGAATATAAAGATATTAATAAGTGTGTAAGGGAGGGGATGTATCTAATATGAATATAAAAATATTAATAAGTGTGTGAGAGAGGGGATGTATCTAATATGTATATAAAAACAATAATAAGTAAAGGGGGATGTATCTAATATGTACATTGTAGAAAATATATATATATCTATGACATGAATAGAAGTTTATTAATATGCTGAGTGTTTGCTGAGTCACTTCTGACTCATTGCTGAGTCAACAAGATAAACCCCATCTTGTCTGAACGGCTGCGGTTATTTCTAGGTTAAATCTAATGGCCTAAATGAATTCTAAAATCTATAAATAAGTGGGTAGACCCTAGACCTAAATCACTTGTAAAATTAGAGAAGCTACCGTCATGCTGCTGCCATGGAGTTCAGCATAGCCGTCACAAACTAAGAAGAGGAAGCCTAATCATCTACAACTAAATCTACACAAATCAAATCAAAAGATCTCTCTTTCTCTAATTCTTTTCTTTTGTTGGTGAGTATGATGATTCTCACAAGACTATTACAAACTAATTTGACTCAGTTATGAATGGATCACAAGAAAGTGACGTGATTTGTAATTGTAAATTCTATATATTGTGGATCTCTTATTATGTTATTATGTTGTCGTATGATGTAAATTATATATGCTATGTCATGCTATGTTGTAAATTCTCTTATGCTATGTCGTGCTATGTTGAGAATCATGTCAAGCTATGTTATACTATCATACTATGCCATGTTATAAATCATGCTATATTATGTTGTAAAAGCTTGATGTTGTTGGAACATGCTTAAAGTTATGTTTTTTTTATTTAAATGGATCTTGTTTATGGGAATTTGCCTATTAGGTTAGGTGTACCCATAAACTTGAAACTATAATTAAATAAAACTTGAATATGGGAATTTGCCTATTGAGTTAGGTGTACCCATATAAAACCATGTTGTTAAAAAATTAGATGATGTTGATTCACACATGTTCATACGTAAGTTTATGAAAATTGATTGAGATTATATTAGGTGAATTTTGAACAAGTTGACACCTTTAGGTCCATGACATGTATAATCTATGCAAGTTGGACATATGCAAGTTTCACCCCTTATTATGATTCATTTGGTCACATATACATGTTGTTATTATGATAATCTCTTTTATGCTATGAGTTAGGCTATTCGAGTCTAACATATATTTTGTGAATAAACGTTCAAACGTGGGGTAGGGGTAATATTAGGAATTAATAAATTGGGTGCAATTTTGTAAGATTTTGCATACCATGAATGGATGTCCATAATTGAGTCAATTATGGACATTGTTAAAAATTGGAAGTAATTAATAATTCAAGTAGGGAATTATTAAAATTGGGGGAAAGTGGATTATTATTAATAATCAATGCTTAGGACACGAGGTTGGACCCGTTTGTGATGTAAACCTGCCCGGACCCGTCCGGCAAATCCAGTAGTCACAAATGTCGGCCCAATGTGAGAGGTCCTAGGCCCAAACTAAAGCATAACAGTTGTAAAGACACGAGGTTAGACTCTTTTATGGTGTAAGACTGCCCGGACCCGCCCGGCAAATCCAGCTGCCATAAATGCCAGTCTAATGTGAGAGGTCTTTATGAGGTTATGGCCTTAATGAACTAAGAAATACTTAACCAGATAATCATGTAAGGTGGGACATGGGGGTTAAGTAGGTGCCTTGGGTGGCATGAGGAATCTGGTGGTTGCCTTTAGAGGCATTTGAAATACGATTAGACTTAACCAAACACACATGTAAATGAACATGACTAAGTGGGTTAAGTGGGATGGACTAATGGGGACAAGCTTAGGTGGAATGCTTGTGGTAAATAGTGGGGGCCCATTTCAACCAGTATCCCAAAACGTATCTTTGTGGGCTCGACCCAAGTCGAGGACGGGACACGCATACTGGGTTTGACTATAAGAGGCCAAAACAGGGAGCGGTGGCAACGCAAGTCCAACGGGTTTCATATGCGTGTGTGGACCCGGGCTGGTAGGTAAGACGTTGTTGCATCGTGTAGGTATAAGCCGTGCATGTCCGTTGTATCAGGTTGCCACTTTAGGGGAGTGATACACCCCTCTGTGGGGCCAGCACGGGTATCTATGAGTTAGGGAGCCGATCGAATAATGGGAAGTAGGGTACACCTAGTGGAGATAGGGGCAGGCGGCACCTATGTAGTCAGCTAGGGGTACGTAAAGCCATTGGGAAAGTTTCTAAGTGAAGCTAAGTGGGATGAATCTTTAGGGTGACTGGTGTGGTGCAGTATAGTGTTTATCCTTAAGTATTTAGGAACGCCTATAACGTTGCCTTTAGCGATTGTCTATGTCCTTAATCTGCTCTTCATAGACATTTTCTTGTTTTCCAGCTTATGCCTTAGTCCAGTTATTTTGGTAATAGTATTGTAGAATTATCATATTCACCAGACTTTATGTCTGACCCCCTCTTTTCCATCCTTTTTCTCCCTTCAGGTCCGCAGGTTGGGCCAAGTTCTAGTGGAGTCTAGTTGGATCGCTTATCTACTGGAAAGCTTGGACTGCTGAAGTAAAGTCCAGCTTGTTATCTTTCTTTTCAATGGCTATTCATGTAATGGGATTATGTACTTGTTTTATCAAGATAGATATTGTACTTGACATTGAATATGGTGTTATGATGTAATCAAACATGTTTTGACTTCTGCTACAATGAAATAAAGTTTTTGAATTTCCAAGTACTATTTTATATCTGTCTTGTTGTAATTTTACTGTTCTATATTCACTTAAAACCTCCATGGAAGTTAATGCATTCCCTTTGTGAGTGGCATTAATGGACGTGGGGTGTTACACTCTAGCAAATGTCCCAGGACCCCACTATGATTCTTGGAATCGGCTGGGCCGGTCCTCTCTTACTTTTGAGGATTAGTTATTCCTGAACACACGTTTCCCGGTCCTTACAGACTTGTATCCGAGGCGCCTCATATCCAACAACCACACAGGTGAAAAGTATATAAATGTCAGGGCTGGTAGGTCACTGACACCACCTTAGCTAGAAAGAAACGTCGTGCTCTTCCAACGGTCCGTCTCCCGTTTTTGACTCATACCGAGGTGTGAGGCTCGCGAATTCACGTTATACACAAAGCTACACCACACAGGCCGTGCTTTGATCATCAACCACAAGACTTTGCTTTTCAACAGAAGCCTTGATCAATTGCCACTTACGCATGCCACACTGGCAATTCACTCCATGCGACTGATGTCCATCGATATACAACCTCTGAGCTCGTATGTCTCAGAGAAGGGCGTTAAGCAAGAGAATAAATTCTCCGCCGCCAAACAGATGTATATTTAATAGAGATCAATCAACACAGAATAAAATCCAATGTCAGACACACAATCCATTTACAAGTTCGTTCTGGGTCTGAACGAAACCGGAGGCACTTTCCTCGCATATCCATCCATCTCCAAGTACGTCTGGACGATCACCAACTGATTCCCTCATCCTGGGTGTACAGCCCAATCAAGATCATCAGTAATCACCCAAACGATGTGAAGACTTCCGGTCTTCAACCACCGTCTTCATCTTCGACATCTCGTCGAATCGGTTATTCAGAATGGGTATAAACCCGGCCTTTCTGAATAACCCACGTATATAATAAACGAATGTTACACAAACACAACAAACGCCTCATTCCAATTCAGAATATTCTTTTATTCACAAAATCACATTCTTAGGGAAAGGTTCCCATTAATTTTATCAAAGATAAATTCTTCTAAATTTATTCTTTAATCTTCCTTTGGATATCATTTCAAACTAGTCGGGATTAGCGAACCACACCAAAGTAATTATTTGTTTTATTTCCCAATCCCAACCTATATATCCCCTGGAGCAAAACTGGTGATACTCCATATCTAACACCACGGTGTTATCGGTAAAATTAATTACCTTTTCACGTTCAAATCTAATTAAAGATTTAACTATCGCTTTGGAGCAAAACTGGTGGTACTCCATTCTCGATCACCTTTCAGATTTGATAATTTAAATTATCAATTCACATTTTAATCTAATTAAAGATTCATTAAAACTCCACTTAGTTTTAATCTCTTCTTAAAAATCAATATCCTGTCTTTAACTGGATCAAAGAACCAATGTTATCTAAAACACGATTCACGATAAACCCAAACCACATTTGATATTAAATACAAGGCTCTGAATAGAAAATATATCGGCTTATATTCAATATCAAATTCTGAAACCAACAAATATCATATTGGAAATAACGATATAAAATATATCTTTCAAATTCCCATAACAATATCTGTTTAGTCACGAAATCCAACATCGAAATATTCCGAAGATAATTTCGATTCAGCTCCAGTCCAATCCACGTATTGGGAATATTGATTACTTTTAAAATCACTTTCAAATTCAATTTATTTATTTTAAAAATAAATTGATTTCAATTCTAGTTCAAAACTAGTTCATTTCGATAAAAATCTATTTTTATCTTTTCAAATGTGGAATTTTCCAGCCCAATTCTTTCCAATTCACATATTATAATTTTACACAAATTATAGATATTTTTAATAATTTTATCAAGGCCCGTACAGTCGATTTCCATCAACGGCTATCGAACTGCACTTACAGCGACCTTTTTCAAATTTGATTTGGACATAATTCCAAATCCAACCGTTAGATTTCAAATTTCTAATATTCATTGGAAAGCTCTTTTCGATACGAACCCAACGGTTCCGGGTTTAGGAGAATCCGACGGTCGGATCTCCCACAACGTCCGTTTGAAATAAATGGTCGAAATTCACGAACTGCCGCGGCGCGGCGCGTTCTATTCAGGCCATTATATATATATAATACATATATATATTATATATTTCGTCGATTTCCTTTTAAAACGTATTTTATAAATCGTTTTAAATTCATTTCAAAACAATTTCAACTTCATCTTCAATTTCAAATCGATTGGATTTCAATTCAACTCGGATTCATTTCCATTTTATTTAATTCGAATTCAAATTCGTTTCAATTCAATTCAATTTCAAATTCAAATTGATTTCAATTTAATTTCGATTCGAATTCAATTAAATTTCAGTTCGTTTTCAATTCAACTTGAATTTGTTTTATATTCAATTCCATTCGAAGTCCTTTTATATTCAATTCAAATTCGTTTTCTTTTCAATTCGAATTTGCTATAATATTCATTTCAATTTGAATAAAATCGATATAAATATCGTTCACGTCAAAATGGCGCAAAACTAATCAACACGGCTTTATATTTTTCACAACTTCTTTATTTTATTCAACAAATGAATATTCATCCCATTCAACACATGAATCTATATTTCTTTCAACACACGACTAATCTCAACACATGAGTACTGTCAACACATCACTATTTTTGTTATGTAAAATATTTTATAAAACTATGGTATCTATCGTTTGATTTTAATTAGACTCCACCGTGAAGTAGTTCTAATTTTAAATATGATAAAGATGTAATTTCATTGTATAAAATATTTCACTCAACACATGAACATCGTCAACACATGACTATTCTTATATTCAACACAGGAATTTTCTTTTATAATATTCATTATTTTCCCGATTGGAATGAGGCCCAATCAATCACCATATAATGTTAATTATATGGATTCCATACAACACATGTATATAATAGCTTTGAAAAATAATCAACCATCAACCAAAGTGCACCACACAACTGCATAAGCATCAAATATAAATAATCGACGCTTATACAATCTGTCGACCAATCGATCGACAAGAATTAAATAATTGGGATTAGTGTACGCCAAATATCATCCCAACACCCGTGTGGGGTTTCAAATCAACAAACACACATTTTTGTTTGTGCAGTTGGGCGATGTGTAAAATTTATCGACCCAATCAATATCAGTCAAATCAGTGTATATAAACAAATCGGCCGATTTGTTTATAAATATTTATTTATTCACTTTCACGTTAAAAATTATATTTTAACGACAAAAATATTTATTTCAACACTTGAATTTCTATTCAGTTCATTTATACAATAAAAATGATATTTTTATTTTTCTAACATATTTTGGGAAATTTCGGCGGCATAACGACACGATACTAGAAACGGAACAAGGCCTAGCCTTATCCCCGGTCTAGTGAAGGCCCACGCCATTCACACATTAATCAAATCCATTCAATTCATCAAACAATTCAATTTCAAATCAAATCATCTAACTAATCTATGCAACCAAACAAACAAGTCCATGGTCTGTGGACGATTGTGTCGGGTGCTACTAAGCACCGTCTGCATCCTAGTATATATATATAACTAGAAAAAGAAGTTTAGAGTGAGAAGTTCTCACCAATAGCTATCCAAACACCTTGACTCTTCTTTGATAGAAATCTTCTTCATTCTCGCCTTTTTATCATCTTCGTTGCCCGTAGTCACTACATATATAAGAATCACATTTTTATATTGTTCCTATGTATATAAAAATTCTATTTTTATACTGCTATTATATAGATAAAAATTCTATTTTTATCTTGCCACTAATATAAGAAAAAAGAAAAAAAAAATATTTTTATTACCCTACATGAATAAAAATCATATTTTTATACCGCCACTCATATAAAAATCGAATTTTTATTTCGCTTCAACATATATAAAAATCCGATCTTTTCTATTTAATCAACTATATAAAAATCCGATCTTTTTAAAGGTAAAAACACTGATTTTCCTAAATCTAAAACTAATTTATTTAAATAAAATAAATCAGTCCCTTACCGCTATAAATATCAATAAGTAAATACTGAAAAGAAAATTGTATAAGAAATTAAAATAACTTACTGTATTAAGGTGGAACGGGGAGGAGAGGGTTCGCTGGTGGCTGCTGGTGAGGTGGAGCCAGCGCATAGGGCCAACGGTGGTGCGGGGGTTAGTCGATAGAGGTGGTGCGTGGTGGTGGGGCCCGCGGTTTCAAGTATCAATTGATGGGGCTTTTGGGTTCGCGATTTCTGAAGCGGGGAGGAGCAGGGGAAGAAGGCGGAGGGGGAGGGGAGATCGCCAGTGGTGGAGCGACGGTCAAGCGGGTCGATTTGGGGTTGCTCGTCGTTGGTGGTCTCTGGGGTTGCGGGGCTCACGCGTTCTTCAATCGAGAGGGGAAAGGAGGTCGAGAAGGTGGGGGGGGGGGGAAGGCAGCGCCATGATCGGCGGTGGGAGGCGCAGGCCAGAGGTGGGGCGATGGCCAAAGTCGATGGCCATCTCTTTTTGAAAAAAAAGGGAAAAACGTTTTCTGAAAAATGAAATGAAAAAGGGGGAAAGGTTTTATATATATATATATATATATATATATATATTATTTTAATATTATTTTATTCTTGAAATTAGGGTTTAGCTTCCGAACTCCAAATCAACCCCGACGACCGAAGCCTCTAGCTAAATACCCCTATTCCGAACACAATGGGATATGTATGGTGAGCCAATTCGACTGTTTTGATAGGTTTTCGTTTAATTTAAAATATAAATCTTTATATATTCAATTTAAATGCACATTTCAAATTACCGGGGTCACATATTAACTTTAAAAATTCTAGAAAAATATTTTCTAGCTTCGTATTGACGATACGGTCCTAACAAAACTAGTTTCGTCGAATTCTGAGACCGTTGGAAAAATGGCCAATTTCCAGTCGATTAAAATCAACTGAAACTGGTCAAACGCGTTTCCCTTTGCCACGCTCACATATTGATTCGAAAAATTATGAAATTTGGAATCTAGCAATAATTTGACACTGCGGATCCAACAAAAGTGGTTTCGTCGAAATCCGAGGTCATTTGCAAAATGTCCATTTTTAAGGGCCTGAATTCCATAGCGACTATTCAGAATTTTCAACTGGACATAACTTTTGATTCCCGCTATGAAATTTTGATTTGTCAGATTCGTTGGAAAGATATTATCAATTAGATCCTAATGTTTTTGGTTTCACTAAAATCCGGATTGTTTTGCATCCGGTATGCTCAATTGAAGTTTGAAATCGAATTATCGAACTACCGCGCCATTTTCAATTCTATTTATAATTATATATAATTATTTATATTCTAACGACGACGCGTATAATGTGTACGTCGAATTATATTAAAAATAAATTTCTCTTCGATATTATTTAAAATAATCTATTTTAAATGTTCAAACTTCACTAAAATTGCCAAAATAAAAATTTCAAACTGGCCCAGAATTTCGGGTTATTACATGTACTCTGATGTAACATTATTATGATGTTTAGAAAAGTCTTCTGCTATTTGTTCTGATGTGTTGTATGCCCAAAGTTATTGTATGCGGGATCCGAACGGCCTTGGTCGATTTAGCGATCGATTCGGTCCGGGCGAATTTCATATTTACATATGGTATCAGAGTTTTGGTTAACTCAAATCTTTGGGGTACAACTCGTTAGAACTGAACAAAAGACTCATCAGAGGTAGTATTAGAAATATCCTATAAAAGAATACTCATTAGAGTTAGGATCAGTAGTATCCTAGAATGAGAAAAACTCGTTAGAGATGGGGTTAGAAATACCCTAGAATGAGTTGAGAGTGACAAGTTATAATTAACGTATTTGTGATTATATAAATAATCCGATTTTAGAAAATATGATTTTTGAATATATAAAAGTTATATATATTTGAAAAGCTAATCAAATTTTCTTGTGCGATTATTAGATCAACTAAAAAAAGATTTTTTTTTATTGAAACCAATAAAAGAATGAAAATTGAGTTGGTTAGTTAAACAACTTTCAGCTCCGTTCCTTTTCGAGGACGAAAAATTTTTAAGTGAGGGAGATTGTAACAACCCGGGAAATCATAACCAATTTAAAGTTTTATAGGAAAAGTTTGCTAGAAAATGCGTCAGAATTTAAAAATTCCATTATTAATTCAAATTATTGAAAAATAATAATATGAAAAGAAGTTTTTGAATAATATTAGGATGTATTTAATGAGATTTATAAATATATGCTGATAGGTTGATTTAAAATAATATGTAGATTCTAAATGAAATAAATTATGACAGCATACATGTGTATATCTTTAGCCATTCGCTTTAATACATTCCTTGTCTATCCAAAGTGTAACGTTCGTTAATTTATTTATTTTAAATTGTGAATAGCTACATTTTTTTAAATGTCCTCCTTTCTTCATTAATATGTATTCGTTTCTTTCTATTTAATTTCTTTCCCTCTATGATTTACTTTTGAATTTTGAATGAGAAATAAGTTTTGCCATCTCAGCCTTAGTCATCCACATTTATTTTAGAGGTAATTAGGGAGAAGGACAAACTTTGCCGAAAAATTAGGATGAAGGACACTAAGTTTTATTTTTAGTCTAAAGGACAAACTTTGAACCAAAATTAAGCTGAAGGAAAAATGCTAAATGTAATTAGCATTATATTCAGTTTTTTACACTACACGAAAATGCTAGTTTTAACTAGCATTATTCAGTTTTACACTGCAGAAAATGCTAATTATATTTAGCATTGTCCTTCAGCCTAATTTTTTTTAAAGTTTGACCTTCAGCCTAAAAATAAAACTTGACGTCCTTCGGACTAATTTTTTTTCCGAAGTTTGCCCTTATGCCTATTTTCCACTTTATTTTATTTGTAATTTGGATAATACAAAGATGCATCTTAGGAAAGTATCTCATGTATTTATTCTCTCCTCTTTCAACTCTTTTATCTATCATTCAAATTCATTTAGAAACAAAGTTATTCCCTTTATTTCTCCTTTTCTTCATCCCTTCTCTTTATACCTACAATCTTCAAATCTTAAAATAAAATAAAATAAGAGCCTGCAAAACTATATGCATATTTCTATGATTTATTCTTATTAGTCCAATTGAATATGTCCCCTAAATTATGTGTTTTGAAATTTAAAAGGTCACATAACTTTTTTATAGTCATCGTTAAACAATAAATTATGCATTTGTTACCTTCCATTATTCTCTTTCTTTATGTAGTTTTCTTTTGAATTTTGAATAAGAAATAAATGTTGATTAGATTAACATGTCATGTCTAGTCAACTAATTTATTCATTTGTAACCTACTACATATGTAGAGACTCAAGTGAGGAATGAAATAAAGTATATAACCAAATATATATAGACATTATATGAAAATATGTATAGGCATTGTATGAAAAAGTACATATACGATATATGAATATACATATATGCAATATATAAAATGGTAATGAAATAAAGTATTCATTAGCTAGTTAAAAGTATATTTTGTTAGACAAAAGCATTGCCATTATCATATTAGTGAAATATAAAATCATAATAAAGAAAAAAAGGGAAAGTCGCCTCCTTCATAAAATAAATAAATAAAATTTGAAAATTATATCCAATGGAAAGTAGAGGTGTGCCATTCATGGCAAGAAAGAAAAAAACATAATGGCAATAATTGCCGCATGCGTTTCATTCATATCCTTCAATTATTTTATGTTCTCTCTCTTTCTTTCATATACATATATGCCATGTTTTATACCTTTTATAAATACAAGATAAAAAAATAAGATAGACAAATTATTAAATTAAATACTATTTAATATATTATATATATATATATATATATATATATATATAGATCTTTATCTCAAATAGATTAACACCTCATCCCTATCAATTAATTTAGTTCTTTTGTAACATATAACATATGGATTAATGGGCCTTTTATGAATTAAGGAATTAAATTAAATAAAATTATATATACCCCATCCAATTAGCCCTAACCCTAATTCTCAAAACAAACAACCGCCACCCTTCGAATTTAATGGATGAGACGCTCCCTCCTTCCTTCCCCCATAACTTCCCTTCCACACTATAAAATCAAAGGCTTCCAAAGGAAAAAATGAAGAGAAAAGAGAGATGAACAACTTCAATGGTGGCGGCTTTCTGATGGTGCATGCTGATCGGTGACGCAGTGGTTGTAGGAGGTGCGGCGGTGGAAGATTGAAGTCGACGATGGGTACGATGTAAAGAGGAAGAAGGCGGTCAGTATTACAAAAGGCAGGAGGATTAATAATCTAGTTTAGGTTAAAGGAATTTTAATTAATTAATTAATTGTCGTATTAATTATCCAATGTTTAAATGATCGTAATTCTTTCATATAATATCAGATCGAGTAATTCAAACTGCACTGGAATCATGAAAGTAAACGCTACAATGTGGAGCAGATCAGAACTGAAACAGAGGTCATATGGATTTTTGATAAAATTAAACATATGTTTAATTTTATTAAAAATAATCATTTTATCGATTTCTGAAACCGATCAAGGTGAGATTTCTTATTTAAATAATTAAAATTAATTAATTATTATCGCGTTTAGAAATTCTAACATATATGCTGTTAAATTCTGTTGGGTGTTGTACGTGATTTGATTTAAATTGGTTGATGCTATTTGTGGTGATTTGTTTGATTTAATTGAATATAATGGAATTGTGGAAATTTGTATACAAATAAAAATATTCTTGTTTATTTGTCATGCTAATAAAGAAATTTGTTTACAAATAAAAATTTCTTTTTTTTGTCATGTTGAATATAGGATTTGTATACAAATAAAAATATTCTTGTTTATTTGTCATGTTAATATAGAAATTTGTGCACAAATAAAAATGTTCTTTTTATTTGTGATGTTGAATATAGGATTTGTACACAAATAAAAATGTTCTTTTTATTTGTCATGTTGAATATAGAATTTGTATGCAAATAAAAATATTCTTTTTTTTATTTGTTATGTTAAACATAGAAATTTGTATACAAATAAAAATTCCTTTTTATTTGTCATGTTAAATATAGAAGTTGTTATACAAACAATTAAAACATTCTTTTATTTGTAACATGTTAAGATAGAATTGTTACACAATTAAAACATTCTTTTATTTGTAACATGTTAAGATAGAATTTGCTATTACAATTAAAACATTCTTTTGTTTGTAACATGTTAAGATAGAATTTGCTATTACAATTAAAACATTTTTTTATTTGTAACATTTTAACGTAGAACTTTTACACAATTAAAACATTCTTTTATTTGTAACAAGTTAAGATAGAATTGTTACACAATTAAAACATTCTTTTATTTGTAATATGTTAAGATAGAATTGTTACACAATTAAAACATCCTTTTATTTGTAACATGCTAAGACAGAATTTGCTATTTCAATTAAAACATTCTTTTATTTGTAACATGTAAATGATAGAAATTGCTAATACAATTGAAATATTCTCTTTTTGTATGGTAACATGTTAACATAGAAATTGTTATGCAAATAAAATCTCTTTTTATTTGTCATTAGAAAACATAGGAAATGTTATGCAAACAAATCTCTTTTTTATTTGTCATTAGAAGACACAGAAATTGTTATACAAATAAAATTCTCCTTTTTTATTTGTATACATATTGACATAGAATATGTGTAGAAAATAAAATTCTTCTTTTTATACATATAAAGCATAGAATGGTTGTATAAATAAAATTCTTCTTTTTATTTGTACATATGAAATATAGAAATGTGTAGACAATAATAATTCTCCTTTTTTATTTGTATACTTATTAACATAGAATATGTGTAGAAAGTAAAATTCTTCTTTTTATACATATAAAGCATAGAATGGTTGTATAAATAAAATTCTTCTTTTTATTTGTACATATGAAATATAGAAATGCGTAGACAATAACAATTATCCTTTTTATTTGTATACATGTTAGCATAGAATTGTTGTATAAATAAAATTCTCTTTTTATTTTTACATATGAAATATAGAATACATGTAGAAAATAAAATTCTTCTTTTTATTTATACATATGAAATATAGAATACATGTAGAAAATAAAATTCTTCTTTTTATTTATACATATGAAATATAGAATACATGTAGAAAATAAAATTCTCTTTTTATTTGTCATATAAAATATAGAACACATGTAGAAAATAAAATTCTCTTTTTATTTGTCATATGAAATATAAAATTGTTGTATAAATAAAATTCTTCTTTTTATTTATACATATGAAATATAGGAATGTATAGACAATAAAATTCTCTTTTTTTCAATTGACACATGTTAACATAAAATATGTATAGAAATTAAAATTCTTCTTTTCACACACATAATGCATAAAATTGTTGTATAAATAAAATTCTTCTTTTTATTTATATATATGAAATATAGGAATGTGTAGACAATAAAATTCTCTTTTTATGCGTCATATGAAATATATAATACATGTAGACAATAAAATCCTCTTTTTATTTGTCATATGAAATATAGAATACATGTAGAAAATAAAATTCTTCTTTTTATTTATACATATGAAATGTAGAAATTGTGTAGACAATAAAATTTTCTTTTGTATATATGTGAATATAGGAATGGTCAAAATTGTTAAACATTAAAAAGAAACATTTTTAATGTATAAAATGATTCATTATTTAAAGAAACAAGTTTATTAGAAAATTGTTAAACATTAAAAAGAAACATTTTTAATGTATAAAATGATTCATTATTTAAAGAAACAAGAAAATTGTTAAACATTAAAAAGAAACATTTTTAATGTATAAAATGATTCATTATTTAAAGATATATGTTTATTAGAAAATTGCTAAACATTAAAAAGAAACATTTTTAATGTATAAAATGATTCATTATTTAAAGTGACATGTTTATTGTCAAAATTATGTAAACATTAAAAAGAAACATTTTTAATGTATAAAATGATTCATTAATAAAAATAACATGTACATTGGAAATTGTTTAGAGATTAAAAGGGACATTTAAATGTTCGTTTAGTTTCATTAAAAGTGTTACATTTTACATGTACATTTAGATAAAAAAAAAGGATTATAGATTAAAATAGGATTTGTAATTAAAATGTTACATTTTACATGTTAGTAAAATAGGAAAATGTGTAAGTACTAATATATGCTTTGTTTGTTGAAAACATCATTTTTAATGTGTTAGTGAAATCATTTAACGATTTATATATATATATATATATATATATATATATATATATTAAAATTAAACGAATCGCATGCGGTAGTTCGCGTTCTAGAATCGTAATTTTAAACGATTATACCGAAAGATCCGACCGTCGGATTTTCCTAAAACTGGAACCGTTAGGTTTTCTTGGGGAAAATCTTTCTAACGATGTTAAGTTTGTTAAAATCCAACGGTTAGATTTTGAGAAATATGTAATTCAAATTTGGATAAAAACAGCGATAAATCGTTATAAAATATTATTAACGATATGAAATGATTTGAATTATATATATATTCGAGAATTATTTGAAATAACCGAGTTCAATCTCATTTCAAACTATTATACGATGATTTAAACCGAAGATATGGAAGACGGTGTTGAAGACAGACAATCTTCACATCGAATGGACGACTACTGATGCCCTGCATTGGTTAGCTCCCAGTAAAGGGTTAAAGTGGTAGTTGTCTGAACGTACTTGTTGATTGTCCGGATATGCGGGAGCCTCTCTTCCATGTTGGACATAGGGGACGATGAACAAGGTGTCTCCAGTTTCGTTCAGACCCAGAACGGACTTGTAAATGGATGTATGTTTGAAATTGGACTTTGTTCTATGTTAATTGATTTCTATTAAATATATATCTGTTTGGTGGCGGAGAATTTATTCTCTTGCTTAACACCCATCTCTGAGACGTATGAGCTCAGAGGTTATATATTGATAGATATTAATTGCATGGCGCGGATTGTCAATGTGGCATGCCAAGATGCAAATGATCAAGGCTTTTATTAAAAAACAGAGCCTTGTCGTTGATGATCAAAGCACAACTTTATTTGGCATAGCTTTGTGTATGGCGTAACTTCGCGAGCCTCACACCCCGGTAAGAGTCAGAAACGGGATATTGGAACGCAGGGAGTGCACGACGTTTCTTTCTAGCTAGAAGTGGTGTCATGGTATGGAGCCCAGACATTTTACTTATGTGGATAATGGAATGAGGCGCCTCGGATATTGGTCGCTATTGGCCAAGTGATAGGTCCAATAGGACCGGGAAACGTGTGTTCATGAATTGCCAATCCACTAAAGTATTTGTGGATCGGCCCTGTAGGATCCAAGGGTTGCCCGTAGGTGTGATCCTGATACATTTGCTAGAGTGTCACGAATCGGTTAGGAGACCATCCCTAGCCTTGACTCATGATGGAAACCCAATTTCCAATACGACATTATGGATTTGATTGTAAACCTATATATGGCGACATAGTATATGGTAGCTATGCCGTCTAGGATTGATACATTTACTTTGAAAATGTTTTAAACTGACTAGACACTAAAAATAATATCAAGTTTTACACATATCAAGCATTTTTGACCATTATAAGGTAAAATTCAATCCTCCGGCTTGCGTTGCATTGTGTGATGGGACCTGAGTCTTACAATGGCTTCATTTTTCTAAAAAGCATTGCGTTGTTTAAAAGATTTACTTATTTTATGCACTGGCAATCCAATGGAGTAAACCCGTTCCGCGTTTGCGGCGTTGTCCTGTGATTGCCTTATAATTAGATAAGTTAAGTAAAATATTTCTCATACCAGTCCCATGACTGACTCATAGTTTGTTTCACTTGCAAACTCGGGTGCCCATATTTTTTATATGGGCAGTCGAGTAGCTTATTTTACAGATATAATGAGCAGGACTCTGGATCGAAGCTTAAAGCTGTGTCTAAAGCAATGATAGTCTTCCGCTGCGTTAGTTTATTGGTTCTGCTGCATTGTATTAAGTTTATTATGAATTAATCTTCCGCTGTATTATTATTTTTCGATGTACTCTGATATATTCTGTACTCTGATATATCTTGTACTCTGATGTAACATTATTATGATGTTTAGAAAAGTCTTCTGTTATTTTTTCTAATGTGTTGTATGCCCAAAGTTAGCATATGCGGGATTCGAAAGGCCTTGGTTAATTTAGCGATCGATTAGGTCCGACCGAAATACGTATCGTTACAACTCACATGTAGAATTTATCAAAAAGGGACCAGGACTGCGCCTTGTGTGCCGTTTCTGCAACTTCACCTTGCTACCAGCGGGTAGTATGTCTTCAAGTGTGAACTCATGTCCCTCATCAAGGTCATCAACAACCCAAAATTTTCCTATAGGTTTCTTTCCTTTGGATATTGCAGATGGATAGGCACTCCTTGAAAAAGTAGAGGGTAACATGGAAGATTCAATTGCTGGAGGGGGAAGAATTAGATGATCAGGTGGCTTTAAATTGGCATATGGGTAAGCAGATTGCTTGGCACTGGAAGAAGAAGTTCCAATCAAAGCCGGAGTAAAATTCATACAAGAAGAAACAAGAGAACTCTAACTATAAGTTGATGAAGATGACATAGAACCAGAAAGAGCTGAACAAGGAGCAACAATAGTGGCACTAGAAGACGAACTAATTCCCAAGAAATCAATAAAAGAAATAGTTCCATTACCTGTGGCCTTATTTGAAGTTTCTAAATGTTCTCTTGTATCATCAAACAGATTGCCAAACATGGTCTGCATCTCAGCGTAAACTGTGTAGTCTAAATGAGCATTGGTAACCGGATTAGATTGAAAAATATTAGGCTTATCAAGACCATGACCATCAATACAACATTCTGCTCAGTAGCATTAATATCAACATTCCGTCCAGTATCATCAGTAGCTAAGCATGCAAAAAAGTTACATTTTCATTGCCAGTAGCAACTGTAGAATATGTCGTACCCTTATTAATATCTACCTCCTTTCTCTTCCAATACTTCCTTTTTGTTGTTGTAAACATTTGTCCAATTGTCCTGATTACCTTTTGCATGTATTTTAATATGTGGCTTTTGTACTTGCACATTCTCAGTTGGACAATGATCCCTCCCATTAGCATTACCCAGATTCTGATTATCCTTATTGTTATTGGCGTGTAATTCACAGTGGGATGAATCATGTCCAAATACCCTACAATTGAAACAAATCTTTGGTTTCCAGTTAACCTTTACAATAGGACAAGCATCTCCCAAGCCATCAATTTCAATAGCATTTGGTAGCTCAAATTCAGGTGATACTTCGACCAATGCCTTCGCATATTTGAACCTATCTAACCTTTCAGTAGTAACATCATAACAAATCAATCTGCCAACATGATTCACAAGCCAATTGATGCTTATTGGAGTCCATGAAACCATGGGTATCCTATATAAATGGATCCAAACAGGGACTTTTTTTGTTTGAGATTGGGCACATCTTATGGTTGGATTCCAAACAAATATTATAAACATCCTACCACGTATGAAGATGGGATCGGATCTAAGAATTTTTCCCCTATCAGAGTCATTGAAAAATTTAAAGTAAAAGTGAGACCCATTGGATTTAATATCAACCTCACCAACAAGCTTCCAATGCCTATGCAAATAATTAGATGCAGCATGGAATGATAATGTACCATCGAGGAAAAATCCGATCAGAAAATTACTCCAGTAATTAAGAACTTACTGCTTGATAAGATCTGGTATCATATGCTTCTTTTCATCTCTCGGTATATCAAAATGGAGTGGCTTGTAAGATTATGCATTCCTTAGAGAAGATCTAACAAGAGATGCATAATCAGATTTCATTGGAAAAGATGGTTGCGATGGAATAGCCATATCTGGATTAGCATCCATTAAAGAAAAAGGATTTCCAGAGGGAGGTGGTGGATCAAGGGGTTTGGAGGGTGGAGGGCGAGGTGGAAAAGGTGGAAAGGCATCGGTGGAAAATGAGGTAGGAGAAGATGAATGAGTTAAAGCTTTAATTCCAAAACCGATTTTTTTTGGAAGTTAGCTATGGAAACTTTAAGTGTCCAAGCTTTTTGTTGAAATTGTGCTTAATTACGAACTTTGATCTAGTTATCCTCCCAATAACTTCAAGTGTTTTATTTATTGGAAAATTTTTTGAAATCGAAATTCAGTTTTTTCGACTTCAATCGGATGTGACGCTCTTGGATTTTTAAAGCATTCGGGTCTAAACTCACAATCTTTATTATAAGAAGATTTATCATAATATCTAGGGCTTGTTAATCCAATTTTAATAATAGGGCCTTTCCTATCCTTGCTGAAACCCTCATTGCATACCTAATTTGGGTGGAACAGAACAGTTATTAGCAGTGTTTGAAGGGTTTTGGTAGCCACGAAGGATATTTCCTTCTATAAGCATATTCTCATCAATCTACTGCTTATTGTAACTAAAACAAAGTCATCTAGCAGCGTTATGGATGATAAGAAGAAACCAATAAAGAAGCCTGGATCTAAGGTTCTTGCTTTTGCTAAAGACGAAACTTTTTCTCCTATTCATAAATAGGCCTCGAATAAAGTTGTTTCCATTAAGAAGAACTCTTTTATTTCGACCCTAACGGAGGTTAATTCCTTTCTTGAGGATTTTGGTATTACTAGCATCGTTGTTATTCCTCATGGTGCATAAGATACTATCTATAAGCCTTCGAAGGGGATTATTGCATATAATGCTATTCACATTTGGCATAGAGCTTTTTATCCTTTTCCTCCCTTTGTGATCCTTCGCTTCCTTCATCGTCTAAATGTTGCTTCGATCTAGCTTTCTTCCAAATGTGTATACTTATTTGCATGGATTAGAAGTACTTTCTCTGAATTCTAGTGGTTCTTCCTTTGATGTTGTGGGTTTGGAATAGTTGGTTCATTTAGCTAAATTGAATAGAGAAAATCCTCTGATTTATAGAGCAAATCCCCTACCAAAGCTTATCAACAAAAATATTAGTAAATCCAATAACTGGATAAATAGTTCTTCTATACTCGATCTCCCTTGGATATTTATGGAACTACATCTAAATTTAGTAATTATTTTGAGATTCTTGCCACTGCATTTCGTATTCGGCTTCATTTTGCTTAATCATTATGGTTTGGTTGACTTTCCAAGAGCCATCCCAAAGACGCCCAACACCAAAATTATAGAAGCGATGGAAAAGATGAATGTCGCTTATTCTACTTTTAGAGGGCCCTATTAATATTAAATATTCTGGTAACTCATTCCATTCTTCCCTTGGGGCAGAGGATGCTAGATGTCCTCCCGTGATGCAATGTTCTCCGAAGGGAGTGTGATATTTGTCGAAAGCGACCCTCATAGCTTTTCTAGCACCTCATCCATAAGTCTTGGTTATACTTATAGATTTCGAATTTTCTTTTAAAATTTCAAAGAAATCTTTATTTATTTTCCAAACACTCTTTCATTCATTTAAGCTACTACTTTCGGTACCCTGCCTATCACTACTCTTTCCAAAGCTTCCCTAGCTTGTCTCAAAAGACAAGGAAAGAAAATGAAAATTTTGGCATTGGAGTGGCGATACGAAAAAAACAGCTTGTATCTCTAGCAGAAGGTCAAACTAGGAAGAAAGCCAAGGTGACTAATTCTATATATTTTGCTACTTCGAAGGGGGAGAACGGGAGTATAACATTTACCATTATAGTTGCCATACAATCTTCCAACGATCCCCATTCGAATGTCGAAAGTGAAATTTTGTTAACAGATCTTGTTTCTGGAGCAGATCCTTCATTGCATACTGATCTTTCCAGTTCTTCTATTTCTTTGAATGAAATGCAAAAGGCACTGAGTCTCGCTTCACTCACTTCTACTACTTCCAATATTATTGGTTTTTTTGCCCCCTTTTTTTTCGGAAACTATTTTTTCAGACTTGGTGAAATCTGTTGTTGATTCTCCTTCATTTGCTTATCCAAATATACCTTCGAGTTCTCCCACGGATCAGGAGACCATTATTTCTTAACAGTTATTGGTAATTCCTTGACCTTTGTTCCCTCTTAATCATTATATTTTCTCCTTTTCATATTCCTTCTTCTGCGTTTGTAGCTTTTCAGGCATTGGTTTTCTCCACAAAGAGATATTATTGAGCTGTTAGAGCTCAAAGAAGAAAATAGAGCCTTGAAGACCCAAGTTTCCACTTTATCCGTAGCTAAGGAGGAAGCTTTGAAGGAGCTGGATGTTACGAAGGCTGTCATTTCCAAGAGAGAAAATACCATATAAACCCTCTCTAACTAGAATTTGGAGCTAAATATTTCATTGGACCATTCTTAAAAGGAAAGAGAGGATCTTGGTGCTAAGTATGCAACACACTATTCTGACCTCAAGAAGGACTTCCTAAAGGAAAAAGAATCTCTTCCAAGGTACTCACCGCTTTTTCTAATGGCAAAAGGAAGGTATATGATTTCTTGACTAACTCTTATGGTGAAATCTTGGTCGATACTTTTGTAGACGCTCTCGTAGTTTCTTATTCTACGAATAAGGATAAGTATGCAGATTTGTGTTTCCACACATTGCCACCGGAAATAGTTGAAAGGTTCCAAGAAAAGCTCGAAAATCTCTGAAAGGGGGTTAAAGTTCCTTAAAAAGAGGTAGTGGACGCGAATGATCTTCTTTCTTTTAAAATTCCAATTATTGACGAAGAGGATTCTGATAAGGAGGATGGTGATTTTGGGGAGACTCCGGATGAAAGTGATGCAGATGGTACTTCTACTGATGAAGATGATGACAACGGTGGTGCTAATGGAAAATCCAATAGTGATAATATTGGAACAAATCGCGATGGTCGTGAAGCACATCACGATGAGAGCCACAAAGCGGATCGAAAGCCTTCAAGGGGAGTTAAATTGTCTAATAAAGGAAAATCTGCTTCCGATGTTGAAAATTTAAACCAACCGGGACTCACTGAATTGACAAACCCTTCATTGGCTTCCGATCCCAATACCTCTAAAGGAAAGGATTTTGTGGCACAAACTTTTTCTCATGATTCTTCTTATATGATTTTATTTTCCTTTAAATCTCACTGGTTCGCTAGCAATCAGGTCATGCAATTATTTTAAATAACGTTAGACACAGCGAAAGCATCTGATGTCTTTTAGAGATAAGCTTAGTAGGAAGCAGTTAGAAATAAACTCCTTGAGAAGGGAGTTAGATAAGTAGATTATAGATTATTACAACTTATCTGACAAATACTATGAGTTTGATAAGAGTGATGCTAGTTTGATGTTTCTCAAAAGTGAGGAAGCGGGTTCTTGCCTAAAAATGGCTCGCCTTCAAAACCAAAGACTCAACAATGAAAATAATAAGTTGATGACACATTTCTGGGTGTTGATTGAAGAGAGTTCTCTTGATGGGATTTCTTTAGGAGGTCTACTGTCATCACACAAATGGGATTATTCATGCCTTGGAAAGTATAGTGGAGGTTTGCGTTGGTGCTTCCATGAAAAGTATTTTAGTGAGATTAGCCATGATCTTGATCTGAGAATAACAAGGAATCTACCAAGAGTCTATTCATTACATGTTGATGTACCACCCCGGATTTTATAAACAATAATTAACTATAAAATATTAATAAACCAAATATTAATCAAAATAATATTCATAATTAGACAACGGGACTAGTACCATTGTGTCTGTTGCAATTTTCTGATTAAAATGGACACTTGGTTTGCTAAAATCGAAGTTAAAATGAATTAGTTATAAATTAAAGAAGAATTCAAAAATTAAATAAATAAAAAAAGTGAAATAAACATTCACTAGGCAACCCAACCCATATGGGTCGACACGTGTGTCGACTCAAGCTAAGGTGGGTCGACTCCTGTGTCGACCCATGTATGCGTGTGGGTCGACCCAACTTAGAGAATTGTAGTGTCGTGGACTATACGTAGGCAACAAACAATATTTAATTTTCAACGTTAAGTCTAGCAAGATTGACATTGTTTTATTGGTTTATTTTAAACTATAGGCTGACGTGGCACTTTCTTATTGGTTCAGTGACATGGATGGACCAGATCTAATCTTGGATTTGAACGACCGAGGGCAGCCACTAAATCCTATAAATAGACCAACAGAGCCTCTCTCATTTCTTTACACCCATTATGGCTTCTTATTCTTCCCCAGGCCTACCCTCAAAATCAGGAAAGGCCACCTAATTAAATTTTCAAGGGGTGAGGAGTAGTACTTAAGTTTTTAACATGTTTTCTTGTAAACAGTTCTAGAGGTAGAGGTTCTGCTAGATTTTTGAACAAGGCCACGAAGGAAGATTTGTTCATCAGATCTGTGAGTATTTGCAAAACTTTTAGACTAGTTATTTGCGTATGAATATTTAGTCAATTAAGTAGTTTTAATTTGCAAGTTTTATGTTTACAATGTTTATATGTTTAGTTTTTCTATAAGTTACTATAATTTATTTACTGTCCATGCCTATTTCTTTCCAGTTGTTTCTTGTTTATAAGTAATTCTCCTTCTTTTTATCCCCTTCTTTATAGTTTACATTTATGTTTATACCCATTTTTATTTACTTTTGCTTATTTTGAGTCTATGCTTTGTGAGTAGCCTAGGTCGTTTCCCTTTACCTTTAGCGTTGAGCCTAGGCCTGAAAAGAGCCTAGGCCTTTATCGCTATATGTGCGTTAAATTGGATTAATGTTGAAATTGAATAAGAAAGGAACTTTTGGGCATACCGAAACTGATTAAGTATTGTAATCATATTAGACTGTAGATTGTGGATGAAACCTTAATAGTAATGGGAGAACATGTAAACTAGAATAAATTGGACTTAACTGGACATTAAGTAACATGTGGAACGGTTGTATAAAGAGGTAGCATTAATTATAAATGTTAACTATAGTCTAGTTTATAAAATGCGGTTATATTGGGATTATTAATAAAACTTAAATATTTTAAATTAAATTTTAAAATTAATAAGCTAAGATAGAAGGAGTCTGTTCCGCAGCTTAGGGCTGATTGGAGAAGATAAGTGGCTCATAGATTAGGTCTGTTCCGGTAGAGTGGGTTGATTAGGGAAGATAAGAGGTCTAATAACATATTGAAATCCTAGTTTAGGTCCGTTCTGGTAGCATGGGGCTGATTCGGGAAGATAAGAGGCCAAATAAAATATTTAATGTGGACAAACTCTAGGGGTGACTTGTGTCAGTTGCATTTTTTTGGTTAGGAACCCGTATCATTCAGTATCTCTTTGTTATCATTGAGGTCTCACATTAGGTAAAGGCCGAGGCACACTTTACTGTACGGGATAGTAAGAGGTACAAACAAGGTGGTTACAAATGCATTTCGGCTGAACGATGAGCATGCATCATCCCGATTGGGGAAGATAAGAAGTTGTAACGCCTGTGATTACAACTATGTCCTTTTAGTTGACGGATTCAGGATTGATAACCCTGAAATCCATAGCTGGCATAGGATATCACATTATGGGTAAAGTAGCCGATCAATGGGTAGAAACTAGGTAAAGCTATGATATCTCAGCAAAGAATGTACAAATAACTCTGATCTATTTTTCATTGAGAATAACCAGGTTACATGAGAGTAATCATTAACAAAAGTAACAAATTATTTGTACCCTTGCTTAGATACAACTATATAAAGACCCCAAATATCTGAATCTATCAAATCAAATGTAGAACTAGCTCTCTTATTTACTCTATAATAAGAACTACTACGATGGTGTTTGGAAAATTGACATGACTCACAATTTAGAATAGACAACGAATTAAATTGTGGATATAGATTCTTGAGTAATGATAATGAAGGATGACCTAACTAAAAATGTATTTTATAAGCAGAATTTACACTTAAGTAAACAATATGTTCAGGTAGCATATCCGTTAGAGTATATAGCGACTATATACATTACCTTTACCAATATTCCTCCTCGTTATAAGGTCCTGAATCACACAATGATCGGGGGAAAAGGATATGCAGCAATTAAGATTACGAGTAACCTGACTCACTAATATCAAGTTGAAAGATAAGTTTGGCAAATACAATACTGAATTTAGTGGCAACAGAGTACGTGAATTCACATTTCCAGTTCCTTGAACATGTGCTTGTGATCCATAAGCTAATGTAACATCACAACTTGATTCATTTAGGTGAAATCTGAAATCAAATGAGAATTACCTGTCATATGATCTGTTTCTCCAGAATCTGTAATCCACTTTGACGATTGTTTCTCTGAGTTTGTAATAGTCGTAACAGACGGTGATGAGATTTGATCTGATGCAGTTTTCTTCAGTGACTCTTGGTACTGTGTATACTTATCAAATTCATCAACTGCCACCAAAACTGTCTTAGTGGAATTTGATGCACTACTAGACATTGAATTCTTGTACTGCAACTTTCTATACTCAAACTTTGAATGACCGGGTTTCTTACAATATGTACAAAACTTGTTCCGATTCGACGGCATGAACATTTGAGAAATCTGCTTTTGAGCATTGATCTCTATTGTTCTATGATGGATTGGTCTTACCATTGCTGATTAATGCACTTCCATTCGCTATACTGGATAACTTGCAATCTATGTACGAAGAATTCAACTAAATACTTCTTGCAAAGATGAAATATCGGATCCTAATCAGATTTGTGATTTTGCTGATTCAAACTCCAATGATAATCCAACTAGATAACATTATAGCCAATTGCTCTCTCTTATGCTGCTAAATCTTAACATCTGGACTGATTGGAAGAAGTAGATTGGACTCTTCGTAAGTCTTCTTAAAATTCATAAAATAGTTCATCAGAGCTCTTTACTGCTCGATAAAGTGATCTACAAACATCATACATTCTGGTTAGATTTCCTTTACCATAATACAAGAAATCCAGATATTCCATAAGCTCCTTCACGAATTCAATAATCCACTGACCTCGCTATCAATATAATTTTTAATTTGAAGAAACAACCAAGCATCATTTCTTAACCACATTATATCCTTCTCTTCCTTTGATGCCAGATCTAGTGGATTTTATGTAAGATGTCCGTTTTTATCCATACTTCGAAGATAAAGACGAATAGTTTTACTCTAATTTAGATAATGAAAATTATTCAATTTATGGTCAGTGGTCTTCGGCATCAATTGCATCACATCCACGGTAACTTTATTTCCACTCATCGTGCCTTGAATCGTCTTATTGATGGATATGAAAAGATAACCCTAGGTGGATTCAAAATTTGAAATCTTAATGCTCTGAAACCATGTTCTCAATAGGAGGAAAGAAGCATTTATTTCATTCAGCTTTAAAAAGCTTGTCCACGAATTACATCAAATAGCTTATATACACACAGCCCATACACACACCAGCCCACACACACACCAGCACACACACACACACACACATTAATGGGCCGAACCCACTTAACTTGTAAGCCTGCTAACCAATGTCATGTAAAGAACAAACACACACGCACCTAATTACATATTAACATATCTACACAAATCCTCACAACCATAATCGAAGGGAAAGTTCAAGTCCCATGTGCTATTTTAAACCAATGTGATAAATATCTCATGAATCTACGAAAAACTACTGTTAGAAAATGAATGAAATAGTGTATTGGAGAAGAAAGATTTGCATTGGTTATTATTGAAACAAAGTCCTACATCGGGGAATATTTGTACCAACTCCTCTATACATAGAGTAACCTATCATAATATATCGAACAAATAAGAATGAGGACATGAAGACTTGAATGGATGAGGCAATGTAGGCATGAAAGCCTTCATATTAATATTAAAATGTCAAAGATAAGGCCTTGGGCACTCGTGATTAAATGAGCTTCCGGATGCCGCTTGGGCCTACTACGCTGAAACGGCTAATTCTGGACTTCACATTTGACCATTGGCCCCAAGCACACGTGCGCACGTCTGCTAGTTAAAGGGTCACAACCTTTCCAACAGTCGCGATCGCTCCAAATAGGCACCTCCTCCAGTCTATATATACGCAGCTAGAAAACGAGACCATTCATTCAATTTCTACTCGTTCTTTTTGCTTCTTCTTCCCATAATACTTTGTGTTCTGAGTTCTATAATCACTTCAATTCGCCGTCGTTCTGCTTGCATGCACAACACTGCAGGGCAGGCCCGTTTCATCCTGAGAAACAAATTGTTCACAACCTTCGATGCCTACAAGGGGCAATATTATTTCAAGGACATAGTTCTACGCTGGACTTGGACAAATCAATGGGTACTTCTCTGACCTTTTGCAACAAATTGAAAGCTGTTCTGTTCCGTAACATTTTTGTATCAAATTTTGTCACGCTTTATATTGTTGCTATTTTTCGTTTAATTAAGAAAATTAGTAACGCTTTTCAATTGTGACTAATTCTGAATTGTTTAATATCGTTGTTAAACTTACTATCAGATTCGTAACACTTTTCTGTAGTTGCGAATAGCTTAATTTAACGTTGCAAAATCCATGTATACATATACTAAAATGATTGAAAAGGAAGGAATGTTTTTGTAAATAATTGGCAATGGCATGGCATTTAGGAATTGGAAATAAGTACCATGTTACTAGCGTAGGCATAAGTATCATGTTGAAAAACATAAGATTAACCTTCCAACTTGCTTCTTCAAGGTATCACGAAACTTTCTGTTATAATGTTCATTCAATTTCCACAATAGATGTCTTAAATTTTAGATGCTATAACAAGTGGGAAAACCTTAGATCAACGATTTAACCTGTATGTTTTTTGTAAAATAAAATAAAATTAATTGTTAGCGAGATTTGACAGTTGCAAACTAACTACACCAAATCGTGTGAAGCAAAAATAAATAAAATGTTCATAACATGTGTTCTTAAACATCTCAAATTTAATTTACATAATCATTTCCACTATTGTTTACCTAATCTATGAAAATCAATATTTTTCTTATCATATCATTATTATTACCTAATCTATGTAAATCAATATTTTTCTTATCATATCATTATTTGACATTTAACTAAAATTAATAATAATATTATTATTATATAACATAATTATTGGATTTTTCATTGTTATATATGATGTACTCCTAATACCAACAATAATAGCAAGTTCATCTATGGTGTGTGTATGTGTTTGTACACACACACACACACATACACATACACACACATCTATTTTAAATGATATTCCAAGCATTTCGCTGGTTATCTTGACACATATATCCTTTTATATACTAAATTTAAGACTCAATTATTCACCTATTGCGAATATTATGTCCATTACGAGTTGCTTATGAATCTGATGCATTGTTAAAGGTATATATCTAATTTCCTAATTTATATAATTAATATATGGACTTCCACTTCGTAGCATGACTACATGTAGCATGTATTATGTAGCATTTGTCCATCATCTTCTGTTTTTGGTGTCCAACGTTTATGCTAGTGTCCTTTCAAAGAATCATAACTAAAAAATAAAATGACCATGGCGTAAAATTACAATGGTCCAGTTCGGTCCAAGACGAAAATGCATTTAGTTTCTTTTGTTTAGAATACAAATTATTGACAAGACGAGATCGATGCGAATATGTTCATTAGAAAACATTAGATGTTTTTTCATTGTTCAAATATTATTTGGGTTGTACAAAAGTATCCGAGTTTAATGCTTGTTCAGTTCGCGTCGGTTCAAATATCTTATAAAACATATATTCGCCTGATTCGACTTGACTCATTTACACATATATACATTTACAACTTGTTTATTTTTAAAATATAGGAATCGAACAATGAAGTATGTTAGGAAAAAACATGTAAGTTGTGGTAAGTGATTATGCCAATGTGATGTGATGCTTCAGCTTTGAATATGTGTATCGAGCTTTCAAACGTGTTAAAAGTTTCTTTCAGCTAATTCAAAACTCCCTTTCCAATAATTGAATAAACCTCCATCTGTCCTGTTACCACAAATATTATAGGTATTCATCTAACTATTTTGGGATGCTATGTCACACTCCTGTGATATAGAAAGCATTTGAAAGAGCAACCATAAGACATTTATGTGGAATATGTGCCTTTGGGCATTTGAGCATGAAGGACAAGCGTCTGTTTGCAGCTCCGAAATAGGGTATTCAGACAGATATTGTAATTATGACTTTTAATTTAGAAAAACTATATTTTTCTTTTTCGAGATGTTGAATAAAAACACTTATACTAAAGAAGGGGTAGTCTATTGTGTCAATTATAGTGTATTAGATGGCATATACAATATATGTCCAGTTAGTGACGTACGTAGAAATCTGGTTCAGTGGGGGCAAAAAATAGAAAAAAATTATATATACGAGTCAAATAGATCCAAGTGCATGGTTATTTTATTTTCGATGTATAGTATATATATATATATATATATATATATGTATGTATGTATATTGCTATCCTACATAATCACAGAAAATAACTTGTTTTTTTTTTGTTCGAAAAAACAAGAAATTTTTGTAAGTTTCATATACTAAAAAATATTCAATAACCAACTATTTTAAATTTAACCAAATTACATTTATTATCTTGCTGTGCAATCTAAAAATTATTATAGTTATAATTTTTTTAGTATTTTCAATATTTTCAGCATTTAGTATCTTGCCGTGGAGTGGAAGTAATGGAAGGTTGATTAATCCATTTTGAGAACGGCAGAGGCTCACAGGCTGCTGCGGAGGCCGCTGGCAAAGCAAGAGAAGGAATTTGAGCTGCTAATCGATGTTGGCTCCCTGACCTAGCTGTCGCTGCAGCTGACGGGTGTGACGACCCCAAACTCCCATAGTACGAAAGCAAGGATAATCATTGGAATATAACACATAAACAATAACAGCAGAACTGAAATATAGAATTACAGCAGATAAAGTACATCAAATTACACTGGGAATAATATATCATTAGAGTTACATAGCATAATAGGATCATACTTAGTACATGATACAGTTTCAACTTAATATAAAATGTCTGCAGTAGAATCAAACACAATATACTAAATGAAGTATGAACAGCATAATAGAAATGATAAGATCCATCTTCAGCTCCATAGCTATCCAAAATGAGTCTGCTAAAATCTGTATGCAAGGATGCCCGTATGGAAAAGAGGGTACCTGAGTTTGCAAAGTGAAACAAACTACGAGTCAGTCATGAGACTGGTATGAGAAATCTATTTAACCTATTTAATAATAAGGCTAATCACAGGACCACGCCGCTAACGCGGAACATGTTTACTCTATTGGATTTCCAGTGCATATATAAAGTAAATTGTTAAACAACGCAATGCATTTTAGAAAAATGAAACCATTATAAGACTCAAGTCCCATCGCACAATGCAACGCAAACCGGAGGACAGAATTTTACCTTATAATGGTAAAAAATGCTTGACACGGTAAAAACGGATTTAATATTATTATTAGTGTGTATATGTTTTCAAAAACATTTCAATCATAATGTATCAATCATAGACGGCATAGTTACCATATACTATGTCGTCAAAAATAGGTTTACAATCAAAACCGTATGGGTCGTATTGGAAGTTGGATTTCCATCATGAACCAAGGCAAGGGATCATCCTTACCAAATTCGAGACAATCTAGCCCATGTCTCAGGACTCAAACTCAGGTGAGCTCTTAAAAGCGCCTGGACCGGTCCACAAATAATGTTAGTGGATCAGTAATGCCTGAACAATATGTCTCCCCGCCCTATGAGGCGTAAATAGAGCCACTGGGGACTCAAATCCAAGGTACCTCGCTTTCCATCATCCACATAAGTAAAAATATCTAGGCTTGTAAAACCCCGACACCACTTCTAGCTAGAAAGAAATGCATGTTCTCCCTGAGGTCCTTCTCCTGTTTCTGCTTCATACCGGGGTGTGAGGCTCGTGAAGTAACATTATACACAAAGCTATGCTACAATAAAGCTATGCTTTGATCATCAACCACAAGGCTCTACTTTTCAATAATAAGCCTTGATCATTTTCATCTTGGCATGCCACACTGACAATTCACGCCATGTGATCGATAACTATCAATATATAACCTCTGAGCTCGTGCGTCTCAGAGAAGGGTGTTAAGCAAGGGAATAAATTCTCCGCCACCAAACAGATATATATTAAATAGAGATCAATCAGCACATAATAAAATCCAATGTCAGGCATACATCCATTTACAAGTCCATTCTGGGTCTGAACAAAACCGGAGACACCTTATTCCTCGTCCCATATGTACAATACGGAAGAGAGGTGCTCGCAAATCCGTACAATCAACAAGTACGTCTGGACAACTACCACTGTAACCCTTTCCTGGGAGCAAATCGGTCCAGGGCATCAGTAGTCATCCATTCGATGTGAAGGTCGTTGGTCTTCAATCACCGTCTTCAAATCTTCGACTTCCAATCGTCGTATAATTATTTGAAATGAGAGTTAACTCGGACTTTTCAAATAATTCTCGAATGTATATAATTTAAATCAATTCTTTTCATTCCATATCGTTTATAATATTTTACAATGATTTATCGCTATTTTTATTTATCTAAAAATAGCCATTTTCAATTAAACGACGCTTCGGGTCATTACATGGCCTTGGCGCTATTTTCAAAAAAAATTGATTTACAAATTTCTCAAAATCTAACCGTTGGATCTCAGCGAATTTTATATCGCTGGAAAGATCTTTCCAAAACGAACTCAAGGTTCCAGTTTTGGGAAAAATCCGATGGTAGGATCTCTCGGTATAATCTTTTGAAGTCACGATTTCAAAACGCGAACTACATCAGCGTGATTCGTTTTATTTTAATTTATATTTATATATAAGTATATAAATATAAATCGTTCGACGATTCCAACACCATTTTCAATTCAACATTGATTTTTTTATATATGAAATCATATATTACATAAAAATGAAATTTTTAATGTCAATACAACTTCTTCCAACGTTGAATCTTTTATATGATTCATATATTACATAAAAATGTAATTTGTTTTATCCTTCATTTATTACATTAAAAATGAAATCTTATTATTTATCCCTTTATTCCATTGAAAAATGTAATCCTTTATTTCAGTATGTTGTTACATTGAAAAATGTAAACTTTTATTTCAATATATCATTACATTGAAAATGCAAACTTTTATTTCAATAAATTATTACATTGAAAAATGTAATAATATATTTCAGTATATAATTACATTTAAAAATGTAATCTTTTATTTCGGTATATAATTACATTGAAGAATGTAATCTTTTATTTCGGTATATAATTAGATTGAAAAATGTAATCTTTTGTTTCAGTATATAATTACATTGAAAAATGTAATATTTTATGTCAGTATATAATTACATTGAAAAATATAATCTTTTATTTCTGTCTTTATTTACATATAAAAATGTAAATTCTCACTTCATTCTTTATTTACATATAAAAATGTAACTTTTGATTTCATAATTTATTTACATATTAAAAATGTATCTTTTGAGTTCAATATATGATCACATTGAAAAATGTAATTTTTCATTTCAATATATGATTACATTGAAAAATGTAATTTTTCATTTCAATATATGATTACATTGAAAAATGTAATTTTCATTTCAATAAAAATGTAAAATTCAATGTTAATACATTTCTATATGACAAATGACTATTTTTAATGATGACAATTTTTGATGCTGCATTACATTCAAAGTGTATATTTCTATCTAAACACATTTATGTTTAACAATGTCTATTTTTAATCTTGAATTACAATAAAAATGTATATTTTAATATAAATGAATTTCTATTCAACAAATGACTATTTTTAATGTTGGGTTACATTAAAAATATATGTTTTTTAAAGTAAAGACATTTTAATACAACAATGTTCATTTTAATATAAAATCTAGTGTAAATACATTTCATATAGCAATGTGATATTTTAATGTTTTCATATACATTGAAATGTAAATTTCCAATGTAAATATATTTCTACATCAAAATGTTTATTTTAATATTTTCCTATACATTGAAATGTAAATCTAATGTAAACACATTTTTATTTCATAATGTTTTATTTTTAATGTATCATTTACATTAAAATGTGAAATCTAATGTCAAAATATTTTTATATCCAAATGTCTATTTTAAAGTTGCATTACATAAAAAATGTAAAATGCAATGCAAATACATTATATTACATTACATTAAAAATGAAAGATCACATGTAAATTCATTTTTCTCTAAATGTTTATTTTAATGTCACATTTACATTGAAAATGTAAAATCAAATGTAAATTCTTTTTTATGTATAAATGTTTATTTTTAGTGTTACATTTACATTAAAAAGGTAAAATTAAATGTAAATTCATTTTTATGAAACAAATGCCCATTTTTGTTTACATTGAAATTGTAGATTTTATGTTGACATAAAATGATCATTTTCATATATATATTTGAAAAATATTTTTCATATATATATATATATATAATCTGATTATCATACTATTCAAACAATTAATATATAATAACATGAATACTTTATAACATAAAAATATTTCAAAATTTTCGGCAGCATAACGGCAGGGTAATTAAAACCGGCACCGTCCCGATGTATGGATCCTCGCACTACCCGAGGTCTTGCGGCGTTTACAAGGGGTTTAATTTCCTAATACATTTTTCTAGGCAGTCTAATGCCACAATATCAATCAATTTCATTTTTCAACCACAATCAAATACCAAAAATCAACCAATTACATACCAAAAAAAAAATCAAGTCGTTCATGGTCTGTGGACGACGGGTGTCGGAAATTTCCAAACTCCGTCTACATCCTAATATAATTTTTTTTTTAATTAATTCGGATTCAGAAATCTCACATTGTTGTTTAATTCTTTTAAATCTGTCGAATGCTCCAAAAATTATTAGGTCAATTCTAAAATGTAGATCTCGATTTTATCGTCCCAATGAATCATGTTTCATCGAATTTCATTATTGTATGATCGAGATATGAATTTTTAAAGGTTAATGACGGGTTTGAAATTAATTAAGGAATTAAATAAATAAATAAAAACCTTTCTTCCTCCTCAACACTACAGCCGCTGTTTTCTCGTTGGTGTTCGAAACTAGGGTTCAACTTCGCTATCAGCACAAGGATCGAGATGACGATTTGAAGACACCACGTCGGAGAGCTTCGAGGCGCGCGTAGAATGGCGGTGGTGGGCCCCCCTGCGATTGCAGATCGACCGAGCGACGGTGGTGGAAAGTTGAGGACTTCGGGGTCGCTGTTCTGAGAGGATACTCCACTATAAGATCCAAACCATGTATGGAATTGGAGAAGAAAGTGTTCTCCACAATATCCTCAACAGGAGTGGTGGATTTCGTCGAGGGGATTTAGAGTAATCGAGGAGAAAAGAATTAAAGAGCCGCCACCGTTAGTTTTAGGGTTACGAGTTTAACACAGTATGTTTTACTGTGTATACGCGTATATATACTGTATATGTATTTTTTTTTTATTTTTTCATTTATTTAATTCTTTTAATTTATATATTGCTCTTAACTCCAAATCAAACCCAACAAGTAACTCCGCAAGCTAAAAAACCCCGTTTCGGACACAATGGGATATGTCCCATAGGCCCATTCGACTATTTCAGTCAGTTATTTTTCAAATTAAATAATAAAACATTTAATTATTTAATTTGATCGAACATTTTAATTTACCGGGGCCACATACTGACTCCAAAAATTCCTGAAAAATAGATCTAGCAATGTTTTGACGATACGGTACTAATAAAATTAATTTCGTCGAATTTGGAGACCGTTTGAAAACTGGCCATTTTCTGGTGGATCGAAATTGACTGAAATTGACAAAACACATTTTCTTTTGCCATGCGCACATATGAATTCCAAAAATTATGAAAATTGGAATCCTTCAATAATTTGACATTCCGGATCCAACTAGGGTGGTTTCATCGAAAACGGAGGTCGTTTGCAAAATGGCTATTTATACGGGCTATATATTATGTTAAATTCCATAGCGACTATTCTGAATATTCAACTGACCATAACTTTTGATTCCTGCTATGAAATTTCAATTTTTTGGATTCGTTGGAAAGACATTCTTAAACAGATTCTAATATTTTTGGTTTCACTAAAATATGATTTATTTTGCATCCTGTACAGTCAGTCAAATTTCAAATTCAAATTTTCAAACAACCGTGCTATTTCTAACTCCTTTTAAAATAAAATAAAAATATTCGTTCTAATTTCGATTTAAATAAATTTTTAATCGTAATTATTTAAAATAAATTATTTTAACTTTTTAAAATTCAATAAAATAGCCATTTTTTTTTAAATTGGTTCTGATTTTACGGGTTGGTACAATCTACCCCACTTAAAATCTTTTCGTCCTCGAAAAGGAAACAACAGTAAAGTAGGAAACAAAACGGAAAATGTAAAATATGGTAAATGTACCTTGCCCTAGAGCTTGTCACAGATATTCACTTTGCACTGGGGATAAGCCTGTTTGATGCTATCCTCGGTCTCCCATGTACAGTCTCTAGGATCTTCGCTCCACTGCACTTTGACTAAATGAATTCTTTTGTTCCTCAGAACTCAGGTTTCTTTTCCAATGATCTTAACTGGCTCCCTTCTAACTTCTTAGCTCGGGGTAATCTCCAAAACTTGTTGTGCAGCTTCCTCCACAATCAAGTCTGGATCATGTACATGCTTCCGGAGTTGAGACATATGGAATACATCATGTACCCCTGGCAACAAGTCAAGCAATTGAACCCTGTAAGCAAGAGTTCCAATTCTTTCTAGAATAGGGAATGGACCAATGAATCTAGGAGCCAACTTCCCAGTCTTCCCAAAACGAATTACTCCTCTTAATGTAGAAACCCTCAACTACACATAATCGCCAACAACAAATTCTAAATCTCTTCTTCTTGAATCTGCATAACTTTTCTATCGCCTCTGAACTGTTAGTAATCTTTTCTTAATGAAATCAACTTTGTTTGAAGCTTCACGAATCATGTCGGGACCCAATACTAGTCTATTGCCTGGTTCAACCCAACATGCGGGAGATCTACAAGGCCTGCCATACAATGCTTTGAATGGAAACATTTGCAAGCTTGGTTGATAGCTGTTATTATAAGAGAACTCAATCAAGTGATCTTCCCATGATCCGCCAAAGTCAAGACTACAAGCCTGCAACAAGTCTTCCAATATACGGTTCACCCTCTCAGTCTGGCCATCTGTTTGAGGATGATATGTGGTGCTCAGATTTAATGTTGTCCCCAGTTCTTCTTGGAATGCTTCCCAGAATTTACTAGCGAATATTGGGTCACGGTCACTAACAATGCTAGTGGGAACTGCATGTAGTCGGATAATTTCTTTGAAATAAATTTTCGCCAAGCTTTGAGTTGTTCTAGTTGATCTAACAGGAATAAAATGGGTAGACTTCGTGAAACGATCATCGATCACCCAAATACTGTCATTACCTTTCCTGATTCGGGGTAAGCCATCAATAAAATCCATGGAGATTTGATCCCACTTCCAACTTGAAACTTCTAGTGGTTGTAACAATCCTGTAGGTTTTTCTGGTCACTCTTAACTTGCTGGCAAGTAGAACACCAGCTGACATAAATGAAGATGTCTCTTTTCATACATTTCTACCAGAATGTGTTCTTGAGATCATGATACATCTTGCTCACCCCTGGATGAATACAAAGCTTGGATTTGTGACGTTCATCCATTACTTCTCTTCTAAGCTCAGGAATATTCGGGACACAAATTCGGCCTTTTAACCTCAGAACTCCCTTGTTATCAATTTGGAAACTCGAGGGTTTGCCTTCCCGAACTCTTTTACTAATTCTCTATATAAATTCATTATCCTTCTGAAGATATGATATTTTGTCAATTAATGAAGGTGTAATGATAAGGTTGGCGGCGATCGCATTCTTCCTGCTGAGCGCATCGGCTACAACATCGGCTTTTCCTAGAGTATGCAAGATGTCCAGATCATAGGCCGCGAGAAATTCTAACCAACGTTACCGCCTCAAATTCAAGTCCCTTTGGGTGAACATATACTTCAATGATTTATGATCTGTGTATAATTCGAACTTCTCACCCAAGAGATAGTGTCTCCATATCTTCGAAGCAAAAACGATGGATAAAAACTCAAGATCATGAGTAGGGTATCTCTTCTCATGTGGCTTCAATTGACGGCTAGCATGAGCAACTACTTTGTCTCTTTGCATTAGTACCGCACCAATACATTCAATAGAAGCATCAGTCCAGACCTTCAAATCTTGATTGCCATCAATAATAGTCAACACTGGAGCAGTGGTCAACCTCAATTTCAGCTCTTGGAAAGCTGCTTCATATTCAGGTTTCCAATTAAACTTTGTATGCTTCTTTGTAAGCTTCGTTAATGGACAAGATAGTTTTGAAAAATTCTTAATGAATTTCTGATAATAGCTAGCCAATTCTAGGAAACTTATGACTTGTGTAGGAGTGCTAGGCTGCTTTCAATCTTGAATGGCTGTGATTTTGCTAAGATCCACTGAAATTCCTTCCTTCGATACTACATGACCGAGGAACTTCACTTCTTCTTGCCAGAATACACATTTAGAAAATTTGGCTTTTAATACATTCTTTCTCAAAATTTCCAAAACTTGTTCCAAATGCTTTTCATTCTCGGCAGTTGACTTGGAGAAGATTAAAATATCGTCAATGAATACCAGCTCAAATTTATTTAGGACATCGCGGAATACTCGATTCATTAAATCGACAAAGTAAGCAACAACGTTGCATAAGCCGCACGACATTACTAACCATTCATAAAATATGTCTGGTCCTCTGAAAGCTGTCAGAGGAACACATTCTTCGGCTATACGCAGTTGATGGAAACCTGTAGCCAGGTCCATTTTAGAAAATACTTTAGCTCCATTCAAACGATCCAATAAATCATCTATGCGGGGCAATGGATATTTATTCTTGAGTGTATGCTAATTTAAATCTCGGTAATCCACACACAGTTTGAGAGTACCGTCTGACTTTGGAAAAAACACTACTGCAGCACCCCAATTTGAAAAACTAGGCCTGATCAGACCTTTCCACAAAAGCTATTTAGTTTGATTGCACAATTCTTCTTTCTCTTTCCATGTCATTCATCGAACAGGATGTACGATTGGCCTCGCATTCCGAGCTAAATCAATCTTGAAGTCGATTTCTCTTCGTGGATTTAAGCTGTCAACTTCTTCGAACACATCCGCATAATTCTTGATGACAGGGATATCTTCAATAGGAGCAGGAGAAACATCAAGAGCAGACCAAAATTCTTTTCTATTTGAATTCAGACCTATGCATGGTATCGTTATAAATTTTTTATACTTAGTCTTCGCCTTAACGATTCTTTCTGCATATTTAACCTCGGCTTCATATTTGGTTAACCAGTCCAGCCCAAGAATGATGTCAAATTTAGGGAAATCCATGACGATTAAATTAAAAGAAAACCGGTAACGGAAAAATGAAATAGGCACTCTACAATACACACCAAGCATAAGAGAACCTCCTATCGGGTTATGAACTCTAACCGATTCCTTAAGGTTCCTTAGTTTTAACTTCAACTTCTTAACTGTATGGCTTGAGATAAAGCTTTATGACGTGCCGGTATCAAACAATACTTGAACTGGAATATTGTTGACAGTGAGGGTGCCTTCTAAAACATCTGGCCTTTGCTAACTAGCTGGGGTTGTTGGAGTTTCTGCTATTACATTTACATGAGCTACTACAGACTTCTTTGATAGCTGGCAATTCTTCGCAATATGACCTGACTGGTGGCACTTATGGCATTTTCTGCCCTCTTGCAACTTTTTATTGGATTTGGATTCAACATTCCTTTTCCACTTCGAAGTTTTGCAATTCCTCAGCAAATGTCGTGGCTTATTACAGTTATCGCATATGGCAGTCGTTAATGGTTCTTCTTTAGATTCAACCCTTTTCTTATCAGCTTTAGGCTTCTTACTGACTTCAGGCTATGAATTTGCCTCAGGTCTGTCAGTTTAAAACTTCCTTTTGCTGTTAGAACTGCCTTCCTCTTCATCTTACCAACCATGTTGTTTATCATTATACTCATAGCGGTAAGCCATTAGTATCATTTCAGAGAATGGGAGATTCACGTGAGCAAGTACTCTACCTTCGTATTTCTTTTAAAGTCCTTTGATAAATCTCAGATTCTTCCTTACAGGATCTTGAATTAGTTCTGGGGCAAAGCGAGAAAGTTCATTGAATTTATTCTGATATTCTTGAATGGTCATATCTCCTTGTTTCAGATTGTAAATCTCATCATATAGCCGCTCAGTTGCTTCTGGAGGAATAAATCTTTCTTTAAAAATTTCTTTAAATCTATCCCAGGTAATATTACCTTCCGGATTTTCCTTAGTAACAGTTTCCCACCGGATTATAGCTTCGTCTTTGAGTGCCCAAGATACCAGTAATCTTTTCTGCTCATCTCTCAGCTTTAAGCCTCCAAAAATTCTCTCAGTAGAACGCATCCACGCTTGTGTTTCAATCACGGATTCTTTGCCCGAGAATTGTACTCCACCCAGATTTCGATATTTTCATCACTAGATCTTCTAGATCAGGTTCTGGTTGTGGGAGCACGATTGGCTCATTAGATTGTCGAACCATAGAATTACTTCTTCTGTTTCTGCTACACATTCTCTACTATGTCTGCAAATAGCAGACAAAGAGTCATGCCAATAGAATAGATATTGTAAAGCATAGAGACATATATTTAAATGTAAATGAATCTATAGGGGTGTATTTTATTCTGTTATACTCATTCTAGGACATTACTAGTCCTACCTATGATGAGTTATTTGGTTTAGAATACTGCTGATTCTACTTCTGTCCGGTTATTAATATGTTATATTCCGAGCTAAGTTTAACCAAAGCTCTGATACCAACTGTGACGGCCCCAAACTCCCGTAGTACGAAAGCAAGGATAATCATTGGAATATAACACATAAACAATAATAGCAGAATAGAAATATAGAATTACAGTAGATAAAGTACATCAAATTACACTGGGAATAATATATCATCAGAGTTACACAACATAATAGGATCATACTTACTACATGATACAGTTTTAACTTAATATAAATTGTCTGCAGCGAAATCAAACATAATATACTAAATGAAGTTTGAGCAGCATAATAGAAATGATAAGATCCATCTTCAGCTCCATAGCTATCCAGAATGAGTCTGCTAAAACCTGTATACAAGGATGCCCATGTGGAAAAGAGGGCACCCGAGTTTGCAAAGTTAAATAAACTACGAGTCAGTCATGGGACTGGTATGAGAAATATAGTTAACCTATTTAATAATAAGGCTAATCACAGGACCACGCCGCTAATGCGGAACGGGTTTACTCCATCGGATTGCCAGCGCATATATAAAGTAAATCATTAAACAACGCAATGCTTTTTAGAAAAATGAAACCATTATAAGACTCAAGTCCCATCACACAATGCAACGCAAACCGGAGGATTGATTTTTACCTTATAATGGTCAAAAATGCTTGATAATATAAAAACGGATTTGATATTATTATTAGTGCGTATATGTTTTCAAAAACATTTCAATCATAATGTATCAATCATAAACGGCATAACTACCATATACTGTGTCGCCAAATTTAGGTTTACAATCAAAACCGTATGGGTCGTATTGGAAGTTGGATTTCCATCATGAACCAGGCAAGGGATCGTCCTTATCGAATTCGAGACAATCTAGCCCATGTCTCAGGACTTAGACAAGCTAGAAGTGGTGTCTGGATTAGTAATGCCTGAACAATACGTCTCCCCGCCGTACGGGGCGTAAATAGAGCAACTGGGGACTCAGAACCGAGGTACCTTGCTTCCCATTATCCACATAAGTAAAAATATTTGGGCTTGTAAAACCCAGACACCACTTCTAGCTAGAAAGAAACGCATGTTCTCCCTGGGGTCCTTCTCCCGTTTCTGGTTCATACCGGGGTGTGAGGCTCGCAAAGTAACGCTATACACAAAGCAATGCTACAATAAAGCTGTGCTTTGATCATCAACCACAAGGCTCTGCTTTTCAACAATAAGCCTTGATCATTTGCATCTTGGCATGCCACACTGACAATTCACGTCATACGATCGATAACTATTAATATATAATCTCTGAGCTCGTGCGTCTCAGAGAAGGGTGTTAAGCAGGGGAATAAATTCTCCGCCATCAAACAGATATATATTAAATAGAGACCAATTAGCACAGAATAAAATCCAGTGTCAGACATACATCCATTTACAAGTCCGTTCTGGGTCTAAACGAAACCGGAGACACCTTATTCCTCATCCCATATGTCCAATACGGAAGAGAGGTGCTTGCAAATCCCGACAGTCAACAAGTACGTCCGGACAACTACCACTGTAACCCTTTCCTGGGAACAAATCAATCCAGGGCATCAGTAGCCATCCATTCGATGTGAAGGTCGCCGGTCTTCAATCACCATCTTCAAATCTTCGACTACCAGTCGTCGTATAATTATTTGAAACGAGAGTTAACTCGAAATTTTCAAATAATTCTCGAATGTATATAATTTAAATCAATTCTTTTCATTCCATATTGTTTATAATATTTTATAACGATTTATCGCTATTTTTGTTTATCTAAAATAGCCGTTTTCAATTAAACGACGCTTCAGATCATTACATGGCCCTAGCGCTGTTTTCACTAAAATTTGATTTACACATTTCTCAAATTCTATCCATTAGATCTCAGTGAATTTTATTTCATTGGAACGATCTTTCCAAAAGGAACCCAACGGTTCCAGTTTTGGGAAAATCCGACGGTCGGATCTCTCGGTATAATCGTTTGAAGTCACGATTTCAAAACGCGAACTACAGCGGAGCGATTCTTTTTAATTTATATTTATATATAATTTTAAATCGTTTGACGTTTTCAAAACCATTTTCAATTCAACATTGACTTCTTTTATATATGAAATCATATATTACAATTTCTTCCAACATTGAATCTTTTATATGATTCATATATTACATAAAAATGTAATTTATTTTATCCTTCATTTGTTACATTAAAAATGAAATCTTATTATTTATCCCTTTATTCCATTGAAAAATGCAATCCTTTGTTTCAATATGCTGTTACATTGAAAACTGTAAACTTTTATTTCAATATATCATTACATTGAAAATGCAAACTTTTATTTCAATAAATTATTACATTGAAAAATGTAATATTTTATTTCAGTATATAATTACATTGTAAAATGTAATCGTTTATTTCAGTATATAATTACACTGAAAATTTAATCTTTTTTTATATAATTACATTGAAAAATGTAATCTTTTATTTCAGTATATAGTTACATCGAAAAATTAACCTTTTATACCTGTCTTTATTTACATATAAAAATGTAAATTCTCACTTCATTCTTTATTTGCATAAAAAAATGTAACTTTTGATTTCATAATTTATTTACATATTAAAAATGTAACTTTTGATTTCAATATAAAATCACATTGAATAATGAAATTATTCATTTCAATATATGATTACGTTGAAAAATGTAATTTTTTATTTCAATATATGATTACACTGAAAAATGTAATTTTTCATTTTAATAAAAATGTAAAATTCAATGTTAATACATTCCTATATGACAAATGACAAATTTTAATGCTGCATTACATTCAAAGTGTATATTTCAATCTAAACACGTTTTTGTTTAACAATGTCTATTTTTAATCTTGCATTACAATAAAAATGTATATTTTAATATAAATGCATTCTATTTAACAAATGACTATTTTTAATGTTGGGTTACATTAAAAATATATTTTTTTTAAAGTAAATACATTTTAATATAACAATGTTCATTTTAATGTAAAATATAGTGTAAATACATTTCATATAGCAATGTGATATTTTAATGTTTTCATATACATTGAAGTGTAAATTTCCACTATAAATATATTTCTACATCAAAATGTTTATTTTAATGTTTTCCTATACATTGAAATGTAAATCTAATGTAAACACATTTTTATTTCATAATGTTTTATTTTCAATGTATCATTTACATTAAAATGTGAAATCTAATCAAAACATTTTTATATCCAAATGTCTGTTTTAAAGTTGCATTACATAAAAAATGTAAAATGAATTGCAAATACAATTTATATTACAATGTTTATTTTAATGTTTTATTTACATTAAAAATGTAAGATCAAATGTAAATTCATTTTTCTCTAAATGTTTATTTTAATGTCACATTTACATTAAAAATGTAAAATCAAACGTAAATTCATTTTTATGTATAAATGTTTATTTTTAATGTTTCATTTACATTAAAAATGTAAAATTAAATGTAAATTCATTTTTATGAAACAAATGACCATTTTTGATTACATTGAAATTGTAGATTTTATGTTGACATAAAATGATCATTTTCATATATATATATATAAAATCTGATTATCATACTATTCAAACAATTAATATAATAACATGAATATTTTATAACACAAAAATATTTCAGAAAATTTCGACAGCATAACGGCAGGGTAATTAAAACCAGCACCGTCCCGATGTACGGTTCCTCGCACTACCTTAGGCCTCGCGGCGTTTACAAGGGGTTTAATTTCCTGATACATTTTTCTTGGCAGTCTAATGCCACAATATCAATCAATTTCTTTTTTCAACCATAATCAAACACCAAAAATCAACCAGTTACATACCATAAAAGAAAAATCAAGTCATTCATGGTCTATGGACGATGGGTGTCGAAAGTTTCTAAACTCCGTATGCATCCTAATATAATTTTATTTAATTAATTCAGATTCAGAAATCTCACATTGTTGTTTAATTCTTCTAAGTTTGTCGAATGCACCAAACATTATCCGGTCAATTCTAAATTGTAGATCTCGATTTTACGGTCCCAATGAATCCTGTTTCATCGAATTTCGTTATTGTATGATCGAGATATGAATTTTTAAAGGTTAATGACGGGTTTGAAATTAATTAAGGAATTAAATAAATAAAAACCTTTCTTCCTCCTCAACACTACAGCTGTTGTTTTCTCGTTAGTGTTTGAACCTAGGGTTCGACTTCACTATCAGCACAAGGATTGAGATGACGATCTGAAGACACCACGTCAGAGAGATCCGAGGCGCGCGTAGAACTGTGGTGGTAGGCCCCCTGCGGTGGTGGATCGACTGAGCGGTGGCGGTGGAAAGTCGAGGACTTTGGGATCGCGGTTCTCAGTGGGTACTCCACTATAAAATCCAAACCAAGTATGGGGCTGGAGAGGAAAGAGTTCTCTACAATATCCTCAACAGAAGTGGTGGATTTCGTTGAGGGGATTTGGAGTAATCGAGGAGAAACGAATCAAAGAGCCGCCGCCGTTAGTTTTAGGGTTACGGGTTTAACACGAAGTATGTTTTACTGTGTATACGCGTATATATATTGTATGCGTATTTTTTTATTTAATTCTTTTAATTTCTATATCGCTCTTAACTCCAAATCAAACCAAATGAGTGATGCCACTTGCTAAAAAACCCCATTTCGGACACAATGGGATATGTCCCGTATGCCTATTTGACCGTTTCAGTCAGTTATTCTTCAAATTAAACAATAAAACATTTAATTATTTAATTTGATCGAACATTTTAATTTGTCGGGGCCACATACTGACTCCAAAAATTCCCAAAAAAATAAATCTAGCTATGTTTTCGATGATACAGTCCTAACAAAATTAATTTCGTCGAATTTGGAGACCGTTTGAAAAATGGTCGTTTTCTGGTCAATCGAAATTGACTGAAATTGACAAAACACATTTTTTTTTGTCATGCTCACATATGAATTCCAAAAATTATGAAAATTGGAATCCTTTAATAATTTGACATTCCGGATCCAACCAGGGTAGTTTCGTCGAAAACGGAGGTATGGCTATTTATACGGGCAATATATTATATTAAATTCCATAGCGACTATTATGAATATTCAACTGACCATAACTTTTGATTCCCGCTATGAAATTTCAAATTTTCGGATTCATTGGAAAGATATTCTTAAACATATTCCAATATTTTTGGTTTCACTAAAATCTGATTTATTTTGCATCCTGTACAGTCAGTCAAAGTTCGAATTCAAATTTTCAAACTACCGTGCTATTTCTAACTCCTTTTAAAATTAAAATAAATATATTCGTTCTAACTTCGATTTAAATAAATTTTTAATCGTTATTATTTAAAATAAATTATTTTAACTATTTAAAATTCAATAAATAGCCAAAATAAAAATTTTAAATTGGGTCTGATTTTCCGGGTTGTTACAACTGGCAATCTGTCCGATGAGGTAACACACCTTGAAAGATATGCCCCTTTAATCGAACAGATGGTGAACAGGCTGTGACGTCAATTGTCATAGTTTTTCATAGCAAACAACCAACAACAAAAATTAATACATGCATGTTTCCATATGTTAATGCATATTCATTTTATTCATCAAGGCATGTAATGGCTAGTTGAATTGATCCTTTAAGCATGCTGTATATAGGAGGCAGGAAACAATGTAAAGGATTCATTCAAGTTGTAATAAAAAGAAATTACTACTCTATTCCACTTTCATATTTCTCTTCTTTTTTATCTAATGTCTGCATTCTCTTCCTCTGACCTCTGATCATCTTCTCCATCCATCTACCTCCTTCTTCCTTCCCTAATCTCCTGCCTCCCTCAAGAAACTTACCTAACACCTTATGTACTTCTCTCCTATCCCATTTACCTCTAATTTCCTTTCTTGATCCCATATATTCTCTGCTTTCTCCAAGAACTACTCCTTTCATCACTAAAATTCTCCCTATCCCTCAATTATCTTTCCTGCACTCTGTCATAACTTACTTTCCCCCACTCAACTCCCCAAAATTGCACCCTTCTCTTCCTTATCTAACTGTCATGGCCACTGATTTAACTGGTCATAACATAATCGGACGCGACTGCTTCGGGGAAGCCGCCGGAGGTAGGGTAAGATAACCAAATGGCAGAGAACGGGTCTTTGAACTCTTCCGAGAAACGATAAGTTGAAAACCCTCCAAATCAATTGTGGCTTGAGGTTCTGGGAAGGGTGGAAGCTAGTCAGGAGTCTCTGGAGGTTGCGGCTGCTATAGAAATGGATGGGAGGAGATATCCAGTTGAAAGGGGGGAGGAGGCTTAGGGTTTTGCTGCCATTTGTATTTGTTTGAAGTCGCCATGGATAAGTCGGCTCTTTATTTTGCTTGGAGTAATTTTGTACATTATCAATGGTTACTTTATTCAATTTTTTTTCTAGTAGGGGCGGTAGACCCCACACGGCCTGAACTGTCCGTCATTGTGTCCAGTTGCATTTCACCCTTGAAACAATTATTGCATTAGGTCTAATTCTTAAAAGTTATTTTTTTCATATTTCAAAATATTCACTTCAAACCCCCACAAATTTAAAAGCATAATAATAAGAGACTACCAAAAAACTACGTATATAAAAATATTTTTGTAAGATCACCACTCGATATTGCCTTTAACAGTATTTTTACAAGTATATTAACTAGCACTAGTTTTATTGTAGAAGTTTTCCCATTTGACTCAATCTCCTATAATACAATCATGTTTATTTCGAATTTTTATTTCATATATGAGTGAATTTTATCCAGTAGAGAAAACATAGCTGGAAAGAGAGACGGCTGATATCATGTTAAACATGTTCGATGTGTCGAATGCATCACGGATGATAATGTCACATTTTCCTGCTACGAACATCGCCTTAAGGGGAATTTTTCAGCACTATAATTGAAAGCCTATAGCAATGGTAATTATTGTACTTTCAGCCATTTGTAACTGATCATGTTTGTTGAATATCAGTACCTTGTTATCCATTAAGCACATTTGTAAAACGATAGTTCCGAAGGCCAGATGCAGGATGAAAGATCTAGTGTTTTAGTGGTTCAAATTTTTGAACCATGAAAACTCTGTTGATCATTAATTTTTATTATTTTTGATTGAACATAATCTATTTCAATTAATGTTAAAATGTTATTTATTCAATCATAATTCATATTTTAATGTTTAAAACAGTTAATTTTTGACAATTTATAATAAATGTTAAATAGAATAATTTTATTATGATTTTGTTAGCATAAAATTAGAGTAGGACGTTCTTACCGGGCTACCACTTATTGCCATTATTAGCAGCTACTAATTAAAATGATACTAAATGTTAACCGACCTTTTGGTCCGGTTACCAAAAGTACTCAAGACATGCTCGACTCAACTCATCGCGTGAAGACAGGGCCAAGGGCGAAACTTAGGATGTGCAGGAGGAAGACCGAAGAGAGATCGCGCCAACGAGCCTCGACCACATCCCTCACCAAACATACTTTGCACCAAGCCAGGTGCAAAATTTCGTACCTGGTAGATGCGAAATTCCGCACCTACCAGGTGAAGAATTTCGCATCTTACAGATGCAAAATTTCACACCTGGCAGGTGCGAAATTTCGCACCAATAGGTACGAATTTTCAGTGGCCGACAGCTGGAGGCGCAAATTTCCTGTAGATTGTCCCCATTTTTATCTACTCCTACCTAACCCCTACCTAAGCACTTCCTATAAATACCCTATGGCCTCACACTTCAAAAGGGTTGGATTCTTGGGCATGGAAACCTCCATAGAGCTTCATTAATGGCATCTCCTCTTTGAGGAAGAAGAAGGACAAAACTGTCTTTTTCCTTATTTATTCAATATATGATGATTATTACATCATATATCATGAAAAGTGAATGTAATGAGATATCATGAGATAGTCTCAACCTTGTAATCTTCCAAGTGAACAATAAAATTCCAACAACTCTTCAAAGTGGACGTAGGCCCTCACTAAGGCCGAACCACTACAAATTCCTTGTGTTATTTACTGCTTACATTCTATTTTATGTTCTTGTCTATGCGACCATATTTATAATTCCTAGTAACTGGGAATCTTTGGTGTTTATGATATTTTTTGCCGTGAACGTTTGGTGCTTTCACTGAGAAAACTCGGATATTGCGTCTTTCTCACATATTACCATTTCGACTTCGCCGAGCTTAAGGTTCCCTGCTTAACATGCCGTCGAGTCCGCTTACAATGGTAAAAAAGTCAAAGAACGCAATGATCGGCTATTCAGCCACAGCCGAGGCCGGTACATCTCAACAACCTCGACCGGCGGACATCCCGGCCACTAATGAAAGTGAACCTCCAGTTGCAGACCCTGAAGTGCCCGTAACCCAAGCGCAAGCCCGTGCGCTTAGTAAAAAGTATGAAAATACAGCTGTCGAGCTTAACCAAGCTCTAAGGAATAACATCGACCTTATGCGGCAATTCCTGGAATGTCAGCGCGTCATCGCTCGGCTACAACTAGCTCGAAACAATGCTCGACCTCGACCACCAACATCGGAAACTTCCTCTTCCGAGTCTAGGGGCCCGCACCAAAGAAGAAGGTTTAGTCTCACCAACAACGTCGCCTTCCAAACAAACGCCCTCGACAATGGCCATGGCAATGGGTATGCCAACGGCAACGGCGACCGGACCACGGTTACCTATAGCGAGGGCGCCCAATATCGGGGCCATTCTCACTTAGTCATCAATGAAGGACCCGCTCCTACTAACCAACCTCCTCCTCAACAAGACTCAATTGCCGCCCATCGAGACAATGAACCTATTATTTTGACGGCCCGTGCCTTTCCGGAACTGGATACGCGTGACCCTGCTCCACATCATCACGCACACCAGGATCCCGTTATAGATGTCGAGGACATGGAAGAAGACGATCCAGACATCCACCCTAGAAGACGCCTTCGTGCCAGAACTCCGGAACCTCGCCAAAACCCATGGGTCCCGATCGCGGACCCCCATCCGACTTATCTTCCCGACATTGTCCAAAGAATCATGAGGGAGATGCGAGGGAATGTGCATGATTCATGAGAAGCGCACATTAGGCGCAACCCTTTCACTCGAAGAGTCAATGAAGCTGAATGGCCGCGACGCTTCAGCATGCCGCAGATGCCGCTCTCTGACAGCACCATTGACCCTTGTGCTTTCATGAACTGTTACGAATGGCAAATGGACTCGAGAAGAGGCGACGATCCTCTCAAGCGCAAATGCTTTCCAGTCTTCCTATCGGGGACGGCTCTATTATGGTTCCCTCGCCTTCCGCTTAACTCCATCAACAACTTTGGCCAATTGGCGACATAGTTGGTTAAGCAATTTAGGATGCATATCCCGACTCCAAAGAATGCCCTTACCCTTTCCAACCTATAACAAGGGCCCTTAGAGTCACTCAAAAGCAACCTTTCCAGGTTCAACATCGCCCTCGCCGAGGTCGAGGATCCAGATCCGCGCACCATACTCTTCCAGCTAGCTAAAGGCATCCTTCCAACTTCAGAATTTGGGGCATGGATCGACCGAAAACAACCAAAGAGCCTCGATGCTTTCTATGAGAAAGCGGGGCAGTTCTTATGCTAAGAAGAAGCAAGACAGAACTGCATCTCCGAGACCAGTCGCCCCAATATCCCTCGAGCGGACAACGCCAATAACCGTCCTAGGGGGCGAGAAGCGCGAGGACCCTCCAATCCGAACACGGGGGCAGGACCACCCAGACAAAGACCAAACATTGGGGGGGCAAGGTGGCCGAAGCAACAATCAGGTCCAGACAGAGCTGAGGAAGCCCGGCCCTTACCAAGCCTACGAGACATACACTCCGCTAAACGAAGATCCAGAAACTATCTACTTAGAGACATGTAACACCTTGTCATACAAGAAACCCCGCGTCAGGGAATCAACCGATGCAAGAAGAACCCGGGGAGGTACTGCCGATATCATGATATGTATGGGCACAATACGAAGGAATGTCGCCAGCTAAGGGATGCAATTAAAAAGCTTATCCGAGAAAAGCGACTTGAACAATACATCCAAGAGCCCTTTCCCCCCGAAACTAATCCAAAACCTCTAGCGTCAACTCCTCAGACGGCCGCCAAGATAGCCCCAGGACCGTCTAACTCGAGATGAGGAATCATGGTCAACGCTATATGCGGTGGGCCTGGTTCCACGCATGACAGCTTCCGAAAGATGGAGGAATATGTGGGCTCCATTAAGCATGCAACCTAGAATCTTTCTCTTCTCCCGATGAGTCTGTCCCGGCCAAGCTCCGGAAAACCATGCGGGACGACATTATCTTCATTGGAAGGGAGTCCACGGGAATTGAAATCCCGACTACCGATCCTTTGGTCATCACTGCCCAAATTGGCGATGCAATTGTTCGAAAAATATTGGTCGATTCAGAAATCTCGGTCAACATCATTTTCAAAGCCGCCTATGACCAGATGAAATTAGAGGCAAGAGATCTCAAACCATGCCATTCCACGATCCACGGTTTTAATGGGACATCCAGTAGTCCGGTAGAAGTCATCGACCTACCCGTTGAACTCGGCACGGGGGATCGGAGCCGAGTCCGAATCCTCACCTTTGTGGTTATCGACATCATCTCGCCATATAACGTCTTCTTTGGGCGTCCATTCCTCACAGAATTTCGCGTCTATCGATCACCATGGTCCCTCCTGATGAAGTTTCCAACTGAAAACGGGATCGAAATGATCAAAGGCGTCCAAGTCAATGCTAGAGAATGTTATGCAATAGAATGGAAGAACGCACACAATAATGACAAGGGCAAGGCTGCTCCCATAGCTTTTTGCGCCAAGACTGCCTCCGCATAGCAATCAGCGGCGTCTGGGCCATGGCTCAGATGCCACTACTGTCTTTCCGATGACCTCGATCCAAGGAAAGATAATGAGCCCGAGTACGAGAGACCTGCTCCTGTCGAGCCCATAGTTGATGTACCCGTCAGTCTCGACGATCCATCGCGAGTATTAAAGATAGGATCACACCTTCACCCAGCAGTCAAAGATGATCTTGTGGATTTCCTAAAGGCTAATCTGGACGTATTCGCATGGACTCATTCCGGCATGAAAGGCATAGACCCAGAAATCGCCTGCCACTCTCTATGCATAGATCCTACGATGCCCCCCGTCAAACAAGAGCGCCGCTTCCTGGGACCCGAGAGATCCAAGGCACTCGAGGAAGAGGTAGATCGCCCGCTAAACAACAACTTCATCCGTGAAGCCTATTACACCGAATGGGTCTCTAGTCCAGTCCTAGTCAAAAAGGCTAATGGAAAATGGCGAACGTGTATCGACTTTTCTGATTTAAACAAAGCATGCCCCAATGACATATTCTCGCTCCCAAAGATCGATCGGCTAGTCGATTCAAACGCTGGATACCAATTGCTATCTTTCATGGACGCCTACTCCGGTTACAACCAGAACCCGATGAATCTCCGCGATCAGGACCATACCTCCTTCATAACCGACCTCGGACATTACTGCTGTCGCGTCATGCCTTTCGGCCTCAAGAATGCCGGTGCCACGTATCAACGGATGCTCGGCCTTAATACGGCTCGAAGATCGTATTCCACGACTTGTCTACTACATAAGCAAGCGACTGACGGGGGCGGAATAGAACTACCCGAAGCTCGAAAAACTGGCATTCTGCTTACTAATCTCCTCCCGAAAGCTTCGGCCATATTTCCAGGCTAATCCCATAAAGGTCTTCACCGACCAGCCGCTACGTCCAGTTCTACAATGACCTGACGCATCCGGTCGACTGCTAAAGTGGAGCATGGAACTAAGTCAGTTCGAGATAACATTCATCCCCCATCGAGCCATCCTCGGACAAGTCCTCGCTGACTTCATAGTAGAGTTCAAAGCCCCCGAGGAAACTTCAACAGAGAACGCTGAGGCCCTCGACAGTAGTGGAAGTTGTTTGTGGACGGGTACTCCAACAACTAGCGTTTGGGAGCTGGCATCGTGCTCATCACTCCCGAGGGGCGCTCGATACACTACGCGCTAAAGCTAAATTTCCCCGCTACCAGCAACGATGCAGAATACGAGGCATTGATAAGCGGACTAAGGATCGCGATCGAACTCAATCTAAAGATTATTCAAAATTTCTCCGATTCACAGCTCATCGTACGCTAGGTGAAGGAAGAATTCCAAACTAAGGGGGAAAGACTTGTTCTATACCTAGCTCAAATGCAGAAACTACTCACTCATTTTTACCACTTCATTATCACTCACATTCCGCGAGAGCAAAATGAAAAGGCCGACTCATTGGCCAGATTAGCAAGTTCCGAGGACCCACAGCTGATGGGGTTCTTCCCCGTCGAGGTGCTCAATACCCCCTGTAACGAGCCAGCACCAACCAGTACGGCCATGGACGACGAACCCAAGCCGAAATCTTGGATGACACCGATCAAAAACTACCTGCGACAGGGGATTCTCCCAGAAAGCCGTAAAGAAAGGCGAGCGCTCACCCGTCAGTCAATCCGTTATCTCCTTATGGATGGGTTACTCTATCGAAGAGGCTTCTCTGTCCCCTTACTAAGATGTATGGCCCATGAGGACACCATCAAGGTTCTAGTCAGTGTACATGAAGGAGAATGCGGTGACCATACGGAGGGGAAAACCCGGGCTAGGAAGATACTCCGACATGGCTACTATCGGCCCACACTTGACCAGGATGCCACCGATTACGCTCGCAAGTGCGACAAATGCCAACGCTTCTCAAAGATCCCGAGAGCCCCGCTTACGGAACTGACGCAAATGACCAGCCCATGGCCATTCGCCATGTGGGGAATCGACATCATTGGGACTCTTCTCATGGCCAGAGGCGGGGCATGATACGCTATCATCGCTGTCGATTATTTTACCAAATGGGAAGAGGTCGAAGCCCTCGCTACAATCACTACCAAGAAAATGATCAACTTCACGGTACGCAACATCATCACCAGAAACAGGATCCCCCAGGCCATCATTTCAGACAATGGCACTCAGTTCGAGAGCACAGAGTTCAAATCCTTTTGTCAGTGGCACAACATCGAAATAAGGTTCTCGGCCGTAGCACACCCCCGGCTAACGGACAAGCTGAGGCAGTTAACAAAGCTATCAAGTCCATCATCAAGAAGCGCCTCGAGAAGGCCAGGGGCATGTGGGCAGATGAACTTTATTTAGCCCTATAGGCCTATCGGAAAACCCACAACAGCGACCGGGAGCACTCCCTTCGCCCTCGCCTACGGATCTGAAGCCGTCATTCCCATCGAGTTCGAGCTTCAGTCTCATCGGGTCACTTATTTTGATTCAAAGACGAACCAAGATTTACTCATGGGATCACTCGACCTGCTTGAAGAAAAGAGGAACGAAGCCGACCTCCGAGCCACTGCCCAACGACAACGAGTCGCCCGGTACTTCAACTCTCGAGTCCACCACAAGGACCTCAACATCGGCGACCTCATCCTTAAACGGGTATTCCCTCCATCAATAGGTCTCACTCCTCGTTGGGAAGGCCCGCACTCTATCCTATGAAGGCTCAACGATGGAACTTTCGAGCTAGCGACTGTGGACGGAGCTGAACTTCCAAGGGCTTGGAACAGTGAACATCTCCTCCACTACTTCACATAACTTAGTACATGGTTGTTTATGCTTTCCAGCGATGTTTTGTAGCAATTCAAGGCGTTGTAAAGGCTATTCATGTCAAAAGTTATTAGTGGAAATGATGTTCATCTTTCTGTCTCTTTATTTATGTGTTTACTCCTAGCGTGACATGTTTGATTAATCCTGACAGCTAGCTTTCGTGTAAACTTCCGACCGCTGTGTCAGCCTCTAGTATAGGGCTCGACATCGCAGTCCGTGCCACGAGCCAACCTTGCGGCCTAATCACATTGGCACCGACTGGCACCCCAAGCATGGGAGCCGGCAATGCTACTCGAGTTGCCGACCCACGGCGCGACCGAGTATAAATAACCTCTAACTCGGACCTAAGCCGAAGCCATGGATAAATCGTTCGCCCAAGTCCCACGCGACTTGGGACACCCAACAGCCAGACGGGGCGATAAAAACTCCCCTTGAGCTAGGGTGATGGTTGAATCTTGGCGCAGCGCTGAGACTAACCCTTAAATTGTTACTTCCCTGAAGCTCTAAAGACTAAGGGGTAGCCCACGGCCACGATCGGACCCTATGGGGTGATGACCCAGGCTTCTCTTCCCAGGCGAACAGCGACGCCTACAAGCTCGCCTCAACCCGATGAACGACGGGAGAGCCTACGGCGGACCGACCGCACAACGCGACGTCATGCGCCTTCGCTACTCTTGGGATTAACCCCAGGCAACCCAAGAAAATATAGCAAGCACTCGAGCCTGGCTTCGCAAACTATGGGTTTCCTGAGCAAAGGGAAACCTACTAGAAGCCTGCGCACTATCACACCCCCGGAATAACCAACCCAAGGCACGAAATACACAATCTTTTTTTGTTATATGTAACGATAAGTAGGCTTATGCAAGTACGGGACGCCCGAAAACATGGGAAGAACATCCAAACATTTAACAGAAAGTGCAATCTTTACTAATTCATATTTCATTACAACACACACACACACACACATTACAACCAACTACATAACTAATATCTTTCTTTCTAATGACAGGGTGTACATGAGAACCACACCATGCCTTAAAAACCAAAAGCGAGGGCCGAACTCGCGTAAACTACCGGTCCACACTACCAAAATAAGCAATAAACCTACACTAAAGCAACTAACGCTAACTGTGCTTCTTCTTCTTGTCTATATGCTTTCTTTGCAGATCCGACACTCAACGGTTCATCCTTGGAGCTGGGCTTTCTCTTGCCAGACCCGCCTTTTCACTTCGGCTCCTTCGGGAGGTGGTCGACTCGTGAGAAGCTGGGAGACGCTTCTCATCCGATCCGTCGCCGCTAGAAATCTCAGTGACGTCAGCAGGGGCAACATGCGACAGAAATCGGAGGGCACCCCCGGCGGCAGAACCTATCACTGCGACACTCATATCTGGGATAGTTTTCCCTTCTAGTCTAGCTTTCTCCCTGGCTTCTTTAGCGGCCTGTCGCTCAAAAAGCTTTTGGGATTTATGCTCTGGATCGTCGGCCCTGGTTTTCTCTCAAGTCTCAAGGGCCCTCCAATGAGCCTCCTCATCCTCTCTCTTCTCCTGAGCCTCGTCTGCTGCCCTCTACTTCTCCTCTTCATCATCGGCCTAGCTCTGAGCAACAGTCGCGGCGACCTTCTTTTCGGCATCCTCCCTGGTCTTAGCTATGACCTCCCTCCTGGTAGCTTCATCCTGCCTCCACTTCCTCACTTTTGGCCACCATCTTGGCTTTCTGCGCACTCACCATGGTGGCCATCGAGGACACATCGGCCTCTACCGGACCTCAGGCAGTCGCGCTCCGCCCATCTACCTCCTCTCCTTCATCAACAAGGCTTTCGTAGAGGCTGGGAATTACCCTTATCCCTGTAAGGGTGTCAAGATGATCTCCGCTCTCTCCAAACTGAACCCCCTCAAGTCCAGGCCCAGACTCAGTCACTTCGGGAATCACGGGGGCAGGGTTCAATACCATGGTCGATTCAAAAGGGACTGCACAATGAAAACATAACCTTTTAGTCCGCAAACACGGTAATCACGTCATCCTTGGGCATGCAATGCAAAGGAACTTTACCTCCGTCCAAGGGTGGTGTAGGAAGCACAGAAAGGTCACCCATCATAACGGGCAGCGTAAATCCAATCTCTCCTGGCTCGATGCTCAGGATCATGCTCAGTAGAAACCCGAGCCAGAGCTGTCGGGTCAATCGCTGTGATCGATTCATGAACGAATGACTAGTAAGAGCTTCCCTTCGTAGGATCCTCCGATACCACAACGCTCTCAATGACGACAAACTTCCCTTTTTCGGTAGCAAGCCTTTCCAACCTCTCTCTCTCTCCGCATCCTCAAGCAACAACTTCCTACCCTCCTCCAATTTCTTGTGCTCCTCCTCGTTCAAGAGATAAATCATAAGTCGTCATTCATCGAAGGTCTCAACATCCACTTCGCATTGGAAGGCCTCATATGGAACTAGCCTTTCCCAGGTTTGATCCAGTTCACGGGAATAGTCATTCATCCAAGAAATTCCACGGAATTTTAGGACCTTAACAAGCATGTCCTTGATATCTTCCTCTACAGACGACTGTGCCCGGTACTCAGCATCCGCTAGCTCGTCTATTAACTGCTCCACCTCTCTCAGATGTTCAGCTTTCAATCCCTCGGCAGTACCTAACACATCCCAGTTATTTGCTTCTGCATCCTCCTTCGCTTTCTTTGCCGCCTCAAGCTCCCTCGTCAGGCGGCCATTCTCTGCTCTTAAAGTTTCGTTGCTCTCTTGAAGTCGCAGGACTTGGGTATTGTCTCTCCTCAATCCGGCGCAAACCTTGTCTGCCTCGGCCTTTTCCTTCTTTAAGGCAGTATTCTGAGTGGTCAAGTCATTTATGTTTTCCTTCAGGACAGAGCAAGAATTGTCGGTTTCCCTTTTAAGCACCTCAAACTGATGCTTCACTCCAGCTGGAAACAACATGCCCCGCAAATTAGCAATATAGGGTTACAAGAGGCAAATAATTCTTAGAGCGAATAATAAAACCTAACTATTTCCACATTCAAATTAGCAATGGAAGCATGTATGGCGTCAATAGTTGATTGTCGACTAGCGAGTTCTTGATTCTTCTTCCTAATCAGATCCGATAGGTGATGGGAGTACTTGGTAAGCACATCAGCCTGGCGATACACGGCCTTCACATGCTCCCATACCTCTCCGGATTCCTTATCAAGAGCAGGACAAAGCTACCGGACAAACCATAACTCGTCAAGGTATAACCGAGGGAAGTGGTGTTTCACAAATGCCATCTGCTCCTCGATGGCCAGCTCCCGAACTCCAGATTCTGTCAAATCTTGTGTTTCTACCATAGTCGCCCTATCCGACCTCGACTGGGCAAGTGGTGGCTCTCTCCCCTTTGAAGTCTGAACGGGAGCCAACGGAGCAGTAATGGGCGGAGTTGTTGATGACATATGACTCGACCCTCTAAGATCAAGCCGTGAATCTCCTTTGGGCACCCGAATCGGAGAAGGAGGGGGAGGAGTCGGGAAAGATCGAGGCCTGTTCAGGTGATGACTCCCGCTGTCGCGACCCCACGGGGGCGGAACATCACAATATAAGCTGGGGCACCTCCTGAAGGAGCTGATAAAAGCACTCTCGGGGCAATGGCGGTCTCCACGATCTCGTCCTCCATTTCCTCTGGCTATGTCACCTATCAAAGAAGCGAAGCAAAATCAGTCAAACAACACGCACAGGCACTCTTCCATGCAATGTGGTGTGCATAAGTGTATGCCCTAAGTGTTCTCTCAATAGACCATATTGTTCCCTAATCGAGGGAGTTAGCCCCTCCGTGGCACGAGCTAGATCCTCCAAACTAGCTGCGCTCGGCCATAGAGGCAAGTCCATAGGGATGGTACCCAGACCAGCAAACTGGTCCACTTTTTCGAGGGAAGCGGTAGCACCTAGAGAGGTCACAGGAGAATGAGGGCTGGTCAACGCTTCTTCTCCCATCTCTCCCACCGGGGGTAGGACAGAAGCATCAATTAGCCCCTCATCCCGAGCAGCCGTCTCTGTGCTACCAACTTTACTACCACCAACATCTTCTTGGAACTTAACGGCCTTTTTTGGTCCAGGCCCGGTAGAAGCTATTTTCCTCTTCAAACCATAAACAGTTGGGCCTTACGTTTTTTTCCCTTTCAATGCACCACTCGCCACAGCAGGCCTGATTATGGCCCTATTGGCCAGAAGCAATCCAACTCACCGAAGGTGGTCCTGATATACCCCAGTATCCGTCTTGCGGGAGTCTTCAGGGATGGCTCGGAGGGCATCGAGACGTTGACGATACTCGTCACTAGTAGGCGCCTCGGGATTTCCTGCCACAATCAGAAAACAATGAGACACGGAGCCCGACAACGCTATAAGAAGAGACCGAAGGTACTCACTTCCTTGTATCCACCTCCTCGCAAACCCGGGAGGGCAGCGAACAAAGAACCAGTCATGCTTAATCACAAATGGTTTGGGCCACTTTCCAACAAAAAATTTAGTAGTGGGAGTTGCTTCCAAGAACCATTGGGAGGACGATCCACCAGTTGATCGCCTAAAATGAAAGAGATACCTAATGTCCTCTCCGGTAGGGTCTTGGTGTAGAAATTCTCGATAAAGAACGCAAGTACCCAGAAGTGAGGAATAAGCATTAGGGTGCAACTGTGTAGGTGCGAGTCGGAAGTAGAATAACATTTCCCGAATGAAGTCATTGGCCGGGGGCATGCACCTCGCAAAGCAAGTATGTCGATTCCAAGCATTAAACCCTTTGGCAGTGCGTGGGCCCTTCCACTCGTCTCAAGGGCATAGGCATCTCCCTCCAGGATGCTAAACCGCAATGCCAACTTTCTAACTGTCGTGGCATCCAAGCGCGATGGCACCGAGTCCGGTGGATTGTCTAAAATAACTACGTCAGGCAGCACGTCCGGAGCTACTGGGCAGATGGTTCGCCACCACCAATGATGTCCACGTTTTCCATTTCGCATGTATAATGGGAGAATGTATCCTCTCAATGTGCTCCTCGTGCTTAGACACCTCGAGCGAGCTGCCTGATTGGGAGGGAACCGGTTCTTCAGTAGTCTCAAGCTCGCTACCGCCTGAGCTGTTGTTGTTGTTCGTAGAGTCAGATGTGTGAGACGATGGCGGGAAAGCCTCAGCTTCCACAAGTTTCCTAGTCCTTGATTTTGTTTGCATGGCTAGCTATACTTTAATGCACTAGTATTAGACATCATAGTGAAATATCCTGTACCCCTCGCGTTGGTGAAAATTAACAAGTGCATGTGGTGTCATGCAAGAATCAGAGTGTACATAGAGATTTTAAAGACCCTAGCAGTTCGGTTACTGTCCAGATATATGCTCTATCCTATATGAAATATTCGAGTCCCTGTCCGTACAGTTATCTATGTGCGTCTTGGTACATTCATGCAATCAAACAGGAAGTAAACAAGTCCAAGGATAGGCAGTCCGGAAATCGAAGTTCAAAGCGGCAAATACCGGCATCTGGCCAAGGCAAAACAATCAAGCCCGCCCCTGGGCTCAAAAATTCGAACCACGGCGGCTCGAAAATTCGAATCCCTCCGGTTTGCACTTTCCGGCTCTCGGGGTTCTGAATTTTGAGGCCTTGGGTTCGAAGTCTCGAGCCCCAGTGCTCGAAAAATCTTAGGCGTAGGGTATCGGAACTTCGAGCCCATGGCTCGAAATTTCGAACCCTGCAGGGTTCGAAAAATCGAGCCCCATCAAGTTTGAATTTCCGAACCTCCCCTGCCAGGCTCAAAATCTCGAGCCTCCTTCGACCTCCCTTCTTCCTTTCCTCCTTCGACCGAGTCCATTACCTAAAAAATTCTTTCGAAAGGGTTGAGTAACGAGGCTTTCAGAATAGTGGCAGCTGATGACGTAAAATAGAAGGAAGAGAAATGAAGGGGGAGGGGCCTATTTATAATAAAAAGGGAAAAAAATCCCATTGCATTCCGACCCGAGGCTTGAAATTTCGTACCTACGGGCTCGAAATTTCGAACTTCCAAGACTCGAAATTTCGAGCCTTGCGGTTCGAAGTTTCGAGCCACCGCGGTTCGAAATTTCGAACCCCAGTGGCTTGGAGTTTCGTACCTCTCAAAAAAAAATCGACCATCACGCTTGCGTACGCCTATTCCCTACAAGTGTCGAATCGCCTGAAATGCGGGACGATGACACCATGCGAATACATAGTGACGCGTGTGCAACACCAGACCAAAAGCGACTCGCTCACTTTTCCCCCAACGAGAGAGCCCGCTAGCTAACATGTTTTTTCCTATAACTTGCAGGATAAATCCGCAACCCAACTACCATCTCAACTTTCATTCCAAAGCACATCATGTCAGGACAAGACATACTATGGGGGGGCCAACTGTTAACCGGCCTTTTGGTCCGGTTACCAAAAGTACTCAAGACACGCTCGACTCAACTCATCGCATAAAGACAGAGCCAAGGGCGAAGCTTAGGAAGTGCAGGAGGAATACCGAAGAGAGATCGCGCCAACGAGCCTCGACCACATCCCTCACCAAACATACTTTGCACCAAGCCAGGTGCGAAATTCCGCACCAGGTAGGTGCAAAATTTTGAACCTAACAGGTGCGAAATTTTGCACCTCTGTCTAGGTACGAATTTTCCGTGGCCGACAGCTGGAGGCGCGAATTTCCTGTAGATGGTCCCCATTTTTACCTACCCCTACCTAACCACTTCCTAGAAATATCCCATGGCCTCACACTTCAAAAGGGTTGGATTCTTGAGCTTGGAAACCTCCATAGAGCTTCATTAATGGCATCTCCTCTTTGAGGGAGAAGAAGGACAAAATTTTCTTTTTCCTTATTTATTTAATATATGATGATTATGACATCATATATCATGAAAAGTGAATGTTATGAGATATCATGAGATATCATGAGATAGTCCTAACCTTGTAATCTTCTAAGTGATCAATAAAATTCCAATGACTCTTCAAAGTGGACGTAGGCCCTCACTGAGGCCGAACCACTATAAATTCCTCGTGTTATTTACTGCTTATGTTCAATTTTATGTTCTTGTCTATGCGACCATATTTATAATTCCTAGTATTTGGGAATCTTTGGTGTTTACGACATTTTTTGCCGTCAACACTAAAAATGTTGATTATGTAGACCGCATTTAAAGTATAATGATTACTAATAGAAAATATAATTATGTTATCAAATTGAATGCAATTCTTATTATGTATTTTTTAAATATAATATGATTTTGTACAATATTTTAGCTTCTTGCCTACACAAAATAAAAATGATAAATAATCATATAATAGAAAACAAAAACTTTTAGTATTTACTATTATAGCATGAAAAAATTGTAAATAAATATCAAACCTACAAATGGTAAAAAGTAATTACTGACCTCTACCAACCATTACCAACCAAAAATCTAATTATTGGTTTACCGATTACTTTTGTTGGTAATGGTACAAATTTTCTATTACCATATTATTGGTATGGTATTGGTTTTAAATATGAATTTTCGGTACCAAACCGAATCCAACCCTATATAAAATTATATATTTTTCTTACTTTTTTTGTGATGAAAGGAATTCAATTCAAAAATAATTCGTAAAATATACAATAATAATGTAGTACGCCTTTTGAAATTGATAGGACAATCCTATAATTTATTGGCTAACTTACGAAATTATTTAGTGAATTGATTATTTGAAGAAATGAAGGTTGAAGCGACATTAAATTGGATAATCGCGTGGTTTAAAACGGTCGGTTCAATGGTTTTACTTAGGGTTCTAAGGTTAAAAATCGGGATGATGCACACGTTAGTTTATTTCATTTTTCAAGTCACAGTATTCGAAAGTCAACTATGGTCAAACCGATATTGGATTGAAACGGTGTAAAACACGTATATTATATAATTAAAATATTTATTTCTTTAAATGGTTTAGTATAACACCACCAGATAGCTAGGAAATCCAATATTTATCCAAGAGGTTAAGGTTTGACACTTTCTTGCTGGATTACTGGACATACGTTGACATTTCACATTAAACTGTAACACCCTCGCACTTGTACACTTATCCAAAAGTGATGATGTTACATACAAGCCATGGTGGTAAAAGAATAGTATCACAACTTAAGAAAAGTGTATTGGAATTTGAAATCATTCAAAGTACATGATTTTAAACGAAAGAGCTATTATGAAATCATCTCATCATATAACATGGTTACAAAGATCCAAAAGTTTAATTCTTAAAAAATTATACATATAAGTACATAAAGAGATAATACACATAATAAAAGTTTTCACGTCAAAGCAGTCAACTAACTATCTAAACCTAAAATGTTTTAAGTATAGCATCATGAGCAACACAAACACATTGAGATATCTATTTAAGTTATAATTTTCAAGTCATATCTTAGTGGGTCGCATTATGGTTTCATTATAAATCTCTTCTTCAGAGGCTTCATCGATCCAAAGTTTAAAGTAATAAACAAGGAAGGCTTTGAGATATTAAATCAAAAAGTTCATAATAAACTTCATTCCACCAAAACCCACGATTTATCAAAATACACGTTTATGAATCCAAAACACACGCTCGATCAACATCCCGTCACAAATTAGGGATGTACTCTACTCGGTTCAGCTTCAACATAGAGTAATAATGCATCACTCAAGATCTATTGTCTTATACTGCACCCCTGAATAAATATAATCAAGGAAATATTTCCCATAAGTAATCTTAAATTACTTTTCGAAATTCATACATTTAAGGTTTAAGACAAACCCGAAAGCACTTCAGAAATATTCCAATATATGTCAGAAAAAGACTTCGAAACTGTGGTTGCATTTATAATTACTTTATAATGATTTTAAAGTCCACAATGAAAAGATATAGTTTATATGATGCTACCGAAAGTTTAGGTCGAGTTAGAAACATTAAAACACTTCACTTTATTTTACAGGTCATACTAGTTAAAAGCGTTGCAAATTTCTTAAGTGATACTAATTTTAAAAACTCGGGTTTTTGGACAAAATGTTTAATTCTATTTCTCTATGATAAATATAGTTTTTGACTAAAAATTTCTATAGTAAGTACCTTCTTAGTCTACTTAATTACCATAAAAAGAAACCATTAAAAAATCATTTATTAATTTAATATATAAAATTAAACAATATGAGGCATTTTCAACATGTCCATTTCAGGTAGATTTTTACCCGACATTGCATCCAAATTTTAGATACACAAACCATCGAATTTGAAAACGTGTCAACATAAAATTGTAGGTCCTTGAGTTAGATTTCCAGAATATTAAAGAAATCAAAATTTCATTAATAAATGAAGAAGTTATGGCCGAATTACCGAGCACCATATTGGTAGGTCCGAGCCCTATCATTCATTCTTAATATTCACATCTTTTCATCATAGTATCAGATGAATACATATACTCAAATAGATTTTCTCACATTATAATTGTAGCTTGGACTTGTATTTTGTTCCCTTTGCTTCTTCTAAGCTTCTCCTCTTTATATTACTTTATTTGTTTTATTTTATGAATGTATGAAAACAAATGAACATTTCCACTCTATTTATAGCATTTTTAAGGCTAGTTTAGTAATTTAGTTTTGGACACTTGTCTATCTTATCTTTATGCAAGCCTTAGGTTGTAAACACATTCCTCCTTAGGTGTCTTAGGATGTTTCTACACGTGGACACCTAATAGGGTTATGTGTCTTTCTTTCCTTTAATCTAAAGACATGTGTATGGTTCATTTGATGACACTTGTCTTCACCATATCATGCCAACTAAGTTAAATATGTTTTTAAATGTAAAAGGATATATGTATGACATTTGTTTTAGTTATAAGGTATGTGTATACTTGAATGTTTTAATCGAATTGATGTAGTATATTTCAAATTTTCTAGAAACATTTTCATATCTGATTTTTGAATTAGGCTATTACACTCCACCACCCTTAGAAAAAGATTTTTTTCCTCCTTGAAATCTAAGTTTCAATTTTTTTTTGGATAATCTCTACGGATTTCTGAAGCAGCCTACCATGATGCTTCGTTTTCAATGTGATGGTTCCATAGAACTTTCACTAAGGAAATTTCTTGCGTTCTTAGTTTCTTAACTTTTCTATCAAGAATTCAAACAGGTCTTTCAATGCACTTGGTCCCCTTTTTAACTTCAATGCCGCTTAAATCAATCACATGAGATGGATTAGAAATACACTTTCGTAGCATTAATATGTGAAATAGATTATGAATATCTGATAATTTCCTAGATAAATCGAGTTGGTATGCAACTTTTCTTATTTTCATGATAATACGAAACGGTCCAATAAGTCTCGGTGATAGTTTTGCCTTCTTCTTTCTAAATCGCATTACCCCTCATTCCGGAGAAACCTTAAGAAGGAATTGATCTCCTACTTCGAATTCCAAATCCTTTCGTCTATTATCTGCTTACTCTTTTGCCTATGTTATGCTGCTCGCAATTTTTCCCTTATGATAGAAATCTTCTCTGGTGTTTCCTTTACTAGGTGTGGATCGAGAATGTAACACCCCGCATTTTTTTCGTAGTTATAAAAATGATATATATATATATATAATACGTATACTCCGAGATATTTTAGAAACAATGGTGATACACGATTCGAACTAACTAAAGAACGATGGAAAATTTAAAATACATAATTTAAATGTGGAGAATTAAGTTATACGGACTTCACCATTGCGTTCGTCTCGGAATTCTGCATGAAATCGAGTCCGAGTTTTCAAAAATCGGACTCCGTACGAAGAAGTTATGACCTTCCAAAGTTTCAGAATTTTAAAACAACAAAAACAACTCAAAACGAAAATAATATTTCAAAATTCAAACCCAGAAGAGAAGGGCGGAATTTTTCCCGCCTAATAACCAGGTCGACCGGGGGGTCAACTGGGTGGTCGACCTCCCCCTAACCAGGTCGACCATGTAGTCGACCTGGGGGTCGACCTGGTCACTTTTCCCAGAATCAGTTCTGGGTGCATTTTGATGTATTTAGGCTGGTTCTTGGGCGAGATTCGTAGCTTGGCACCTATAAATAAACACCCCTAGGCTCATTGTAAACTCCGCACAATCCTCTGATGCTTCTATGCTACTCTTCTCTTCTTCTTCTTCTTCTCCACAAAAATTAGTGGCAGTGCCATGACTCTCTTTTTTCTTCTCTAAAGAAATTTCTAGATCCACCCTCTTCCGCTTTTCTTAAAAGTAAAATGAGATCTATATTTACTACAACCATGAATAAAAAGAAAAGAGGCTTAGATCTAAAATCGCTGCGCATAGAGAAGGAATTCGGATCTGCAACCTACACCGCATATGAAATCAAAATTAAAATTGGACATGAAGTCAATCAAAGATGAATCAAAAGCAACAAAAAAAGGGGTAAATCAGTTCAAGGATTAATCCAATTCATGAATCAAAGGGGCAATCAAGGATCTACATATTGGAGCGCTAAATCACTATGAGTGGAGTTATAATGTACTTTTTGTGTAAAATTATTATTTATCGTCCAAACATTACCTATGTAAACATAAAATGAAATTATTGTGAAAAAAATTGAATCCATAATGTTTAATATTATCATGTGTTCGATTTTAACTATTATGCCTACGATTATGTTCCTCCTTTTATTCTTCCCCTTTTGATTTTTAATAGCTAGGCTATCTCGAGCCTAGACCTATCATGAAATGAATACGATGGAATGATTATTGCATACGAAAAAAAGGGGAAACGCTTGATTTTGGGCTATGACATGAATTGGAGGGTTTGGTTATAAATTACAAAGGGTTTGGGCATAATATAACATTGACAAGACTTGAATGCGTAAACCAAATTAGGAATTATACGTATGAACATGATTTGGTGTTTGGCGTAGGATTGACATCATTGATTTAAGCATGAAATTGACTTATGGATTTGTTAATGGGCACATGTCACTAGAGTAAAACCTGTATTATAACTTGAATTTGGATAAGAACACAAACTTGATATGAAATCAACATCTTGATTTGACATGAAGTTTACATCTAGAACTTGAATATGAAATTGACATGAATATGAATTATGAATTTAATGATAGACGTAACCTGTTAATGGGATTACAAAACATAAATATAAATTGGGGTTTTTGGGTAAAGCTTGCATTTGGGGAATTGACACTTGACATCTAGATTGAACTTGAACTCGAACATGGCTAACTTGAGGTTAGGATGAGTTGTGCGGTGTAATTCTGCCCAGAACCGCCCGGCATATCCAATGACCGCAAACAACATGCCTAATGTGAGAAGTTAGTCATATCGCGCTTTAACCCTAGGTTAGACTAAGTTGTGGTGTAATTCTGCCCAGAACCGCCCGGCATATCCAGTGACCACAACGAAAAGTCTAATGTGAGTGGTTGTGGCGCATAATTAATTAATGACACATGATTCGTGGGGTTAAGTCATAGATTTGAAAGACAACACTTAACCAAATTTGACACATGATTCGTAGGGTTAAGTTATGAACTTGAAATACAACAATGTAACATGATTCTTGGGTGGGTTAAGTCGACACGAACAAATGAACAAAACTTAACCAAAAACGGAAATAGGGAATGTTAACTACCTATTATAAACTGAAGTTGAAATAGTCGAAGGGTTAATTAGGGGGTAAACCTGTCCTAGGGACAGAGAAAAACTATGACTTAAGATGTAATGTAAGACCTGAAGAGTGGGAAAACCTATAATATGGAGTAAGCTAAGCAAGAACTGTGGGAAAACACCTGTGCGCTATCGCCGAATAAAAGAGAACTTAAGTCATGCTTGAACTCATGGGAAAACCTTAGTCAAACAAGTTGAATTATAAAGTGAGAATATGTGGTCTGATGTCTAAGATAACGAGAATTGACTAAGTAAAGCAACGAGAATGATAACTAAGTAACAAGCCTTAGTTAATAGGAACTAAGCAATAAACCTTAGTTAAGAAAACGATCGAGAACGGGAACTAAGTTGTAATCCTTAGTTAAGGAGACTAAGTGGTAAACCTTAGTTAACAAGATTAATGGGGGAGAAAACTAAGTGGTAAACCTTAGTTAAGAACAATTAAGTAATAATTCTTAGTCAAGGAAACTGAGCCAGTCCATAAATAGATGAATAACCCGATATGGTAGATCATCGCTTAACAAGCACACGAGGAGGAGCGAACGTCCATCTGAATCCGAAAAAGGCTCCAACGGACTGGGTTACGAAGCACGTAGCTTCAGGGGACGTGAGGGTACTCTTGGTATCCCTCTGTGAGGTTGCAGAGGATCCGCCTGGGCTCACAGAGGTTAAGGTCTGCGGTAGAAGAACCAAGGGTATGCCTTGGTTGCAATATAGGCAACCTAAAGACTAGGGTGGACCAGTGTGAGTCGGCGATACTTACTTTAGCCCTGTGATAGCACGTCGTCGACTACCTACCATCTTTAGTCAATCGTAGTACGCGCACGGAAAGGCAGAGAACTCCCAACAGACCATATACTTGCTATCTAGTTATGGGTGAGGCTGGCCAATAGGAAAGTGGGGCATACGTGGCAGGAGTACAGTTCTCGTGCTTGATTTTCGTGGATGCCTTTCATTAGTTGAGGGAGGGGTCACATGGGACCATATCCACTGGTAGAAAAAACAGACCTTAGCATCTACAACGGCAGATAACTTAAAGCTCCCGACCGAGTTCTGTATTTCTTGATTAGCCCTGTCACGGGACTCGGGCCGCACATATAGTGTACATGTGCATCTAGACATTGAGAATGATTCGCGATACATACGTGGGAAAAGGGCGCTGTTCAAAAGTTAGCATAATCCTTAGTGGTCCTAGGTGGCATAAATCCTAGTTGAACACTCGATACTTCATGATAAGGAAACCTAGCCAGATCAAGGCTGGTAGTCCAAACGATTTCAAGAATGGTGGCACTACGTTGAAGTAGTATAGAATTACGTGATGAAGCCCATACGATATACAGCAAGGGACTGTACAAATACATGGAAAGGATTACACGAGTTGGGGAAAAACTACATATATGTTGTATTAGGTTAATTTACTAGTAAGTGGACGAGAATGACATGGGTTTGGCCTTGAATGCTAATATTGTGAATAACCTAATAAACAAGAAATTATAACTGAACGGTATATGTAGAGTTACACAGGAGTTTATTATAGTCCAGTCACACAGAACTTATGTTCTGACCCCCTCCTCACAACATGCGTAGGTTAGGTTCATGACAGAGATGGTATAGCTTGAATACTGGCATAGCAGTATTATTATTAAGGTAAAGCTATTTTGAATAAATTATATTTTATTCCTTCCGCTGTGAGCTGCTTTTCGAACTCTGACATGTTTCTTTCTCTATGTCTTTTCTACAGGATACCAGAGCACCCAACTCGGGGTCCGATGGATTGGATTTTGAAAAAAAATTGGTTTGTCGGAACCCGGGTTGTTACAGAGAAGCTCATAATCTCCAACTTCTGCCCAACATACTGGTGAACGATAGGGCTTCCATATAAAGCTTCATATGGGGCTATATCAGTATTTGCATGATAACTGCTAATATGAAAATTTTATTAATGGTACGTGAGTTTCCCATGTGATTTTAAATTACATTATACAAGATCTTAACATATCTTCTATGACTCGGTTTACCCTTTCAGTTTGTTTATCTGTTTGAGGATGAAAGGATGTATTTAGGTTTAGTGATGTACCTAGTGCTTTTTGAAGACTCCTCCAGAATCTTAAAGTGAACCGTGAGTCTCTATTTGTAACAACTGTAACTGGTATACCATATAATCGAACAATTTCTTTCAGACAGAGTGTTCTCAATTTCTCCATTGAGTAGGTCATGTTATAAGGTATGAAATGTGTTGACTTTGTCAAGCGATCCATCACTACCCATATTGCGTCATGACCTTGTTTTGTCATTGGTAATCAATGAAAAAAATCCATTGTTATGTGCTCTCATTTCCTGCAATAGGAAGCGGTTGTAGAAGTCCTGCCGGTTGTTGATGCTCACCTTTAATTTGCTACCATGTGAAACATTTTTCCACAAATTCAGCGACATTCTTCTTCATTGCGTTCCATTAAAACTGACACTGAAGTTACTTAAACACTTTTGTGCTCCCTAGGTACACCGTAAGCCTTGAGCGATGTGCTTCAGTAAGAATTTCCTTTTTCAGTTCAGTTTGATTTGGAACACAAAGTCTATTTCTGAATCTATAACCTCCATCTTTACCAATGTTCCAATCTATAGGTTCCTTGTCCTTCACCTTTATAAATAACTTCTTTATTTCCTTATCTTCCTCTTGGGCTTTTAATATTCTACTTACTAGAGTTGGTTGAATAATAAGATTACATAAAAGTGCTATTTTATTAACCATGGTTCCATTGATCATCCTTGTGCAAACATTCATATAAGCAAGAGTCTCTAGAGCTCTCCATTCTCTTATCATTAAACTAGCTATTATGCCATTCGACTTAATGTATCCGCAACTATATTTGCCTTTCCTGGATGATACTGTAATGTAAAGTCATGATCTTTTAAAAATTACATCCATCTTCTTTGTCTCATTTTTAATTCTTTTTGAGAGAACAAATATTTTAAACTCTTATGGTCAGAGTAAACATGAAATTGTTCCCCATAAAGGCAATGCCTCTAATTTTTTAAGGCAAACAGAATCGCAGCATATTCTAAGTCATGAGTCAGATAATTGGCTTCATGTGGCTTTAATTGATGAGAACCATAAGCAATTACTTTGTCCTTCTGCATTAGAACACATCCTTATCCTTGTCCGCATGCATTAGAATATACTTTATATGGAACTCCATTTCTTAGCAAGGACCGAATTGGTGCCTCAGTCAATCTTTTCTTTAAAGTTTCAAATGTTGACTTACATTTTTCATTCAAATAAACTTGGTTTCCTTACATGTTAATTTTGTAAATGGAGATGCTATCTTTGAGAAATCTTGAATAAATCTTCGGTAGTAACCAGTTAACCCCAGAAAACTTCGAAATTTTGTTGGTGTTGTCGGAGGGTTCCATTTCAACACTGCCTCAATTTTTGATGGGTCTACTCCTATTTCATTATATGAGACAACATGTTCAAGAATTTTTACTTCCTCCAACCAGAATTCACATTAACTTAAATTTTCATATAGTTGATGTCCTTCTAGTGTTTGGAGACATAAATGCAAATGGCATTCATGTTCCTCCTTTGTCTTAGAGTGGATAAGAATATGATCAATAAACACAATAACAAAATGATCAAATTATGGAGGGAGCACACGATTCGTTAAATCCATCTATACTACTGGAGCGATGGTAAGGCCAAAAGGCATCACCAAGAGTTCGTAGTGTCCATACCATGTTTGGAAAGTTGTCTTTGGAATGTCTTCTTTCTTATTCTTAATTTATGATACCCGGATCTTAAGTCAATTTTCGGACATAATATAGCTCCTTGGAGTTGATCAAATAAGTCATCCATCCGAGGTAATGGGTATTTGTTCTTTATTGTTACCTTATTAATCTCTCAGTAGTCTACGCACAAGCGAAATATTCCAACATGCTTCTTTACAAACAACACTGGTGCTCCCTAAGGAGATATACTAGGTCTAATAAATCCTTGATCCTCCATCTCCTTAATTTGCTTCTTTAATTCTTGATTTTCCATAGGAGACATACGATAAGCTGCTTTAGAATTAGGAGCAGTACCAGGGATTAAGTCGATACTAAAATCAATTTCCCTTTAATTCCTAAAAAACTTCTTCAAATTCCTTTACTATCGGGATTTGGTCCACCATTCGACCATTATCCTCCATATTAACATGAGCAATATATCCAGATATAAAAGAATCTTCAACTTTATCATATGAGTAAACAAATATTTCGTGTTCTTGAATTGCCAAACTTATGGTCTTATTGTGATAGTTCAAGATGGCTTGATTTTTTTTTAAGCCAATCCATCCCAAAGATGATATCAAAACGTTCTATTGGGAAGATAATTAAATTAGCCACAATATCCTTAAAAGTTGAAGATACAATTCCTACACATTCTCTAAATTTTAGAACTCCCTCCTACTAAACTGTCTACTACCAAAGGGTTCGATAGTTGCTCAATAGGTAATCCTATCTTGGTAGCAAATATTTCAGGTATAAGAGAATGTGTGGAACCAGTATCAAATAAAATTCTAGATTGAAATTCATAAAGAAACATGATATCTTCTACTTGAGCATGTTCAGAAGCAACTGCATGTACTCATCCTTGTTGCCATCTATTGTCCTTCCTTTGCTTCTTGCAATTCCGACTAATGTGCCCAGATTCATTACAATTGTAATACACGACTGTCTTCGTACAGTTTGGAGTAATGTGTCCTATTTCATTGCTCCGGTAACGTCTCCTTACTTTCTCAGGCTCGTTTTCTTGTCCCGTTGGTCCTTTACTTTCTCCATTTTGCTTCTTCCTTTTCTCATCTTGTTTCTTTTGATTGTCGAAATATTTTTTGATTTTTTTTATTTGAAGCCTTCCTTTCTTGCTGGAACTCGAGATAATCTTCTTCCAAATTTAAAGTTTCAGCTACTATCATCTCATAAGTTTTACGTTGATCCCCAATAACAAGTCTTCTTATGGGATGAATGAATCCCTTCGCAATTCATCTAGCATGCTTTTCAGGTGTATCAATTAAATGATTTCTGAATCAGGATAGTGCTTCAAACTTACTTTTATATTGAGCTACTAACATAACTTTTCAGGTAAGATTTTGAAATGTTGTTTTAATTTTCTCTCTCTCTCTCAATCTTTGGGAAATACTTATCCAAGAACTTTTCCCTAAATTCTTCCCATTTCATATGTTTTATCTCATTTGGACTAGTTGTTGTTTGAACTAGCTTCCACCAATTTCAGGTTTCCTCTGATAATTGATAGACTTCCAACTTCTTCTTGTAGACTTCACTACATTCCAAAACTTTAAATATATCTTCCAAATGTTGAACCCATTGCGCTGCCTTAACTAAACTAGCATCTCCAACAAATTTCTCTAGTTTCAAACTTTTAAAATGCTTAAAAGGTTGTTTGTTGAAGATGTTGAAGAAATGTGCTCCATCTGCTTGATAAAAGATGCAAACAATTCCATAGCATTTTTTTGCGGAGGACTGAGCCTCTTGACTTTGAGAGGTCGAGTTATTTTGATTTGCCAGGAACTTCAATAAAAAATATCTAGTTAGGGTCACCGAAGAAATACATCTTCAATTATAAAAAATATCCAATGACATACTCAAGCCATGAACACACAAACATGTTATCTTACTTATAACCCTTATTTACAAACAATTTTGGTGTTCTTTATAGCCTCCCCAAAATAAAGATAGTCACACATACTACTTGATATGTTAACTATTATTTAACTTCCTATCAAATTTTCATTTAATATATCACTATCATTTCATACGATGGAGAAAGACCCTTTTTGTCATTTATTAATCGAGGAGGTCCAGTAACTTTTTGAGAGTAGTCATTTGTGACAACTGACTCAGACCCCTCTTAATCGTATTGTTCAACTATCTTATCTGGAAATCTTTTACGTCTCACATTCACTCCTTGTGGTGGTAGTGCTCCTTTTTTCCTTAGAAATTCTAAAGCTTCTCCATAGTCATTCCTTTCCGTCATTTTAATTGTCATCTCAAATGGTTTCATCTTTTGACGTAAACGGTAAAGAATAAGATCTCTTTCTAAGCCTTCTTCATAATCGTTAAGTTTATTATAAACTTCATATACCTCATCAAGGAGAATCTTCTTTGCTCTCCTCATAAGCACCAGTTTTTCCATTGTGCGACTTGGAGGAATTAATCATTGGTCTGGTATTGTCATGCACTTTACACCATCCTATGGATCCCCCGTACACCAAGTTATGTTACTTTCCATAACTTAGAACTGCAAATAGTCATAAAGATGTCATTATTTGCATAAACTTCCTATTTCGAAAAATTAAATTGCGATATTATATAGCTTTCCAAAAGCACCACTCAAACCTAGGCTCTGATACCACTTCTGTAACATCCTCGCTCTGATACGCTTATCGAGAAGCGATGTTGTTACATATAATCCATGATGCTAATAGAATAGTATCACAACTTAAAAAGTGTATCGGAAGATAAAATTATTCAAAGTACATGATTTTAAATAGAAGAGCTATTATACAATCATATCATCATATAACATAGTTACACAGATCCAGGAGTTTAATCTTTGAATAATTATACATATGGTACATAAAGAGATAATATGCATAATAAAAGTCTTCATTTCGAACCAGCCAACTAACCATTTAAACCTGAAATGTTTTAAGTGTAGCATCATGAGCAAAACGGATCCACTGATATCCATTTAAGCTATAGTTTTCAGTCATTTCTTAATGGATTGTATTATGGCTTCATTATAAATTTCTTCATTAGAGGATTCATCGATCCAGAGTTTAAAGTAATAAACAAGGAAGACTTCGAGATATTAAATTAAACAAGTTTATAATAAAATTCACTCCACCAAAACCCTTAATTTATCAAAATACACGTTTATGAATTTAAATCACACCCTTGATTTAGTTTAGATCCTAGGATACATTATCCTATGGCGGTCGGTATCCCGTCTCAAAGTAGGGATGTACTCTACTCGGCTCAGTACCAACATAGAGTAATATTGCACTACCCATGACTATTGTATTGTACCTCAACCAGAAGAAATATAATTAAGGAAATTTTACCCATAAGTAATCTTAAATTACTTTAAGGGTTTAAGACAAACCCAAAACCACTTCAGAAATATTCCAATATACATCAGAAAAAGACTTCGAAACTATGGTCGCATTTATAATTTCTTTATAATGATTTTAAAGTCCAAATGAAAAGTTATAGTTTATGAGATGCTATGGAAAGTTTAGGCCAAGTTTGAAACACTAAAACACTTCACTTTATGTTATGGGTCATAATAGTAAAACAACGTTGCAAATTTCAAAAGTGTTACAAGTATCAAAAACTTGGGTTTTTGACTGGTTTTTGGGTAAAATGTTTGATTCTATTTCTCTATGATAAATATAATTTTTGACTCCAAATTTCTAGAATAAGTAGCTTTCTTAGTCTATTTAATTACCATGAAAAGAAACCCTTATCATTTATTAAACTAGTATGTAAAATTCAATAATATGAGGCATTTTCAACATGTCCATTTCAGGTAGATTTTTATCCGACTTTGCATCTAGATTTTAGGTACACAAACCATCGAATTTGAAAAGGTGGTCCACATGAAAGTTGTAGGTCCTAAGTTAGCTTTCCAAAACATTAAAAATCAAAATTTCATGAAGAAACGAAGAAGTTATGGTCGAATTACCGAGCACCATTTTGGTATGTCCGAGCCTGTCATTCATTCATAATGGTCACATCTTTTCTTCATAGTATGGGATGAATACATATACGCAAATAGTTTTTCTCACCCTATTTATAGCATTCTTTAAGGCTAGTTTAGTAATTTGGTTTTGGACATTTTTCCATCTTATCTTTATGCAAGCCTTATGATGTAGATACATGCCTCCTTAGGTGTCTCAGGGAGTTTCTACACATGGACACCTAATAGAGTTATGTGTCTTTCTTTCCATTAATTTGAAGACATGTGTATGGTTCATTTGATGACACTTGTCATCACCATCTCATGCCACCTAACTTAAATATATTTTTAATAGTAAATGGATTTAAATATATATATATATATATATATGACATAGTTGTAAGCTATGTATATATATCACTACAATAGAATATGGCTATTCCAAGGCTAGGAGCCGTTGGCAACCGTTCGAAGCCATTGGAATAGCCGTTGCAATAATCAACGAATTTTAATGATTTTCAACGGATCCAACAGGGAATTTCCAATGGTTATTTTAATGGCCTTCAACAGTTGCAAGCCATTGGAAACCGTTTGAATCATATGACCAATACGCCCTTAGGAACCATTTCAAGCCGTTGGAAATCTAGGTGAATTTTTTTACAACTGCTAGCATATTATCTTCCAGCCACTCGATTTCCAATCCATTCCATACATATATAACAACATATATATATATATATATATATGTGTGTGTGTATATCAATAACAATATGAACAACCAACACAAATCAAAGGAACATCAATATATACAAAATAAACTATACAAATATCAAAAACCAACTCATCAATGTCGCATGTCAACAAACCAAGTCATACCATCAAAATATCATCCTCACCCACTCCGTACCAACATATATAACATCAAAACACAATCATCACCATCTCTAAGTAATATATACATCATGCAATCACAGAGACAAAAAAACAGCTAAAGCATCTTCGTCGTTTTTGAAAGCACCAGACAACGAAGAAAAAGTACCATGATTCTGCACATACTCTGCAAGCTTTTGATTCAGCAGCTCCATCTTATAGCTTGAAGACGGTTCTGCTCCTATAGATTCTCAATCATTGTTCTAAGCTCCTTTATTTTTGTAACAACCCGTATTTAATATAACATGTTAAAACGAGAATCAAGGCAGAATTTAATTTTAAATTCTGAATCAAGTAGAACGGGCTATGCCATTGCGTTCGTCTCGGAAAAATACGCGAAATAGAGTCCGAGTTTTCGAAAATCGGAGTCCGTATGACCCGGTTAAGGCCCAAAGAAGTTTTCGGGAAATTTGAATTTCGAAACATACAGAAATGGGGCCAGGCGGGAAAATTCCCGCCCAGACAAGTCGACAGGCATGTCGACAGGCATGTCGACAGGCATGTCGACAGGGCTGTCGACTTGCCCTGTCGGCTGATTCTGATCTGGTGCACCTATTTTCTATCTTGGCTAGGTTTTTGGGCCTGGTTTGAAATCTGACGGTTCAGGTTGGTCCTAGGGTTAATCTAAGGGCCTAAAACTATCCTAATCTCTATAAAAAGACCCTAAACCTACCCCTAAACCCTCATTATTCACTCATGTAACTAAACTATGGCCAAATTTCTACTCTCATGGCCTCCATCTCAAATCCCTAGAGCCTATGCATTCAAATCGGGTTCAAATCAAAAGATGCAAGCTTGCTACACCAAAGAGAGGCAAAATCAACGTTGCTATGCAAGTTCCATGACGATTCTTCAACAAAGGAGGCACCTTTCTTAGCCAAGATGATTCATGCTTCTTTCTCTAGGCCTAACTATGTAAGTTCTAGCTACTTTTAGATGGAAACGGTAGTTTTGATAATGACATGGGATAAAATGAGGCTAAACATGATTATGCGAACCTATATGAACCTTACCTTGCCTCTTGTGTTCATGTTTATGATTTTAGGCCATGTGAGTGACTTAATCATGCCTCTCATGCTATGCATAACCTAGTTTAACTTGCAAGTTTGGATCTTTATGCATGAAATGCTAGCATGACCCTTTAAGAACCACTTTACGTGTGAAACATTGGCTAAGACAAGATTTTGGGGCTTATGCATGTTTATGAACCCAAACCCCTTATGGTAACATGCAAGTTTGTGGCCAAATCCTTTATGAGATTATGCATGCTCGTGGCCAATCCCCTCTTTTAAGTTGTGCATGTTTATGGCTAAACCCTTTTTGATAATATGCATGTTTGTGGCCAAATTACCTTATGACACTATGCATGTTTATGGCCAATCCCTTTATGATGTTATGCATGTGGAAGCCAAGCCCTTTTTAGCATCATGCATGTTTTGAGACCAATATGTGACATAGTATCCTTACTATGTTGGCTCGCTTTGCTTGCGTTGGGAAAACACGATTTTGGGTAGTTAGATAAACATGAACATGTCGTGAAATCTTAACTTGATTATGACATGTGTTTATACTTGAAAATATGACTTGAAAGATAACATGGAAGTTGGCATGTAAGTATGCATAAAAACATGAGCTTGGGAATTTACCTATTAAGTTAGGTCTACCCTTTGGGAATTTACCTATTAAGGTAGGTCTACCCAAATGCTTGAAAACTTGTAACATGTTTTGGAAACATGATGAACTTAGATAATATAAGTGTGGCCAACTCGAGGTTGGGTTGAGTTTGCAACGTAAAACTACCCGGAACCGACCGGCCTAACTAGTAGTTGCAAACAATAGGACCCAATGTGAGAAGTTGGTCATGTCGCGCTTAAGACCCGAGGTTAGACTAGGTTGGTGTAAATCTACCCGGACCCGCCCGGCTTAACTAGTAACCACAACAAGGTCTAATGTGAGAGGTTAAGAGTGCATTAATTAAATTAATGCCACATGATAAGGTTAAGTAAATTTGACTAATGACACTTAACCGATATGACACGAATGGGTAGGTTAAGTGGGACCGGGCATGATTTCCTTAATGACACTTAACCAATTCAGACTGGGTAATTAGATGAGGTTAAGTAATTAAGACTTAACTAACCTAACCACGATAATTAGATGGGGTTAAGTAATCCACACTTAACTAATCTAAACACGGTAATTCGATGGGGTTAAGTTAAACACTTAACCAATTTAAACTTGGTAATTCAATAAGGTTAAGTAACTAATACTTAACCAACTTAATGTGATAATTTAATGGGGTTAAGCAACTTATACTTAACCAATTATACATGATGATTTGATGGGGTTAAGTGACCTAAACTTAACCAATCTAACTCGTTAATTTGATGTGGTTAAGCGACCTAAACTTAACCAATCTAACTCGTTAATTGGATGTGGTTAAGTGACCTATACTTAGCCAATCTAACTCGTGAATTTATGGAGGTTAAGTTAACCCATACTTAACCGATATAACGTGAAAACATGATAAGGCTAAGTCACGAATCACTTGAATACGCTTGACCGATTTGACTCGGTAATTTGACAAGGTCAAGTTAATTTATATAATTAACCAATCTAAAATGATAATTAGACAAGGTTAAGTTATGGATTGCTTAATATACTTAGCCAACTTGACACATGGTTTGTAGGGTTAAGTCTTGGACTTGGATACTTAGCCAATTTTGACATGGTTTGTAGACGGGCTAAGTGACACTTAACCCATTAGATAAACCCTAATTCGGAGGATTAGGTAAATAACCATAGTTAACAAGGATTATGGAAATAAGGCTAAGTGGTAAACCTTAGTTAAGGGAAACTAAGTAATAATTCTTAGTCAAGGAAATTTGGACCATTTCTTAGATAGATTAGTAACCCGATACGTTAGGTCAACGTTTAAGTATACATGTAGGAGCGGGTTATCTGATTTAGATAAAGGCTCCAGCGAACTGGGTAACGAAGCAGCGGCTTCGGGGAACGTGAGGATATTCTTGGGATCCCTCTGTGAGCTGCCAGGTCATTATACTAGGCTCACGAGAGGTTGAGGTCTGCGGTAGAAGAACCAAGAATATGCCTTGGTTGCTATGCGAGCGACCTAAAGACTGGGGTGGATAGCAGTGAGTCGACGAATACATAAGGTGCCCGAGATAGCAAGTTCGTCGATCATCTACCATCTTGAGTCAATCGTGTACGTACGGAAAGGCAGGGAACACCCAACAGACCATAATTGCTATCTAATTATGGGTGAGGTAGGCCGTAGGATGTGGGCTGGCCGAAGTGTAGTTCTCATGCAAGATTTTCTCTTGTGTTGCCTTTCACTAGTTGAGGGAGGGGTCTCGTGGGACCATAGCCACGTGTAGAAAAGCAGGCCTTAGTATCTGCATCGGCAGATAAATCTAAAGCTCCCGACCGAGTCCTGTATTTCTTGTTTTGCCCTGTGACAGGACTCGGATGGCACGATGTGATACATGTGCATATAGTTATAGAAAAACGATTCACGATGAATGCGTGGGAAAAAGGGCGCGGTTGAGGGTTAGCGTAATCCCTAGTGGCCTAGGTGGTTTAACCCAAACCGAAATACGAAAGCGTGCAATAGGTAAGCGTAATCCCTAGTGGCGCTAGGTGGCGTAAGTCCTAGTAGTTCAAACGATGATTCATATGGAAGAGCCTAGCTAGAACAAGGGTGACGGTCCAAACGATTTCAAGGATAATACGACATGAGAAAGCCCGTACGAGGTACGGCAAAGGACTGAACTTATATACATGGAAAGAAACATATGATTTGAGTAACCTATATATGCGATATATTAGGTTGACATGGACCATTACACGACTTTGAGCAAGGGACATTCATGGTTAACACATGACGCGGGTAGGGGTACTAGTATGAGAGGTGCAGAGCAAATATACATGTTAGAACTAGGAAGAATATACATAATAGATACCGTGGGATGTTAGACGGGGTAGATACCTTGGGATAATGTACTCGATAGAAATCTGACGATGTGATGCCTTGACTTATCATAACACCGTAGTTTATCATGATACCTTAGTTTACCTTGCTACAGTAGTTCAACCGGCTACCCTGGTTTATCTATCTTGTAGTTATCCTTATGTTTACTTTCAGTTTATGCATGTCATGTTACCTTTACCTGTTTTTATACTGGAAGTAGATAGGACTTACTCAGTCTTTTTGACTGACCCGTTTTGTTTCGCCTCTTTTCTTCCATTTCCCCCCCCCCCCAGGTTTCAGGGAGGAAACAATGCTGTTTAGTTCGGACTTCTTCTGCTTGAAGGTCATCATGGATGGCTTGGACTTCTCTTGGCTATGGCTACTTTACTGTTTTTAATTGGGGAATAATTTATGAAAAAGGTTTCATGCTTCTTTATTTCGGCAAGACAGGTTTTGATGTACTCTGATGTAAAAAGGCTTTTGACCTCATTTATTAACATTATGAAAGTTTGTTTTTACTTCCGCTATTTTATATGTTCTGTCTTGTGATATTTCTGTGCATGTTTACCAATAATGCCCCTCTAAAGCTAGTGCATTCCTTTGCGAGTGACCCTAGCGGAGGCGGGGTGTTACATTTGGTATCAGAGCAGAAGGTTACTAGACTGGGCAAAAGTTTTTAAAGTCCTTCTGAAAATTATTTGGAAAACCGTTTACAAAGAAGCATTTTTCAAGAAAATTTTCTTTTAAAAAGAAAAAGGCTATTCCCCAAAGGCCATTAGCATCATCCTTGTTTCCTTGATTTAATCTCTTTTCCTTTCTTTCCTCCATCTGTAGTCACAGTGGTTTTGACTGCGACTAGTCTTTCTAGCTACGTAAGTGTTTCCCGTACGATGGAGGTGGTTCTCGAGAGACCATTGCAGAGTTATACAAGAAAGGATAGTGAGAAAGAGGATAAAGGATATGAGCTTATGGGTGAGCAACGTGTTGGTATGGCTTAGTCCTCAAAGGAGGGAGAAAGATGAACAATGAAACCCATGATGAGAGGGTACCTTTGGCATGATGAAACGGGGCGGATAGTTAAGTATCATGGGACAAGGACAAGATCATTGGGAGGGCAATAGTATGCTCTCATTTCTAGGGTACCTCGGAAGGAGGGTAACGATCTTATTAAAGGTTTAGCTTTTCTTCTCTATCATCCTGTCTGGACTTTGTTTTGATCACCGCATCTTTTAAGCCCGCTTCGATAGTTGAGTCTCTGCACCTTAAGTACTAGCGTAATAGAGAATCCCATTTTTGTCTCAAAGTCCTATTGGGGAATCAGTCCATTTATTCATGGCTTGTTTGGATTTGAGAATGTCTATGTCAAGTGTTGAGCTTGGAAATAATGCTTATATTCATAAGCTATGGATGGATTCTAAGGATGAAGTGGTTATCCAGTAAGGGGTGCCACTCTCGGTTTTGATAGGAGGGTAGTTAGATTCTTGACTAGCCTTGGTAATACCCTCGAAGTATCGTGTAACCTTTTTGAGGTTCCGTCATGACTAGTTACTTAGAATCCCTTGATGCCTTTATTGGAAATTTGAAGCCCGATCGAGCGGTGTTCGCCGATAAGACGGATGGTTTACTTCACTTATGCGTGGGTTATAGAAATCACCCTAGTAAGTGCGCATGATAACCTGATTAACATCTGTTTACTTTCAAGAGAAAGTTCTTCTACATGGAATGCCTTATAGTATATAAACGAGATCCAAGATTCACTAGTGAATTTTGGAAAGCTTGCATGAGATCATGAGTACGCAGTCATGTTTGCGTCAAGTATTCTAGGAAAAGGATAAGTGCAAGTGGAACGAGAGGCGACGAAGAAATGAGTTCCAGCTCATGTTAGTGAAACAGGAATAAGAAGCTACAAAATCGCGAAGTTAAAAGACGACTTTGATGGTCAAAGACTAGATACGCGCATGATATCTCTTTTTGGGAGTATATCCTTGATCCCTGTTTTCTGTAGAGCTTACTTGTAGGCTATCTTTTGTGGACATCCTCTCGGTCCTATTCTCCGTTACAAACCCTGTAAGGAGTTTGTCCTGTTTATCTTCTCGACCCTGTTTCAGGGAATTCTAGGTAGAACCCTATGGATGTAAACATGTATTTGAAACATGTTATGATTGATATGGTTGCAAGAGGTTGCAAGTGGTTGCTCGTGGATGCGCGAATACACATTAGATACTAGCTCGAGTCGGTCACATTTCATATTGCATATGCACGAGTATTTATACTTGTTTATGGATGAAATCGAATGTATTATCATGCGGTTATTGCATATGAATGAATGATTGTGCACGCATATAGTATCTATATGACTAGGACTATTTGCATACATGTTGGATTCATGGCACTATACATATTTTGCATTAGAAAGATTATTCAGGCCTGATCATTAGCATTAGCTAAGGAACATGTACACACACGTTTTGCATATATTCATACAACATTAGAAATCATCTAAGGACAATGGTTGCTTGTGGATGATGTTTTGAGTAGATGGATGATGGATGGTAGGATATGTTCTTCCTAACTTAGAGATTTCGGGGACGAAATCCTAAAAGGTGGGGAGAATGTAACAACCCGTATTTAATATAACATGTTAAAACGAGAATCAAGGCAGAATTTAATTTTAAATTCTGAATTAAGTAGAACGGGCTATGCCATTGCGTTCGTCTCGGAAAAATACGCGAAATAGAGTCCGAGTTTTCGAAAATCGGAGTCCGTATGACCCGGTTAAGGTCCAAAGAAGTTTTCGGGAAATTTGAATTTCGAAACATACAGAAATGGGGCCAGGCGGGAAAATTCCCGCCCAGACAAGTCGACAGGCATGTCGACAGGCATGTCGACAGGGCTGTCGACTTGCCCTGTCGGCTGATTCTGATCTGGTGCACCTATTTTCTATCTTGGCTAGGTTTTTGGGCCTGGTTTGAAATCTGACGGTTCAGGTTGGTCCTAGGGTTAATCTAAGGGCCTAAAACTATCCTAATCTCTATAAAAAGACCCTAAACCTACCCCTAAACCCTCATTATTCACTCATGTAACTAAACTATGGCCAAATTTCTACTCTCATGGCCTCCATCTCAAATCCCTAGAGCCTATGCATTCAAATCGGGTTCAAATCAAAAGATGCAAGCTTGCTACACCAAAGAGAGGCAAAATCAGCGTTGCTATGCAAGTTCCATGACGATTCTTCAACAAAGGAGGCACCTTTCTTAGCCAAGATGATTCATGCTTCTTTCTCTAGGCCTAACTATGTAAGTTCTAGCTACTTTTAGATGGAAACGGTAGTTTTGATAATGACATGGGATAAAATGAGGCTAAACATGATTATGCGAACCTGTATGAACCTTACCTTGCCTCTTGTGTTCATGTTTATGATTTTAGGCCATGTGAGTGACTTAATCATGCCTCTCATGCTATGCATAACCTAGTTTAACTTGCAAGTTTGGATCTTTATGCATGAAATGCTAGCATGACCCTTTAGGAACCACTTTACGTGTGAAACATTGGCTAAGACAAGATTTTGGGGCTTATGCATGTTTATGAACCCAAACCCCTTATGGTAACATGCAAGTTTGTGGCCAAATCCTTTATGAGATTATGCATGCTCGTGGCCAATCCCCTCTTTTAAGTTGTGCATGTTTATGGCTAAACCCTTTTTGATAATATGCATGTTTGTGGCCAAATTACCTTATGACACTATGCATGTTTATGGCCAATCCCTTTATGATGTTATGCATGTGGAAGCCAAGCCCTTTTTAGCATCATGCATGTTTTGAGACCAATATGTGACATAGTATCCTTACTATGTTGGCTCGCTTTGCTTGCGTTGGGAAAACACGATTTTGGGTAGTTAGATAAACATGAACATGTCGTGAAATCTTAACTTGATTATGACATGTGTTTATACTTGAAAATATGACTTGAAAGATAACATGGAAGTTGGCATGTAAGTATGCATAAAAACATGAGCTTGGGAATTTACCTATTAAGTTAGGTCTACCCTTTGGGAATTTACCTATTAAGGTAGGTCTACCCAAATGCTTGAAAACTTGTAACATGTTTTGGAAACATGATGAACTTAGATAATATAAGTGTGGCCAACTCGAGGTTGGGTTGAGTTTGCAACGTAAAACTACCCGGAACCGACCGGCCTAACTAGTAGTTGCAAACAATAGGACCCAATGTGAGAAGTTGGTCATGTCGCGCTTAAGACCCGAGGTTAGACTAGGTTGTGGTGTAAATCTACCCGGACCCGCCCGGCTTAACTAGTAACCACAACAAGGTCTAATGTGAGAGGTTAAGAGTGCATTAATTAAATTAATGCCACATGATAAGGTTAAGTAAATTTGACTAATGACACTTAACCGATATGACACGAATGGGTAGGTTAAGTGGGACCGGGCTTGATTTCCTTAATGACACTTAACCAATTCAGACTGGGTAATTAGATGAGGTTAAGTAATTAAGACTTAACTAACCTAACCACGATAATTAGATGGGGTTAAGTAATCCACACTTAACTAATCTAAACACGGTAATTCGATGGGGTTAAGTTAAACACTTAACCAATTTAAACTTGGTAATTCAATAAGGTTAAGTAACCAATACTTAACCAACTTAATGTGATAATTTAATGGGGTTAAGCAACTTATACTTAACCAATTATACATGATGATTTGATGGGGTTAAGTGACCTAAACTTAACCAATCTAACTCGTTAATTTGATGTGGTTAAGCGACCTAAACTTAACCAATCTAACTCGTTAATTGGATGTGGTTAAGTGACCTATACTTAGCCAATCTAACTCGTGAATTTATGGAGGTTAAGTTAACCCGTACTTAACCGATATAACGTGAAAACATGATAAGGCTAAGTCACGAATCACTTGAATACGCTTGACCGATTTGACTCGGTAATTTGACAAGGTCAGGTTAATTTATATAATTAACCAATCTAAAATGATAATTAGACAAGGTTAAGTTATGGATTGCTTAATATACTTAGCCAACTTGACACATGGTTTGTAGGGTTAAGTCTTGGACTTGGATACTTAGCCAATTTTGACATGGTTTGTAGATGGGCTAAGTGACACTTAACCCATTAGATAAACCCTAATTCGGAGGATTAGGTAAATAACCATAGTTAACAAGGATTATGGAAATAAGGCTAAGTGGTAAACCTTAGTTAAGGGAAACTAAGTAATAATTCTTAGTCAAGGAAATTTGGACCATTTCTTAGATAGATTAGTAACCCGATACGTTAGGTCAACGTTTAAGTATACGTGTAGGAGCGGGCTATCTGATTTAGATAAAGGCTCCAGCGAACTGGGTAACGAAGCAGCGGCTTCGGGGAACGTGAGGATATTCTTGGGATCCCTCTGTGAGCTGCCAGGTCATTATACTAGGCTCACGAGAGGTTGAGGTCTGCGGTAGAAGAACCAAGAATATGCCTTGGTTGCTATGCGAGCGACCTAAAGACTGGGGTGGATAGCAGTGAGTCGACGAATACATAAGGTGCCCGAGATAGCAAGTTCGTCGATCATCTACCATCTTGAGTCAAGCGTGTACGTACGGAAAGGCAGGGAACACCCAACAGACCATAATTGCTATCTAATTATGGGTGAGGTAGGTCGTAGGATGTGGGCTGGCCGGAGTGTAGTTCTCATGCAAGATTTTCTCTTGTGTTGCCTTTCACTAGTTGAGGGAGGGGTCTCGTGGGACCATAGCCACGTGTAGAAAAGCAGACCTTAGTATCTGCATCGGCAGATAAATCTAAAGCTCCCGACCGAGTCCTGTATTTCTTGTTTTGCCCTGTGACAGGACTCGGATGGCACGATGTGATACATGTGCATATAGTTATAGAAAAACGATTCACGATGAATGCGTGGGAAAAAGGGCGCGGTTGAGGGTTAGCGTAATCCCTAGTGGCCTAGGTGGTTTAACCCAAACCGAAATACGAAAGCGTGCAATAGGTAAGCGTAATCCCTAGTGGCGCTAGGTGGCGTAAGTCCTAGTAGTTCAAACGATGATTCATATGGAAGAGCCTAGCTAGAACAAGGGTGACAGTCCAAACGATTTCAAGGATAATACGACATGAGAAAGCCCGTACGAGGTACGGCAAAGGACTGAACTTATATACATGGAAAGAAACATATGATTTGAGTAACCTATATATGCGATATATTAGGTTGACATGGACCATTACACGACTTTGAGCAAGGGACATTCATGGTTAACACATGACGCGGGTAGGGGTACTAGTACGAGAGGTGCAGAGCAAATATACATGTTAGAACTAGGAAGAATATACATAATAGATACCGTGGGATGTTAGACGGGGTAGATACCTTGGGATAATGTACTCGATAGAAATCTGACGATGTGATGCCTTGACTTATCATAACACCGTAGTTTATCATGATACCTTAGTTTACCTTGCCACAGTAGTTCAACCGGCTACCCTGGTTTATCTATCTTGTAGTTATCCTTATGTTTACTTTCAGTTTATGCATGTCATGTTACCTTTACCTGTTTTTATACTGGAAGTAGATAGGACTTACTCAGTCTTTTTGACTGACCCGTTTTGTTTCGTCTCTTTTCTTCCGTTTCCCCCCCCCCCCAGGTTTCAGGGAGGAAACAATGTTGTTTAGTTCGGACTTCTTCTGCTTGAAGGTCATCATGGATGGCTTGGACTTCTCTTGGCTATGGCTACTTTACTGTTTTTAATTGGGGAATAATTTATGAAAAAGGTTTCATGCTTCTTTATTTCGGCAAGACAGGTTTTGATGTACTCTGATGTAAAAAGACTTTTGACCTCATTTATTAACGTTATGAAAGTTTGTTTTTACTTCCGCTATTTTATATGTTCTGTCTTGTGATATTTCTGTGCATGTTTACCAATAATGCCCCTCTAAAGCTAGTGCATTCCTTTGCGAGTGACCCTAGCGGAGGCGGGGTGTTACAATTTTAGCTTCATCTTGGGATTTTTGAGTTGCTCGAGCCTGCAAATAGAATGAATAGAAGGTGGGTTATGCCAGCTTATGAAATATTATAATAGTAGTATCTACATGCTAATTGTTGTATATATGCAAAAGGGTTAATTAGCATTAGGTTCCCGAAGCAATAACTTCTACTATGTTGCGTCAGATCCATAATAGCGTCAAATATGTTATCTTCCTCTTTCGGTGACAACTCATGACGACCAGACTCCTCAAGCGCATGAACCCAAGCCTCATGAAACCTTGCCTAATGTAAAAAAACAACTACAATTGGAAAATAGTATAATGTTATTTTTATTTTACATAGCTAGTAATTAATAAACTTATTGATGTGAGTAAAAACATTTAAAATACGCATACACATGCACTTGTCGCCTTATTCTAATCACCCCAATGATATGCGATGTTGCCAGCCTCGTCTACTTGCCTCCGATGAATAAAATAAATGATCATTTTTCCTACTTTAAAACCTATGATGAAAAGTAAAAAAAATTACTAATCGTTCATTTTATATTTTGTTTATATTTTAATTATGGCTTTTGTAAACATATATTAAATTTTAAATTTTTTTACAAACTTTATTTTAAATAAACAACTATTTGTTCATTGACACTTCATTATGTGTCTTCTCTGATGGTCGACCATCCTACTTCCCATTACAAGCACAGTAGTAATTACATTTTGTAAATCATATCATTTTAGACGATTTCAGAAAATTTCGGCAGCATTTCCCCTTGTTCCTTGTATCATACACAAATACGTGTAAACAAGATACGAGAAGGAAATGCCATTGAAATTTTGTGAATAGTTTAAAGTGATGATTTACAAAACGTAATTACTTTGGAGTGTTTGTAACTTGTTCAATACAGGGAAAAGTCCGACAAATGCTGTATCAGATGAGTAAAGATGTCCGTTTTGTAGAAAAAACGAATATCCATAAACAATCATATACATCACTTGTCAGATAGGGCCAAATAATGTTTAAGGGTTTAAATATTTTTTTATATTAAATAAAATATATAATTTGTTTATATTTTACCGTTTTATTGCATATGTACTAAATTATATATTTTTACAATTTGTTGAATTCTAACTACGATGATTTCTTTGAAAATCATTTGAAGTCATCCAAAACTTATTATACATCAAATCCATTCATGTGTTCGCATAAGCACAAAACTTGTACTCGAACAAATTATCCAAAACTACGATCAATCCTAACATAATATATACTTCATGTTTGCATAAATTATACTATTTGCAAACTCTATCACACACCTACGTTCAATACAAACAAAATCATCCTAAACACATGCAATATACTAAATTAGAAAATTTTGCAATTGGTAGTAATTTGATCATTGTGATGATAATAACGGATAGGAGGTAATATTATGTAATAAACATATTCTAACAATTAGGAATCCATCATAATATAAATTAGGCCTTAAATCAAAAAATAAATAAATAATAGGTTTAGAGAAATTACCCGATTTAGCAAGCTTGGAAGGCAGAGAGGGGCTCAAATTATGTTTTGTAATTTGTATTGATTTTTCTAAGATTTGATTTGGATTGAAAAAAAGAAATTCATGTATAGTGGCTTTTAATTAGAATTGGAAGGTCTTGCAATAATTGTATTTTCCTTGTTTATTTGTAGTTTTGATCTATTTGAAAATCAACATAACTTTTGTTTTTATGAATTTAGAAATGCTTTTTTTGCTTTGAAGGGTGTGATTTTGTGTTGTTCATTTATTTAATTATTATTTTAAAGGGAAGGAAGGTTTTTTTTAAAGAGTGGGTGTGAGGGGGTATAGGTTGTGGGAAGGAGAACAAAAGAAGAGAGAGGGGAATAATTAAAAATAGGAGAAAGAAACATAACTAAATCGATGAGAGAATTTTGTTGTATAAATATAGCTCAAAGTAGGTATAGGTGGTGTGGAATAATTTGATTATACAAATATAAATATGTTTGAAAATTTTATATTTTGTGTGTAGATAGTAACATTCTTTAATTCTTTTTTTAATTTTAGTTTTTTCCAAAAAAAAATATGCTTAACTAAAATGAATGAAAATTAAATTAGATAATATTTTATGTTTATGTAACCAATGGTCAGGTACCATATTGGTAAATTATAATAAATCTTGCACCGTATATCATGTTTTTAAAAGCTCAATGGGAAGATTTTAACTAATACGTGTTTGCTTCATTATACATCGTGGCTCTACGAAGACAATAATACAATACCCACGTCACATGATCTTCTGAGCATATCATTGTCCTCTGTTAAATATTTAATCTTCACACGCATACCTCTTAATAATTCTAAATTAAGCACTCAATTATTGAGCTTGTGCAAATATTATATCCATCGTGAGTTTCTTATGATCCTAGTTAAGTTTGGTCGTATATAAGTACGAGCGCTTAAATGTACACCTCTGATTTGCCGTTTATATATATATATATATATATATATACATATATATATATATATATATAATCAAACCGACTTTGTCGGTTTCTCTTAATTCTACTACCCTTCCAATAACTTGCGTCCGTCTAAAGCTAGACAATACCCGTTCTATTTCAAACGCAAGCATGTCTTTTGAAAAATACTTGTTCTTCCTATCGTTACTTTCCCTCCTCTTTCACTCCCATCCTTCCCTCCTCATTCGCGTATACCAATTCTTCCCTAATTCTTTTCATCCTCGTCTTCGTTTGACTAATTATTCTCCTAATATCTTTCTTCATATTTCTCACGCATTATAAATTCCACCGCCCTCGGCTATTTCAATCCAACCCTTAAATTGGCTTCTTTCCTCTCAAATCTGATCCACTAACATATCGCCTCCTTCACCACTGAATTCAGGTTTGATTTTCCCTCAAACAACTGGACAACTAAAGAAGAATTCAATGGCAGTATAGCTGATTTGTAATGATTCCGAGATATGAGAATATTTAGTTTTTGTTTTATTTATTTACCTATTACTTTGGATGTCGATAATTAAATAACGAATCCCTTTTCAGTTTTATTAGAAATGACTGTTTGCTAGGTACTAAATTTTCCCTAATATATACAAGCAAACTAATTAAAACTTAAATTGTGCTTTTTAAATTTTCTTGTTTGTCACTGAATTATTTGTAAGTTTTTTAATTATTTAGTTAGAGAATGACAATATCAGGTTTTATAGTAAATAGTTTGTCAGTTAAAACTGAAAATTTAGCGAATTGATTCAGAATCCTTCAATTTTTGGTCTGAATAAAATTTACCTCTCAAAGCCTGCTTGGAGTGCTTTTTCAACATAAGAAACTTAGGCTGTCTTTTTTATGCTTCATGTGAATTTTTTTCCAAGATTTATTTTGGAAAACTCCAGGCGTTGTTATTAATCGCATGTTATAGTAGGTGGGTTTTGATCAATTGTAACTATTATGCATTTTTATAATGTTTACTAAAATGTTTTATTTATGGATATATAAAGTAGTCTTCTCCTTAGGCAACAAACATACTTAGAAGTATTAAGCATTGTATGGCTTGTTATAACTCTATATTTTGGTTCCGTATTCCAGAGCCGGTAGCATTATTGTGTGAAATTAGCTTTTTGATATGGTGCATGTGTCAGTATAAAACTGTTAACGATCTTTGTAATAATATTTTTCATTGTGTTGATCGTGTACATTGGTTTGATTGTTTACATGTATAAATAATTGCATACGTTGTTTACCTATGGGGAAATCATATCTTTCATATTACATGTTTTGCTTGCCAAAATTACGTGATGATGTTTCGTTGGTAAGGGACTATTTCATGATTAAATTTCTAATTAAGCCAGATTTAAGATGGTATATTTCAGATGTAACACCACCTTTGCTATTGTACTATTTTCGTGATTAATTGCATATGCATGTTTGATCTAAGTAGTATGCAAGTCAGTTGTGTTGAAACAAGAAAGTATTACAATTGATCAATTTAATGGATACAATCTTTTTGTGGTGGTGTAAACTTATATGTTATGCATCTATGATCCAATTTTTTCATGATTAAACTGTCAATGCCTATGGAAAGCCATTTGATTGTGCTATCTTTATGTGCTCATAATATACGAGTTCTTTTAATTTACTATACTGTTTTTCAACATTACGTAGTCTGTGTCTGTTAGCCATCAGTAATTTAGAAGGAAATTTTGGTACAACAGATAGAAAATAGATGGAAATCTAGTTAAATATTTTGAAAGCTTGATCTGCTTCTAGCCATTTGTGCCTCTTAGCCGAGTGATATTACCAACAAAAATATGTTTCCTTGTGTTATTATGGATAATTTTATCGCAATTTTACTCAATATCCTTAGGCTTTCACAGGCTCTCAATCGTTCATTTATTTGTATTTAAATCAGTTTAGCATATATGAAGAGACACAGGCTCGTTATCAGATAAACCATGCATGTATGAATTTATGCATATTTAAAATGCAAGTATATATTATATTGAAAGCCTGATGTACTTAATACCAACATACGTGTATACATTGAAATAGGGGCGGACGCACTCTTTGACCAGCAAAGGCCAATGCCCTAGCTAGGTTTTTTTTCTGGCAAAATCAACCCTCTTTTTGAATTTTGCCCTAGCTGGAAAGGGGAAGCATGCCCAATCTGAACATAAGCAAGCCACATTTTGGCCTACATACTGGCTGATTTGTGATAGTATAGTATAGGTTCATATATATATGTTTGTGTGTGTGTGTGTGTGTGTGTGTGTGTGTGTGTATATATATATAGAGAGAGAGAGAGAGAGAAATATTTGAACAACTTTTGCAATGTGGGACTATTTTGGCCCTAGTTCAAACAAAATGCTAGATCTGCCACTGCATTGAAAATCTGATTGCAATTAAATGTATATTTAAAAATGGGCACCTACTTGCAAAACTATGGACTCAAAGCTATCATGTACTAAAAACCATAAGCTTTTAAATCCTCAAGACCGTAATATAAGAAACGATAAATAGAGCATGCCTAAAATTACATGTCGAAACTCAAATATATTTAGAAAATTTAAGATATTGAAAACCATACTTATTTAAAATCAAGTATTGGAAAAGCTTACATGCATAAAGTAAACCGGGATCTATTTACATGATATCTACTTCTTGCCTAAAACTCGCTTTTGAAACTGCATTATTTATGAAAGCACATATGCTAAACTGCCTATTTATATCAAATCTTGTACAAAAATATTTTTGGAATGGTTATATGAAGTCATTCAAAACTCAAATAACTCAAAGGACAGTTGAAATTAAGAAACCAATACATTATATGATTTCAAGACTTCTCAATATATATCAAAGGATAGTTGAAATTAAGAAATCAATACATTAAATCGAATAGTATCATTTTTTGTTTCTTCAATATCATTATTTAATGGTTTATAAAAAATTATATCTCATTGTTACTTGAAAAGACGTTTTTTTTTTTTTTGCAGATATGTATTACATAGATTTGAATGATTCTCCTTTCCCTGATGGTGATGAACAACCATATGATGACTTTACAGATAGTTTTCAGAAACAACGAATAAATAAGATGAGCGGTTCTCTATCTAACTCAATTCAACCGTGGAAATTGGCATTGTCATTTCAAGCAGTAAACTATGATTGTTGCATATGCCGTATAATGTTAATTTTTATTTGTAATTTTGAATCATTACTTTTTTGTATGGTTTTGTTTTTGTTAATCATTGTTAAATTAAGTTTCTTGCATTTTATATTGAATATCATGCAATACATAGATTTGAATGAATCATCTTCGTCTGGTAATGATGAGCGACCAAGTGAAGATTTTCCGGATGATCTACAGAAACAATGAATAAATACGATCCATGGTTCTCTATCTAACTCAATTCAATCATGGAAATTTGGTAATTATCAATGTCTTTTCTTGTAGTAAGCTGTGATTGTTGCATATGCAATATAATGAATTTTATTTGAATTTTTGAATTACTGCTTTTTTGTATGCTCGTGTTTCTATTAATCATTGTTAAATGAAGTCTCTTATAATTAAAGTTGAATGCAATGCAATTTATAAATTTGAATGAATCGTCTTCGTTGGGTAATGATGAAGAATCATGTGAAGACTTTACAGATGATGTACAGAAACAACAAATAAAGACGATCGGTGACTCACTATCTAACTCAATTCAACCATGAAATTTGGTAATTATCAAAGTTATTTCTTGCAGTAAACTTTAACTGTGACATACCATATATAATGTTTATTTTATTTAAAATTTTGAAATAACGCTTTTTTGTACTACCGTGTTTCTATTAATTATTGTTAAAATGAAGTCTCTTACTTTTCATATTGAATATAATGCAATACATAGATTTGAATGAATCACATTCGTCCGTTAATGATGAACAACCATTTGACTCATCCACAAATAATGTGCAACAATTATCATTGGCAAATGGTATATTATCTAATGAGATTCAACTAGAAATCCACCATGATGATCAAGGTAACTTATATTAAAAAATGTATGTATATTGTTCTAACATATTTACTAATATACATAACACTATAGGTAAATTTAATTATGTTGATCTGAATGTATTATATTTGTCGGAGGATGATGAACAACAAATACGAGAATTTGTAGGTCCCATAGATCAACCACTAAAAGTCCATTATGATGATTAAAGTAACTTTTACAATAATAAACTTTTTTTTTTCTATATTATTTTTTGCATTAAATTTTTATAATGCTCATTTATATACATAACAACTACATGTAGATTTAATTCTATTCATTTGAATGTCATCATACCTTTGTCAGAGGATGGGAACAACAAAAACAAGAATTTTTGGGTTCCATAATTCAACCACTAACTTCACATGAGGTATACATTGTTCATTTGTTAGTTATATATCACTTGTAAGTTCAAATGTAAAACTATATCAACAATGTTGTTTAAGTAGCACATAGTTTTGGATATTTTACGCTATCCACTTATTTTGCATTGGTGTCCAATGTATGCATTGTATTTTATATGTTTGCTGATAAAATTGCTTGAAAGATGAAAATATGGAAGATAAATTGATTAGATTTAAAAACAAACAAATGATTACCGTGTCGTGTACGTACAAAAACAATATCAATCCAACATATATCGCTATGTGTATTGTGTAAGCTATTATATAGAAAAGTTGTATAAATTTATTATACAATTCATGAACATGTTTATTTTTTTATTGACATTCAATAATTTCAGAAATATAAATTACAAGTTGATATTAGAAGAAAACATACTATTTCTCAGCGAAATCGAAGGCAACGAGAATCTGATATTAAATGCCAACAAAGAAATACTATTGATGTTGCAAGAAGAAGATGATCAAGAGCTAATCCACAAACTCGAAGAATTGAGCAAACTCAAAATTCAATTAGTCGAAAGAGAGCTCGAGATGAAATGACCATTGAAGAAAGATCTTTTATAAGAGCTAGGGATAGTCTACGTTGTAGAATTCGAAAGGAGCATGTCACTGGAGATTCAACTAAATCTATTTCAACTTTATTGACTTCAAAACCAGGAAATAACAATGCACTAATATTTAGAAACTGCTGCTAAAACATACATTAAAAGACTTGTCACACTTTCACTCGTAGCTTTCTAGATTAACAATTCATTTAAGTTCATGTTCAGATTGTTGCAAGGATAAACCACAACCTAATGTTCCATGCATGTTTAATGATCAAATTTTAATGGATCTGGGATGTGTTCCAAAGGAGTTATCTCGTCTTACAAGCTTGAAATGTATACTTACCACACACATCCACCCAGTGATATCAGTAAATTGCTTTAAAGGACAACAATACAAATATATTGGAAATGTTATTAATTTTCCCCATATGTTAATGCGATTGCTTATTCATTGCCTTCTCGTCCTCAAGATTTATCAGCCATACTAATTGTTAGTAGAAGTGGTGCACATGGCAATAAGGAATCTCGAGTGCGACATGAATATGTTAGACAAGCATTACTTTGGCTTAAACATCATAATGTATTTTATGCATATTTACACATTAATGATATATCACTTCAAGAACTACCTGAAGATGGTGTACCAATAAACATTCCCTACATCCAAGATGATGTATCAAATGAAGCAGCTCAAACCTGTGATGATTACATTCAAGGACCTCCATAATATCAAACTGAATTCTCTTGCATTAATGAATTTGAGACATCGGGTGCAGTCACATCTGTAGTGCAACCAAACCATCAAGATTCTATTTTATCTTTTCTAGAAACTGGTGAAGATAACCATACAATTGTCCAACTTCCACTTGCTTCAAGTACGGTAGATGAGTTCAATACTCCTAGATATATCGCAATGGCATTTCCAACATTATTTCCATCAGGAAATGCAGACTTGAGACAAGCACGACCATGAAGAATAAAACCACTCAAGTACTTCCAATATTTAATAAAATACTCTGACTGCAAAAGATTCTAAATTTCGATATTTCTCTTATTATTCATTAAGTAGGTGTTGTGCTTTAGATATTGGTAATATATACAAACAAAATAATTCTGCAGATGGTAACTTATCAATTCAAGATATATGTGAAATGCTAAACTCAAGAGATCGACAATTAGCACAATGTATTTCTTATTATGCTAAAAGCATACATGGAAGTCGTCCTTATTGGTTTTCAAGATTCAAAGAATTTACAGCAATGGTGAAACAATTAGGGGAGCCAACTATATTTTTTACATTAAGTTCAGCTGATATGCAATGGCTAGAACTTCGTAAATTTCTTGACCAATCAAATGAACTGCAAAATTTTGATCTCAATGAGCAGAGGAAAAGAAGAGCTGAACTTCTAAATGAGAACCCACTTATTGCTTCATGGTTTTTTCAAACTAGAGTTGCTTTGTTTGTAAAAGATTTTCTAACTCTTGGGTTCTCTGTTAAAGATTATTGGTATCGTTTTGAATGGCAAAATTGTGGAAGTGGGCACGTTCATGGATTTTTAGGGTTATAAGATGCTCCAGACTTATCATTTGTAGGACAAAACTCATGTAAAAATAATAAAGTTATTGAATACTTTGATTGCCTTGTTTCCACCATAAATCCAAGTATAAACGAGCCTTGTTATAGAAAAATGCATCCATGTGCACACGTGGTTCCACCTGATGCAAATTTGCATACCCACGATGACTATTATGCTAACATGATAAATTGGGTTATGTGTCATTTTTAATGTGAAAGTTATTGTTTGAAGTTACATCGGAAAACTAAACTAGTGGCTTCTCGTTTTAAGTATCCATTCGATGTACTACTACAGTAAAAAACTGTAGAAGAACCTCCAAATATTAAAAAAAATCGATTTCTTCAAAAACGTAATGATCTTTTGGTTTGTTCTCACAACAGAAAAGTTCTACAAACATGGCATGCTAATACTGATTGGTCTCCAGTGCTATTTGTAGATGTGGTTAATTATTTTGGAAAATGTGCATCAAAGTCAGAACCAGTATCAACATCTTTCACTGAAACACTACGCACGATAGTTGAAGATGTTCATCATTCATGTCAAACGTATAAACCTGCAATTAAGAAGCTTCTTATGAAAAACGTATCTGAAAGCGATATTTCGGCACAAGAAGTATGTCACATGTCAATGCTTTACTCTCTTGTACGCTCATCTAGAACCATGGTACAACTAATCGTGAGTGAGAAATGCATGTTATCCACTACCATACGACGTATGAAATCCACTTCATCCATGGATAAAGTAGAGTCCAATCCAAATTTTAACATAAGATATATGGAGCGGCCTAGCATTTATGAGGATCTTTCTCTACTTGATATGGCCAAAAAACATAGTTACTACAATGGTAAATGGCATAAATATCGGGTGGTGGCAGTTGTAATCCCAAAATTTAATAGCATTATTCTACCAAATAGTGAAAAGTGGGAGTATTTTTATGAACAACAGGTAGAATTTCTGTTTATTGTTTTGTTTTTGAAATTGAGTACTTCATGTACAAGTTTATGTAGTATATAACAAATTACAAAACATATGGGTTAAATCCTGCAAGGTGAGATCCGAGCCCATGACATCTCGCACCGTGTCGAAGTGTTTTAATTACTTGGACAATGATATTTATCGTTTTCGTTTTATTTTAATCGTTTTTTAATTAAGTTTGAATTTCATTTCCATCTATTGCATGCGATCTCTAATCCAGTTTTATATTTCTTTGGACAATATAGGTATTACTACATCATCGTTATCGAAGTGTGTAAAAGCTAAAGGAGGCTTTAACACTTGGTCTGAAAAATATATTGATATTGGCTTGGCACATGACCAACTGCTACCAAATGCATCTGAAGATGAGTTTGAGGATGATGATACTATAGACCATGATGCCGACAAAATGAAAGAGAAGAGTGGATGTTGGCAGCTTTAATGGGACCTCTATTTGTTTCTGGAGATCAAATAGAATTGGGTTTACGAGATTGTGAAACTTTACATAACTGGATGGAAGCATTGGCTTGTTATCCTAATATAGACATAGAACGCAAAGTCATTGATAATAATTTGCGTCTTTGTATTAACAATTTGAATGTTGATGACGAAACCGTAGAATTGACGTGAAATAAATATATTACTGTTTCTTTAGATGATTTATCCGAAAATCAAAGGATGGCGCATGATATCATATATAACACACTACAAGAGGGAAAATCAATTAGAATGATCATATATGGAGGAGCGGGCCTGGAAAATTAACTCTTATCAAAGCTATTGTTCAAACCATTGTTGCTCATTTTGGATCCAAGAAAGTTGTTCGTATTATGGCTCCAACCGGTGTGGCCGCCTTTAACATAAGTTGTAGTACTATCCACCATGCGTTTTCAATCGCCGCAGAAAGAAAAGCAATTCATAAGCAAGTTTCAGGTGAATAATGTCGTCTTATGCAAGATGATCCAAGAAAACACGTATTTTGCAATGGACGAATCCGTCGCTAAACATGTATTAACAACGGATTTGTGGCGGATAGCACTGGTCGGTAAATTTCACGTCGATATTTTAGTGACCTTTTTGCGATGGAAATTAACGTCAATTCTCCAACACTTTACTGTCATTTGTCAATATATTTAAATTTGTTTTTAAAAAATTTTCCCGACATTTTACCGATGGATATATATTTCTTTAATATATGTTCTAAAAAAATTCCATCGGAGATACCATGCTAAATAACAAGGGATTAGAAATGGATAATTTCAACTTCTGCTTCACCTTAGATATATGTCGGTAATTCGTCATAAATGCTAGTATTTTAGCAAGATTATTAGTGACAGTTGTTTTTATTTCCACCGCCAATCACACACAGATTTGCAAAACCCACTCGTACTTCCTTTCTATTCCGTTGGTAAATGTTACTACAATAAAATACACTACAACAAAACAAACTTTTAACAACGGACAATGCCTGTTGTAATATGCCTTTCACAACGGGCATTGCGGCCATTGTATTAAGCCACGTTATAATATGTCTATTATAACTATTTCTGCCCATTGTTAAAAAAATGCAAAATTTAAATTAAAAATACTAATACAACATATATACAAATTGTTCTCACAAATGCAAAAAACCCAATACAAATTATATATTCATAATATTTATGAAGTCGCACATTTATTCATTTTATACATATTGCCAAACAAAGAACATACTCCACGATAAATAATAATAATAACTACTATTGGTTGACCGTAGATAAGATACAAGCATCCAAATACTAATCACATCAATACCATGCTTAGCAAAAAAAACTTATAGACATAGTACACAAAACCTTAAGCAGAAGGGTTTTGCCAGCACCTTCTTGGTTGCTCTTATACTTTTGTTTTGCATGAATCATAATCTTCATTGCTCATCTTTACCAGTCCTCATCATCTTATTTCATTAGTCTTGCTAGGTGCTCTTTGCTATTTGCTCACAATTCCTACATAATAAGACATCACATTGAAAATTAATAGGAAATCGGGTGAAACTGAAAGGAGAAAGAAATTTGCATCAACATATTCAACAGTACACGTAAATTGATAATGAAGAACTTGTTGCTTCTGGATCCATGAAGCTAAAAGAATAGTATTTAGGTAAATCTAAGTTGTAAACTACTCATTAACAAGAATGCATATAAAAATAGAACACAATATAAATCTAAGTGATAAAAAACAATGCGGAAACAACATCCACGTTCCCCCTGAATTTAATGAATTTAATCGGATGATTTGATTACTTTCAAGCAGAAAAACGACTGATTTTTTGGGGACTTCTAGCAAGTCCCAATAATTAAATAGTAGTTATTGGATACATATTATTATGAAAGCAATAATTACAATTCGATAATTACTAATCAATGAATATTTACTAAATAATAAATTAATTAACAATAATTGGTTATTAATTATTAAACTATGGTAATTACTAAGTAATAATTGTTAAAATGGTAGAATAATTAAATATATTAAATATTTAACTTTGATTATAAAATATTAATTAGTAAAATTTAATTATAATCATCTACGAAGCCAACGTTTAAAAAAATTGTATTTTATCTTAGTTAGAATTTATAGAAAATTTTAAAATTAGAATATGAAGTATTATACAATTTAAATTAAATTATTAAATGAACCTTTTCAATATTTTAAAGTTTAGAAATTTTAGTTATTTCGTGTCAAACTATAATTAGTTTTATAAACTTTATGATTTATTTGAAATTTATTCAAGATGATTTCAAAATTTCAAAATTTTGGAAATAAAAAATATAACTATCAACTATAATTATAAAATATAAGTATCAACTATAATTATCAACTGTAATTATTAAATACAATTATTTAAAATTAATTATTGAATATTAGATATCATTTTATAAGCATTAAATTTTATTATTAATCATTAGATAATTATTATAATAAACTGATATTTTCATCTCTTGCAAATCCATTGGAATTCTGTTGCAAAATAGCTTATTCATCGGTATTCTGTTTGGATTTGCAACGGAAAATAGCAGTAGAAATTTTGTCGAAATTTGACGCAATTTGCAACGTCTTAGTGAGGGATGACAGAAATCGACGGTAATAAATAAAAGGAAAAAAGTTGAAAAAAAAACTATCACTTGCAGATCACATGGAAAAACATCGCAAATTAGCGACGGAGATTTTCGCTTTTAAATATATGATGCTAAATCAGTGTTTTCTTGTATTGTGATTTTAATTACACAAAGGTAATCATAATTGATGAATATAGTATGGTTGGTAGAACAATGATTGCAAACATTGATTTACGATGTTGTGACATATTTTCAACAAATGATTTTTTGGTGGCATTTTGGTTGTTTTGGTTGGTGATACGAGGCAATTGCCTTCTATGTGCAATAGTTCTTTATACCAACAGAATGGGAACCAATTGCAGCAGCGAGGAGGAATCTCTTATGCAAGCTTCGACAAGTGTGTAAGATTATCACACATATTTCGTCAAGTAGGAAACGAGCAAGCACATTTACGAGAAGCTTTGGAAAGATTAAGTAGAGGTATGTCTATTCTAGATGACTGAAAATTATTCAAGACTAGAGATTGGTCGATATTGTCAAGTGAAACTAAGATGAATTTTAAATGTGCTTTGCATCTTTTTCCAAAAATAATGGCAGCTGAAGAACATAATCAAGATCAGTTAATTCAACTTGGGAATTCCATTGCACGCATTCCTTCTTTCAATAATTGTGAAGCAACATCTAATGCTCCTTCTGTTGATGCAAAAGGTTTAGAAAAATGTATTTATCTTCGTGTGGGTGCTCGAGTGATGTTGCGACCAAATCTTGTCATCCAAAATAGGCTGGTTAATGAAGTAATGGGTACTATTGTGGATATTGTATACTCACAGTCATTAAACTCTTTAAATGACTTACCATTAACAGCAATGGTAAATTTTGATAATTATCACAGTCCTCGATTTTGTCATGGTACAAATATTATCCTGATTCCACCACAAACAGTAAACTGGAAAACATCTTCGGGTACTTTGTGTACTAGAACTTAGTTACCTTTGGTTCTTTCTTGGACAATAACAAAACATAAAAGTCAAGGGATAATACTTGATCGAGCAATCATCGATATTGGCGATAGGGAAAGCCTTGGATTAACATTTGTCGCATTATCAAGAACTAGAAAATTAGAGGATCTCACTTTCAAGCTCATGGTTTTTTTTTTTTTGAAAGACTTATACAAATAGGGAAATGTAAAGGTCTCACTTCAAGTTTAATAGAGGAAAAGCAACTGAATGTAATGCCTATTGCATAAGTTGTAAACAAATAAAACTATATATTTTTTAAGAGGGGTTATTTCATTTTCGACTTAAGATTTACTACGAATGAACTAAAATTACTATGAATATAAATAATCATCCTTTTTTCTTTCTAATTTTTTTGTTAACTTTTGATTCATTTACAAAACTCATGCATTATTCTTCTTAACTTTCAGAATGCTATGGAACTTCACATATACCTGTTATAAATGGACTTCAAAAGAAAATGCAACTTTTTATGGATAATTATGTTTTTACTAAGATGACAAAGTTCTGAAATATTTGAATCACTATATCAACCTTTTTTAACATTTTTCATGAATAATTATTTATGTATTAAATCTTTATGTTTGCATGATTGGTTAAAAATAATTATTTTTGATTAGATGTGAAATACGTCCCTTTGTTATTGGTGGCGCTCAAAGCACATGTGAGAGTGTACCTTGGGAGATTGACAGTCTGCATTCCCTTTCAAATGTAGGAATCAAACAAGGAAACAAGCTATAGATAGAGCCATGGCAAATTAAACGTGTAAATTGTAGAAAGTGATCGAGAATCATTCGTACCAAAGTGAATGTGATGCTTTCATCTATGAACATGTATACACAACTTTCAAACGTTTACGATTATTATTTATTAATCTAATTGTTATTTTATTGGTTTTGTTTTTAGCACTTCTACAAACAATTGAATTTTTAAGAAAAAATGCACAACAAATTTTCATTTTGAATAAAATAACTATTTAATACCCTTGAATACAAGTATTTGACATAAAAAAAAGTATAGTATACAACTACAGATATGATGACACTATGTATACTTTGAAAACATTGGTACAAAGACATTGACGTAATATAATATGTTATAGAGACATGCATGTTGGATGCTTAATGTCTAAAGTTTGTTTGTTCGAAAGTTCTTGCATTTCAGTGTTTACAAATAACTGTCTCAATTGGCAAACTTTAAGAATGGATCTTATGGTTGTGGATTTGAAACTCCTAGCATTGATTATCAATCATCCTTGTTTCTTTTAAGGCAGAACGTTTTCATTTATTTAGTTCTGTGTAGTAATAATAAAAAATATACTCTATGAGAAGTGAGAATTAAAAATAATACTCCCCGTTTTAATTAGTAGGAACATATACAAGATTCACGGCTGGAAGATCGCGTTGATGTAACTATCTTAGAAAAGGCTATAAATGAATATTGCCACTGGTACCATCTCTCTCTCTCTCTCTCTCTCTCTCTCTCTATATATATATATATATATATATAATAATTCCCACTAATCTTACCTTTGGTCTGTTGGGTAATCTCAGTCTTTCCTGTTTCGTGAAGTTAAGATAGGCACTTTAAGATTAAAAGTAGTAATGGAAGCAAAAGAGTTTATAATTCTCCAATACGGTGATTCTTTCATTATACAACAGAATTGTGAGATTACAATAATATGATTACAAAAGTAACTCTAACTCAACTCAAGCTTGAGGATAAAGGCTTCCCAAGCTATCTCTCTTTTATCTCAAAGAGGCTCTCTCTAACTCTCAAGTTTTTCTCACTCTAAAGAGTGGATTCTCTCTTGATTCTTGGATTATAGTAATGAAGGCTCCTTCTCCTATTTATACTACTCAACCTCCATGATGAATGGTGGAGATTATTTGCATCCAAGGGTGGAGATTGAATCTCTAGAATGCTCCATACTCTCAAGGAATCTCTACACACTTCCATTCCCTTATGCATCCTTCCATACTTTTCCATAAGATTCTGGAAGGTTCCATACATCTCTAGAATATTCCAGAGGGTTCCACATTCTTCTACAAGCTTCTAGAAAGTTCTACACTTCTCTAGAGTTCTTCGGAACATTCTAGAAAATTCTAAATTTCTCTAGAAAGATCTAGAATTTTCTAGAAACTATTAAAGAGGGATCCAAACATGGTCCGACCTTGTAATACCGAAATTGACCCTCACTTTTTAAATATCACCTAATACTCACTACTTTTGGCTGCTGTGATGTTTATATTAATAGTGTTGGATTAACATCAATTTATAAGAATATATTACTTATTATTTCATAATATAATATACACAAGTTTTGGCAGAAAAATTAAAAACTAACTAAAATAACTGTGCATAATTGATTGACTAAGTTGTTTTCTCAATATTTATGATGTTGCTTATATGTGATATTACAAAACTTACTAAGAATACTAGAACGATTGTTCTTAAGTGAAGGAATATTAATTTTTATTATAAGAAATTGTCATTACTACGTTGGCTGATTGAATTCACTTCATCCATTTCTGTTAATAATGAGAAGTATCAGTAATTTAGTTGAATATATGTTAGTTCATAGGAAAGTATTGATTCTACTTATATATATATATATACACATACACACATCATCTCAAAATTTATAGTATTTATTATATAACGTTACAGTCATATACCAGTCTTTCTACCAAGGATATAAGAAAATTTTGTTCAAAAATTCTCATTGTTTCCATCACAATTCCCTGAATTTGGTTTGTTTCCTTTTTTCTTTAGATATTTTTTTCTTGATGGATTTCAAGTTTGTTTAGTAAATCAATTCCTTATTTAATTAGATGATGTATTGATATTCCTATAATGTTGTCTCCTTAAATTTTTACCAAGCATTACATATAAATGTAGATTGTATTTCTTTTAAGGACTATGACCATAATTATTCTTATAATAATAGCAATGTTTTCCTATTTCATTACATTGATTTAGAAATAATACATAATATCTAAAATGTTGTTGCTATTGTTGTTTGTCTAATTTTCTATGTTCACGCATTAAGAGAACTACCCAACATTGCTATTTATATAACATAAAATATAATTTTTTTATTTCTCTTTACTTGATTTCTTATCACATGCATAATTAATAATTTTGTCCATTCAAGTATTTCTGGAAATATTTTATTTACATAATATACATAAACTATTTTCCAGGAAAACATATAATTCACCTATAAGTGCCATGGGAAATGCATCTAATAAATCCAATGAAATTTCATATCTGATCTGTTTTGAAATAGGTGTTACGATGGAAACTAATTTAATCCCTATCCAATTTCTTATGATATCATTTTGGTTCCTTTCTATGTTTGAAAAAAAATTACAATTTATAAGATAGCTTGATCTTTTCAATTTGTCATCACTTACCATGTAAAACAACTTATGTGTAATGTAAGCGACAGTAACAAAATTCATAATTAGTCACAATATTACATATCTACACTATTTGTACCACGTATATGATTAGTAATTTTGTCTATAATTTTAAATCACATACAATTATTTCTAGAAATAGGTTATTTAGATAAATATACGTAATTTATATTGCCAGGAAATTTTGTTCAAAAATTCTCATTGTTTCCATCACAATTCCCTGGATTTGGTTTGTTTCCTTTTTTCTTTAGATATTTTTTTCTGATGGATTTCAAGTTTGTTTAGTAAATCAATTATTTATTTAGGTGATTTATTGATATTCCTGTAATGTTGTCTCCTTAACTTTTTACCAAGCATTACATATAAATGTAGATTGTATTCCTTTTAAGGACTATGACCATAATTGTTCTTATAATAATAGCATTGTTTCCCCATTTCATTACATTGATTTAGAAATAATACACAATATCTAAAATGTTGTTACTATTGTTGTTTGTCTAATTTCGTATGTTCATGCATTAAGAGAACTACCCAACATTGTTATTTATATAACATACAATATATACCCTTTTTTTATTGCTCTTTACTTGATTTCTTATCACATATATAATTAATAATTTTGTCTATCCAAATATTTCTTGAAATTTTTTATTTACATAATATACATAAACTATTTTCTAGAAAAACATATAATTCACCTATAAATGGCATGGGAAATGCATCTAATAAATCCAATGAAATTTCTATCTAATCTATTTTGAAGCAGATGTTATGATGTAAACTAATTTAATCCCTATCCAATTTCTTATGATATCATTTTGGCTCCTTTCTATGTTTGGAAAAAAATACAATTTATAAGGTAACTTGATCTTTTCAGTTTGTCATCACTTACCATGTAAAACAACCTATGTGTAATGTAAGTTGACAATAACAAAATTCGTAATTAGTCACAATATTACATATCTACACTATTTATACCACATATATAATTAGTAATTTTGTCTATAATTTTAAATTACATTCAATTATTTCTAGAAATAGGTTATTTAGATAAACATATGTAACTTATATTGCCAGAAAATTCTGATAAAAAATTCTCGTTGTTTCCGTCACAATTCCCTGAATTTGGTTTGTTTCCTTTTTTATTTAGATATTTTTTTTCCTGATGGATTTCAAGTTTGTTTAGTAAATCAATTCCTTATTAGGTGATTTATTGATATTCTTGTAATGTTGTCTCCTTAACTTTTTACCAAGCATTACATATAAATGTAGATTGTATTCCTTTTAAGGACTAAGACTATAATTTTTCCTACTTCATTACACTGATTTAGAAATAATAAACAATATCTAAAATGTATAATTCACCTGTAAAATGCCTTTGGACATCTACTAAATCCATTTGCTGCTTCACCACAATTTTATGCTCTCAGGTGCTACTCTTTTCCCTACAATTTTATGCTCCATTTCTTCGATTTTTTATTCTGATGCAATTTTATAACCGACAACATATTCTTTGCTCAAGTTGATGTAAGATTTCTTACATGGGTCCAGCATGAAACGTGTACCGTTTGCTCCATTTAAGTTAATCGAATTTCTAACATCAGTTCTCCCATTTCCTCACTTTGCTTATTCGTACATTATAAATTAGAACATTAGCTTACACGAGAGAATAATTGGTTGCGCTGAAAACTAGAAGTGTTGAGAATTACAAGACATAGAAAAGGCTATAGCTAATGGCTTAACTATTCAGATAGGAGCTGCTGTGGTAATATGCACTTCTTTATTATGATTTGTTTCATTGTGTTAAGTCATCTATGAATTTCATATATGCGGGTTGCTTAGGCAGAGAGCAATGAATCCTGATAGTGTCCTTGCTAGATAATTCCATTTCCACAGTTTCAACTTTGTTGCTTATTTTTGTTTGTTCTCTACTTTATTGTCGTTTTTCACTGTTTTTTGTTTCAATTGTTGTACTTTTCTTCTGTTGTAATTACTCATTGATCGGAAAAAAAAAACATTTCTACTTTTCTTTTCCAGTAATTATATGATTGTTTGTATTATATTTTTCTCTACATCCAAGTATTATATTCGTTTCCAATATTAGTGTACATCCACTAATTCATGCATTTAATAACAGCGTCAGTATAAACCCAAATGTTTCTTTCATGCATTAGTGTATATTATGTTATTGTTCACCTATGTTTCAGTATCATCATGATAGAATTGTTGCTTCCTTATTTTACTTTCTAATTTTATACATTAATAATTTAAGGAATGTTTGCAGCTCTTATGGAGGCTCTTTTTAATCCATTTCTATTCAATACTCTCATTGGACCATAAATTAAAATTATTAAAAGAGCTTTTATTTGATTCATTGGCTATATTTCATATTTGCACTTGGCTACAATGTATTTGTAGTGTTTGTATAACTAGAAGTGTCATAACTTCTATAGCTATATTTGCATATATTAGGTGAACTCCTGGGCATATGAACCAAGCGTACAAAGCTTTTTAAGGATATCCTCTTCTTTCCACATTGTATCCGGGTGTTGAAGTTTTGATTTGTTGAGCTTAATACTATTTTAAATGAATATTGCATATTTGACAGTAGGTGCATATGGAAACCAACTTGAAATTAGAACTTTGTCAATAAATATATATTATATATCATTTTACTAAATGAAGCTTATTAAGCAATTGCCTAATTTTGACTAATATTTACCTACAATATATGTACTATTTCGTTAAAAATTGAATGTCTATCTTTATTCTTTCTTCTCAGTTATTCTTTCTGCTTACTCTATATATAGTTATATCTCACAAAGTGGACATGCGATTATTATTTTTATGCTCCTTTTTTAATTTATTGTTTAAAATGCTGATCTTTCCGTAAGTCGACAACAAAATCTAAAATTATCAAATTCGACACAAATTTTCATATAAAATATGCATGTGTATATGTGGGACATACCTTCTTTATTTGCCACTTTCAATATTTATACTATTTTTTTTCATTTGAGGTGATTTCTACCATTGCACCATTTCACATTAAACCCAGCACTTAAAGCGGAAGGCACAATATCTGATATTTTGATTATTCATTTTGTATACAAATTGCTAATATGTTCAAATGATATGGAGAGCAGAGACGGATGAGCACAATAATGTCTAGCAATCCCAAATATTATCGTCTACAACATTCATGCATAATCATAATTTTAGTACCATATCAGCATCTTAATTCTATTATATTCCACATTCTCTGTCGTTATCTTTATTAGTTCATGTTGTGCTGTTCATATTCATATTGTTCGCACATCTTCTAATAAACCAGAATTGTGTTCAATTATAATTGAATCAATATGCATATAGCGGATAATGAATCCTTTAGTTAAGTCATCATGGAGCATTAATTCATAACTGGTATATGTATTTATTTCCCAAATTAATATTTTGAATTAGAACAAAGAGAAATAAGTTACAAACATACATTAATTCTTTATTAAGTTTAAACTAGAATATATAAAGTAGTAAATTTAGAACATTTAAATTAGACTATATTATGTTATGTGAGTCAGAAAACATAGTGTTTTTGACCGCAACTATATAATTTTTCTTTCTAATTTAGGTAATATTTACTGTGTAAAAATAAGAGAATGCAGCAATGTCTTATCCCCTGTGTATCAAAATAAAGAAAAAAATATATAGCTATGCAATTGTAGGGAATTCATTTTTGGGCCAAATTTGAAACATTTCACTTAAGCATGTTTGCTATATTTTAGACTTAGGACATTATTGTTATAGAAGGTGTGCAAATTAAATTTGATATATTAACCATAGAAACGATACCACTGTTTAATTTTGTTCAAGTTGATACATCAATATTTGGTCCAAAACATGAGGTATTGTTTAATTTTGTGCATACCTTTTAGTTTTATCAACTATCTTAAACTCGGTAGATACATGTCCTGCAAATTGAATTGTGAATATTGTATACTCTAGCTTAGGTGCTATTGTCTTTTGATAAGTTTGAATATTATTATGATTTATGGGTTGAATAATTAAAAACACATGTGATATCGACAAAGGGTTTTCCTGTTCAAATAAATAAATGAAAATGCAGAAAAATACATCATCAACCATTAAAAAAAATTCTATATCGCAAATACATATTTAAAGATGTCATTTCTCAACTCTCTTTCGGTTATTTTATATTTCACTTTTGTTCCATTGGTATTACCTACCTAAATGGCTGGACGATTGTCATTTTATTTCTAATCGGTTTTTTATAAACATTCGGTCCTCGCACGTCATGAACATTAATGTAATAAGATCTTCACCACCCATTTATTATTCAATGCTACAACCTCAACAGATATACATGTATTAAATGACATTGTACTTCATCCTATCTCTTAGTTAAATAACTTGATAATCTCAATACACTCAATCCACGGCAAAATTATTGTTGCGTGAACAACATAACAATTTACTATTGTTACTGCATAAATTATTAGATGGATAACAAGAAAATTAATCAAAATAATCATTCATGATAAAATTATTTTGGATAATTCAATATGTTAACCTTGTTTTTAAAGTTTATAACGCAAACAGACTTGTTTGAAAAGTAATTACAGAAATAGACCTGTTTTGAAATAACGAAGGCGCATTTTCAAAACTTGCACAAAGGCGAGTTTTCAAAAATCGCCTGTATACTTTGTGGTTTTAAATTCCATAGCGACTTTCTTGAAATTTGATTTGGACATAACCCGATATCTGTAATATGAAATTTCCATTTGTCTGTTCCATTACTAAAATATAGTTCTGTAGATTCGAACGTTTTGTCTTTCAATGAAATCCGATGCATAACGATTCCTATATATTCGAACGAAGTTGTAAACATTAAAATACGAACTACTACGACATTTAAATAGTATATATAGCTTAACTAAACAACATAAAACAAATATCAAATTTTAATATGCAAATATATGAGAGATACATAGTCCGATTAAGGACATATAAGTACGAAACATAAGAAATACAGATACACGGAATGCAATACACTAACATTGCATCGACGAACATACATCTCTAGTTTAGGCTACTGGAGTACACCGCTTTCTGTTATGGCCCTGCGATCCACATTTGCTGCACCTGTTTGTTTTGGGTGTTTGAAGCCATTCATAACATTTTTGAATCTCGTTGATTTTGGTCATCCGGCTAGTCTTCTTACGGGCAGAGCCAATATTCGTGGACCGTTCTACGGGTCCTAGTATTTCTTATCGTATATAGGATTAAACTCTCGGTCGTATGTAGCTCTATAACTTTGGACGGAGTACCACTCAGAAGCAAAATTGTGATGTGCTTTATTACTACTAAAATCTTGTGCTGAACAAGCCGCCATCACATGAACACACGGTATCTTCTTCAGTTGTGGGATTCTGCATGTACAAGTGACATGAGATCCGTCGATCACAACATCATATTCATCTCCGTAACCATTAATCACTTTCCATTTATATCGACCAAATCGAATATGCCTACAACGCCTTGCTTCAGTAGCACGAGCTTCTATTTTAGCGTCCCATTTTGGATTAAGTTTTGTAGTCAGACCCTCCCCTTTTTCCCGCTTCTTATAGAAATATTCAACATATCGAAAGAACGTTCTTGCAACCAATGCCTTTATAGGAAAGGATCTGGCGTCTTTTAGTATGCCATTAAAACTTTCAGATGCGTTGGTTGTCATAATATGGAAGCGGTCACCACCATCTCTACAAAGAGCCCAGTTTTCTTCGCAATTCCCTAGGCTTTGTTCAATCTAGTTATGCGTCTCCAGCTTAGTTGCCTTGATTTCTTCTCTAAGTTTAGTGTATTCAACCACTTATGAAGCACATGCAACAGCGTAAAACAAGCCTACAAGTCGCTTGTCTCGATGACCTGCAGCTTAAAATTTTGCTTTTAGATGCCTTGCACAGAACCTATGTTTGTGAGGTTCTGGCCATCTATCCTGTAAAGCACTTGGGATCCCTTTCATTCTGTTAGATATATTGTGTCGATTTCGTACACTATAAATGAACTCACACATGCATGAAAAGAACCAGGCCCAACTATCATATAATTCGGATTCGACCACCCCATAAGCTAATGGGAAAAGGCAGTCGTCCGCATCTACAGCGGTAGAAACTAGCAGTATTCCTTTATACTTACCTTACAAATGTGTCCTGTCAATAGAGAGCACTGGACGGCAGTGTACAAAATCTGCAATGAAAGGACCAAATGCCCAAAAAGCACGCTCAAATACCCCAACATCATCGTGTATTGTATGTCCTACTGAACCTGCATTGCTTCTTTTTATTTCCGCAGAATACTGAGGCAAATAAGAATACGATTCGGCCCAGTCACCATATATTTTTTCCAACGCTTTATTCAACGTTTGTCGGGCTTTCATGTAACTTATTTTGATGAAGAGTTGCTTGTCGACAAGCATTTGCACCGTCCCAGCTGAGATATCCAAATTGGCCTTCACAAAAGCCATGATTTTGGATACAAGATACCCAAAAGTGGCTTGCTTGTGGTTGAAATTAATCGTAGGATTGACACAGTTATATTTGTGAGGCAGCTTTCTGGTTTCCTACCATCCAGTTTGTGATTTCTTCGACACTATAACATGTATTCACCGTGGACAAGTATCATCAACATTGCATACAGCGGTGTATATTGTTTTATTCGACTTGATTGGCTTGTATGAAACACCGTGAAGAATAAACCATTCCGTAAGTTGGTGGAGAAACTGTTCTTTGCTTTGGAATATCATCCTAACAACAAAACCATTTTGTACGCATACAGCCGAGAATTTTTCACTAGAAAACTATTGATTAGCCACTACGGATCTGGCCATCATTTGCGTCGTGCAGAGATCATCATCCGTTGGTACTTCGATTTGAACATCATCACCATCTTCTTCGAAATCTACTATGTTTGGAAAGTCATAGTTTAGTGGTTCATCATTGACTTCGGTCCCGCATGCATCATCAACAGTTGTCGTGGCAACCGCCATGCTGTCAATATGCTCGGCCTGTTGTGAAGGACCTGCACCCCAGTCTTCTTTGGGTTCTATAGTCAATCTGTTAACAAATGCATTTCAGTTAAATCTAACATTTCAATGAGTAGTTATAAAACTAAATTGATGTGGAACACACACTACACCATAACTGCAAATTAAGCTGTGCTTTTGACTGTATCAAATGCAATTTGGCATTGCTCAGGACCGTATCAAAAAATGGCGTCTTTGTTACTTTGATACGGTCTTATGCCGTATCAATTTACAAATTTGATACGGCATAAAACCATCCCAAATTCATAGTTTAATACGGTTTTAAACCGTATCAATATAGAAATTTGATACGGCTTAAAACCGTATCAAATTCTTATATTGATACTGCTTAAAACCGTATCAGATTCCTATAATGATACGACTTAAACTGTATCAAATTGATCGTTAGATACAGGCTTGAGCTGTATCTAATTTATAAAAAATTATAAAAAAATACAATTAGCTGCTATTTGAATTTACACAGAAAGAAAAATCAACACAAACATTTATGGATTTCAAAACTCATCATCAACACAAACATAAACTAGTCCAAGAAATAAATTTATAAACCATTTTATTAATGTAACATGGCATCAATCATTAAATCTGCAAATTATAGTTACACAACTACTTGTATATGCAAACCAATAGCACAACTACATGCAAATAATGAAGACCGCACCTATGTTATCATTAACACAACTACATGCAAATAATGAAGACTGTACCTATGTTATCATCAACACAACTACACGCAAATAATGAAGACTGCACCTATGTTATCAAATACTGCAATGATAGAGATCCATGTCATGCTGTGAAGATCTGGGATTTGAGATAAAATTATCTGAACACCACCAAAACAATAAAATGGACTTTAGAATGGCATATGAACATGGTGCATCATGTGCTTCTTGATGAAAATAGTTGGATTCTTGAATTGTCCTGCATTGGAAGAAGCATCCAAAATTTCAGTTTCTATGGTTTTTGTTCTCAAACATTCATAAATAAATTCAAATACCTAATACTGGTAGGTGTAGTGATAGTGTAAGCAACACAATTGCCACAGAAGCTAATATATCTGAATTATACCGCATACCCACTGTGGCTTTTTTATCACAACAGAATTGGTTTTCTCACCTACCAGAAAGCAAAGGCAACAAAAGAATGTCTGTAGTAATTTGCAAAGCATAATATGCTCTTCCATGATTATTGGCTAAAACCAGACTTAGGTAAAACTCTTTCTGAAAAATCTATAAAGTGAGCATGCACAGATTGTTACATAACTACTTCACTGCATATGTGTAACCGAAGGGGAGGCTTCACTGTTACACTTTGTCACTTTTTAGCATTGCTAATTATTCATATATTAGATTAGTATAGAGATGACCATGACTGACCTAAATGACATTGTTAGGACACGTATTGCAATGCAGCCAAGTTTGAGATCACAAAGGCTTATTGCTCTTTGAAGGAATTAACAATGAAGGCTTGATCTTCTCATTCACGATACCAAGCATTTATATGTTTACATACAGGAATATTCCCTAGAATCAAGGATATTCTAGAAAATAAGGAAACAACTACCAATTACATCAATTATGCCTAATTACAAGATATTTACCAAAAGATTATATTCCAATCAAATATTCCCAAAAGATATTCTAGGGAATATTCCAATCAAATATTATATTCCAATCAAATATTCCAATCAAATTATCATATTCCCGTAATACCCCCCCTCAAGTTGGAGCTTGAGGATCATGAATGCCCAACTTGGAGAGTAAATTATCAAACTGCATTTTACCAAGCGCCTTAGTAAAAATGTCTGCCAATTGAGAAGATGTAGAGACATAAGATGGAGAAATGAGGCCTTCATTGATTGCATCCCGAACAAAGTGACAGTCAACTTCTATGTGCTTCGTTCTTTCATGAAAAACAGGATTCTTCGCAATATGCAAAGCGGATTGACTGTCACAAAACAACTTAATTGCCTTTGGATGATTCACACCTAAACTCAACAACAAGCCTTTTAACCATTTTAACTCACAAGTGATGGCTGCCATAGACCTGTATTCAGCTTCAGCCGAGGACCTGGAGACTGTATGCTGTTTCTTTGTCTTCCAAGACACAGGAGATTTACCAAGAAACACGAGCCAACCCGTAAGAGAGCGTCGAGTGAGTGGACATGCTGCCCAATCCGAATCACACCAACCCTGTAGAGTTAAATCACAATTTGCACTCAAAAGGATGCCTTGACCTGGTGTCCCTTTCAAATATCGAACGACCCTTAAGGCCGCCTCCCAATGCTCAGTTCTGGGTTCCTGCATGAACTGAGACAAGATATGAACAGAATATGCCAAATCCGGACGAGTAACCGCAAGATATATCAATCGACCAACAAGCCTGCGATATGATTCCGGATCTTTAAGTAAATCTCCACTGGCTTAGCCAAGCTTATGATTTTGTTCAATGGGAAATCCACTTGGCTTTGCTCCTAACAATCCTGCTTCAGAGACAATATCCAGAGTATATTTCCTTTGACATAAAAACAACCCTGCAGAACTTCTAGCAACCTCTATCCCCAGAAAATATTTCAAAGGACCCAAGTCCTTCATTTTAAAACAGTCACTAAGATAAGACTTGAAAGTACACAAAGCAGCGGAATCATTCCCAGAAATAACAATATTATCAACATAGACTAAGACATTAATCTGTATACCTGTCTTAGTATATGTAAATAAAGAGTAATCAGAGTAAGATTGAAGAAAGCCATACTCTTTCAAGGTTGTGACTAACTTTGCAAACCAACATCTGGGAGCTTGTTTTAATCCATACAAGGACTTTCGCAGTCTGCAAACCATATTAGGATCAGAACACTCAAATCCGGGAGGCAATTTCATGTAGACTTCTTCATCAAGATCACCGTGCAAGAAGGCATTGTGAACATCCATTTGATGAAGTTCCCAGTTCTTAGATGCAGCAATTGCTAAAAAAGTGCGAACAGTAGTCATTTTAGCGACTGAAGCAAAAGTTTCAGTGTAATCAATACCTGCTTGCTGATGATTCCCAAGTACAACCAGTCTGGATTTCAGTCTTTCAATATCACCATTGGACAAAAATTTTGTCCTGTAAACCCATTGACTGCCAAGAGCCCTTTTTCCAGGTGGAAGTGGCTCCAAGGTCCATGTGCCATTGTTTTCAAGAGCTCGTATTTCTTCCTGCATTGACTGTCTCCAACCCTCATATTTCATCGCCTCCTTAAATGATTTAGGATCATTGTTACCAACTATAGCTGCAACAAACTTTCGGTAATTTACAGAAAAATTATCACAATGTATATAATGTGTAAGAGGATACGGAGTACCTGAAGGATGATCAGAAACGGAAGTCGGGAGAGATGGACTATTAGCAAAAACAGTGTGGGTAACATGATCACGAAGCTTAACTGATGGATATTTGGTACGAAATCCACGGCCCATATTTTCGGTGGTCTGATTTGTGTTGTCGGGAGCCTCGACTTGCTGCTGTTCTTCGCTGCCAGCATCAATGTGCGTGGCAGGTGCTGTGGTCTGGGGCGGACCGCTGGCAATTGAGGGCTGCAAATTCCCGTGGCTAGGCTGCTCATACCTCATTAATTCCCCCCTTTGATCATGACTATGTATCTCTACACCACAATCCTCATCACATACACTCAATTCCGCAAAGTCTTCATGTATTTCACCCACATAATCCACATTAGACTCAATATTCACATCATCGGGAGAGCCAAAAGGGAACACATCTTCAATAAATTTGACATCTCTAGGAACAAAAAACTCTGTTGCATCTAAATCATACACTCTCCAACCTTTTTTCCTGAATGGATACCCCACAAACACGCATTTCCTACTCTTACTAGCAAACTTGTCCCCTTGTGTTTTCTGATTATGTGCAAAGCAAAGACATCCAAATGTGCGTATAGCATCAAAATTGGGTAATTTATTGAAAAGGATTTCAAAAGGTGTTTTATTTTGTAGGATAGGAGTTGGTGTACGGTTGATGAGATGGGCTGCTGCAAGGACACATTCTCCCCAAAAATAAATAGGCAAATTGGCTTGAAAACGCAATGCTCTCGCCACACTCAAAATGTGTTTATGTTTCCTTTCAACCCTCCCGTTTTGTTGAGGTGTACCAACACAAGAAGATTGAAAAATTATACCAGTGGCACGAAAAAAAATCAAGCAAACATTTAAATTCAGTACCGTTATCACTTTGCACAATCTTAATCTTTTGACCAAATTGTCTATCAACCATAGCCACAAAAGTCATAAACATATGAAAAACTTCTGTTTTTTCCACCATCAAATAAAGCCATACAGCTCTTGAAAAATCATCCACGATAGTCAAAAAATAACGAGCACGACATGAGGACTCATGTCTATATGGACCCCACAAATCACAATGAACTTTTTCAAAAATTCTAGAACTATTATTATTACTCAAAGGAAATTTGTCTCTATGATGCTTAGCCCGAAAACACACTTCGCATCCTTTATTCAAACTATTCTTAGATCTACTAACAGGGGGTAGTAACTTAACTACTTTCTCAGAAGGATGTCCCATTCGCCTATGCCACAATTCCACATCAGATGGAGCATCAATTGCAGACACCACCTCTGGTTTGCTGAAGTAGTATAGTCCATCCCGCCTAACTCCCATTCCAATCAGAGCCTTCATTTGGTCCTGTATCAAACACACATCAGAATCAAATGTGACAATTGATTGTAAATTATCATTTAGTTGCGAAACCGAAAGTAAATTACAACTTAAGTTAGGAACATAAAGAACATGATTCAGAGTGATCATATCTGACAAATAAACTGATCCCTCCATAGATGCAATAACAGTGTCCCCATTAGGTAAACCAACAGGACAATTCAATTGTTTAATGTCAAACAACCAAGATTTTTCTCCAGTTACATGATGAGTTGCTCCTGTATCAATGATCCAAGAAGTATTATCAAACTTACCACTTAAGCGATTTTCCGGTATATTAGAATTACCAAAAAATCCCATGATAGCTTTGATTTTTGATGGTGGCGGTGGTGGAGCATCGTTATCGCCGGCCATGCTCTGATACCATGAAGGAATTAACAATGAAGGCTTGATCTTCTCATTCACGATACCAAGCATTTATATGTTTACATACAGGAATATTCCCTAGAATCAAGGATATTCTAGAAAATAAGGAAACAACTACCAATTACATCAATTATCCCTAATTACAAGATATTTACCAAAAGATTATATTTCAATCAAATATTCCCAAAAGATATTCTAGGGAATATTCCAATCAAATATTATATTTCAATCAAATATTCCAATCAAATTATCATATTCCCGTAATAATGTTAGAGAACCCCGAATTATCACAAAACCAATTGGCAATGTGAAGGGTGAACTCTTAATGTTTATAAGGGATTATTTTTATAAATTCCCCGATGTGGGACTTATCTCAACACTCTTTGAGTAATTGGAACATCAAAAAATTGTGAAATCTGAAAATATGTTGATGTGAGTTCATCGATAATGTAGCCTCAAGTCCTATATATATGAGTCCCTACCAATTTCAGACAGAAGAAGCCAAACACAAACAGGGAGGTTCTGAGCTCATGAATTTCAAAATGCATTTCTAATTAAATTTGGTCTCTGTCTTAGCATGCAGACATATATTAGGGTATATTTTATGTTGATGTCAAACGTGAATAGCTCAAGGTGTGAGGGTATTAATTTAGGTTTTTCAAGTATATATTGTTGTAAGGTCATAAATTTATAAATATTGATTTTGAACATAGATTGATTTTATAGGCAACAAATTATAAGAAGAAATCCGTAAAACAACAAATTGGTGGTAAATCTCAAGCATGTGCTTCTTGTTTCAAAGTATGGGTCTTTCATATGTTTGCGCACACATAAACACGTATACACACACTTAATCTCTAATACATACATTAGTTTTCATACAGTACTGTTCAAAAACTATAGAAGTGATTTCTTGAGGAGTCCAAGCGAATGTAATCTGAAGCACATGAAGATCCTACATAAATGTATACATGCAGATTTGGCATGAGCATGAATATACATATCCTAAATGTTGCTCTTGCAGTACATATGTGGTATTAGTCTACGAATATAAACCAATTTAGCAAACATAAATAGATTTTGTTGAAAATAACTATCAACCATATGAAATTTTGAATGAATATTAAAGGTAATATGTTGGAAAAGGAATATATGCAGCCAAATAAATAGAAAGCAACAAAGTTTCAATGAGCAATCACAACAATATAGTTTCTTCTGTAGCATTCTTTTCAAAAGTGAAAACTCCTTTAGAAATATGAACATTATGTCTAATGCTTATATACGTGGAAATATAACATGAATATATCCCATAATTTGTTAAAACTACCGGTAACAATATTTTATTCTGGTTTGCTATAGGAAGGTTACTTATGTTTGTGGATGCCAATATGTTTTGTTTTAATGTCTTAATTGTGACGATACCAAGGAATAATTATGTTACTTCAACCGAAGTATGGGTAAAATTAGCTAACGTTAAAGAATAAGAGTGAAGTAATAAAATAAAATTAATTCTAGATAATTTGCAACAAATTAAGTTAAATTTGCTTAAAATTTGTAATAATATCAAAACTAAACATACCAAATATTTGAGTGCTTACCTAGGTTATACTTCAACTCAGTCCTCAAACCTCGTTTATTAACATGGAATACTAGCAGGAGGATTTGCTGATGTGCTCATTTTCTATCAATAATTATGAAAGCATAAAACTTTATAACATCGCTGAGTATGAAGTGAAGACATAAAAATCAAGAATTTAAGTGGAATCATATGATAGACCATGGGAATTCGACTTAAATTTATCCAGTATCATACTAAGAGGGCAATGTATCGATCAAGAGCTATGTAGAAGTGAAAACTATAACATGTTCAAGTATACATATTCAAACCTAACTGCAATTACTAAAACAGTGTGAATGACTTTTGCAGGAACAGGTGAGTGGAGTACAGGAAGCGCAAGTAGCGGGAACGGTTGAAAATCGACGTGTGTACGTTAAGTCGTATGGTTTGGGGGGGAAATTGTGGAGAATGCAACCAGAAATATAATTTGCCAACACCTACGATAAATAATTGTTTTGAGAAATCTTGCCTATAGTCAGTCGCAGTGCTTGCAAGTTCCCGAATCAAAAAATGTTTTCGTAGAAGCAAAAACATGGTTATTACCGGTATTTAGCATAACTTATATATGTTTTGTTCGAATGTTTAAATCATTGTTATTATCGGTACTTAGTAGTCAAGATGGCGAGTTGAATGCCCTTTCTCGTCTAGTGATCTGTAAAGTTCGGTGATGGAAGTTAGAAAAATGTAAATAATGCTGAATGTCTACATACAAAAATTGGGCTGTCAGCTAAAAAAATTGCCATAAAATATTACTCATAATATACATATTGTGCACATCTAAATATACTAAAATGAACAAAATTATACTGATATCAAAGTAATATACAATTGGCATTTAAATATTCAAGTCCATTAGTGGGATTTTAATGTAATTTACATATACGCGATACTATTAAATACTTGAGAAACAAATGGAAGTGTAGTCATTCCAAAATTCATATTCCGAGCGTATAGTGAAACCCAATACAAACAAATTAATTACTATAAATTATAAGTTGGATTACATGGCAAACGTACCGAAAATAAGTAAGTGTTTAACAAACCTACGTATATATATTGACCATCTCATATACTAAAGAAAAATAAAATTGAAGCTTTGAAATATAAAATATCATTGCATTCATATTCATTTACCATCATTGAAAATAGTTGGAATCCAAAGTCCAAACATAAGCAGAGCAGTAACACTCAATAATTTTTATAAATGGTAAATTTTACAGCAGCTCGTTTACCATCATTGAATGTGGTTGGACCCTAAGCATGAACACAACATTAATACCTGTAATTTTATTTGTAAAAATGTTAAATTTTGGAGTAGTAATAAAATAAATGACCTCAGAATTATTACAGTGGAATCTCATGCTCCTTTTTGCTCGCAATATACAACATACCATGTTAGTTGATCAGCCCAATTTTTTTATAAAACGTTATATTTTAAAGTAGTAATAAAATGAATGAATTTATAATTATTGCAGTAGAATCTCATACTCTTTTTTGTTCGCAGTATTTAGCAACATACCATGTTAATTGATCAGCACAATTTGGCTTTCCATGGGTGCAAATACTTGTTTTAAGGAAAAGTTGACTAATCTAGTTCAAAATGAAAAATGAAAAATTCATGAAGTAGAGCAATATATTCTTACCTTGAACCAGCTGTCAACAATATTTTGTGAAGTGATGAAAGGTTGATGATAATAACTATGCAGGCTGACAATGGCTGATGCAGCCATCATAGCTCGTAAAAGTTACCGCAAGTATATCCAAAACAACAAATTATCACTTTAACACTTGCTTAAATGATAACCACTGGAGATATGAATGACTTTCGAACGTATTGAAGTATGATAAATTTGTAGAAATCTGTAAAAAGTTAGAGGAACAGATAAAGAGTACCAAAAACTGCATATACAACCAAGGTAAATGGGTCTACAACAGTAAGTAGAAGATGAAAAGCAAATTACATTATCAAACACTTCTTTTACGTCAAACCTGACCATGAAGCTTTATGTCTGTAACAAAGATCATAGGGACAGACTACACTGTATTAACTAAAACTACTAAAACTAACATATATGTGTAATCTTATTAAGCAAACTAATATGTAGTGTAGAACCACCCTTTTTCTCATAAAAAGTTGTTAAGGTTTGTGGCCACGTGTACTTAAAGGCCAATATGAAATGCTCCTATAAGTCAGGTAGCTAATAAACAGTTATGAAGGTTCGTTAGTTGGGCAAGTTTTCATGTAGAACCACCCTTTTTCTCATCTGGGTAGAGTATTGCATTAAAGTTTTAGCCACATCCATGGTTTATCTGTATTTTTAGATGGGGCAGCTGCTACTCGCATAACCCTTACTGGCTTGTGCCAGTTTTTAGCATTCACGACTGTGAAGTACATGTCAATACCACCTGAGTTACTGGCAAAAAAACATGCATGTTGATTGCAAGAACAATTAATAAATGAATTCCATACTAAATTGTCTTGTATAACAAATATTAGGAGTATTAATAATGAATATTGTATTACCTAAAATTAAGAAGAACAGACATGACATATAAGTCAAGCAGTCGTTTTGAGGATCTTCTTCAATTACTTTATTTTACGGAAAAGAAGAAAGGTAATTTTCCACCTTCAAAGCATAAATTTGAGCAAGATCGAAAACTTTGTTAACATGTAGTAATTTGTTTACTCCTAGGGCCTCAGTTGAAGGTTACAGATTGGGGGAATAAACCAAAGCAAAGAGACCAAATACAAGAATCCCAATCCCACATTTTATTACATATATTCTTTCCCAATCCCTAGCATGTCTACTGCAAGGAAAATTCTATTTAAACCCGTAAATGTGCTGAGTATACCCATGAAACTCTAAAAAAATAGTTAAACCCAGCGTTTTGCTGAGTTTTCCCATACACAATTAAAAAAAAGACAATTTTGCCCACCCACGTAAGAACCCTACGTGGTGCCATAAAGGCACCACGTAGAGCAACTACGTGGTGCCTTTAGGACACCTCTTTGAGCCCCTACGTGGTGCCTTCATGGTACCACGTAATGGTCCTACGTGATGCCTTAAAGGCACCACGTACCTTTTCTACGAGGTGTGCTGAGAAACTTTAAAAAAAAAAATTGCCGAAAATGGGAAGTTTTGTCCTAAATTTTTTTTATAAAAAAATGGGTATACCCAGCAGATTTTTGGGTTTAAACAGAATTTGTCCTGCTGTAAACACATCAGTATCTTAGAGCATATAACAAATTTACTAATTGCCCAGATGAGGAATGTGGAATCAATCAATCAGCCATTAGAAAAACAATTCAAGCATTAAAACAAATCTGAGATCTTACTGTGCTAAATCGATCGAAAGATTTGGATTCCAGATCGTGAAGCCTATTAGCATTATTCGTTTCGAAGATTGCTTGAAGATTAATGATTCGCCCGCTAGGATTTGAAGCACATAAAAAACCCTAGGAGACAGCGTTTTCGAGCACGACTGAAAGAATAGAAAGAATAGAAGACCGCCAAATATTTTCCAGAGTGAATAGAAAGAATAGAAGACAACCGAATTTTTTCCAGAGTGCGAAATTTGTTTTGATATGGCTCAAAGCCCTACCATATGAACTGATGCAAAGTATTAAAGATCTACGGTTAGATTTTAAAGATTGAGAAGGTGGGAATCGGTTGAGGTGTAGCAAATGAAATTTAATACGGTTATGAACTGTATTAAATTTGATACGGCTTAAAGCCGTATCAAATCTCCACATCCTGGTGTGTCAAATTGCTTGTTTTGGTGTGGTGACATACCTTTGGCTCATATCTAATAGTTTTGACTAATTAGTTTGTTGTTCTTCTTGTTGTTGTTGCTGATGCTGCTGCTCAGCCACATTTGGTGGACAATACAGATTGGTGTAGAAAGGAGAACTAAATATGAGTGATGGATCATGAGTTAGCAACATTTCTATGAAATAACCTAGACCGCTACTAACAATAAGCGGTGCGATTATTTCTTCCATGACATCTTCCACGATTTCTTTTGTTGTTTTTCCAATAAACAACTCAATCGATTTCTTAATAGTAGAAAACATTACTTGTACATCTTCATCTTCTAAAAGTGCTACGGCTCTCGTCCCCGAATTAGTAGGCCAGTTGACCGACAACTCGATATCATATTCGAGAGGGTTAATTTTGGTTGCTTGGAAGACTATTTCTTTCAAAGCATCAAGTGTGCAACCCCCTTTGAACTCTCTCTGGTTTGCATAATCCTCCCACGTAACTTCCATTTTGGTGCTCATTCACGACCAATTCACCGTCGTAGTAGTAAAGTGCAGTATTAAAAGTAGGCGCCATTGTTGGGTGATTTTATTTTTCTAGAAGTTATTTGAAGACAGTATTGAAGTATATGAGAAATAATGTGCTGAAGAGCTATGAAATAGGGAAATCATCTAAGCAGTGTCACTGTCAAATCAACTTTAATCAACTCAGTACGGTCGTTGTCAAGTCAGAATTGACAGAGCTTTAATCATGTCATCTATTTCAAAATAAAGTAGAATTAGTTTCAAAAAACCAAGCCTTGAGTCAGAATTGGGCGAGTTTTAATCATACCATCAAATTGAAATAAAGCATTGTCATTCGTCCATACAACGACTTTATCACAATAGACAAACATTGAGTCAGATTTGGCAGATGCTTGTCAACCAAACCATTTCGAAATATTGGACCAACTTTATCAGTGTCCGTCAAATCACCTGATTTGCGGCAGATCGTAATATACATAAACAGACTGACCTAGCTTTAATTTGTGGCAGCTAGTTGTCAATTCATCTTTAAGTCACAACGTGTAGTGTACGAACCCGCAAACATACAAAGCTTTAATTCAAACTTCAAAAACATAAATAAATTCAAACTTAACTTCATAAACATACAACGTCAACGGATAATACAATAATTCAAACTTAACTTCATAAACATACAACGGCAACGGATAATACAATAATTCAAACTAAACTTCAGAAACCTACAACGACGACGGATAATAGAAACACTAGTGGTTACGGTTAAATTGCAAGTTCTCTAGGAGTTTGTTGAGACGTCTAATTTGTTGCTCCAGCTCATTCGCATATGCTATGCCTCTAGGACAAAGCGATTCGTCAATCCATTCTGAAAAAATTGCATCCATGGGGATAATTGGAACAAAGAAGACTTCGACGACCAATGTTTTCGCCATCATCAAATACGACAACTTCAACCATATATCTACAGTGACAGTAAACTGGGTACGAGTTAACCTCTTGCTCCACCATTGTTTGAGAAGTCATTTTAAAAAAATATGGAGCTGAGAAGATGTGGTTGAGTATGTTTCGAATTATGAGAAGATTAGTGAGTACATATAAAGTTTGGAAATGACCCAAAATACACAGACGAGTTTTCAGAACTCGCACACGGGCGAGTTTTCAAAACACGCCAGTATCCCTTTTCGAGCAAAACAGACCTATATTTGTTATTATTTCTGAAACATGGCTAATCATGTAATACTTTCTCCAAACAAACCTACAACTGTGATGTTTCCAATTATTTTTGAATAAACAACAGAATAATTTATTATTGTTGTCGCATAAATTATAATATTTAAATAATATATGTATATGTATATATATATAACTGTTTAATATTAATTACAATACTTTATTTTTCTTTTATTTTTAATATTTAATCATTACGATATTTTTTTTAATAGCATAATTTTTAATGCATAGCATAGCGCGCAGAAAATAATACTATTTAATGAAAGCTTGATGCTTCATGGAGTATATAGTAATGATTATGACATCTAATTAATGTCACCTTCTTGTAGTAACATGCATGCATGCTCCAGCAAGTATAAATGCATTACATTATCTATTGGCGTCATTAATGATTAATCCAATCATTTTGGGCTCCATCTTTCATCAGCAACGTCAATGGCAATTTGGCAAATTAGTGAACCACAGTTTTTTGCTATGGAGTTTCTGAAGACAAATTTAGATATGGGAACACCACAAAATTTGAATTAAAGTAAAAATAAATTTAGTAACTAGTCGACTTTGATATATTCTAATTCCTAATCCAGAATAGTTTTGGTCACCAAACGTTCACGGCTGAGTAGAAGTATTGAATCTTATCTTAAGTTGGTCTTACTGTTGGATATTGACTCAATCATAGAAGGTGACAAATAAAAATAAAAATAGAAAAAACTTACACGTGTCTAATTGTATGTGATTATATGTGGATGTGGTTGAAAGAAACTAGGTTTGACTAATTACCAATTGATTCTAACGATTTCCAACGATTATTTGGTCTATGTAATTTGCCATGTATCTAAATTTGCCGTTGATACTGCTTCAAATACTCCGTGGATGACGTTACAAAGTGTTACTAAAAGTTCGTATGTATAGCAACAACCATTGGCATTCGATAGCCACTGTTCTTACAGTGAATGCAACGTTCATGTGAAAGTAAAAGGGAAATAGTAACTGGAGTTAGGAGAAGGAAAGTGGAATTGTTAAAGATGAACTTTATTAGTTTAGCTAGTTGGAGACCTAAAGGAAAAAAGGAGCACCAATATATACAAAGGACTGGTTCTAAATTTGAAATTTTTTCCTTTAAAAAGGTATAATATAGGGATTTTTATGGATATTTGAAAAATCTGAAATCCATCTGTATTCATGTCTGAAAAAAGCAAATAAACATCAAATATTGGAATGTGGATACGATGTTAACATATTGGATTTATCTCAAATATCAAACCGAACTTATGGATATAAACTGGGTTTTGCATCAGTTATATGGGACGCACTGTTTTAAGCCCATCAATATTTTCTTTTGCTATTTATATGATTGTAACCGTGTATCTTTGTATTCATTCAGTCATAATAAAACTCTGTAATATTCTTTTCATCGTTCAATAAGAGAAAATCAAAATACATTTCTATTCATTCACATTTCTTATATGGTATCAGAGCTAAAAACAGCCAAATGACATCATATCCTACCTTTCTAAATTGAAGAGAGAAGCATGATTTATGAGTCTCCTCAGTTTTAGCATCATCATCGGAGATCATACCTCTCCGATCAATTTAGTATCTGTTCTCATTGAAACCGTGCCTCGCCAAGCCAAGAATCAAGATCCAAGGCGGCTGCAGCAGTTTTAGACCATTAGAGATTCAGAATCTCGCCATTTGGATAGCCCACAGTGCAGTTTTTGGCAATTCTTGAACTTTTAAAAGAGACAGGAATCACCGCTGCATCTTTTCTCTGTATAGGCTGCCATTTTTTTCTTGTAGTGGCCTCGCCATATACCCATCTTTTACCTCTGGACCTGTTTGTATTGAAGAATGACTGGAGGAAGTGTTGATAATTCATCTGCCACCTCAAGAAACGTAACAACTGACCCCACAAATCCGCCACCAGTGCTTGTCAAACCAAAAAGCCAGGTAATTACTATTCCAATGGATGAGGATAACTATTTGTTGTGGAAATTCCAAGTTGAGACAGCCTTGAAGGGCTATGACCTTTAAGATTATATCAAAGGAACCAAGGCCACACCACCTACAATGATTGTAAGTCAAGATGGAAGCATGGTTAGTAACCCAGCATATATACATCATCAAAAACAAGACAACTTACTGTTGTCATGGCTGGTCTCTTCATTAAGTGCAAATCTCTTATCACAAGTAATAAGATGCAACTCATCTTATGAAATTTGGAATACAATTCAACAAATTTTCAGTTCTCAATCATCTGCTAGGATAATGCACTACAGAAGGGAATTTCAGAATACAAGAAAAGGAGAATTAACCATGAGGGACTACATTGCTAAGGTAAAAACCCTTGTTCATAAACTAAAATCTGTAGGGCATCATATTTCAGACAGTGAGCAAATCTTGACCTTAACTAATGGCCTCGATGAGGAGTATGAATCCCTGGTCACATTTATTGCTACACAACCTACCCTACCAGACATTCAATCGGTATACTCAGAATTATTAGCCCATGAAGGCAGGGTAGAACAAAGAAAGGCTATGCAGAATGAATTCAGTGTAAATATGGCTTCAAGTTCATCCAAATCAGACAAGAAACATACCTGACTATGGTAGAGGAAATGCACCAGGACAGAGAGGGAGTCAGAATTCCAAAGACAGAGAAAGAGGCAGATTCAACAATACAAACAGAGTTAAATTCCAAATATGTGAGAAAGCTGGCCATACAGCAAACAGATGTTATTCAAGATTCAATTCAGATGTTAATAATCCTCAACAGAATCAATCAGGTCAAGGCAGACTAAACATTAACTTGGCACAAACTAACAACCAAAGCAGGTCAAGTGGTGATAATTCTACAGCACAAGTTACATGCAATGATGACTCTATCAAGGGTGATGATTTTAATTCAGAAGATTGGTTTCCAGATTCAGGGGCAACCAATCATGTTACTAACAATCTTCAAAACCTCAATCTTGGCAATAAAAACTACTCAGGTACGCAAGTTATTCAAACTTGTAATGGTGAAACTATGAATGTATCTCATATTGGGGCAGGTGTTGTTAAGGGAAAAAGAAAACTTTACCTCAACAACCTTCTTAGAGTTTCTAGTGTTAAGAAAAATTTAATCAGTGTGTCCAATTTACTAATGATAATAAGGTGTATTTTGAGTTTCACCCAAAATATTGCCTAATTAGAGATGTTCATAATAAGGACATATTGTTACAGGGTAGTTTGGATAATGGGCTATACAAATTCAACAACATGCCGTCAAGATTGGGAAATAGCAAAGATATCTTGTGCTGTAATGCTAATGTTCATTTCAGTTGTGACAATATTGTGTAAGGTCATTAATGATTTATCCAATCATTTTGGGCTCCATATCTTTCATCAGCAACGTCAATAGCAGTTTGGAAAAGTAAACCACAGTTTCTTGCTTTGGAGTTTCCAAAGAAACTCCAGATTTGCATCCAGTGCAGCGTAAATATGACAACCACCAAAGTTAAATAAGACAAGAAGAAACGAGCGTTAATTAGTTAAGAAAAAAGGCTAGCGTTAATCAGGAGTTGCTTATGGATATGATGCATAGTTAAGTTAGGCGTACGTCCAATTTGCCGATTTATATAATTAATATTATATATGGACTTCCACTTCGTCGCATGACTAGTCTACATGTATGTAGCATATGTCCATCAACTGCTGTTTGTGGCGCCCAACGCGTATGACCTTTTTGTTGTTTAGTTGTTATTATAAATGTATGTCTATCGAGCTTTTAAACGTGTTACAAGTAAGTTTGTTTCATTTAATTCAAATCTCTCTTTCCACTAATTGAGTAAACCTCCATCTATCCTCTTACCACAACATTCATCTATTTTTTATTTGCTTTAACAACCTTCATGTTTGCCAAAGCAACATAAATGTGCTCAACTGATCTGATTTTTTTATTGTAGGTCAGTTGATTTAATTTTCAAGTTGAGAATGCTCAAATAGTTTTGAAACAGGGCATTTGGATGGATATTGCACTTGTGATTTTTAATTCAACAAAATAAATTTTACTTATGCAAGATGTTGAATAAGAATTCTAACAGGGTAGTTTGTTGTGTCCACTATGGTGTGTTCAGTTATGGTGTCAATCACGATGTCGATTACGGTGTAATATGGTTAGGCAATCCAATGTTGATCCAAGAGATCAAGGTTTGAAACTAGCCTGTTGAATTACTGAACGTATGTTGACATCTCACATTAAACACTACTCAAAATATTGCACTACCTATGTTTTTTATCAAATGGACTGTAACATAACTAAATCGATGAAAGAAACATAACTAAATCGAGGAGATACTCCAAGTTTTTTCTTTCTTCCTAAAAATCTCTTTTTGTAAAAAACCTAAAATAGAAAAAGGACTTTTAGGGAGAAGCAAAAACTTAAAGAAAATTTTAGTTTTAAGAACAAAAAGTTTGGATTTTAACCACAAAACACTTTTTAGTGTAAAAGAGGAATTCACGAGATCTACTGTCATTTCCTTCTTTACACTGAAAAGTTTTCTTATGGCTAAAATTCAAATTTGTTGTCTTTCTCGCTAAATTGGTAATAGGAAGAACGCTGCGTGTATGCTGTTGCTTCATTATCCACGGTGGTTCTACGAAGACAATACAAGGTCCACTTCACACATGATCTATCTTTTGAGCATCTCATTTTGACACGCATACCTTTTGATAGTAATTCTAAATTAAGCACTGATCAATTATTGAGCTTCTGCAAATAATATTATATCCATTATACGAGTTCCTCACGATGCACAGCAAATATTATATCCATTACGAGTTCCTCATGATGCACACTTAATATTAATATTAGATGAGGAGCATTATGTCCCTTTGTTTATCATTGGCACCCAAGGCACATGTGTGACTAGCGTGCCTTGGGGAGATTGGCAGTCTGTTTGTCCCCTTTTAAACATAGGAATCGGACGACGAAACATGCCATGGAGCCATGACAAAAACGTGTAAATCGTAGACCCTGATTGCGAATCATTCCTACCAATGTGAGTGTGATGCTTTTAGCTTTGAACATGTATACACAACTTTCAAACGTTTTCCATTATTATTATGTATTTAACTGTCATTATTATATTGGTCTTGTTTTCAGCACTTCTATAAACAATTGAATTTTAAAGAAAAATCACGCAACAAATTTTCATTTTGAATAAAATATAATTATTTAATACCCATAAACACTAATATTTGACATAAAAAAACGTATAGAGTACGAATACAGCAGATAGGACACTATCTACTTTGAAAACATCAGTGCACTGCATATACATAGACACAGACATATAGGGTGTGTTCGCAGCCTTTATTTGCCACGCTCAGAATTTTTGTGGCATCCGACGCGTCCGACGCAAACACCTTTACTACTGCCAAATAGAACGTTCGGTGGAAGTTGAAAATCAAGTCGTCCGACGCAAACATTTACCCGTTGATCAAATTATCCCTTATATTGGAAGAAAAGGGTTTGCAACTCAAAATATATTAGCGGTTTGTGATTTCGATTTACAATTTACGTATGTTATGGTTGGTTGGGAAGGGACTGCACATAATAGTAGAATTTTTAATGCTGTTACAAACAATAGAAACTCTAACTTTCCTAACCCTCCAGCTGGACAATATTATTTGGTTGATTTGGGCTATCCATTTCAGACTGGATATTTACCGCCATATCGAAATATGAGGTACCATATTCCGTATTTCCGTGATACCATGAATCAACCAAAGTCGGCCAATGAAGTGTTTAATTACTACCATTCGAGTTTACGTATGGCCGTCGAAAGAACATTTGGCATTTAGAAAATTGCCATTCTCAACAAGATGCCTACATTTCGGTTCAACAATCAAGTGAAAGTTGTCGTATCTACAATGGCCTTACACAATTTCATACGCAAATATAATAGCGGTGACCCTGATTTTATGGCTTTTGATGATGATCCTGAACTAATCCCCGATCAGTACGTGGCAGAATATTATAGTATGAGAAATACGACGAATAGAGGCACTGAACATGTACACCCAGACGGATACCGAGAAATGTCATTAGTTCGAGATAACATTAGAGATGAGTTGGTTGCTGCCGGTTTGCGTTAATTTGTCTTTGTATCTGTAACTGTATTCGTACTTGTATTTGTATTAGAAACTGTATTTGTATTTGTATTCGTATTTGCCAAATCATATCTATTTATATGTTATTTTAAAAATACCACACTCAAATACCATGCTCAGCTACCACGCTCAAATACCCCGTTCGCAGCTAAAAACACATTCCTCGTTCGCTACAGTACTACGCTCAAAAGCCACGCTCAAATATCCCGTTCGCGTTGCTTAAGAACCCATCCATAATATGTAAGAGAAACATATATGCATGCTGGATGCTTTTATTAATGTCTAAAGTGTGATTGTTTGAAAGCTCTCGCATTTCAGTGTGTACAATTAACTGGCTCAACTGGCAAACTTTAAGACTGGATCTGATGCCTGTGGATTATTAGAATCCCCGAGCATTCATTAATTATCGATTATCCTAACTACAAATTTGGTCCTAGTGACCATATTTCATTTGGTATTTTTTTACAGGACACCTATTTCCAAAAATAACTGTTGGAGTTGCTCTTAATTATTCTACTCCTGGTCCTCCACGTTAATGGTACCATTTGCTGAATACACATCCGTCATGCACATGCGAAAGACGTTTATTACAAAATAAGAATTTTACAACATGTATATTTTATTTTAATTGTGTACTACTTCACTCACCACCACTGTTTCAATATAGTTAAATTCAACCCTCAATCATCGAACTTCCACAAACGTTATATTTCGATCAGAGATTTAGAACTTGTCTAACGTTATTAGGACCGGTTCTTAAGGAGGCCATCTGCGCAACGCTCACAGTTCAATGCTTATCCTTTTACTGATAATCATTCTACTCCTTGGTCCTCCACATTAATGGTGCAGTTTGCTGAATACACCATCCGTTACGCACATGTGAAAGACGTTTATTAACGGTGTTAGTGGTATAAGACTGAGATTTAACGTAAGAAATTCTAAGATCAATTGTACCGTTAGCAATGTCATGGTGACTCCTATTAAGACGGGTCAGCAAACTAGTATTGGTTTCTACAAGCATTACGTTTAGATCAGAGATTTAAAACTTGTCTGCCTTGGTCCTTGATTAACTACATGGTATATATTATTATTAACATCTGGTACATTATATGCTACTCAAGATCTCTAAAGCTGTCATATACCATGCACTTTTTTTTTTCTAATAAAACTGGCCGTTAACAAAGTTAATTTATTATATAGCGTTGTAAAACCAAACAGTAAAAAAAGTATTAGGAAACAAAGACATCATAATTTTTTTTTAAAAGTTTCAATTATAACTATTTTGCAAACATTATCGTTAGATGCTTAAATACACTGAATGAAAAACTATACTAAATATCTTTTTATTTATTTATGTAATTGAAAGGTCAATTACAAGCCGTTATACAGTTGGTCTAGTTTATAGGCTTAGTAAATAAGAGGACAAATTGGGAACTCACTAAAACAAATAATTACAATACAATGCAACCATGCATGTTGTATTAACTTTTAAAATGGGTATATTCGTACAAATCAAATTCCATATCCCTAAAATATTGTATTCCTCTGTATCTAATCAATCAGAACTCCTGATTTTCACTTTTTTGTAATTAAACCCACTTTTTTTTTTGCTTTAATTGAAAAATAAAAATAAAAATTAGGGATTTTGATTAGTTGGGTAGACACAGGCCCGGCCCAGAGGCAAGGCTGCCGAGACATTTGTCTAGGGCACCACCACCGGAAGTGACAGAGAGGGTCAACTGGAGGGGCACCATTTATAGAAGAAAATGTATTTGTAAAAACATTGGGGCAACATTGTAAGAAAATTGCAAGTGGTTTACTGGTATGATGTGCAGATTATGTGTTGGAGGCTCAGGGTTCAACTCTTTCAATGGACAATTTTACTGACTTCATTTTTTTTTCCAATTGCTTCTCATTATTCCGTCTAGGGCACCAGCAGCACTTGGGCCGGCACTGGGTAGACATAGGAATTTGGGCACACAGGTTTCAAGGTTAAAAACCCACATTCCAACAATTGCAATTACTAACTAACTGGTTCGGAGCCACTGCTCCACTACTGCAACTTAAGGATGCATTTGAAACAGGCTATAATGAGATATTTCTGCGATATGCTTTACTTATCCAATAATTTCGGGCTCCATTTTTCGTCAGCAATAATTTCGGGCTCCATCTTAAGGATACCATAGTTTCTTTTGCTTTGGAGATTCTGGAAACAGTTTTGATCCGGATTTCCACTCAATGCATTGTAAATATGACAGTCATCAATGACAATGTCAGATAGTACCATTTACTAGGAGGAAAAATAATAATAATAAGTGAGTTATTTTGTTTTAAAGAGAAGAAGCAAAAGAGAATTTAAAAAAAAGCATTGTTATTGACACTTCAAATATTGTTAAAGCGAGGTCAAATTTTTTTTTTTAAAAAAAAATGGTTAAGGGGAGTACCAAAGATGGAAGTAGTCCATTAACGAATAAATGTAATTTTACATTATTATCCATTTAGCCATTTAACAAATAAAGGTAATTTTACCTTAACAAATATTGCAAGAGACATAGTAATTTTTTTTTCGATTCGCATATATCGATTTTTTTTAAGCCCTAAAGGATAAGCGTTTTTGGAGGAATAGAATCGAACTATTTTATTTTTCGTCGACATAAATATGCTGAATTTTATAATTACGAAGGAAATGCACCAAAATAATTATTAATTTTCGACATATCACTATCGAATACATACATAATTGATTACGTGCTGCATTCGGTGCAGTAGTGACGAACTGTTTATTTTAGGGGATTGTTAAAGGGACTCCACTTTTGGTTAAGGGGAGGACATTTTTAAGGGGACTCCACCTTAAACAAAATTTGTTAAGGGAAGGTTTGGTTTTTTTTTATTTTAAAATAAGCATGGACTAAACTGCCCCTCAAAACCTTAATTAATTAGACATACGGTGATTAACTATATAATTTAATTTTTTAATTACTTATAATAATTCCTGGCTGAGTTTTGGATATGTTTGATATTGACTTTCTTTGGATACTTGCCTGTAGAAATTATCTACTTTATTTATATCATCACCAAATAGAAGGCACATGCAACTGTAATTATCGGTTTATATTATTTATTTATTTATTTATTTATTTATATATATGAGTGATAAATACATGATTTAAATTGGAATACTGAGATTATATGAACTTTGTTTAAATCAGGGGAGTTGAAAGTGGTGGATCTTCGTCTGATTGTTATTTCCTTTTATTTTCCTTTTTAGTTGAATTATAGAAAGTCAATATATATTGTTTCTAAATTTATTTTGCAATTTGCAGAGTTAATTATTCATGTATCTTATTAGACTAAGAAGTGTTAATAAGTGTCTGGCTTATGCTTAAGTGTTTGAATTCATGCGAGTGTGGTCTGACTTATGCTTAAATGTTTAAATTTATATGATTATGTGCAGGTATGTGTTAATTTTTCTCTGTTAGGAGGGCTAATGTGTTATGTATTTGTATGTATATGGGTAATGCTGGTGTGAGTTTTTGTGTATGTTTATGTGCAGGAATAAGAGGATTATAAGGATAGTAGTGGAATTTTTAATTATATGGTTAAGGGGGGGTTAACTTATTTTGTCCTCCCCTTAACAATTCATCAAAAATTGGAAAATTGTCCCCCCTTAACAAAAAATGGAGTCCATTTAACAATCCCCTTATTTTAATTTGGTTTTCTTTGTCGAATAAGTTTTTTTTAAAATCTAATTTGAAGGGGCAATCCAGGAATATTGAGTAGTATGAAATAATATATTTATGTAGCCCCTTAAAAAAAATTCAAATAGTGGAGTGTTTTTAAAAAATGACCCCTCCCTCCTCCCCCCCACCCAACAATAGTTGGAGTGTCAATAACAACACCCTTTAAAAAGTGTGGTGCTAAGGGCACCAAAATATGTTCTTCCTAATACCACGACTAAAAAATAACACAAAAATTAGTATTACACTCTTCTTAATACCACACACTTAGAAAATAGGGGCTATCACACTATTTTACCCTATTTCTATTTCGCTCGATATTTGTTCGTCCTCAAATCTAAAACCGATCGACGAGCTAAACCTTAGATCTATAACCGATCAACGAATTCAACACCGCAATGCCGAGTAATATATAATAACCGTGAATAAGTGTTGAATTAAGCAAATTAGAAGAGAAAGTGAGAGGTTGGGTTTTTCAGATCTTCAAACAATTGAAATATTATCATACTAATTTGAATTTTCGCGCGAGAGATGCGAAGAAAACAACGATTACAAGAGATTTGAGTTTTTGGATTAGCTTAACACGTGATTAGTTCGATAAATAATGATTGAGTGAGAGAAAAGAATTGAAAAGTAATGTGGTATTAGGAAGCATACAAAATTTAATGAGTTTTATTTTTTTTTAATTGCGGTATTAGGAATAACATATTGGGGTGCCCTTAGCACCACACTTAAAAAATGGACCACCAGTGACCGTCTAACATCACAAAATATTTTGAGACCACATTTGTTTAAGCATAAATTTCCCAACAAAGTTTGTTTCTTTATGCGTCTACACTTATTTTTTTTTGGACCATCATTCACCTACATATGGTGTTGTGTACAGACATGTATGCGTTGCTTTGCAAAACTTTGATGTTTAATTCTTATTTGAATGCATATGTATATATAATTATTATTTATTTAATTTCCTAGTTGGAGTTACAATAATCTCTGATCCTAAACATCAATTTAACTATGACCATTTAGACACATTCATCTTATTCGATGCATTCCCCAAACAGATATGGTTACAATAATTATTATCTTATTTATGACTTTTATTACAACAATGAATTCCATGTTTATTGCTACAACAATCACAAATGTTTAATTTTCATTTACTATAGAAGTTACTATCATACATCTATTTCAAAAAATGAAAACACTTCAAATTCAAACACACAATAACAAACAACCATCTATTTAATATAATAGCGTAATTTCCGTAGATTTGCATGGATAAGATTAATATATATTTATAATCTAAAAGCGGAGTTAACGTAGTTACTAATTCATATTTTATTATTATTTATTAATTATGTTATGGTCTAAACTAACGACCAAAACAATTCTTTTTGTGTCTAATCTTATTTTAAGATTCAAAATTTTATAAGAGGTTATTTACTGCAATTATTGTAAATTTTACCCAAACTATTTAAAAGAGGGAAATTGACATTATTTCAAATCCAAGGAAAACAAGTTAATTTTTTATTTAGAATAGATTTTACAAACTACATATAAAATACACTGATATGCGAAATTATACACTACTATGCGAAATTTTGATCAATTTTTTTTTCAAACCACTAATCAATCGACAGTATAATATTACCCAAAAAATATTTCCAATCCATTTTATACTGCTAACCTAAGCAAAACCGATCAAAAAATTTAACTTCTAGGGTTTCATTTCAAATTGATTTGAGCATAAAATTCCCAAGTTTCAGCGCGAAGTAAAAAATCAAATCCTATTTGCCAAACCTTGGTCTGACGTCACCAAATTAGAAGAAGACATTTAATGATTGCCATTTGACAAATTTCTCAATGGTTTCCAACCAACATGATGATGAGTTCCATTTCAAATATTACATCCATCATGAGCGATTGTACGAGTGAATGGTATTATTTGTTTGCTGAATGATCGGATCGTGATTTATGAGGCAACAAACAGGACACTCACATGCTGAGATTTAGTTTGTTGACACCAAAAGTGGTGGTGTCACCATGACTCACACACCCGATTGGCGGAAATCAGGCGGGCCCATAATCCACCAATCACACGGTGGAGTCATGGTGACACCATCCCTTTTGGTGTCAACAAACTCGTATTGCTCACATGCTGCACTAGTTCAACTTGGGAAACTGGGAAATAACTGAAACAAAAAAAATTACAATACAATGCTATCATGCATGCGGAATTTCGAACTTTTAAAATGGGTATATTCGAAGGTTCCACATTCCAACAATTGCAATTAACTAACTGGTTCGAAGCAACTGCTTCTCCTCTAGTACAACTTAAGGATGCATTTGAAACGATCCATCATCGGATGTTTAAGCGATACATTTGAAAAGAAAAGTTGATCTGACAGAAAATGCATAACGAACATGATATTTGAACAAGAACTTTAGATTATGATTCGTATTCAGCTGATTTATTGACTATTTATTATTATTATTATTATTATTATTATTATTATATAATATGAGTTTAATAACTGTAAATAATTGGTATTGAATTGCTCAATTTTTCATTAAAATAATTTAATACATTTTAAATTCAAGTACATGGAAAAAAACAAGTAAAACTTCACTTGATGATTACAGTACAAATAATTCAGTCAACTAATACATATCATAAGTCTTTGCATCTCATCATCATATAGTGTTTCCAAAACATCCAATTTTGGGGAATCGTCTATTGGGTATGTCGATATGATTTTTGTTTGATGATAATAAGCATATATATTATTTAGTGAATTTGTTTATATATGTACTATTCTATTTTGTACAAACAATAAATGAATATTTACAGGAATTAGATATTTAATTCAAAATTTATTTTGAACAGATATTTAATTCAAATAAATATTTTTATTACACAGCTGAATAATACACATTTTTCCATCTTTCACTCTTACACAATGACTATACAAACGCTTTTTTGTATATGCACCTCATTACTACACAATCATACACTCAGGTACAATTTTTACAATCCTCATTTTGCACAGTTGTGATTTTTTATTGTATGCTCCAGAATTTGTTCACTTATCTATCGAACTTGTCAAAATAGAGTAGTGCAGTAAACTTAAAAAGAAACAATTTAAAATTGTAAATATGAATTTGATTCAAATTTTTGTTTGCTTATTTTATATAGCTTGTTTCTCATCATCATTTAGACATGGTTAGATATGCACATATGCATACTCAAAAGACTTATAATATTTATAATGATGCACAATAATTACTACAGTGTCCGAGCACGTATCATCATTATGAACAACTACAAAGGTCAAACAATATGGTTCAACTCAGTGCAATTAAAGAAACCACGATCAATATTAGCCTCGAAAAACCTCAATACTCAAGTTCAAGCCCAACAACAATGATAAAAGCACAAATGCAATATGCAACATTCCATCAAAATTAAAGTATAAGCAGAATGGAAACTAGACAAAATATGCACAGTAAAGCATGTTTTGCAAGTAACTCAGCAAGGTCATGCAAGCAAAAGAAATGTGCAATAAACTTAAAAGTAGCAAGGTCAAAATCAACAAAAGTTCAAGACAACCTGCCAATATAAACAAGTTCAGCAATTTCACAAGCATGGTGCAGAGGTTGGAGACACGTTCAACATGATAAACAAGCAACTGGTGCAACATCAAGTTAATACAAGTGAAGCCAGCAAGCATGAACACAACAACAAGCTACATAGGGTAGCACCAATGCATAAGGCAGTAAGAAAGCAAAGAATTTCGGATAAATGTTTAAACAAGTGTATCGTCGGTTTCTCTGTAATTTACAAAAAAAAGATCGAGCAAGTGTAGTATGAGTTCCTTTTAATCACGCAAAAAAAGCAGGGCTTAAAAAAATTGTGCAGAGTGAATGATACAAGTGAAGTATCGGGTTCGAACAAAATCATGGCACAACTGTGACACCCCCACGTCCCTTAATGTCACTAATATGAGGATGCATTAAGTTCTGTGAAGCGCAATAAGTATACAGTAACCAAAATTCACAAGATATAATATAATATGCAACGAAAAATTAACTTTTATTATTATTAAAAACATTACTCCAAATCGATTACAACTTCACATCATTACATTTCTCAAATATTAAAAACCATAGTTAAAACCATATGTCTCATGACCCAAACTATCAGAGTACAAAACCATAAAGTCATATCCCTCCTCAAAAGACATAACAAAGTTGAACAAAAGTCAAAGTAAAACATCTAATCAAAAGAAGTCCAAATCCAAGTTGAAAGAATTCACGTTCACTGTTGAACACTACCACCCTAAGAACTTGTGGGGGGAAGAAAGAGAGAGAAGGAAAAACAAAATAGGTCAAGCATAAAGTCTAGTGAGTTCCACTGATTTTTAGCATAAGCATAAGATAAGAGATATAAAGTCAGATAAATAACATTGGATAAGAAGGTATAGTAAACTATATAAGTACGAAGCAAGTGAGATATCAAGGCATGGTGATGATCAAGTAAGCTTTTCATTTATATTCCAAGAACAATTTTTCGCACCAACTACTAGTATATTAGGTTTAGGTTTTACCTTAATTGATAACCATGTGATCGGCTCCCTTCTACGCAAATATCCTGTGCCAACAACGACAGTAGGATGTATCAGTCCCTAACCCATCGACTTATAAGAAACAGGCCTATTCGATGCGTTACAACGGTTTAGTTTCCCTATTCAGACTCATGCACGCTCATGACTCTACCTGAACGCGCGCGTATTCAGCTTCCACATTTGAACCTCTTACTACCTAGACCAATAAAGTGTGCCTTTTCCCCTACCTAGTGTGGGGCCCCTCCTAAGATACGAACAGGGATACTGACAGATATGGGTTCCACACAACAAGCTCGACACAAGCCATCCCCTAGGCTTATGCCCCCATGTAACGAGGATTTACGAGTCCTAAAATCGAATACAAATAGCAAGACGTGGGACCTCTTAGCTTATTAATTAGCAGGTTTAACGTAGAAGGTTTAAGTTCATTAATAAGCACAGTTGTAAATGACATTTCCTATAAAAGTTACTCTATGTACTACCCCTGCTCCAAACAGACAAACACCTACTAGATGTATATATAGATTACAGTAACCCATTTTACTTAATTTACATCTGATACTTATATTTCCCATAACATGTTCTTAAATTAAGTCCAACCTATTCAGACTAACAAGTTAGCATATTTTTCCTTTTAATGTAATTACCCCAAATTTACAGTCAAAGGTCCTCAAGTTATAATATGCCCAAATTTCTCTATTTCACTATCATTACAAGTTATCCTAATTTATTTCAATTATACGCAATTCAACGGAGATGGCCTAGGCTCTCGATGGCCTAGGCTCAGCGTAAATGAAAAGGAAAAAGGAGAAAACAAATATCAAACTGAATAAAAAGGCATATAAAAGGCTGTAAATATGATTGATAGTAAGAGAATATAAGAAATAACTTATGAGCATAATTTATTTTCAGATCCAATAATTTACTATCAAACCCTTTTTAAAATAGCAGATCTAAAAATAACTTGAAATCATGGAGATGTATGCTAGATCCAGAAATAAGTCTTTGAGAAAGTAGTAGTTGTTGTTGTTGAAAAACTAGAATTATCTTTTAATCTATCCTTCGATGGTACCTCAAGGTTTTTTTATTTTATTCTGCAGAACATAATTGGGAGGTAGAAGATGAATAATATTTGTGTGTAAGAAAACAAGAGAGGTAGGTAGCCTACTTATAGATTAATTAGGATAACTCTAAACGATTAGAAATTAGGATTATAAATCCAACCGTACACCTGAAGCTGAGTCAGCATATGAATATAACAAAGAAAACAACACAAACACAGATGCATGAATTCTGCCTGCATGTAGGTGGGTCGACCCACCTAACCACTTGGTTAACCTGCCTTAGCCCTGGATCGACCCATGTTTCGACCCAGTTCATACTAGATCATCTACTTACCGTTGGTTCCTGAGTTTATTAATTTATATGAATTTCAAATTCAGTTTAAACTTCATTAGTTCATTACTTCTTCATACATTACCTGGTTTGCACAAACCAAGGGTCTATCTGAACCAGAATTTCGCAACGAACGCAACCGTAAAGTCGATTTTACTCATTTCTGAATAATTAATTAATTAATTAATAACTTTATTGTCCTTATTGTATAATTTATGATGTATTAAATTATGGGGTGTTACTTATCCCCTCCTTAGTGGATTTCGTCCCCGAAATCTCTAAGTTAAGAAGAATGTTATTATTTAATCAACCACCTATACCCATCTACTCATCCATCAACAACTGGCATCCATTGTCCTTAAAATGTCTAAAGCTTGTATGGACATATGCAAATGTGTCGTGTATACGTCCCTAGACTAATGCAAAAACCAGGCAGTCGATTTATTCAATTTACCTCCTTAATGCAATACATGTTCGTGCCATGCATCCAATTATGTATGCAAAAGAGTCCTAATATACATATCAGCTCTATATGTGTGCAACATCCATTCACCGAAATGTGGTATCTATGTGATGATTCAACCATTTTCATCCATTGAAAATGAAATTGCGCACACACCGTATATGTGTCCACTGGAACCCACTAGCAAACACTTGCATCCACATGCAACCATCAAACATAGCATGTCTCAAACACATGTTTTCATCCATTAGTTTCTATCTTAGGATTGAAGATTCGATCGATAGGACAAACATACTTGAAATGATAGAAACAAGTATGGATTAAAAAGCTTAGAAAGGAAATTAAGAACTACTCAGAGTGAAAAGGGTAAGAAGCACGAACCTTGTCTTTGAGTTTCCATGTCACATCGTCGCGGTCTTCTCCCCACTGAATCTTCACCAACTTGATCTACTTATTGCGTAGTCTCTTAACCTCTGATCCAAGAATATGGGTAGGAATTTTCCAAACCAATTCCTTTTTCTCAAACTCAACATCCTTAAGCGTGCTTAGCTCCACTGCCTCTATTGAATGATGTAGACATTTCCTTAATTGGGAAACATGGAACACGTCATGAACTCCCGCCAGCCTCTCTGGTAGTTTAACCTTATAGGCCATCTGACCCATCCTCTCAACTATGGGGAACGACCCTACAAACCTCGGTGCCAACTTCCGTACCAAGCCAAAGCGAATAACAATTCTTAGATGGATGCCTTGATAAAGAACATATCTCCTACCTCAAATTCCAAATCAGTCATCCTCTAATCGGCGTATGACTTCTGACTATCCTCAGTCGCCTTCATCCGTTTGCAAATAAGATCTATCTTATTAGAAGTCTCTCTCATTATCTTAGGCTCTAGTAGAAGTCTGTCCATAGACTCCCACCAACATAGCAGCGATCTACAAGGTCATCCATATAGTGCCTCGAAGGGTGCCAAGCCTATGCTTGATCGATAAATATTATTGTAGGAAAACTCAACTAGTGGGATATGCTTCTCCCAAGTCCCTCCAAAGTCTAGGATACACAGTCTCAATAAATTCTCAAGAACCCTATTGACCATCTCGTTCTGTCCATCGGTCTGATGGTGGTAAGCTTTGCTCAGTCGTAACTATGTACCTAGTCCCTCTTGCAAGCTCTTCCAAAACTCACTTATGAAGATGGGGTCACGACCACTTACTATACTTAAAGGTATCCCATGAAGTCGGACAATCTCTCTAAGGTATATCGATGCTTGCTAATTTGTTGTCCTCTTACTCTTGATGGGGATAAAGTGAGTGCTCTAAGTCAGTTTATCAACTATCACCCATATACTGGTGTTTCCCTTCTTTGATCTGCGAGAAGTATCGGTAAAGACCATAGAGACGCTCTACTACTTCCATTGTGGGACATACAAGGGCTAAAGTAATCCGTCAGGTTTCCTTTGTTCATCCTTCACTCACTGGCAAGTCAAACACCGGGCCATTAACTCTTCCATGTCCTTCTTCATGCCAGTCCAATGGAAAACCCTCTTTATATCTTGGTACGTCTTGTCATCACCAGGATGGATAGTCATCTGGGAGTGATGAGCCTCCTCAAGGATCGTTCTCAACAAATCCCTAACTCGGGGAACATAAAGCCTTCCATTTCTTCGTAACCATCCTTTCTCGTCCACAAAATATCTACTTAGGTGACTAAAGGTCTCTCCTCTACTGAGCCTGTCCAAGATGTTGGCTATCCATTGGTCTTCTCGTTGTGTGGATCCAATGCGCTCCATAAGAGTAGGCTACACCTCCAATGATGCCAACAAACCTGGTGTAAAATCAGTATATGGCCTAAAATCAATGGTAGATATATACTCCAAGCTCTGCTTCTCTATGAATAGAGGACTTAAGGTCATCCTCTCCCTACTCAATGCGTCTGCAACCACATTACCCTTGCCTGGGGTATGAGCTATCTCAAAATCATAGGACACTGGGAACTCCATCCATCGTTGCTGCCTTAAACTGAGATCCTTCTGCGAGAACAAATACTTAAGCGATTTGAGATCCATGTATGGCTCAAATCTCTCTCCAAGATAGTGTTGCCAAGAATCCAAGTTGTGGGTAGGGTAGTTCTTCTCGTGAACTCTTAATTGTTTGCTACCATAGCAGACTACCCTACCTTCTTGCACCAACACGATACCCAAACCTATGCCACAAGCATCTGTGTGGACAGTAAACACCTTGCTACCATATTGAAGAGTCAGAACAGGGGCTGATGTTAGAGCCCTCTTCAATCTATGAAAAGCATCCTCACAATCAATGCTCCAAGCGAAATCCCAGTTCTCCTTTGTTAAATGGGTGAGTGGGGATGATATCATCACAAAGTCCTTAATGAACTTCCTATAATAACCTGCCAATCCCAAGAAATTCCTCACCTTCGTCGCGTTCTTATGAGCCTTCCAATCATGAACCACGACAACTTTAGTGGGGTCCATCGCTATCCCATCCTTGGAGACAACATGTCATAAGAATCTAACTACCTTTCTCCAGAAATGAAACTTAGAATTTTTTCCTTAAGATGATGTGATATGAGAGTGCGTAGAACCTCTCCTAAGTGTACGACATTTTCTTCCATGTTCTTTGAGAAGATCAGAGTATCATCCACGAAGACCACCAAAAACTTGTTCAAGAACTCCCTAAACACCCTACTCATCAAGTCCAAAAAATACGTAGGTGCATTGGTCAGCCCAAAAGGCATGACCAAACACTCAAAGTAACCGTCCAGAGGTCTGAAAGCAGTCTTATCAATACTATCATCCGCTACTCTTAGCTAATGAAATCCCATGGCTAGATCTAATTGCAAGAAAACTGATGTGCATATTAGCTGATCAAACAAGTCATCAATCCTCAGAAGTGGGTGCATATTCTTCCTGGTAAGCTTATTCAACTCTCTATAGTCCACACATAGATAGAGAGAGCCGTCTGTCTTATTCGCCAAGACGACTGGAGCTCTCCACTCAGATATGCTCCATCTAATGAATCCCTTTTCGAATAGCTCCTCTACTTGCTTGCTAAGCTCCCTCCTCTCCTCAACAGCTATGATGCACCGGTAAAGCGATTGGCTTCACATTCTCTACCAAGTAAATCCAAAAGTATATCTCATGCCTCGGAGGTAATCCCTTAACCTCATCAATCACGTCCCGAGAATCTCTGACTATGGGTACTGATCGTAGATCGTCTATAGAAGCATCAATCGAATCTTGGAAACTAAGCATAACTGACCTCGTGGGTCACAAGATATCTCGAGAGTTCTCCCTCGGTGCGTCAAAAGCCTAAAGTCTCTTCTCTAACAATCTACAATGGCACCATACAGGGTTAGCCAACCCATTCCTAGAGTCAACCCATAAAGCCAAGAACATATGTGTCGCATTCGATTTGACGCCCATAACAAAAATCCTCAAACTATGACATATCATTGAAAGAGAACCGTACCCCTACGGGGTTTGAGACTACAACATGATCAGAAACAATACTAGTATCAAGGTGAAGACCATCTACCATAGAATTGGATATAAATGAATGAGAAGCACCTGAATCAAAGAGAGTCGTAATAGGGTAGTCAAAAAGGGAAATCAAACCTTCGACGGTGAATTTCCTACCTCGATCTGGTCCACTAGCCTCAAGAGCATGCACTTGTCCTCTAGACGACCCTTGCCCTTAACCTTGCTTGTTAGGGCATACTTGGTGAAATGTCCAACTTGACCACAATTGAAACAAGCCTTCTTCACCTTCTTACAATCTCTCACAAAATGCTGTAAAGGTCCACAATCTCTTACAGTTGAAATGTCCTCCCACCACTATGAAGCTTCCTCCTTCATTTGCCAAGCGACCAACTGTAACCTTCTCCTATCGTCGAGCTCAAAAATATCAAACACATTCTTAGTCTCTCTAAGCCAATTGTGCGCCTTCAGGAAACTCTCAATACCACAAAACTGCTTGCCTCCCATCGCACAGATGTCCCTACAAAGCTTAGAAAAGTTGTCTATAGGAGGAGGTGGAGTTACTGCGGCCGCATCGGGGGGTGGGCCATCTCCTTGAACTTCGGTAGGTGTCGTAGCTTCTAAGGATCTACGGAGCCATGTCGGAAGTGGAATGCCCTCGGGAAGATTAGGATCCCCAAACATGCGAAAAAAAGAAGAAACAAGTATTTAAAAAGAGATAGGAAGAATATTGTTTATGACTCGAGTGGATATTTTTTTTCAAAAATAGGTTTTTATTTGAAAATGCCTTGCTTCGAAAACTCTTTTTCAAAAACTTTTTCTCTGATCATGTAACGTTTAGCTCTAATACCAAGTGTGACATCCGCATCACTTAATGTCACCTATATGAGGATGCATTAAGTTCTCTGAAGCGCAATAAGTATATAGTAACCAAAATTCATAAGACAGAATATAAGATGCAGCGGAAAATTAACTTTTATTATTATTAAAAAACATTACTCCAAACCAATTATAACTTCACATCGTTACATTTCTCGAATACCAAAAACCTCAGTTAAAACCATCTGTCTCATGACACAAACCATCAAAGTACAAAACCATAAAGTCATATCCCTCCTCAAAAACTATAACAAAGTAGAACAAAAATCAAAGTAATACATCTAATCAAAAGAAGTCCAAATCCAAGCTAAAAGAAATCACGGTCACCGCTGAACACCACCACCCAGAGAACTTAAGGTTGGGGGGGGAGGGGGAATAGAGAGAAGGAAAAATAAAATAGGTCGGACATAAAGTCAGGCGAGTTCCAGTGATTTTTAGCATAGAATAAGATAAGAGGTATCAAGACAAATAAATAATACTGGATAAGAAAGTACAGTAAAATATACAAGTACGAAGTAAACGAGATAAGGTAAATATCAAGTAAGCTTTCATTTATATCCCAAGAACAAGTTTCTTCACAAAGACTAGTATATTAGGTTTAGGTTTTACCTTAATTACTACCCATGCGATCGACTCCCTACTATGTAAATATCACGTGCCAACCACGACATCTAGGTTTAGGTTTTACCTTAATTACTACCCATGCGATCGACTCCCTACTATGTAAATATCATGTGCCAACCACGACATCTGGGGGTATCAGTACCTAAGCCGTCGACTTATAAGACATAGACTTATTCGCTAGTGTTACTGTAGCTTAGTTTCCCTAATCGGACCCATGCATGCTCATGACTCCGCCAGAACACGCCCATACCCACCTTTCACCTTTGAACCTCTTACTATCCAGATCAGTAAAGCGTGCCCTGGCCCCCGCTTAGTGGAGGCCCCTCCCAAGATACCAATACAAATACTGGCTGATATGGGTTCCACACAACAAGCTTGACATAAGCCACCTCCAGGCATGTTCCCTTGTGTAAATAGGATTTTATGAACCCCAAAACCGGATACAAGCACCAAAATTTGGGACCTCTTAGCTTATTATTTAACAGGTTTAATGTAGCAGGTTTAAGTTCATTAATGAGCATGGTTGTAAATGACATTTCCTATAAATATTATTAAGTGTATAACCCCTTCCCAAACACACAAACACCTTCTTAGATGTATGTATGGATTACAATAACTCATTTTACTAACTTACATCTTATACTTATATTTCCCATAATATGTTCTTAAATTAAGTCCAACCTATTCAGATTAACATGTTAGCATATTCTTCCTTTTAATGTAATTACCCCAAATTTACAACCAAAGGTCCTCAAGTTATAATAATCCCAAATTTCTCTATTTTACTACCGTTACAAGTTATCCTAATTTATTTCAATTGTATGCAATTCAACGGAATGGCTTAGGCTCAGCATATATAAAAAGGAAAAGGGAGAAAACAAATCTCAAACTGAATAAAAAGGCATATAAAAGACAGTAAATAAATAAAAGACTGAAAAAAATAAGGAAGGTAGATGTATACATGAACATATAGTAACATTAAACTGAATCGATGATTGACAATAAGAGAACTACATATAAGAAATAACTTATAAGCACTGCTTCTTTTCCGATCTAATAATTTACTGTCAAAACCTTTTTTAAAGTAGCAGATCTAAAACTAATTTGAACTCACAGAGATGTATGCTATATCTGGAATTAATTCTTTGAGAAAGTTGTTGTTGTTGTTCTTGAAAATTAGAATTATCTTTTAATCTATCCTTCGGCAGTACCTCGACAATTTCTTATTTTATTTTATAGAACATAGTTGGGAGGAAGAAGATAAAGAATATCTGTGTGTAAGAAAACGAGAGAGGTAGGTAGCCTATTTATAGATTAATTAGGATAATTCTAAACCATTAGATATTAGGTTTATAAATTCAACCATACACATCAAGCTGAGTCGGCATATGAATATAACAAAGAAAATAGTCCAGATACAGAAGCAGGAATTCTGCATGCAGTTGGGTCGATCCACCTAACCCTATGTGTCGACCTAGTTCGGGCTTGGTCGCTCACTTACTATTTGTTCCTGGGTTCATTTATTTATTTGAATTTAAAATTCAGTTGAAACTCCATTAGTTCATAACTTCTCTATACATCATCTGATTCTTGCAAACCGAGGGTTTATTTGAACCAGCATTTCATAACGAACGCAATGGTAAAATCGATTTTACTCAATTATGAATATTTAATTAATATTTACTTTATTGTATAATTTATGATGTATTAAATTACGGGGTGTTACATTCTCCCCTGCTTATATTCACTTTATTGTTACATTCTCCCCTCCTTATATACACTTTATTGTCTTTATGATGTATGATTTATTTATTGTTATATTCACCATGGGTTCAATTTCAATTGATGTTGAACATGTCAACATACTCAAGCCAATTATGAGTTCAACAAACCAAAGCTAAGTCAAAACTGAATTTAAGTAATGTACGAATGTATATTTTTCATATATTCGAAATTGACCAATTTAATCAAAATTCATAGCTGTACAAGGGTCTTAACCCTATAAAGCCACATCATAGGAAATTATGATTAGAAAAGTCGAGCAACTTAAGTCGGAAAGGGGCTAAAATCTCATACCACTTTAAAAATCAATTGAACTCGGCAAATCAAAAAAGCCACGACCGAGTTGAAGCATAGATCGATCAACGTTTAAAGCACATTAGACTTGGAAATCATTGACCTTATAAATAAGAGGCGTGGAAGTTTGGAAACCCTGGTTTCCATGTGAAGGCAACAAAGAAAATTAGGAAAATAAGGAAAAGTTCCAACCGAACTAAAAAGGGATCTAGACTTATTTTGGTCGAGCCTGTTTTTTGCCTATATTTTAACATTGTTTATATAGAATTTCAAGTTTAATTTCTATTGTATTTTTATTTTACAAACTCTAGATTTTTTTTAGACTGCAAACAATGGGGTGTAGTTTGAGAATTTTGGACTCAATGGTTGAATTATGACATAGTTTTGAGAGTAAGATTAAAACAATTAGGCGAGCAATAGTAGTCAGTTTACACGTGTATACAAGTGTTGTACTGTTTAACTCTTAGTAGAAACTTTTGGGTAAAATTTTGAGCCTAGGGTTAGAACAATTATGTAAGAGACGTGCAGTCTCAAATTCATAGTGGTTGTAAGCGTTATATTGTTTAACTCTAAGTAGAAACATTTGGAGGCAAGGGTAAGCAGGTTTTCTCTACATTTAGATAATTTTTATGTGTGATTTACTTCTCGCAATTATTCTGATTATTATCTATGCTGATATAATATTAATCGTTATACTGTGAAAATTTATTATAAATCCTACTAATCGCCTTCTCTACACTTAATTTAGATTCCACATCATTGTGGAAATCATCATAATTTACCACAACTGAACAGGCATAATAGTGGACAATATAGCATGACAAATCCATGAATTGTTATTGAAACGGCCTGTCTAAACATAGGGAAGTCCAACTTTATGCCTGCTTTAAATTATCATGCTCACTTTGTTTGTTGTGTCGGGACTGAACTGTTGTAGAGTGACGAACCACCTAATTTGGGTACAAATTTGTATCGACAAAAATGAAACGATGAGAAGGTGAAGTGGGGGGAACTAGACATTTGGAAGTGCTTATGTCATGCAGTCTCAAAAAAATCGATATAACCCTCTAAAATTGACGGTAACTTTTTTTTAAAACATTTTATAATTTGTGCAGTTAAATTACGCTAATAGATTCAGGCATTTATTGGAACTGCCCAATTGAACGTTCTCTTCAGGTCTGACTTCTCGTTCTAGCTACAGAAGGTTTTCCTAGTCGACTCAATTATGTTTAAAGTTGTCATATTTTTTCATCGTTTGTGTGAGACTAGTTAGGGTCCAATATGTCGTTAAATGCAGCCACCGGTTAGGAATAGAACCTTCTGACCGAGCCCCATTCATTAGTCAAAAAGTCTACTTATAGGTCCATGGAAAGTTCCTCCTTTTCTTATGTTCATAAAGTAAAGAGTTAAATGGAAGAAGTAGCAGAATCCGAAAATGGTTGTACTCTATTGAAAAATAAAATTGGAAATATTTTCAGAAAAATATTTGTTAAATAAATAATTAACATAACTAGAGCCAATAGAAATTGATAACGGAAAAACAATTCCATTTAATTAGGAACATATTATTAACAAATAGAAGATTTCCCTTAAATAACATTGAAAAAAAAACCATAATTGAATTAACGTTGGTAGCATATTTAAATATCATCTTATTTTCTAACCTAAATGACTGCAATAAGGTTTATTGGTGGCCCTTTATTAATGGAAAGCTAATCATTTTAAAAAAGGTGGTCAAAGAAAATAAATTTTGATAGAAATTTACTATTTACTTTTCCCATATTTTCTGAATTAAACTTGGAACTTCGAGACAAAGATGCTTTTAGCTCTATAGCTAACGCTATAGAAATTCCTCTTAAGTTGGATGAGTCAACAACAACTGAATCTAGACTTAGTTATGCAAGGACTCTTGTTGAAATCTGAGCAGATTCTGGTCTCTTATATGAAGTTTATGTTACCATGTATGCTGGAGAGAACATCACTCAAAAAATTAATTACTAATGGATTCCTCCTAAATGTGTGAAATACATTTTTTTTGGGCACTCTACCTATGCTAGTCAATCTAAACAAATTTAGGAAGAAAAGTTCCACAAAAATCCGTTTCAGGTTCAAGAATTATTTCATAAACAAATTTGCCGAAATCTATTGAAAATATAGTAGAAATCCTCTTTGCAAATCAAGAAGTTGGAAAAGCCAGTGATTTATTTAGTCGGTTAAAATAATTGGATTTTCCAAAAATAGAAAAAGCAACTAATCAAAAAAATCCAATCAGTATTCCGAAAAATCAAGATACTGCCATTTTAGGAAATATTCAATTCTTTGAAACATTTCAAAATGAAGCATCAACGAAGACTACACGAAGATATTATTTTAAATCATTTCAAAAATCTTGAAGAGAATGCTCAAATTCATGCAAATTCAAATCAAGAAAATAATACCATTGACGCTGATATTAATCAACAGAGAAATAAGGAAATCTCTATAAATTCATGAATGTGCAGGGCAACGATCTCCAGTATCTAGATTCATATGAAATTCATATATGTGCAGGGGATAATAATATACAGATCATAGCTCAACCACCATGTGCGAAGGGGCAAAATTTATTACAAACACTAATGCAAATTTAAATGAATTAGAAAAAATTTCCCTTGAAGTTGTCAATTTGGATAACCAAGGCATAAAGACAGCCAATACCACTGATCTTGAAAAACTTATGGAAAGTTCTACTCTTTTGCTTGCCTCTTCATCTTCTCCCATGAACTGTAAAAAGAAAAAAGCCAAGAAAAAGAACGTGCAAAACAATCTGGATAACAACAATACCAATGATCGTTTTTTTAGGACATATAAATTGTCTAGAATCCAAAATGGAAAGACCATCTCAAAGCTCATAACAAAATAGAAACTAAGAGGAGAGGGGTGAAATTGTTTAATAATACAGTGGCTGATTGCTCGAGTTCTCCATGGGAACAAAATTTATTATCTTTTAATCATATCTTTTTTTTTATTGTTTATTAACAAAGATAATTCGTTGGAATGTTAGGGGTTTAAACTCCCCTAAAAGAAATTGGAATTTTCCAACCTTCTCTCTAATCAAAGCCTAGTATTTTAGGGCTTGTTGAGCATAAATTAAACAATATTACCATTGCTAATTTTTATTAAAATATAATGAAAACTGGAACTCTATTAATAACAATAATATGGGGGGTAATGGCAAAATTCTAATTTTGTGGGATATCAATATTTGGAACCTGAATAATTATTTTTAGGATATGTAGTATATTCATTGTAAATTAATTAATAAAGTTGGGTTTCTTATTGACATTAATATCATATGTGCCACCAATTTTGTAATGACCCGCATTCTACGTATCGGAGGAACGTAAAATATTTATTTCATTCATATACGAAGTCGTATGGTCGTGTAACTTTGTGGAATGACTGCTGGGTTCATTTGCCATGTTCAGGATTTTTGCCAAATTTTAAATGACAGCTTTACCCCTAGCGAATCTTGTTTTGCCTATAACTTTTGATTTGTAAGGAGTTTTGACCTGAAGTCACTTTCATTAAATTTGAATGATGGTTTACCATTCCGTAGAGTGGTCACATTAATCAAATGGACTTACCGTTTGGGAGATATGGCTGAAATACAGTTTGAAAGATGAAAAACAGCATAACTGGGCTTAACGGGGTGATTAACAGCTAAGCCCATAACCCATTTCGGGATTAGGGTTATGGGGAGGCTTATAGGGTTTGGGTAATCAGTTTTATTTAGTTTTCTAGCCGCCACTAACCTTTCTTGAACCCTAACAATGACCTCCATCTTCTAAATTGCTCCCAAATCACTTTCTAATCACATATTAGTCAAATCTACACCAAATTAAGGCGGATTAGCATAGAAATCGAGATAGAGCTACTGGAATACATTGGGATATCCATGCCAAATCAGTTAGAGTTTCAAATCTGAAATTTATTTGTGGCTAAGGTGAATGATTTGCGCTTTTATTCACTAGTTACGGCTAATTAGGGGTGATTAGTGATAATTAGCGACATTATGCATTATAAAAATCTGGAAATATACGTAGAAATTCTTAAATATTATTTTATGTCACTGGTAAAGATTTGGGTTAATTTGGATTAAGTTTGCTAATCGTATGGTTAAACATGATTAAGGGGATTAAGGTGAAAATCATGGTTTTGGGTATGTTTGATCCTAAATAACACATGTGATTGATGTTTTAATGTTTCTGATTGACTGCACATATTACTATTACTGTTTGGTATGCTTCGAGATTGCATAGGAATGTTAGAATGGTCGAAAACGCCGTCGTATGGCGTAAACACTTGCTGGAAGGAAGTACGTGAAATGGGATCGGATCGGGTCCCCCAATACGCTCGTGAAGCACCTCACAACCAACTCATGCTCCACGTACCACGATTCTCCCCACCTTCTCCGAGACGAACCGCTCGCATCAAAGACCCCCGAACCAAGCCGCTTCTGCTCGACACCCCGAACCGGACCGTGAAACCCGACCCCGAACCGCTTGGTGACCACGAACCGAAGTACCGTGAGTGGACTGTCACGAACCAAGAAGCCTGACCCGAACTAGTGTGGCACCACAACCCGGATTGGAGCATCATGACCCGACCCAGATGTGCATCACGAACCAAACTAAAGCTCCCACTCGAATTAAACGGAGACCGAACCGAACCGGAGAAGACTGAAAACCCGAGATGCAAAAGAATTCCAAATGAGAAGTTGTTACTCAGGATCCAGATGGGAACCAACGAGTAACTTCAAGAGTTGGGATTTGTTGCGGGACGTGTGCAAAGGGGTTATCGATATCCATAACTTTGGTTCACCACTGAGAGACGGATTACGGGTTATGGATCAGTGCAGTGGGGTTGCCAGGACTCCAAAGGGCAAAGTGATTGTAGCATGGCTATGAGCCAGTGCAGTGGAGTCGTCATGACTCCAAAGGGGAAAAGTGGACATAGCAAAGGATTAGTGGCTGTGGATTAGTGCAATGGGGGCATCATGACTCCCATGGGCAAAGTGATCACAGCAAAGGATTGGGTATGATCAAAGTGGTGGTTATTAGTAAACGCACTGAGTGAGAGATGTGAGGTTGATTGTTATGTTTGATGTTTGTTATCACCATGACATGCACACTTCCACTTTACACCATATATTAGTGTTACCTTAAAGTACTGTACATCTTGTTGTGCTAACTCTTTGGTTGCAGGTCCAGGTTCAGGTATGATTATTTATACCTGTTTTTGTTTTGTTTTGCTGCTATCGCTCATGCCAGACTTTTTTCTTACCCAAAGTTTTATGTCTCTTCTTATTACTCTGGGTACTCCTAAACGAGCAGACTAGACACAGGTTAGGTGGTATGCGGGAGTAGCTGTCCAGAGACGAGCATGAGGCTTCCACGTACTATTTACATATATTCTCCCTGTGTTGTTGCTGGTCACTGCTTGGGCATTAGTAGTGTACCTTTTCTATCTTACTTTAGAGGCAGTATTTTGAAGTTGTAATAATAATGGTTTGGATCATAGGTTGTATTTTGGATTCCGCTGCTATGATGGTTTAGTTTTCAGCTTATGCACTGTCTCGCCTGTTTTATGTCAATTATGTTATTATTATATTTTATTCCATGCGCTGTGAGATATACTACAGGTTCTTTGATGATTCATCATTTCAAATTCATTTCTTTTGACAACTGTCCCGTGCTAGTTGGACATTAGCAAGCGCATTTCAAGGGAAATGTCGACTGGTGCGAGCGGGCCATCACACTTGGTATCAGAGGCTAGGTTGCATAGTTTAACCTTGGGGAAGACATCAGGGAGAGATATTATACGTATATGAGAGCGCGTATTTGTGATATTTTGGTTTTCAAAAACTATATATATATATATATATATACTATTAGTATATCTAAGGATGAAGTCGTACTGCATTGGTCCCACTATGGAGATGGTTAATCGTTTTCTCTTTACAGATTGAACAAAGAGCCGATATACGAGGAGTATGGATTCAGGGGCCAATGATAGGAATGTCCCTGATATGAGGACGATGTTTACTACCTTCATGCGAGAGATGCTTAGGGATGTTCAGGGAGCAGTTCCTAATGCTGCTAATGGTGGTGGTGCAGCGGTGTAGGCGCCTAAAGCCAATTTCGCCAAGCTTAACAAAGATTATATTAACCTCGGTGGGAAGCCGTTCCATGGAACGAAATCGACTACGGATGTTCAAGATTGTCTTGATAGTTGTGAGCACATCTTCGAGGATTTGGGAATCGATGATGCAATGAAAAGAAAGTTAGCATCGCATCAACTTCAAGGATGGGTTATGAATTGGTGGAATGTTATTAATCAGCTACTCTTGAGGACCAAGTTACTTGGAATTAGTTTAAGACCCTATTCAGTGATAAGTTTATCCTAGCTTCTCAGAAACCAGAATTGTTTAGGAAGTTTTTGCAACTTAAGCAGAATTGTAGGCAGTGTTGGAATATATTGCTGAATTTGATACTCTATCGAAGTATGGATTATCTCTTATCGATACTACCAAGAAGAAGAACGAGAAGTTCATAATCGGCTTAGATGAGTACTTGGGGGAAAGACTTATAAACCATATTGACGAGACCTTCGAATCTATAGTGGGAAAGGCATTGAGGTCAGAGAGCCTTTACCCTAAGTCGAAAACCGAGGTTGCTATTACATCTACAGGGGAGCCAAAGTCACAGGCAAGCGGTGGGGGAAAGAATAATTCCCAGAATAAAAGGAAAAAGAATCATACCAAGGATGGTCAGAAGAAGAATAAGAAAGATATTGAGTGTTATAGCTGTAGCAAGAAGGGCCACTATGCCAAAGATTATCGAGAAAGGCCAGCGGACAGGAAGTGCTTCAATTGCGGCCAAATGGGACATCTCAAGGATAAATGTCCACAACCTCCTAAAGAGAAGCATATTGTGAAAGTATATGCTATCAACGCTATTCCTTCTTCGTCGAATGCCCCAACTGCGGCGGAGAAAGGGAAGGATGTCATTATCCAAGGTATGCTTTCTATTTATGATGTTCCTGTTCGAGTATTGTTTGATACCGGGGCTTCTCATTCCTTCGTATCTAGTGACCTGGTAGATAGGATGGAATTGGGACCCAAGATAGTCGATAGACCTTTAGTTGTGACGAACCCGATCGGTGGTTTGACCGACCTTAGTATGATTTGTCGTAATTTGGTCTTATCGAGTCATGGATGTATGTTTGCTTGTGATTGCTTTGTTTTGGGCTTTACTGGGTTTGGCATTGTTTTGGGAGTCGATTGGCTCTAAAGGTATGGGGTGGTGGTGGACTGTGAGGGGTCTTCGGTGACCATTAGAGCGGATTATGGGCGGAGGGTACTTTTTGATTGCCTACCTAGTGATGGGGTGATGGCTAGTTTTCTAAATTCCCTTGACATCCCGCATGGTGAGTTGTCAGATGTGCCTATTGCTGACGCGTATCCGGAAATCTTCGAGGAAGTGACTGGACTTCCACCGCACCGAGAGATTGAGTTTCAGATTGATTTAGTAAAAGATGCAGACCTATAGTAATGCCACTTCGTCGTATGGCACCGAGGGAGCAGCGAGAGCTCGAGGTGCAAGTGGGTGATATTTTGAAGAAGGGATTTATCCGAAGGAGTGTTTCGGAGTGGGGAGCACCAGTTGTATTTTCCACTAAGGCCAATCGTTCCCTTCGCTTATGTGTAGACTATCGCGAGTTGAACAAGGTGACTAGGAAGAATAAGTATCCTCTTCCATGGATAGATGATTTGTTTGATCAGTTAAATGGAGCAAGAATGTTTTCCCAGTTGGATCTCACGACAGGTTTTCATCAGCTCCGAGTAGCAGCTGAGAGTATACCTAAAACGACATTTCGGACACCGTCTGGATTCTATGAGTGGTTGGTGATTCCATTCGGGTTGTCCAATGCACCAACATATTTTGTAGATCTTATGAATAGGGTATTCATGGATCAATTGAATAAGTTTGTTCTTGTGTTCGTGGATGATATCTTGGTTTATTCGAGGACATAGGAAGAACACGAGGAACATTTGAGGGCAATGATGGAGGTGTTGAGGAAACACCGATTGAAAGAAAAAATTTCTAAGCATCACTTCTGGAGGAGGGAAGTGAGACTCTTAGGCTATGTTGTTTCAGAGAAAGGTATTGTCGTGGATCCTACGAAAGTGGCTACAGTGTAAGATTGTTCTATGCCCAAGAATGCAACAGACGTAAGAAGTTTCTTGGGGTTAGCTGGATATTATCGTAAGTTTATCCAAGACTTTTTCAAGATAGCGACACCGTTAACTCAGTTGACCAAGAAGAATCAAGCTTTTGTCTGGGACGGAAGGTGTGAGAATGCATTCAAGAGCCTAAAGGAAAAGTTAACGTGCGCACTAGTGTTAGTTATTCCTAAAGGGAACGAAGAGATGACGGTATACATGGATGCCTGTGGTGCCAGACTAGGTGTTGTACTGATGCAAGAAGGTAGGGTTGTAGCTTGTGCTAGTCGGCAGCTGAAACCACATGAGAAAAGATATCCTACCCATGATTTGGAATTGGCAGTGATCGTATTCGCATTAAAGATGTGGAGACACTGTCTCTTGGGATAAATATTCGCTACCGATCATAAGTCATTAAAGTATCTTTTCTCTCAGAGAGATTTAAATTTTCGTCAACAGAGATGGTTTGAGTTCTTGGCTTCATACGATTTCAATATCGTATACACACCCGGGAAAGGAAATGCGGTAGCTAATGCATTGAGTAGGAGACATTCCCGTTTGGGGGCTATGTTTCTGGAATGGAAGCAACTGGAGTATATCGCATGATATGATTTCAGACCTAAGTGCGAAATGGATCCAGAGATGTTAGCAAATTTGACGATCAAACTGACTTTGATTGAGCGGATTGGTTCCAGTCAGAGGGACGATCCTAATCTATTGGAAATCATATCCAAGGTAGAGATGGGTATCGATGGCGAGTGAATGAACAAGTATAGTCTCGATCGAGAAGGATGGCTTCGAAAGAATGGGAGACTAGTTGTACCCAATGTTAATGGATTGTGAGATGAAGTGCTTAGAGAGTGTCATCACTCGAAACTGACTATGCACCCCGGTAGTAACAAAATGTACCGAGATATGAAGCAGACCTACTGGGAAGGGATGAAGAAAGACGTTGGGAAGTTTATATCTGAGTGCATGAACTGCCAGCTAGTTAAAGCTGAGAAAAAGAAGCCTAGTGGGTTGTTACAACCATTGGAAATTGCCGAATGGAAATGGGAACAAGTCTCGATGGATTTCATTGATGGTTTACCAAGGACTAGATCAGGTCATGACAGTATTTGGGTGATTGTGGATCGATTGACCAAAAATGCAAGATTTATACCGGTCAAGTCGAATAGAACGGCAGCTAAGTTAGCAGAACTGTATATGAAGTGGGTAGTGAGATTTCATGGAGTACCCAAAGGTATCGTGAGTGACCGAGATCCATTATTTACTAGTGGGGTTTGGAAGAGCTTATAAGAGACTTTAGGGTCTGAATTACATTTTAGTACCGCGTACCATCCCCAAACCGATGGTGAAACAGAGAGGGTGAATCGTGTATTAAAGGATCTCCTAAGAGCTTGTATATTGAATTTTGGAGGTTCATGGGATGACCATTTGCATTTGGTTGAGTTTGCATACAATAATAGTTATCAGTCCAGTATTGGTATGGCTCCATTTGAAGCTTTGTACGAAAGATCGTGCAACTCACCATCATGTTGGTTGGAAACCGGTGAGAAATTTGTGCTTGGGCCAGATGTAATAAGGGAAACATTAGATAAGATCAAGCTTATTCAACAACGAATGAAGGCTACCCAAGGTAGGCAGAAGAGTTATGTTGATAAAAGGCGAAGAGAATTGAAATTCTCCGTTGGCGACCTGGTGTTCGTCAAGATCTCTCCATTAAAGACTGTGATTCGTTTTGGCTGGAGAGGTAAGTTGGCACCAAGGTTTGTTGGTCCATTTCCAGTTCTTGAGCAAGTGGGGAATTTAGCTTATAAAGTTGGTTTACCAGACAAGATGGCGGGGTGCATAATGTATTTCATGTTTCCCAGTTAAGGAAGTTCGTGCACGATTCTGATATGACTATTTCAGCAGATCAGTTGGATGATATCGAGGTAGAAACCGAGGTGGTTGGGAAACGCAGACCAATTCATATTGTCAAGTACGATACGAAGCAACTTCTAAGGAAGACGGTGAAACTAGTATTATCACGATACGAAGCAACTTCTAAGGTAGAACCCACACGGTCGCGTCCATCGTGCCCCAAGTGCCTAAGTGCTCATCTTTGACATCTTTAATATTTATGTGTTAGTATTATGCTTTTGTGTGTGTTCAAACCGGTTATATTCTATTTTAATTGATGTCATAATGTTTGCATGCTTATGTATATACCGAGATGGTTATATTATTTTGACAATGTGGGACTAATATATAGTATAATCTTTTCAAAATGTCGTCATTCATAAAATTAAATGCATAAACTAATTCAAAATAAATAAAATGACAATTAAATACCCCGCTCAAATGTCACGCTCAAATACCCTGTTCGTAGCTAAAAATGCATTCCTCGTTCGTACGAATGTCACGTTCAAATACCATGTTCAAATACTTCGTTTATGTTCGTCGAGAACACACCCTAAAAGTGAAGCTTCAAATAATTGAATGTTGTTTCGTTACACATCCACGTTCTCGAGCATCAACGTCACATGACATAGCCTTCCAGGCATGTCATTGTCCACCGTCAAATAATTGATCTTGTACACTAAATCAATCAATGATCGACCTTGTTTTCATGGACCCAATACATCATGTTTTCATAGACCTAACCAATTACAGCCCCTTGATTTCCTTCATTTTGCAATTAAACCCCCGAAATAATGTGGGTTTAATTGTAAAATAAACAAATCAGAAGGCTGTGATTGGTTGGGTCCATGGGAACTGGGTATGTTTGGTCCAGACGATTCATGCTCGCAAATATTACTATATCCATCATGAGTGATTGTACGAGAGTGAATGGTAGTGTTTGCTTGTTGAATGATCGGATCGTGATTAATGAGCCAACAAGCAGGACACCCACATGCTGCACTCCCTTATCATTTAAGACCATCAGTGCAACACTCCAATTCAAGGCTTATCCTTATAGTAATTATTCTATTCTACTACTGGTCCTCCACATTAATGGTACTGTTTGCTGAAGATACATCCATTATATTATGCATATGTAAAAGACGTTTATTACAAAATAAGAATATTAAACAATGGTCCTTGTGACCAGTGCCGGCCTAGAGAATCCAATGCCCAAGCCACACTTGAATTTTGTTGCCCATTTCTATATAAATTTCATTCCCTTTTTTAATATTAGATATAGGGACATAAAGACTTAACCATACAAAATATACGTTCTGCACTCAAAAGACAAATGAAATAGGCTACAATATTCCATAACAAGGCTAAAATCACTCTAATCATTGCCAAATGCATGTACAAAATGGTTAAATTTCGATTTATATTGTAAAAATTGCATAAGCGTAGTTAGAGCGACGTAGACAGTTAAGTTTTGAGCTCTGCTAGAAGCTATTATTATGACTGTGAAAGCTGGGATCGTAACAATGAAAACACTAGAGATTGCAATGGAGAAAATAGGACGTACATATCTATACTTCAATTAAGAACTAACTATTACATATTGTTTACTCATTCAATCAAAATTCAAAAGGCATTTAAACTTGTAATGCATAAGAAAAAGTATGAGAAGACCATAAATTATTGTTTCAGGTTTTCAATAGCAAAATAAATAATATTAGTATTTCACATTAACAAATATAGAAACAAATGAGAAAACAAATAAACCCAATAAAATCATTCATTAACTCAAAAACAACTAAAAATTACTATAACTCGTCTGAAAAGCCAGTAAGCAAATAGCTGAAGTGATGAAATTTGGTAAAAGATATTTGAAAGCTGGGGTGGCAAAATGGGGATGGTCAGGGAAACAAATTGAGATGGACAAAGCAACATAAATTGCAAACTGGGGCCCCTCGGTGAAGGAATTGAGGTTGGAGCAGAAGGAAGATGACAACCCTAAATTTTGTTGCGTGGGATTAGAGAGTAAAGCGGGAGAAGATGAAAAATTCCAAGGCCCGATCCCTTTTTTTCGTCCTATGCCTGGTGGGTTGCCCCAGCCCAAGGGTTTGGTAGGCTTCCCCCAGGCCGGCTCTGCTTGTGACTATTCTATTCATCTGTTTTTGGTTGTTTTAATTTTACTAGTTAAATTTAACACTCAATCTCAGAGATTTTAAAACTTATCTACCTTGATTAACTACTATGTGATACATATATTATTAACATCTAGTACTTCTAAAACATTACTCCCTCCAGTTCATATTAGTTGTCGTTATAAAGGTTGGAAGCTTTTACAAAATATATGACGTTTGAAGAAAATTCAGCAGCTTCTTCACTTTTTTACCCATTTCCAAAAACTCCTCATTAATTACCGCATGTTGAAAAGTAAAAGCTATAGTGGTTGTTTCAGTTGAAAGGGTACAAAGCATTGTTGTTAAGTGTAATGCAAATGACGTGGTCCAATGAAAACATGAAATGCTAACTGGACAAAGCTTTTTCCAATGAAAAGAGAGGCCATTATTAAGCATTTAATATGCTTAAGAGAAATAATTAAGAGATAAATATGTCATTTTTTTTCTTTTTTTAATATGTGTGTAGAATGACAAAACGTCATCTAATATGAACTGGAGGGAGTATATGCTACTTAAGGCCGCTAAAGCCATGATATTCCCAGAGCCGACTCAATGTCGTGGGTTGTCCTGGGGCTGTTAGGGTTGGACCGTTCAACTGCCGAACCCAGGGTCGGTCTTAGGAGTTTTGGTACCTAAAGCCAATTGAAAAAATCGATGCCCTATGCAAAAACTAATATGACTATTCTAAACTAATCAAGTTGCTTATAAATAATGAAAGAGGAACAAAACAAAAAAATTTCCATGACAATACTCAATCAATATAAATTGAGTATGTGGTTTATTTGTAGCACAGTTCAATGGCTATACTGCTGAATTAAAATTATGTGTATTACAAAAAATGACTTTCACTGACTAGAATTTTTCTATAGCTGCGTGGAAAAGTATATCTTGACGAAAAACTCTTAAACATAATTATTGTTCCTTTTGGTTAGCACAAAGATATTCAGATCTTTAAAATATGAGTGCCGCAAATGATCATAATAACAACTTTATCTATTCTAGCACAATGGAAAAAATAATTAGTCATCTACAAACACATCATAACAATAAACTTACGGGACCAATACCCACAGTTTTGGTTAAAAAATAGTAAATGATACAAATTAACTAAATTTGCAATTTCAATCAAAATAATACAATTCCCAATTTGGATTTGGCAAATAGAATCTAAATAAAATCAGTCTTAGCTCCAATAATAGTTGGTTGCTAACAATCACAGTAACTAGATTTAACAAAACTTAGTAATGCAAAACTAACCTGAGGAGAATTGAGGGTCGATTGTAAATTGATCAACTTCAAAAATGAAATTTAACGACGTCAAATCATCAACGTTCCTTGACTCAAAAAAGATCTCAACAGTTCATCCTATGAATTGGCGAATTGAAGAGGCAAAACATGGCACTTGCAGATCTACAATTACCAGAAAAATAGTTTTTGACGGAAATAGATGTACACTGCTTTCAGTTATTGTTTTCTCCTACTCGTTCTCTTTCTATTTCTCTCCTCCCGCGGTGCAATGCGAGATATCTTTGGTGCCCCAGATGTTTATGGGCCCAAAGCGAATGCTTCATTCCAGCATTTGCAATTAACTAGTTCGGAGACACTGCTCCACTAGTACAACTTAATGATGCATTTGAAACAACCTATAATGAGATATTTCTGTGATATATTTAACTTTATCAACAAATTTAGGGCTCCATCTTTCATCAGCAATGATTGCCATTTGACAAAGCTAACCATGGTTTCTTGCTTTAGATCAGATTCTGGAAACGATTTTGATCCAGATTTCCACTCAATGCATTGTAAATATGGCAGTCATCAATGACAATGTTAGATATGTCGTAGGACCATTTACTAGGAGAAACAGTGCAAGTAAAAAAAGATAAGAATTTTAAGTGAGTTATTTTGTTTTGGAGGAGAGGAAGCAAAAGAGAACTTAAAAATGGACTATTATCCAAAATTTTAGCAAGTGTTCATCCTCTACACATGCAGACTTCTTACTAGCGCTGTTGCTAGCGCAATAGAAATTTCTCTTAAGCTGGATGAGTCAACAACAACTGAATTTAGACTCAGTTATGCGAGGACGACTCTTGTTGAAATCTGGGCAAATTATGTTCTCTTAGATGAAATCTATATTACCATGTGCGACGGAGATTATATCACTTAAAAGATTGAATATAAATGGATTTCCTCCTAAATATGTGAAATACATTTGTTTTGGGCACTCTACAGATGACTGTCAATCTAAATAAATTTGGGAAGAAAAAGTTTAACAAAAATATGTTTTAGATTCAAGAATTATTATATAAACATATTTGTCAAATTTTGTTGAAAATCCCAGTAAAAATCTTCTCTACAAATCAAGAAGTTGGAAAAGTTAGTGATTTAGTTAATTAGTCACGAGACGTATAGGTACGCGCTTCGCGCGTGGTGATGGCACGCGCTTCGCGCGTGACTATGTGTTAGAGAACCTTAAAAATATTTTTATCAGAAGTCCTCTATTTGTATGAATTGGTTCCAACGTCTTCTGCAATTTACACAGTTTCTGGAAATAGTGATGTAGAAAGATATGTAGATAGTATGAGAGAGTGGTGGGAAAGAATCTGTAGGGGAGATATATGAATTGTTGTGGATATGGAGTTGTATTTATTAGACAATGGCGTGATTTCTAGAAGCCTAGTTAAGTGGGATAATACTGTATGAAGGATTGAAATGGTCCAAGGCCGAAGAAAATGTAGTATTTATTTCTCAAGTACCCCTTAAAAATATATATGCGCCTATATTTAACTTTGTTTAGAACCTGCGTGAATTTCAAAAACTCAGAAGTAGTAATATGCTGCAAAGTTTTAGGGAGGAATAGGTCAAGCCGCATTACAAATTTTATTTAATACAAAATATGCTGCAAAGGTGCAAAGTTTTAGGGAGGAATATGTCAAGCCGCATTTTTAAAATACCCTGGTAAAACAATATGCGTTAAAGTGCTATATTGAATTATTCAAAACATGAATTATTTCTTGTTTGCCATGAGTTCTGTAAGAAAAAAAATCACGTAATTATAGAGGATGCTATTTTTAAGGAAAAAGCAGTAGAGTTTTTAGAGAAAATTAAATATATATAGAGGGCAATTTGGGCACTTCACGGTCGGACCAAAAATATGTGTTTCCAAGAGAATTATTGATAAAGATAAAAGTTGGATTTTCCAAAAATGGAGAAAGCTACTAATAATAACTAGTGTGTAACCCGTGCATTGCACACGATAATGTTATAAATTATATAGATTTTAAAATTTTAATGTTAAAATTGGAACTTTATTATACAACACACGGTAATTCGGCAAAATAAATATAATATAATTATTGTTGATACATGATATGTGTTTGTAATTTATATTTCTTTGAAGGAAAACAATAATTTTATTATTCTTACTACTACTATTAGCAGTATTCTAGTTGAAATCAACATACTATAAATATTTTAGATGAATTAACAAATATTACTTAACTTATTTTTTTATATATGTTAAATTTGAAATTATGTTATTAGTTAAAATATATTTACTTAATAGTAAATATAATTTTAATAAATTGAAAAGGATTCTATAAAATATTATAGAGATTTCAATGTGGAGTTAAAAATAAATTTTTTATGTTGTGTATGATAACTTTATTATTTGTGTACATAAATGGTTATAGTTAATTTACAAATTCACATTGTTATTATTGTTCATGTATATAAATAAATAAATAAATATATATATATAAGTAATTAATCTATATATCTATATAGTTAAACGATAAATTTTATTAATAAGTGTACGTATACATGTACGATTTATATATAGATTATTCTTTAAATTTGAGATTTCGTAAACAATTTAAATACATGGATCTAAACATGATAGGAAATAGTCGATGAAGCTATACATAACTATAAAATGTCAAAATATGGATATTTAAAGTTGAAAAACAGAATTCAACAATGAATATAAATTTATCGAGATAAATGAATTATAAATTAGTTTTGATAATGTTATCGATGTAAAATGTTTATGATAACTGAATTATATATCTTTATATTTAAATGAAAAATCTATTTAATTGCTTTTTTTAACATTAATGTGATATGCAAACTGAAATCGTTACATTTAAGGATTTATTGGATGAATTAATAAATATTTATCAATTAAATTTATTCTAATAAATCAAAAAGAAGATTACACGGTTAATTAAAAATATATCTATGTAAGCAACGGTAGAAATTTTATAATATAGGTATTTTAGCTAAAATAAGAATTGTACAATATAATGCACCAATGTATCGATATAGAAGAATCATAAATAAAATTTGCAATCATTTCTTATATATATGATTATGTTATGTGACCGATATATTTGTATATCCAATGAATTTTATACCCTCTTTTGTTAATTTGAATATTGTATAAATATTGAAATCTTCATATTTACTATTTATTTGTCACATAAACAATTAATAGTTTACTAAGTTTGATTATAGTTTTAAGATTCTTAGTTAACTCTAACATATGAATTATTAGAAGAGAACCGAGATAGCTCGGTAGGAGGTTGTAGGAATTGTAAATTTAAAGTTTTTGATGTAAAAAATCATAACTTTGTAATACATGACGAATTTGTTTATACTTTTCTAATATTCTTTTGCTACTATTTTTTGTTTTATCTCAAAAGTTAAATTTGCACTTAAGCTCACATTTCCAAAAATAATTTTCTTTTGAATTTTCTTTGCTAAAGTGCAAATTTTTTGTAGATGCAATTTTTTTTTTTTTTTTTTACTATAGTTATTTACAGGTTAACTGGAACTAAAAATAATCGTGTTTCTTAAACTTGTTGTTAAGAAAGAAAATCTAAGTATTATGAAATTATAGAGGGTATTTTACAAAAATTCCTTATTGTTTATGTCATATTGCATGTCTTGTGACTTATGTGTTTTAGTTTAATGAAAATGCAATTTTTATCGATATAGGTATGATCTATATTATTGAAATTTTCATATTATCATTGGTGACCAAACTAATGAATATCGCTTAATTGCATTTGTCTTATTGTTTCAAGCTGAACACTTTATAATTGCTTTATAAATATGGACTGGAATGTAAATCATAGGAGAAAGTTAGGTGGGTTTTGTAAATAGTTATGGCAATTTTAAATATCGGTATTTTGAGTAAAATGTGGAATTTTATAATGCAATGCATGATAAGTATATTTTACCATTTTTAATACAGATATTTTATGTTAAATGTTGCATGATAAATATATTTTACCATTTTAAAATTATGTATTTTAAGTTAAATGATAATAGAATAAAAAATTAAACTTGTTATTATTGTTTTGTGTGATTTATATATTGCAATTGGATAAAAAAAATATTTTTATCAGTACAATAGTTGTATACAACGTATTGAATTATCGTTCATTAATATCTATTAGAAATATTAGCTAACCAAATTTATGTAAACAACTTAAATTTTGTATTATGTAATTAATATAAATATATGGACTTGAATATAAACTGTTAGAAGTTAATCGAAGAATTATTTATAGATAATTATACACAAGTTTTAAATATATACAAGTGCAAATCTGTGCTACGCACACGGAATTCGTCATATTTGTATTTTGTAATGTTAACTGAAATATAATATGTAAAAAAAAATGTATTATCCAACCTTTAGTTGAAAAGTGTCAGCAAAAACTACTATAAAATTAGCAGTAACTCTTTTGATCGTCAAATTATAAGTTAAAGAAAATTAAAATTAAGTTCATCTAACTCCCTAGAAACTGAGTGGAGCAGATAGCTGCATATGACATCAGTAACATGTTTAAAGTTTGCATTGAATAGAAAAAATAAAAAGAATAACAATTATGTAGGATGCTTTACGTTTCACCCCGATAATGTGATAATACAATCATGCATATGCTAGAAGAGTGTGTCTCCAAGGGCCTAACAAATTACGAACGTTTTTGGTCCCTGAAATAAAACACATCAAAATTAAGAGAATGCTAATGCATCTTGGACATACCAGCATAAGTTTTTACTGTTGATATCCATATATAAACATATTTTATTTCATTTATTTTAATTGTTTGAAAATTTAGTGCATTCATTACTGTCTTAATTTCAGGTGAAACGTGTTAATACCAGTTGATGCATTAAAATTCAATCCACCAAGGAGGCCAGTAGTGATGTATGTAAAAATTAAAAATGGAAATGCATGCAGAATAAATGCAGCTGCTACATAAGCTGCAGTTTAACTGTTGATGACCAATATAAAAAGCAAAACGCTCAAGAATTAAATAGCAAAACGCCAAACATTAATGAGGATCAAGTTTTGAATACATATTCATTTGAGTATTAAAGACAAACAACAATTGCGTGAGCATCAGCTACAACAATTTATTGAGTTTGTAAAAGCATTTCAAATAGCAGGAGCAATATATAATCTGCATAAATATGCCAAAATAAACATCATTTGAAGTCTACCTGAACATAGCTTAGGTCATGGAGCAATATTTGCTCTGAATAAAGTCCTAACCCAAATTCAAATTTCTAAAATTGAATCCAGATGAAGTTGAAATTTTGCCTGATGATTCAAAACTGGAAATATGAGCATCTCTTTTAGAAGCCTAATTTGTGCTGCATAGCGGAAAAAGTGACAGTTTGATAACACAACTACTGGAGTTGTAGCATTTATTGTCAGTTATAATTTATTCCATTATCTACTGGCATCGAACTTCTGCATTACGGACTTTGATCAACCATCACTGCAAAACGTATTGGTACAAATAAGTCAAGATATTTCTTTGTCTTACCAAAATTATTTTTGAGCTGTTAAGAATTGGACAGAGGATTGATGTACAATAAAGATCTCTAAACAAATTAAAAAACAGTTGTGTCTATTGTATGCAAGTAACATGGCATACAAACGGACAAAGTAAATTTTAACCCAGACAGAGCGTAAACCTCAAATAATGTCAAACCAATGTTAGCGAAGATCAAGTCGTAGTTGTCTTGCAAATAAGATGAAATAAACCATAGCAAATAAAGGGAGTAGTGACTAAAGTAAAGGGATCTTGCAAAGAATGTGAATACAAATTCAACTCAAATAAAGAAAATAGCGACTCTCACTAAAGTAAGTATCAGATTTCAGTTTCAATTCATATTTTGTGTGTTGAGGTATGTAGAATTAAAATACAGTATTTATTTGTTAACATTAATAAAATAAGATGTACAAAGCTGATATACTCATGATTTGGACCATGACTTTGAACCAATACAACACTGAATCAGATAATTTTTTACCATATTAAATTAAACATATTGTGTTGCTGTGTTTGATCAATTAATGTTATCCTTCAAGTTGCAAACAAAATTTCCGAGTCTGTGTAAATTAACACGCTAAATGTGCATTGATAGAGTTTAGTTTATTCATTCACATTATCTTGATTGTTACATGTTAAGCGCTAACATATGGAAAACAGAAGACATGGAAATAAAATGCATAACTATATTGACTGCATGAACTATTATCAAAAGGTGTAATTCTATTTGGACATCAGAAGCAAACATTGTTAATCATGCTAGCATTTGCAACAATATAGGACCGAAAGTTCTTTCGTTAGCCGATTGATTTTTCAGGTGAACTGAAAAGCAATTTATACGTATAATGAAGAAAGAAGTATGATGGTTGGTGCAGGCATGTAGCAAGAAACTAAAACGTAGATCTTCCGAACATGGTAAATCTATATACCAACTTAAACTTGATCTTGTAAACCATGAAAACTAAAAGAAAATATAGATAAATCAGATGAAAGTCTTTCTTCGTAGGTTATACCATGATAAATCACATTTTGTATAAAAATTCATCCAATGATTTGTTAGCTTGATCCAACCTGTTGGATAGGAAAAAGATACCAAAAATCCACATATACCTACATCAAGATAACAACTTCATTTTGCTGGAATAACAAAAAGGAATACATCTTGAATAAGCTTACAATTTTTTGGTTTATTTTTCATGTTAAATGTGGTATCATATAGGTTAAATAATTTCATATCAATTTTTTACTAATGGAAAATTAAATAAATTTGTTGGAATGAACTACACCTAAAATTCAAATACAATACAAATATATTAACAGTTTAAGAGACAGCAAACAGTCATTGAAAACTTATTTTTTTTTAGTATTTAAATAAACAAATAATATAATGGATTGAACACTGTTTGATATTTATGTTGGCTGGTATGAAAGAAGACCCACTAATATTGCTGCATAAATTAAAAAAAACTCACATAAAAGGACGGACAAATTCATTTCGAGGCGTGTAGCAGCAAAACAAAAAACAGAACTGTCGAACATGGAACCAGGAGAAACCAATCAACAACATAAAGTTGTTCTTCTAAACCATGAAAAATGAAAGAAAATATATCAAAAATTAGAAGAAGCTCCCTTGTTGTAGGTTATTTTATAATTTGCATTTATTTGCAAGAAAGTTTTTTATCAAAATTTACCCGATGATTATTTAGCTTGATCCAGCCTTTTGCACAAGAAAAAAGTATAAAAAATCCACTAATATCTACACCACACTAACAACTTCATTTTGTTAGAAAAGCAAAAAAGAATATATCTTGAATAGGCTTACAAATATTGGTGATTTTTTACATTAAATATAGTGTTTTATAGGTTAAAGAATTTCATGTCCCTTTTTTTTTACTAATGGAAGACCAACTAAATATGTGGAAATGAACTACAATCAAAATTCAAACACTATAAAGATATATTCAACGTTTAAGAGCTAAAAAACAATAATTTGAACCAAGCATCATTGCATAACGTTGATGACGTACATTAAGTGAAAATACATGAATAAGAAATGAAAGAACATGATTCTAAGAAAAAGAAAAGCCTGTGCACAATGTATGAACAATTTTTTTTAAGGATTAATTGTTGTAACACTATAATAGTCTTTTGACGCACTGCATATTGGTCATGAATGAACTCCACAAACATGCATGTGTTAGTTCACCGAAAAAGCATATGGAAAAGCCTATGTGTTCTATATCATATGAGGTTCGGTTCATAAATTGGTTTGGTAATCCAAATTTCGAGGACTATGCTTCCAATCTAATTATGAACCCAACCCAGTAGATAAGCAGCCCATGATGCCCATTAACATAATGGACATCACATGTTATTTATTTCAAAAAGTGGAATGCCAATCCTAGGACAAATAGTATTAGAGCAGTGGTGCTTGCTGTGTAGTCATTACTTAATAACAAACATGCTTAGCTAGATTCTTTTTGACAGTACAACAAAACTTTTTGCTTTTTCAAAGGGGAAAAAACAAAATGTAAAGTTGGATGGAAAAAATATTCTTGAATTTATGGGGGAAAATGGATAGTTATGCTTATGAAGACAATTTGAACAAAACTTTTTTGCTTTTTCAAAGGAGAAAAAACAAAATGTAAAGTTGGATGGAAAAAATATTCTTGAATTTATGGAGGAAAATGGATAGTTATGCTTATGAAGACAATTTGAATAAAAAATCACTCTATAGGAATAAGCTATGATGGTTTATTATCGGTATTTACGTAAATACCATCTATTTATGCTACTTAAATATATTGTCTAACAATTAAACTACCTATACGTTTTCGCTCTTTATTAATTGATAACAGGAATTAAAATTCAACCAAACAAAAAATAAATAAATATTCCAATCTTAGAAATGATATTCAAAAAGATTAAATATGATTCCAATGCAAAAACATAGCTACATATTTTAGAAAATTATTTCTGTTAAATACATTAAAGATGTATGCGTAGTTTGTAGAATAAAATAATTTACTTACAAAAAGCATGTTCTATCATCAAGCGTGAAGCGCGTTTCGTAATACTCGCTATACAATATGCAGCATAACAATTATCAAAACATATAGAAACTATTTTGATTGAAATTTGATTTTAAGTGAGGTGATATGCTATTTTTTATTTTTTTCAAGTATATGCACTTAGGAATTCATATTTTAAGATTATCCAACAATTGGAATCTTTCGAAGTATACACATTTGAGAATAAATCTGTATTACATCAAGGCCATGTCAAGGTTGTGAATGCAAAATTAAAAAACAATCTAACCTCATTAATTATTTCTCTAGCATCATATGTTTAAGCAGTAAATTTGATTCTTACTGATTGACAAACCAGTATATGAAATAAAACACTTGTTGAGAAAACTCAAATCATTACTTAATAAATCACACATTTATTATATGGGATCACAGATTTATTATATGGGCTCGAAGTAATGATTCTTGCGAGAAATAATTATAAATCAGCTAGCTTCCACACCATTAGCCATGTTGATGTAGAAAAAAGGAGAAAAAAAGTTCATTCAACGTATGTCTAGCTTATGTATATGAAATAATCCAATGGTTCCTAAAAGTATGTTTTTTTTTAAATATGGTACTTCATTAATAACATAAATATGTACAAAACAGTGCAGCAAGATATACCAAGGCCATATGTTTGCACCTTTATAAGAAGTGGCTTCCAATTCAGGAGGGTTCCATAGTTGTAGGTTGTAATGGTAGTTTGCACCTGAATACTATCGATTTTCCTCTCTTACGATTCTTATATCGTCAGTAGTAATGAAGAATTGCCAAAAAGAATTGATGCAAACTTACATTTACTTGAGATATTGTGTTTTTAGATATTTCATTTAGGCCATTATCTTTAACAAAACTATCCATCATAAAATTTTAAGCTGTAGGTCATTAGCTAAAGCCGTTATATTAACAAATCTCTAAAAAAAATATAGTCCAAAAAGGTGAGCTAATTGTTTATATTAGGAATTTGTAAAGAAAATTATTTAGACATATAAGCATTGAAGAGATAAGATGCTGAGAATTATTGCTGCCAAAGGAACCGTAACTTTGGCTAACCATAGGTTGACGTTTGGCAATCTTCCATTAAATAATCATTTAAATTAATATGCTCATTTCATTTTGAAACCTCAAAGATACATAATTCTATTTAGATACACATAGCTGATGCTCTAAATCCACATACCTTATAATATATTACCCTCGAGTGCATCCGTGCTCCACATACCTTATAATATATTACCCTCGAGTGCATCCTCGTATGTCTAGCACTAAGAATCCCACATTTCGCAAACTACAGGAACTTTGAAAGTATTACTAATTTGGACTGCTTTATATTCATAACAGTGGTCTATACTTGGAAAAATGGATAAAAAGAAAACATAACCCATGGTTGAGCTTTTTTCGACATACTCTTCTTAAACTCTAATTTGTTCTTAGGAAAAATCAAATAAGGAGAAAGTAAAAGAGGCTAAAATCCATACGAATGAACTCATGCATGTTAGTTATAGACTTATAGTAATTGCAGTAAGCCACGGTTAGCAATTCTAAAAAATAATTGAGTGAGGCTACAATCGTGCTCACATTGAACTTAGGATAAATATATAACCTTGATAGTGTTGTGTTTCAAGGAATAGCTTTTCCACCTATAACAAATATCAGTAAGACACAAAGTGAAAATATATGCTGATAAAAAATGTCTCCCTAACTTCAAATTTTTCTGCATCAGCTCCATCAAAGATCTTAGCTGGACTAATGTGGAAGCCATACAAAATTTTGAATATAATCATAAATTTTGAATATGTTTATATATATATATATATATATATATAGCAGAGTACACCTTGTTAAAGGAATAGCTTGCATACTCAAACGCAGTTATATAATTGTTTAATTATCACAATGTAATTATAAACAAAATTGTTTTTTGGTGATAGCAATCCAATTTAAATTTCAGGTCGTCAATAGAGATATCAAGCACCAAAAAGCTCAAACCCCAATAAATCATCAATTTTAGCATGGGTAATAGCTGAATTGCTATCACTGTCGCCCTAAAGCATGGAATACTGAATAAGAAAAAATAGAATAGGGTGAAAACTATACCTGGAATGCAAACAAACAAAACACAGGCCGCGGGAGAAAGATATCACCAAAAATGCAGGCATTGAGAAAATTGGTACATCAAGCATCAGCATAAGTGATGATGATATGTAGTATCTCGGTACTTGAGATCTGATATAGAGAAAAAACTGAAGCTTTTTAGGGTTGGCAATAAGTTATTAATCCTCAAATCAAATAAGCAACTTGAACCCTAATACTAATTAATCCACGCCGATGAAGTTGGCTGCAGAAGAACGTCACCGCCAATTACAAATCAAACCAGCTATTTGAACTCATCAAACCTATAACAATGCAAATAAAGCTATGAAAAAACTGGATGCATAACAGATTAAAATTACCTCATAAGCAGGGGAAGTAACTTGGATTCACCAAAGATCTACTAAACGAATGAATTTTAGCAAGCGGCGAAACTAATATGTGAAAGCGGTGGAGTAAATTTTGGGTCGGATGAGTTTAGCAGAGGAGAGGGTGAAAACACGAAAGAAGCCATTGCTTAAATTCCTAGACGATGTTCCAATAAACTTTGAGTTAGCTTCGGATCTGTGCATATCTGCATTGGATCGTCCCATATTTTTCATCCTAGATCCTTTTTTTTATTGAAGTAATATCTCAGAGAAGTTAATTAGGTTTTTTTTTTTCAGAGGGGAGGAGAATTAAAAACTGATGGGAAAAGAAATAAGAATAGAACGGAAATGGAAGGAAGCGAACATAAAGATTTCTTAAAATGCGATGGTTGATTTCCTAAATGCTTCTACGTCGAATGTAACTGGGTAATAATAATATTATAATATAGATAGTAACTTGATAATAATATTATAGTATAGATAATTTATATTGTTGTATTATTTTGATTTAGTAAAAGTATCTTTAGAGTTATAAGGAGAATTGAGAGAGTTGAGAGAATTAAGGAGAATTAAGAGAAATGAGAGAATTAAGGAGAGAGCTAGAAATTCTTCTGCTTTACTATTATTTAATAGATAAAAAAAATCAATCAATATTTCGAAAATCAAGATAGTGCCATTTCAGGGAAAATATTCAATTCTTTGGAACATTTCAAGATGAAGCATCAACGAAGACTATTGGCGAAGACATTAGCTTAAATCATTTCGAAAATATTGTAGAGAGTGCCACCGATATTAATCAGCAGAGAAATCAAGAATTCTTTACTGAATTCATGGATGTGCAAGGCAACAGTAATATTCGGGTTCATGGCTCAACCACCGCGTGGGAAGAGCCAAGATTTATTACAAATATAAACGCAAATTTAAATGAATTGGATAAAAAATTCCCATGAAGTTGTCAATTTATTACAAATATAAACGCTCAAAAATAGAAATAATGATCCTTCCTGCTCTATCTCAAACTCACACTACTAGAGATGCCCCAACATGAAACATACATAAACCCGTTCACCCCCAACTTCATCACTTTAGCAAGATCCGTAACAAGCGTATAATTCAGCCTTTGTCACATCAATACATAGATATACGGTCATATACCTCAAATGTAGATGCATGGAAAATTAGGGCCTGTTCTTTGCGCCTTTCTCTCTCCGTTTGCAAACTGACGCGTCCAACGCGTCAGACGCGTTGGACGCGTCAGTTAGCAAACGGGACAGAAAGGCCCGTTTGCTCACCGCACCAAAAACCTCGCGTTATCTTCCAACGGACTTCCGTTTGATTTAATTAGGTATTAATCAAGTTTTTAGTGTTAAATTTAGTGTTTTATAGATTTTAAAAATTAATAACTTGAGCAAATGAGATCCGATTGAGACGCGGTTTTTTGCGTCGCGATCGTATCAAAGTGCTCTACATAATGGAGTTGGTTTGAACTGAATTAGAGTAATTTATATTTTTTCTATTCTACTAAACACCCCGTTAACATTCTCCGCTTAAATAGTCCGCTTGACGCGCCAAACGCATTCTCCGCTAACTCCAATTCACCGCTATAATACTCCGCTGAAATACTCTGCTGAAATTATCCGTTTCCGCTTGCAAAGAACACACCCTTAATAGTTGATCAAAGTACGCACAAATATATATATATATATAAATTAACATAAACAAATTATAAAATAATAACTTTAGTTTTTCGCCTTGCCCCTTTCAAAAGCAACACATTCTCCGTTGCTGAGTTTTCATCATTGTCTGCCCTTTCAATTTACCCATTTAATTTATCTATTATATATATATATATATACACACACACACACACACACACACACACACCAGTACAAATGCACGTCCGCTGGACGTGTGCGTAGACAGCCGGATATAAAACTGATTGAGAGCAGAAATGGATGGAAATGTATAAGTAGAATTTAACTGCGGTGTAAAAAAACAGAAGCATACGTTGTTTATTGCAGTAAAAGTGGCAGGCATCGGTCAGTGGAAAGTAAATACGTTCAATAGCTGTAGTACACGTAAGCTGAAGTGATAAAAATAGGAATTGTACACAAATAGAAACAAACAACGTCGAATTAATGGTACAAACGGTGGATCAATTTCAGTACACAGTTATGAAGTAAAAAGAAAGGAAATGCATATTTATTATTGCAGTAGACAACCAAAAAAAGATGACAACTTCATTATTACTGTGGAAGACAAAAGAAAATGAAAACAAAAGCAAGAACGGAAATTCAGGTTGATTGCGAAAGCTGCATAACTATTTGTTTGATCGTCTGGCCATGTACTCTCTCTCCATTCTCTCAATTTCTTCAAGCTGTGGAAAAAAAAAATGAGTATAACATGTGGTACAGTCTGTGTTAGTCGCAAATAAATTGGTCCAAGAAACCCTGAGAAATGTCAAAAAAAAAAAAAAAAAAAAATGGTCAGGCCAGTTAAAGAGAAAAAAAAAATAAACCAATGCTACTAATCAAACCATATCTTCATGCTACATTTGTTACCATTTTACATTATTGAGTATATTGTCAAGTTATTCAAAAAAATAGAAAACCTGTCTATGATTTTAGATTCATATATAAAATTTTGAAAGTGGTAGCTACGTAGATATAGATATAATGAAAATTAAGAAAGAAGACGTACACTTGTCGCATAAATAAACAGATCTCGGGATTGAACGCATACCTATTGTGCTGTGAATTGGCGAAGCCTTTTAGTGTATAATTAATGTGATGTGAAACGAAGTTAAGCAATATGAGTAGACAGAAATTCCTGGAGAGAATGGTCAACAATATTAGAAGGAAAACAAAGAAGTGTTTCCATCACAAATATGAGCCAAATGAGAATAATATAATTGTTTCCATTGTAACGAAGTAGTAATTCTGAAATCAAGTTTGCAAAATATGTTACACAAATTTTAAATCATAACATGGGAATTTTGTTTTTTAAATATAGTATAGTTTAGGTAATTTATGAAAGCTTTTACATGTGTATTGCACAGATTTAAAATATTACATGCTAATTGAAAGGACAAAAATAAAATGTCACCCTGGAAAACATGTGAAAAGGCATATACATTAGATATTATTTTTGAGATGAATAAGGTGCGTTATATATACTGGCAAGGACTTTGTCATAAAATTATGGACAAAAATAGTCGTCGTGCAGTTATCTTCCTAAGCAGTAGTCATATAAAATTATACAAACACAAACACATTATATATATAAAGCATGAAATACCATGAGCTCCAGCGTACGGTAAGAATGGTTGTATATGAGAACCATTCGTGCTTTTACCTTCAATTGCACCTCAGTCAAAAGTTGAGGGTTTAAAAAAAGTTGCAGTTGCAATAAAGGTGAAAGCAGATGTACGAAAAAATGTTTGCACACCAAAAAAAAATCCACACCTCACTTGTCTACAGTCCGTGTTACCCTGATAAAACTAACTAATCCAGCTCCTATGAACAGAGAATTAGTTAGAGAACTAATGTAGAATCACAAAAGTAGCAATACTATTTAAGAATCTTGGTAAAGCAAAGGGTGGATGTAGAATATCATCTACTTGGATCATCGATTTATCAGTGGTATGTGTAATTGTATGAAGGAATTGAAATAAGAGAATTTAACAGAAGTAAATTATACATACCAATGGTAAATCACGACATCACACATAGCAATCGCCATTGATTAGGAGCCGCATTTGATTATAAGTCGAAGCTGTATCAACTTTGTCTGAATGTTCGGGCTGTGAGTCATAATCTTCAGCAATAAACCTGAACCTAGAATAAGTAAATCTTTGGAATGGACCAAATTTAGTATTACTGAAGCGAAGGTCAAATTGACTTGCCTTTGTTTCTGCTGTTTTGTTGCAATCATGTTTGTTTTTGGCCTACGTGTTCTGCCATTCCATCTTGAATTAATCATAATCCCTTGCAAATGATCATATCAGAGTTTGATTCACACACATAAAAAAAAAATCAAACTATGAAATAATGCAAAGATATTCGAAAATTATTACACCTGTACAATCCCTGAACTCTCAAGTGCATCATCCTAGATTATCCTTAAAATTAAAGTAAGGGTTCGGTGAATAAAAATAACTGAAAAATGAACAAATGAAGAGAGCATCTGATGTGAATGAAAAGCACATAAGCGTTAAACGAAAGAAAATAGTAACATAATACAAATTAGAGGAGAAAAAGAAGGAATATGGTGCACATGCATTTCAATAGGTCAGCTACAAATATAACTTGCAATATTCGACATATATAACCAAAACAAACATAAGAAACCATAGCATGATGGAATAATTTAAAATATTTGAAGACAAAAGTTAAAAAAGAAAAATACAGTACGTAGTAAACTATATTTTGGTTAATGAACTGTAAACGACATGCATAATATATGGTATTCATATAAACATAGAACTGTATAACAGCGGTAGTGAGTATTAACAGCAATAAACAACTATATATCAGACAACTATGATATGAATGCTTAGTTAATAAAATTATAAGGTACGAAACAGTACGTGGACAAAAACAAAATGTACAGAGAATTATTTAGAGAACTAATGTAGAATCACAAAAGTAGCAATAAAAACTATTTAAGAATCTGAATAAAGCAAAGGGTGGATGTATAATATCATCTACTTGGATCATCGATTTGTCAGTGGTATGTCTAATTGTATGAAGGAATTGAAATAAGAGAATTTAACAGAAGTAAATTATACATACCAATGGTAAATCAAGACATCACTCATAGCAATCGCCATTGATTAGGAGCCGAATTTGATTATAAGTCGAAGCTGTATCAACTTTGCCTGAATGTTCGGGCTGTGAATCAGAATCTTCACCGATAAACCTGAACCCAGAATAAGTAAATCTTTGGAATGGACCAAATTTAGTATGACTGAAGCGAAGGTCAAATTGACTTGCCTTTGTTTCTGCTGTTTCGTTGCAATCATGTTTGTTTTTGGCCTACGTGTTCTGCCATTCCACCTTGAATTAATCATAATCCCTTGCAAATGATCATATCAGAGTTTGACTCACACATATAAAAAAAATTATATTTCAAACTACATGAAATAATGCAAAGATATTCGAAAATTATTACACCTGTACAATCCCTGAACTCTCAAGTGCATCATCCCAGATTATCCTTAAAATTAAAGGGTTCGGTGAATAAAAATAACTGAAAAATGAACAAATGAAGAGAGCATTTGATGTGAATGAAAAGCACATGAGCGTTAAATGAAATAAAATAGTAACATAATACAAATTAGAGAACAAAAAAAGGAATATGGTGCACATGCATTTCAATAGGTCAGCTACAAATATAAGTTGCAATATTCGACGTAATATAACCAAAACAAACATAAGAAACCACAGCATGATGGAATAATTTAAAATATTTGAAGACAAAAGGTTAAAAAAGAAAAATACAGTAAACAGTAAACTATATTTTGGTTAATGAACTGTAAACGACATGCATAATATATGGTATTCATATAAACATAGAATTGTATAACAACGGTAGTGAGTTTTAGCAGCAAAAAACAACTATATATCAGATAACTATGATATGAATGCTTAGTTAATAAACTTATAAGGCACAAAGCAGTACGTGGACAAAAACAAAATGTATATTTTATTTGGAAACAATGTAACAGAGGATTAATAAAAGAAAAGGTGTTGCAATCCAGTAATCGAAATGGTAATGAATGATATTAACATATTACACCTCATATTTGATAGATTAAGGTGGAGCGTCGAGTAGGCAGAATTTGTATGAAATAATTTTTAAAGATTTCAGCGAGTTAAAAAAATAATATAGGTACATAATTTTGGAAGATGTACAAATAAACCGTAAAAATGGCCAATATGTCATAAAAAAGTGGATTCTTGCAGAGGGTACATTCATGTGTTTCATTGACTGGAAACCAAATTTGTCATTAACAGTAAACGATAGTAAAATAAATGTAGTAAAAAAATCATATACAAATGGGTCATGTGTAATCCGTACAATTACAATCAAATGGGTATGACACAGGCATTAAAAACAGAAGTTAACAAAATCAGAGTCTTACCACTGGTTGTTTGAAGACGAACACATAGATGTTCTAAACTTGATTAGGTGATCGGGACGCGCAAGCTCGAAGTGTACCATTACCAAATGATTGTGCATGTGAGGACTAATTAATAGTTGTGACAATGTATATGTTGAAGGAGTTAATGAAGACCTGGATTTTTCGTATATATACACACAAACACACTTGTGTGTGTGTGTGTGTATATATATACACACACACACACACATACCTTATTACTAAAAGAAATCATACATACACATGTACATTTACATTTATGTACGATGTATCTGAGTATGAAGTAGTCAAATGTAAGAAATAAAAACGTCAGAGTACTAATTAAACAACAGTGTAAGGATAATAAAAAAATGCATTTGCAAACGTGTTTACACTATCCGACAGATATCATTATTTAAACGGACAACGCTGTCCGTTTAAATAATGAAATCTCTTGGATATTGTAAAGGACGTTTTGCAAACGCATTTATTTATTACACCTACATTGTTATTTAATGAATACGGTGACGTTTTTATTTTTAAAATTTGACTACTTCATACTTGGGTAAAATGCATATAAAGGTAAGTGTAATTGTTTGTATATGATTTTTTGTAGTATTAAAAAATGTATGTACGTATGTATATGTATGTGTGTGTGTGTGTGTGTGTGTGTGTGTGTGTGTGTGTGTATATGTGTTTGTGTACCGTGTACCAGAACTCTTTTTGTTGATATTATCTGAGAAGAAAAAAATTAATTAAGAATATTAGAAACATTTTACTTTCCATGATTGAAACTAAGACGTTGTGTTCAAATGCTCATATCATAGGAAGGCAACAGGTGCAGCTTACTCATCAACCTTGTTTAACATACGTGCACATAACATAAATTACAAATATATTATTTAGGGCAAACTAACAGCATGTGAACAATAACACTGAATACATGATGAGAATACGAAAGAATAACGGGTAAATACTATTACTTAAGTCTGCATGTATCCGTTTGTCGAACGAATTAACAAACAGTTGAAGTAGTAACAGCTTTAGTTAATATTATATGTAAAAATGACAGGTAATCAACATATACGGTTCAATTGGACAAAATTGATATAAAACATTTGTAATTGCAGGTAAATAAGATCCATAAAAAATTAAACTAAGTCCAGACGCAATAATGAAGAAGTAACATAACACTCACCTTGAAATCAACATATTTTGAACATGAAACATACGAATAAACGAGTTTGGGTGCAGATCTGAAGAAGAAACATGGGTACCTGCAGATTTGGAGAATATAACATTAGCAAGCAGCAGTAACGTGAAAAAAATAAGGTAAAATCGAAATTAACCTACGCTAACGACGTAACGGTGGGTAAAAAGGTTGGGGAGGGATTGAACATACAGATCTGGACAGAAATCGGATATGGAAGGGTAAGGAAGTAAAAATCGTCACGAAGAGCGTAGGATTTAAGGTGGAAGCAGTACTAAACGTCGGTGAAGAGGACGTATATGATACTGAGGTGGGAGGTAGCGGACGATGTGAAGAGTCGGAGGAAGGAAGAGGTCAGTGGAGACGGAGGAAATGGTTGACACCATGGCGGAAATTTTGGACCTTTTGTTTTTTTCAGAAAATAAAGGAGAAGAAAGAAGCTGGGAAGACCGGAGTGGAAAAGTGAAGGAAGAAAAGAGAAGGCAAAGGTGATTTGACCAACCGAAAAAGTAGTGGGTATACGGTATGTCTCGCTGGAAGTACAATTTCGCCCTTAGGTTAACTGCGTACTTGGTTTCTGTCGGTTTGAGAGTAAAGGTTTTTTTTGCCAATTCTAAAAAGCTTCACCATGGGAAAGTATTTGTATTATTAGTAAAGTTTACATCTTTAAGGCGGGAAGTCTGGAAGTGTATCACATTTGTAAAACTCAAGCTTCCAATTATTAAGGGTGCGTTCGTAGTCTTTGAACATGGCAGTTCCCGCTCGCGTTAGACGCGTCAGACTTGCAAGTGGGATTTACCCCGTTCACGCTCAGTTTGGTGAAAGCGAGATTTAGCTCCGTTCAATTTTGGAGCGTTGCATTTAAAGGGCAGCATACCCATTTTGTTGGGTGTACATGCATTATTCTCCGTACCTCGTTCATAACTAAAAACGCATTATCCTTTCACAATAGTGTCACATTCAAGTACTCCGCTCAAATGCCCCGTTATCGTTCGTCGAGAACGTACCCTAAATGTTGTTTCATTATCCATCGACGTTCTCGAGCATCAACGTCACATAACCTTCCAGGCATGTCATCTTCCCCCGTCAAATAATTGATCTTGTATACTAAATTTAACATTCAATCAATGATCGACCATGTGCAAATATTACATCCATCAATTGAGTTCCATCATGAGCGATTGTACAAGAGTGAATGGTAGTGTTTGCTTGCTGAATGATCGGATCGTGATTAATGAGGCAACCAAACAGGACACCCACATGCTGCACTGCAGCCTATCGTTTAAGGCCATGATCTGCGCAACGCCCCAGTTCAATGCTTATCCTTATTAGTAATAATAATCATTCTACTCCTTGGTCTCCTCGACATTAATGGTGCTCTTTGCTGAAATATAGTGTTAGGAATTTCAGTATACTTTAACAATATCCAATCGTGAAACCCTAGATCCAAATATGTAACCATATTGATTTAACTGAGAACAAATCAGAAAATAAATAACTTGATTAGCGGAAGCGTACCTGAATCTGTATTTAATCAGTGCAATACCTGAATCCGTAGTCGGTTGTTAAACGAGAAGATGAATTAGGTTTGGTCTTCCAAATTGACACAAACCCTAGATCTGAAATCAGCTCTCCGTAGAAGAGGTTAGAGAGTTGCTAAGGCTTGTGTAATTCGGGGACCATAACCCTTTATTTATAGAGTTGGCATTTTGTAATTCGGCCCTTCAACAAATTATAAAATGCCCCGGTATCTACACATTAGGCCCATGATAACTTAAACTTTAGGCCTATTAATTCTAATCCAAAATTAGATCACTTTAATTAGGCTTTACACCAAAATAGCACAACACATTTTATTTTACATATGTGACCTAATTGTCGAAATATTCCAACAATCTCCCCCTGGGTCACATATGAAATAACCTTAAAATGTGTTTGACTTTATGAGCTCCAAAATTTGCTATTTATAACATATGGTGTATCTGAAACAATCTCGTCCATTAATTGGGTTGACAAAGGATCAAAGCGGCATTCGTTACATTTATCGTAACTATACCCATCAATGGTCACATATATCAATACAATCAAACGACATAGATCAATCATGGATGCGTAGCATGGAAATTACATGAAATGTGATCTATACATGTCTATTTCCAACTGGTCCTTCTTTAGTGAGATCAAATGTTTAATATTTAAACAACCTGAGTGCAAAGAAAAATTCATTACTTTATTTCTGATCAGAAAAAAGAACTTGATATGCATATATCTGTAACTGAAGTATAGAGCAATGAGTCATATGACAATACCAAATACAAACACCCCCTGAACCAAAATATCCTTACATAAAGTTACACCAATTGAGCTACATGCTCATGAAAGACCTTAGGTGATAACCATTCGGTAAGCGGATCCGCCATAATGGAGTTTGTCTAAATATGCTATATGATTTACCATATATTTTGCACTCTTCCCTTATTGGAAAATAATATATACTTTACTGTCACAATATTACTTGGTCTTTCAATTCTTTATCAATAACTGGAGTCTTGTGACAAAATTTCATTATTATTTTCCATATTTGGATGTCTTATAATTAACCGAAGACGATATTTTCAAAGTGGTGAAAACTATAAGTGCCTAAGTGTCACTTTTCCCTTATATAGTTTCACCCATAAAATATATTATCATTGCTAGAAGTGGATCTTTTACGATAATGACATCCAAAATATCTGGATCGTAATTCTTTATGATCTCCAACCGATCCAATCTTTTATCTATGAGCATATGATCTTTTATTTTATTCCTTAAAGATATCTCATAACCATTTTGGCTACTAAATCAGTGATCCACTTTTAATATCAGTAAGGTATCTGTCAAATAAAATAATACACGCATATCCATATGTGTATATACATTAGTATGCATTGGAATTCAAACTGCAAATGCATGAAAAATCTTTTGCATTTCTTTAGTTTCAAGGATGGCAACATTTATCTGTTTTGGTAAAAGAAAATCAACTGAATCGCAGTTTACATACCAAATCTTTTAAGCATTTATCTTCCTAATTCTTTTGTAATAATCCAAATATCACCCCATGAAAAATAATGGTGTATTTGAATCCCAAATACAAAAGACTAATCCATAAATGAGTTTCTTAAGTAGTTTCACCAATGTCTCCATTGAAACATAACTTTAATCTCCATCAGATAATGCTCAAAAATACAAACTGTAGTAAGCTCCAAAGCGATCGATTCTAAAGAATCGTTTACTAAGTCCAAAATGAAACATTCTTTAAAGAAAATAAAATTTCCTTTTAATAATAGCGATTTCAATAAAAGTACCTTATAAAATTCAATATTACCCACTTGATCCCTTTTGGCTTTGAATAGTTATTCATAACCGATGATCTTATTACTTAAGTTAGAGGGAGATTTCAAACTTCATTATCCATATAGATTTATGCTATATGTTCATTTCTTAAATCCACATTTTAAATTAGTACCTTACATGGATTGATGTAAGTCCATAGCATCATCTTTATCATTCCATTATTTATCTTTATGAAGAAATACTACACAATAATCTGAAATAGCATTTCTTCCTATTTAGGTGGATTTCCATAGTGATCTTTGCATTTTGAGGTTGTTGAGTTTGTTTTCTTGAAACAGTAGAAAAAAATTATCTTCAACATCGTCTTATTATGATTCTTAATTTAATTCTTCCTAATAAAAGAAAACAAATCTTAAACTTTAAACGAAGAAGCAACCACAGTTGAATCAAAGATAATGATTCTCTTTAAAGACAATGATATTACTTTATTTCTCCCCCCAAACTCAACATCCTCAAAATAACTTTTGCAATTCCCGCTTTAAAACTTTTCCTTAGTGTGGGTTCATAAAAAAATATAAACTTTAAATCCATTCGAATATCAATAAAGCATTTTCTATATTTATGATACCTCAATCTATAATTCCTCAGTAAACTGAAACAAAAAATATATTAGTCACCAAAACAAAATTTGAGATATCATTACATAAGTTATTTAGCATAAGTAGCCATAACTTGTATGAGCTTCAATTACATAAGATTTGGAATTTATTCATAAATTAACATTACTATTTCTTGATGAACAATAATAACCTAATATGTTCACGTTAGAAATATAAAACCGAAATCTGTCTAAATGACAGCATAAAAAATATATCAAATAAATCCAAAAAAAATTGACTTAAATTTCAATAATAACTATAAAATATCAAGTATATTTTACTTTATATGTCTGTATATCTTGTTAAAGAAACAACTATAAAAAAAAATATCCGTATGTTATTTCTTTTCTTTGAGATCCTTAGCGACTTCTTAATCCTTATCCATACATAATGTATATCAAATGAGTACTTTTCAATCATAAAAACTTCAATCTCTATTTTAATTACCAAAGCGCTAAATTAGCCCAATAAGATAACATATTATTCTTAAAATAATTTTAATCTTTAAATGAATATACCGAAGATAGCACCAAAAATAACAATAACTTGAGTGTCTTTAGCTTTTGAAGCTGAATCTTTTTCGTATAGTACTCATTTATATTTCTTTGACTTTGACTTTATGTAATCAAGCACCACAAAGAGTGCTTGATTTCCCTTATTGTTTTCACAAAAACCGTTTCAATTCTCAGTAGATAACTTATACAAAATTAGTTATCGTTACCTATAGCACATCCTTGAAAACTTCTGAAGTATTTACTTAATGATCATTTAACTCTTGCCTTCGAATTCTATCACCTTTCAATATTCTTCATAACATTATAAGAATATTTAACCGTAGTAGGGTTGGTTGTAACCCTCTTAGTTATAAGAGTTAAATCTATAAAGTCAAGAACAAATAACATGCTCTCATACAAATCCTTATATTTATCCCAAAACAAGATGGAAATATTCTTTAAATTGACAGATAATTCAGTTAAATTAGCTGAAAATGAACAAAAAATAAAATGAAGATTGACCGTATATGCTCATAGCCAAATATCAACCATAGTAAATTCAAATAATTGGTAAGTCTCTTCTCAAGATACCTAGTACATATTAATATCAAGTCTTTGGACAGTAATATTAACTGTAAGTGGTACTCTTGTTGTAATGATCAAATACTGACAATAAATTCAAGTCAAATAACAACCTTCCTTTGGGCCGATTAATTATTCACTCGAAAAACCTTATAATTGTCATGTATTTATCATCACACATGTGTAAGTGATTCAGTCAAACATTAGTCTTCCTTTGGGCCGACTAATATTCGCATAAATAACTACACACAAATATTAAATATTTTCATGAACCACCAAAATATAGAGGTCACTTTGGTGACATATTATTTTAAAGTTAATTCACTACTAATGTAAAATATTTACAACTGTAAAGAGACGCCAAAATTATATTTGAATTTATCCTTAATATATGTATTAATAAATTTTGAGTGTTATAAAACACTCTCAATGCTTTAGGTCTATATGACATCTGAAAAACTCAAAATTATAATAATAGCATAACGAATTTTAGTCATAGTTGTCATAATCTGTTGCTTTAGGTATGCAGTTACATTCATGACATTTCCTTAATAAATATGATATAAGACATCATAAATAAATCACGATATCATAGATGATTATCATGATCAATTACCACATAAAATTATGTGTAAACGACATAATAAATATCATACTGAATAACCTGAATGACTGAAGTAACCATGATGTATATCCGAAGCATAATATAACATGTGTTTTTTTTATACTGTCAACCGAACCCAAAAAAAAAAAAACTTTTTTTTTTTAAACTGTAGAAGTTACTGTAGTTTGACCATAATAAAGTAACCTACTAATCATCATCCTAAAACGTAGGTGAAATGGTCAAAGATTCAAACATGATAGCTAATTAGATTAAGCAACACAAATGCAAAATTTTATATACCAATCCCAAAAGACATAAAATAAAAGCATCATGACAGGTTACCGAAGCATCATACACATGCCATGAAACATTATTTGCATATGAAAAATAAGTTAATGTGGCATGTCCTACATCCATACAATAAGCAATAATTGTTCCAAACAGTACACATGGTATATAAAAAAAAACTTTTTTTTTTAAAGCCCGTAAGGATAGCATGAGATTCGCTCATTAGAGCTTCCGAAACTTTATGCATAAAACGGGTTCAAGACTTGGTCAAAACAAATAATATAGTATAATATATGACACCAGAAGTATATAACAATAGACCGGCGGCTGCAGAATGCAACTTATAACTAGACGTAATAAACATATGTTTTTGATATATTTTTAAACAAAAAAGCAGAACCCGTTGAATTAACATATTGACAAACTATATTATATTAACATTATTCATGCTGGATCCATAGAACCAATGAAAGAACGTGAAGGAGATAATAGATCTGAATCAATATAGATCTAAAATCTAAACTAAAAAAAAAAACATTTTTTTTTTAATATTATTAGCCGCAGTAAATAAAATCAACCTGTTGTGAAATGAAAATATAACATATAAACCGTATGAATTGAAAACACAATTCAACCTTTGTTCTGAAATGGCAAAACAACATGTATAAAAGAAGAAAAAAAACAAAATTTTCCCAATAGAATCAATAATGGTTGGCTCTGATACCACTTGTTAGGATTACAGTATACTTTAACAATATCCAATCGTGAAACCGTAGATCCAAATATGTAACCATATTGATTTAACTGAGAACAAATCAGAAAATAAATAACTTGATTAGCGGAAGCGTACCTGAATCTGTATTTAATCAGTGCAATACCTGAATCCGTAGTCGGTTGTTAAACGAGAAGATGAATTAGGTTTGGTCTTCCAAATTGACACAAACCCTAGATCTGAAATCAGCTCTCCGTAGAAGAGGTTAGAGAGTTGCTAAGGCTTGTGTAATTCGGGGACCATAACCCTTTATTTATAGAGTTGGCATTTTGTAATTCGGCCCTTCAACAAATTATAAAATGCCCCGGTATCTACACATTAGGCCCATGATAACTTAAACTTTAAGCCTATTAATTCTAATCCAAAATTAGATCACTTTAATTAGGCTTTACACCAAAATAGCACAACACATTTTATTTTACATATGTGACCCAATTGTCGAAATATTCCAACATATAGTACATCCATTATGCACATGTGAAAGGCGTTTATTATTACAAAATAAAATTCTTACACTAGTATAGGCTTGGTAAGTAGGTACGAAGGACAAATTGAGAAATAACTGAAACAAAAGAATTACAATACATTTCTGCGATTCATCTTAAGGGAGAAGTTTTTTTTTTTTCTTTTTTTCTTTTTTTCTTTAAACAATCTTAAGGGAGAAGTTGGTTGAACTGAAAATACGTTTCATGTAATGAAAATAATATTTGAACAAGGCGTTTAGACTATGATTCTAAATTCAGCTGATTTATTGACTATTAGTTGTTATTTTTATTATATAATATGAGTTAAATAACCATAAATAATTGAAATTAAATTGATTGATTCTTCATTAAAATAAATTAATACATTTTAAATTCAAATTCATTAAAAAAAAACCCTACTAAAACTACACTGGATGACTAAAGACCATATAATACAGTCAACTAATACATATCATAAGTCTTTTTATCTAATCAACATAAAGTGTTCCCAATTTTGAGGACCCAGTCTATTGGGCATGTTGATAGGATTTTTGTTTGATGATAATAAGCGTACAAATGTTTATATATATATACCATTCTATTTTGTACAAACAATAAGTTAATAATTGTGAGAATTAGATATTTAATTCAAAACTTATTTTGAACACACATTTTATTCAAACAGATATTTTTATTACACTGTTGAATAGTACATATTTTTCTGTCTTTTACTATTACACAATCATTATACAAACATTTTTTTTGTGTGTACACCTTATTACTACACCCTCATACACTCAGGTTCCATTTTTACAATCCTCACTTCACCTAGTTGTGATTTTCTGTTGTGTGCTCCAAAAATTCTTCACTTGTCTGCCGTATTTGTCAAAATAAAATAACCTAGTAAATTGAAAAGGAACAATATAAAATTGCACATATGAATTTGATTCAAAATTTTATCTACCTCGTTTATTTGGGTTATTTCTCATTACTTTTTTATATAGGACAAGATATGCACATATGCATACTCGAAAGGCTTATAATATTTACAGTGGTACACTGTAAATACTATAGTGCACGAGCACGTATCACTGTCAAAAGACAACTGGAAAAGTCAAACCTTCTGGTTATGTAGTGCAAAATCAGATATTTGGGCAGCGGAATACGAATAAACCAAATGATTTAGTCTGTCAACTATTTCAACAATGCCAAAAAAATAAAATTAAGTGGCACAAGTTATAGAGAGAACAAAAAAATAGAGGAAAGAACACACCAATTTTAACGTGGTTTGGCTTTGTCTACATCCACAGAGACCCAACAACTTTTATTTCTTAATGAAGAAATGAGTACAAAAAGATTACAATCTAGAGAAGACTAATGGTGGATTGCTTGCTTCATACAATAACATGACCCCTATTTATATAGAGGGATTTCTTGGGGATAAAGAAGAGAAGTTTCTAGATTACTTGGACATGAAGGAAAAATAAATATAATATCTTCCTTGATTTGATTGGAGCATAAATGGATGGCGCAATTATGGTCTCAATCTCTTTCCCTAAGTAAATAGATTCTTCATTAATTGATTGATTGGCCTTTTATTTTTCTTCCAAAAACTTCTTCTTATATCTTTCCATATACGAGCCAATTGATTGACAATCAATTAATTTCTTTCTTTCTATACAAATATTTGAATCATTAATTTCAACACTCCACCTTGATTCAAATATGACAATCTTTCTTCATTATCTCTTCTTCAACAATCAACATAGAAGTTGTTGGGCCCAGCGCCCCATGGCGCTCAAGTAACAGGAAGCAAACTGATCAAGTTTAAGCAATGCCCAAACTTGTCCTTTGGAAGTGACTTGGTCATCATATCTGAAGGATTATCCGAAGTACCCACCTTCAATAATTTGATCTTGCTTCGTTCTTCCTAAAGCATAAGAAAAAAGCCTCTAACATCAATGTGCTTCATCCGTGAACTATAAGCCTGATTCTCAACAAGATGAATCGCACTCTGACTGTCTGAAAATAGCTCCACTGTCTGCTGCGCCATTGAAAGATCATCCAACAACTGAAGTAAGTACAATCCTTCCTTTATTGCTTCCACAATCGATATCAACTCTGCTTTGGTAGTCGACAAAGCTACGACAGACTGCAACTTTGATCTCCACGAAATCGGACCTATGCCAAGTGTAAAAACATAGCCCGACACCGACTTCCGTCCATCTCTATCCCCAGCGTAATCTGAATCACAGTATCCTCGAAGAGAGATGTCTCCATCTACTCCATCATATAACAAGCCAACTGAAGAAGTGCCACGAAGATATCTGAGTATCCACTTCACTGCTTGCCAATGCTCTTTACCTGGGTTAGACATATATCGACTGACAATACCAACTGCATGGGCCAAATCTGGTCTCGTGCACACCATTGCATACATAAGACTACCAACAGCACTAGAATAAGGTATATTACGCATATCCCTTTTGTCTTCATCCGATGTGGGACACATATTTTTGGATAGTTTGAATTGAGAGCCTAATGGAGTAGCCACCGGTTCAGCATTCTCCATACCGAATCGAGATAGGACTTTCTCGATGTATTGAGTTTGAGTGAGCCTCAAAACTCTTTGCCTTCTATCCATCTGAATCTCCATCCCTAAAATTCTCTGTGCGTTTTCCAAATCTTTCATCTCAAATTCCTTACTGAGCTCTATCTTCAACTCCGAAATTTTAGACATGCTCTTAGAAGCTATCAACATATCATCAACATAAAGTAACAAATAGATGATGTCATCATTACATTTTTTAAAATAGACACATTGATCCTTAAAGCTTCTAGAGTAACCATGTGAGATCATAAACTTATCAAATTTCTTATACCACCGTCTAGGAGACTGTTTTAAGCCATAAAGAGATTTGTTAAGTTTACAAACATGACATGACCTGCTGCTATCAATGAACCCCTCTGGCTGCTGTAGGTAAATGTTCTCCTCAAGATCACCATGCAAGAATGTTGTCTTGACATCTAGTTGTTCCAACTCCATGTCGAAGTGAGCAACCAATGCCAAAAGAATGCGAATGGAAGTGTGTCTAACAACTGGAGAAAAAATATCATGAAACTCTACATCTTTCTTCTAAACATAACCCTTCACCACTAATCTTGCTTTGTACCTCAAGTCACCATTGCCGCCATCTTTCACCTTATAGATCCATTTACATCCAATTGCTCTCTTGTCGGAAGGAAGTGACACTAAATCCTAAGTGTGATTTTTGTGCAAAGATTCAATCTCCTCCTCCATTGCTACTAGCCAACTGGAGCTATCAACTGAACTAATGACATCTCTGTAGTCTCTTGGTTCATCATGAAATATGCTTAATGCATAAGTTGCCATGTCATCAAAGTCAATATCTTCAATGCTTAATCCCACAAAATCATCGAGCCATGTAGGTCTTTTCTTCTCTCTCGTTGGTCGAGTTTGAATTTGAGCTCCACCTTGAGGTTGATCTCCTGTCTCTTCCCTATCAACCATGGTGTCATCGGAATCACCATTTTTACTTGTATGGAAGTCTGACGATCTGCCTTGTGTTTGGTATTCTGAATTTGTCCTCTCAACATCATTATTAACTGAAGAAGAAGGCTCCACCTTCAACATAGCCTTCTCATCAAATGTAACATGCCTGCTAGTAACAATCTTCTGGGTAGTAGGACACCACATCCTATAACCCTTAATTCCTTTCTTATATCCAAGAAAAAATGCACTTGCGCGATCTTAGATCCAACTTCCCTTTGCTCTCATGCACATAAGCTGGACAACTAAACACTCTGAGAAAGGAATATGATACAGGCCCTCCCTTCCATACTTCTTTAGGAATCTTCATATCTATGGCGGTAGAAGGTGTGTGGTTGATAAGGAAAACCGCCGTAGATAATGTTTCTGCCCAAAATCTCTTATTTAATCCCGCAGTCAGCCGTAAGCAACGAGTTCTTTCCAATAAAGTCAGATTCATTCTTTCTGCAACCCCATTTGACCGAGGGTCTACTGGTGTGGTGTAATGTCGTTTGATTTCCTCGGACTCACAAAATTTGATGAATTTTTGAGAAGTGAATTCACCACCATTATCTGAATGAAGAACCTTCACTTTCTTTCCAGACTGCTTCTTAACAAGAGATTTTCAACTTTGAAACCTATCAAAAGTTTCATCTTTGGACTTCATAAAGTAAACCCATACTTTTCTAGAAAAATCATCAACAAATGAAACGAAATACCTGGCTCCTCCATAAGATAGGCATGGTGCGGGGCCCCAAACATCGGTATGAACATACTCTAAAACATCTTTAGACTTATGCTCTGCAATGCCAAAAGAAACCTTCATCTGCTTTCCAAGTACACATCCTTCACAAAAGTCAAGTTTTGAATGATGAACACCGTCAATCAAGCCTCGCTTTCTCAATACTTCTAAACTGCGCTCTCCAATGTGGCCCATATGAAAATGCCACAATCTGGTAGAATCGGAATCAACTGAATCAATAACTGAAGCAGACTCCGCAACAGCAGTTGTACCCTTCAGCAAATATAGATTTCCAGCTTTTGCCCGTTTCATTACTATCAATGAGCCATTTGTAATTTTTAATGAATCTTTTTCTATTACACACTTTAATCCAAAATTGCACAATGCTCCAATTGAGATCAAACTACGCCTTAAATCAGGCACATGCCTGACATCACATAAAGTACGAACAACACCATCAAACATCCTGATTTTTACTGTTCCAATACCAATCATGCAACAAGAAGCATTATTTCCGATGAGGACCTCTCCTCCATCAAGTTGACGATAAGTGTAAAAAGAGTGCCTATCAGGTGTCATGTGATAGGATGTTCCTGAGTCAATAATCCACATAGTACTCTTCATAGGAGAGGTGGAAGCTGTAAAAATGTCAGTATCATTATCTGAATCTGATGTCTCCGCTGTAGATGCTGAAGCCTTCTGGGGAACGGCTTTGTTTTTATTTTCCAACTTGGGGCAACTTGCAATATAATGTCCAGGTTTTCTGCAATAATGACAAACTCCCTTCCGGGCTCCTCTTGACTGAGATCTGGACTTAGCTCTATCTCCACCATATTTGGGTCTACTTTTACTTCTTCCTCTCTTGCAACAAGGCTTTCAGAATCATTCTCCGTGCTCATGCTTGCTAACTTTCCTCTCAACATCTCATTATGCAAATTTGTCTTCACATCCTCCAAGCAAATAGACGAACGTCCATAAATCATAGAGGTAACAAAAGTGTTATACTCTACAGGTAAAGAACATAAAAGAATAATAGCTTGCGCCTCATCCTAAATCATTACATCAGCTGCTCGAAGATTCATGACAAGTGTGTTGAGGGCATCTATATGAGCAAATACATCTGTTCCGGGCCTCATTTTGAAAGTAGAAAGTTGTTGCTGTAAGATGATGCGGTTGGTGAGAGACTTGTTGTAGAACTTTCTCTGAAGAGCATCTCACAATTCCTTAGTGGTTTTCACATGCGAAAACTCTCTAAGTACTTCATCAAAAAGACTAAGTTGGATGGTAGTAAGAACATCCTCTTCCAATTCTTCTAACTCTTCAAGTGCTAATTTCTTCAATTTCTCTGGATCTGAGACAACTTTAAATGTCCTCTCTTTCTTCAACACCGCTTCCATCTTCATCTTCCATTTGCCAAAATCCTCTTTTCCATCAAATCTAGCGACTCCATAATTTGTAGCGCTTCTACCACCATTATTCTTTGTGGAATTTGACATGGTTGAAAAAGTCTTATATAAATAACAATGTGCTTACAATGGTAAGAGAAAATAATAACAATGAGATGTACATTAACAGTTTATAAAATATACATATATCACAAGTGAGCAACTTAGTACAATAAAAATAAAAATTATAGCATATTAACGTTGCATTTGTAAATGTAAAAGCTAACATATATATTTAAAATAATTAACGTTGCAATAGACTTGTTTTTTATTGTTTATAGAGATGACAAAGGGATGAGTCTAAAGTCTGAACCAACTGATAAATCCACCTCTATTTCGGCTTTTTGGACTCACCCTATAGGGTAATCGGGACGAGCAAATCTATGACTCGTTCCTCAGAGCTACTGGTCCAACTGGAGCTCGATTGACCCATCTCAATCTAACCCACACAAAATCGATCTACACTAATAAAAAATCATTAAAATGCTTATTACAATAACGATGATTTGATAATCTTCTTGGACATAAATGATTATATCATGGATATTATAATGTTTCAATTAATATGCTATAATTTTTATTTTTATTGTATTAAGTTGATCACTTGTGATATATGTATATTTTATAAACCGTTAATGTACATCTCATTTTTATTTTTACTATTCTATTTTGTACAAATAATAAATGAATATTTACAGGAATTAGATATTTAATTCAAAATTTATTTTGAACAGATATTTAATTCAAATTAATATTTTTATTACACAACTGAATAATACACATTTTTCCATCTCTCACTCTTACACAAAGACTATACACACGCTTTTTTGTATATGCACCTCATTACTATACAATAATACACTCGGGTACAATTTTTACAATCCTCATTTTGCTAAGTTGTGATTTTTTATTGTATGCTCCAGAATTTGTTCATTTGTCTGTCGAACTTGTCAAAATAGAATCGCGCGATAAACTGAAAAAGAAACAATTTAAAATTGTAAATATGAATTTGATTCAATTTTTTTTTGCTTATTCTATATAGCTTGTTTCTCATCATCATTTAGACATGGTCAGATATGCACATATGCATACTCGAAAGACTTATAATATTTATAATGATGCACAATAATTACTATAGTGTCTGAGCATGTATCATCATTATGAACAACTACAAAGGTCAAACAATATGGTTCAACTCAGTGCAATTAAAAAAAACCACAGTCAATATTAGCCTCAAAAAAACTCAATACTCAAGTTCAAGCCCAGCAACAATGATAAAAGCATAAATGCAATATGCAACATTCCATCAAAATTAAAGTATAAGTAACATGGAAACTAGACAAAATATGCACAGTAAAGCATGTTTTGCAAGTAAATCTGCAAGGTCATGCAAGCAAAAGAAATGTGTAACAAACTTAAAAGCAACAAGGTCAAAATCAACAAAAGTTCAGGACAACCTGCCAATATAAACAAGTTCAGCAATTTCACAAGCATGGTGCAAAGGTTAGAGACATGTTCAACATGATAAACAAGCGACTGGTGCAACATCAAGTTAATACAAGTGAAGCCAACAAGCATGAACACAACAACAAGCTACATAGGGTAGCACCAATGCATAGGGCAGTAAGAAAGCAAAGAATTTCGGATATATGTTTGAACAAGTGTAGCATCAGTTTCTCTGTAATAGGGGTGAGCGTTTGGTCGGTTTGGTTTATCCGATTATGAAAACTGTCAAACCAAACTAAAACCGATAAAAATCAAAACCAATCCAAACCATCCGAATTAAGATTGGTTGGTTCGGTTGGTTATCCGATTTAACCGAACTAAAAATATTTTAGACTTTAAGTTCATAATATTAACTATAATATGAAATATATTATAAATATATGTTTAAAATATTATTATTTATGATTCATATGCTTCACAAAAGTAATTCTGATAAATATGTGATGATTAAAATTTACATAGATAACTAAACTAAGCTAAAATATTTACTATAATATCGACAATTTTGAAAATATAATAAAAGTTCGGTTAATTTGGTTAAACCGATAACCAAACTAAATATTTTTTCGAACCGATTACAAACCAATCTAATTTCAAAACCGAACCAAACCGACCAAAATAAATTGGTTTGGTTGGTTTATTTGGTTTAACCAAATAATGCTCACCCCTACTCTGTAATGTACAAAAAAAAGATCGAGCAAGTGTAGTATGAGTTCCTTTTAATCACGCAAAAAAAAGCAGGGCTTAAAGAAATTGTGCAGAGTGAATCATACAAGTGAATTATCGGGTTCGAACAAAATCACGGCACAACTGTGACACCCCACGTCCCTTAGTGTCACCCATATGAGGATGCATTAAGTTATGCGAAGCGTTATAAGTATACAGTAACAAAAATTCACAAGACAGACTATAAGATGCAGCGGAAAATTAACTTTTATTATGATTAAAAAGCATTACTCGAAACCAATTATAACTTCACATTGTTACATTTCTAAAATACCAAGAACCTCAGTTAAAACCATTTGTCTTAGGACACAAACCATCAGAGTACATAACCATAAGTCATATCACTCCTCAAAAGCCATAACAAAGTAGAACAAAAGTCAAAGCAATACATCTAATCAGAAGAAGTCCAAATCCAAGCTAAAAGAAATCACAGTCACTGCTAAACGCTACAACCCTGAGAAGCTGAGGTGGGAAAGGAAGAGAGAGAAGGGAAACAAAATAGGTCAGACATAAAGTCTGGCGAGTTCCAGTGATTTTTAGCTTAAGCATAAAATAAGAGGTATCAAGACAGATAAATAATACTGGATAAGAAAGTACAGTAAAATATACAAGTACGAAGTAAACGAGATATCAAGGCAAAGTAAAGATCAAGTAAGCTTCTCATTTATATCCTAAGAAGTCAGGAACAAGTTTCTGCACCAACTACTACTATATCAGGATTATGTTTTACCCTAACTACTACTCATGCGATCGGCTCCCTACTACGCATATATCATATGCCAGCCACAGCAGTTGGGTGTATCTTTACTTAACCCGTTGACTTATAAGGCACAAACCCATTCACTGATGTTACAACGGATTAGTTTCCCTAATCAGACTCATGCACGCTCATGACTCCGCCGTAATGCGCCCGTACCCACCTTCCACATTTGAACCTCATACTATCCAGATGAGTAAAGCGTGCCCTGGCCCCTACCTAGTGCGAGGCCCCTCCTAAGATAACAACAGGGATACTGAATGATACGGGTTCCACACAACAAGCTCGACATACGTCACCCCCAGGCTTGTGCCCTCATGTAACTAGGATTTTAAGAGTCCCAAAACCGGATACATACAATAAGACGTGGGACCTCTTAGCTTATTAATTAATAGCTTTAATTTAGCAGGTTTAAGTTCATTAATAAGCACGGTTGTAAATGACATTTCCAATAAAAGTTATTCTGTGTACAACCTCTTCCCCAAACAGAAAAACACCTGCTCAGATGTATATATAGATTGCAGTAACTCATTTTACTTAATACATCTGATACTTATATTTCCGATAACATGTTCTTTGATTGAGTCCAACCTATTCAAATTAACATGTAAGCATGTTCTTCCTTTTAATGTAATTACCCCAAATATATAGTCAAAGGTCCTCAAGTTATAATATGCCCAAAAAGGAAAATCAAACCCTCGATGGTGAATTTCCTATCTCGATCTGGTCTACTAGCATCAAGAGCATGCACTTGTCCTCCATACGATCCTGCCCCTTGACATTGCTTATTAGGTCATTGCTTGGTGAAATTTCCAACTTGACCGCAACTGAAACAATCCTTCTTAGAATCTCTCAAAAAATGTCCTAAAGCTCCACAACCATAACACTTAACCTTTGTCTTGATCTAGGCCCTATCAGGCTTTCCTTCCTTCTTTTGTGCCCCCTTATTGGGCCACCATTTCTTTTTCTCAGCTTTAGGTTATAGCTCCTCAGCCTTGACTTTCTTCTTCTCCTCTTTACCATCCTCGTGCATCAAAGCCACGTCAACAAGCCTCTCGAAAGTCACTCACATCGGGATGTGTGATAATGCTAGTCCTTGGAGAGATTTATTCAACCCTCTCACGAATCTAAGAGCCTTCTTATGTGGAGTGTTCACCAATTCCAAACCAAACCTTGCATGCTGATTGAAACTATTAACATATTCTTTTGCTGACATACTTCTTTATTTTAAACCCAAAAATATCTCCATCTACATTCCTTCCTCTGCCTGAGACAAGAACTTCGTCTCAAATCTATGTCTAAAATCCTCCCAAGTAGCTACCGGTTGTCTCGCCTAAGTCACCCCCCACAAGTATGAAGCTTCCTCCTTCAGTTGCCAAGCAGCCAACTATATCTTTCTCCTATCATCGAGCTCAAAAAGATCAAACACATTCTCTGTCTCTCTAAGCCAATTGTGTGCCTCCACGAAACTCACATTACCATGAAATGGCTTGCCTTCCATCGCGCAGAAGTCCTTACAAAGCTTAGAAAAGTTGGTTATAGAGGAGGTAGAGCTACTGCGTCTGCAGCTGGGGGTGAGGCATCTCCTTGAACTTCAGCAGGTTCGTACCCTCTAAGTATCTATGGAACCATGTCGGAAGTAGATTGCCATCGGAAAGATTAGGAGCCCCAGATATTCTGAAAAGAGAAGAAACAAGTATTCAAAAAGAGATCTAAAGAATACTATATATGAATCGAGGGGATACGTTTTTCAAAAATAGTTTTTTATTTTAAAATACTTTGCTTTGAAAACTATTTTTGAAAAACTTTTTCTCTGATCTTGAAACCTTTAGCTCTAATACCAAGTATGACACCCCAAGTCCCTTAATGTCATCCATATGAGGTTGCATTAAGTTCTGTGAAGCGCAATAAGTATATAGTAACCAAAATTCACAAGATATAATATAAGATGCAACAAAAAATTAAATTTTATTATTATTAAAAACATTACTCCAAATCGATTACAACTTCACATCGTTACATTTCTCAAATATTAAAAACCGTAGTGAAAACCATATGTCTCATGACCCAAACTATCAGAGTACAAAACCATAAAGTCATATCCCTCCTCAAAAGCCATAACAAGTAAAACAAAAGTCAAAGTAATGCATCTAATTAGAAGAAGTCCAAATCCAAGTTGAAAGAATTCCCGTTCACCACTGAACACTACCACCCTAAGAACCTATGGGGGGAAGAAAGAGAGAGAAGGAAAAACAAAATAGATCGAACATAGAGTCTAGCGAGTTCCACTGATTTTTAGCATAAGCATAAGATAAGAGATATAAAGTCAGATAAATAATACTGGATAAAAAAGTATAGTAAACTATATAAGTACGAAGCAAATGAGATATCAAGGCATGGTAAAGATCAAGTAAGCTTTTCATTTATATTCCAAGAACAATTTTTCGCACCAACTGCTAGTATATCAGGTTTAGATTTTACCTTAATTGCTAACCATGTGATCGGCTCCCTACTACGCAAATTTCCTGTGCCAACAACGACAGTAGGATGTATCGGTCCCTAACCCATCAACTTATAAGAAACAGACCTATTCGATGTGTTACAACGACGTAGTTTCCCTATTCAGACTCATGCACGCTCATGATTCTGCCGGAACACACGCATATTCAACTTCCACCTTTGAACCTCTTACTATCCAGATCAAAGCCTTGTCCCCTACCTAATGCGAGGCCTCTCCTAAGATACGGACATGTATACTGACAGATATGGGTTCCATACAACAAGCTCGACACAAGCCAGCCCCTAGGATTGTGCCCCCATGTAACAAGGATTTTACGAGTCCTAAAATCGAATACAAATAGCGAGACGTGGGACCTCTTAGCTTATTAATTAGCATAGAAGGTTTAAGTTCATTAATAAGCACAGTTGTAAATGACATTTCCTATAAAAGTTACTCTATGTACTACCCCTGCCCCAAACAGACAAATACCTGCTAGATGTATATATAGATTACAGTAACCCATTTTACTTAATTTACATCTGATACTTATATTTCCCATAACTAAGTCCAACCTATTCAGATTAACAAGTTAGCATATTTTTCCTTTTATGTAATTACCCTAAATTTACAGTCAAAGGTCCTCAAGTTATAATATGACCAAATTTCTCTATTTTACTATCATTACAAGTTATACCAATTTATTTCAATTATACGCAATTCAACGGAGATGGCCTAGGCTCTCGATGGCCTGGGCTCAGCGTAAATGAAAAGGAAAAAGGAGAAAACAGATCTTAAACTAAATAAAAAGGCATATAAAAGGCTGTAAATATGATTGATATTAAGAGAACTACATATACGATATAATTTATAAGCACAATTTATTTTCAGATCCAATAATTTTCTATCAAAACCCATTTTAAAATAGCTGATCTAAAAATAACTTGAACTCACGGAGATGTATGCTAGATCCATAAATAAGTCTTTGAGAAAGTAGTAGTAGTTTTTGTTGAAAAACTAGAATTATCTTTTAATCTATCCTTCGATAATACCTCAATGTTTTCTTATTTTATTTTACAGAACATAGTTGGGAGGACGAAGATGAATAATATTTGTGTGTAAGAAAACGAGAGAGGTAGGTAGCCTACTTATAGATTAATTAGGATAACTCTAAACTATTAGAAATTAGGTTTATAAATCCAACCGTACACCTCAAGCTGAGTTATCATATGAATATAAAAAAGAAAACAGTCAAGACACAGATGCATGAATTCTGCCTGCATATAGGTGGGTCGACCCACCTAACCACTGGCTCGACCTGCCTTAGCCCTAGGTCGACCCATGTTTCGACCCAGTTCATACTAGATCATCTACTTACCGTTGGTTCCTGAGTTTATTAATTTATTTGAATTTCAAATTCAGTTTAAAATTCATTACTTCATTACTTCTTCATACATTATCTGGTTTGCGCAAACCAAGGGTCTATCTGGACCAGAATTTCATAACGAATGCAACCGTAAAGTCGATTTTACTAAGTTCTAAATAATTAATTAATTAATATTAACTTTATTGTCTTTATTGTATAATTTAGGGTGTATTAAATTATGGGGTGTTACTTCTCCCCTCCTTAATGGATTTCGTCCCTGAAATCTCTAAGTTAAGAAGAATGTTATTATTTAATCAACCACCTATACCCATCTACTCATCCATCAACTAGTGGCATCCATTGTCCTTAAAATGTCTAAAGCTTATATGGATATATGCAAATGTGTTGTGTATATGTCCCTACACTAATGCAAAAACCAGGCAGTCGACTTATTCAGTTTACCTCCTTAATGAAATACATGTTTGTGCCATGCATCCAATTATGTATGCAAAAGAGTCCTAATATACATATTGTAACACCCCGTAATTCTGTAACACTAAGATTCACGAATCAAGGCAGAACTAAAAGTTAAAATCAAAATCAAGGGAAACAGGCTACGCCATTGCGTTTGTCTCGGAATTCTGCATGGAAACGAGTCCGAGTTTGCGTAAATCGGAGTCCGTATGAGGAAGATATGGCCTCCGGAAGATTTAGCGAAGTTCAAATTTCAAAACAGTTCAGAAAAGCGGATTCAAATTCAAAATCGGAGTCAGATTGGGCTGGGCGGGAATTTTCCCGCCCAAGGCACCCAGGTCGACTGGGTAGTCGACCCGGGGCACCCAGGTCGACTGGGTAGTCGACCTGGGGGTCGACCCCTCTGCTTTTTCCAGCTTTCTGCACCTGGTTCGTTCTGATGTATTTGGTCACATTTTCTGCCTAGGTTCATCTGCCTAACACTATATAAACAGCCCTGGTCTTCTTCTCTATTCACAATTCTTTTCTATCCTTATGCTGCCTCTGAGAAAAATATATAAATAAATAATATATAAAATAAATCAAGACGAGGAGATGCTGCTCAAGTTGTCAAAAGGAGGTTCGAATCAAGATTAAAGCTTCAGGATGAGAATCAAAGGCTAACTCAAACGATTTCGAGCAACGTCGCACGAATCATAGCATCGCCATCTTTCTATTCTAATCTAACCTCTGTAAGTCAGTTATTTCTAGATTTGAACGTTTTCTCTGTTTGTGACATGAAATTAACGGAATAAAAGAATATGCCAAATCTTTCCATTCGAATCTGTGCCTTTATCTTTGGACTTAACTAAGAACTGTTATGATTCGATGACCGATAAGACTGTGACTATGAAACTATGGACCCTAAAACCATATGCCTCTTTGACTATGAACATTGCCTATGACTATGGACATTGCCTATGACTATGGACATTGCCTATGACTATGAACATTGCCTATGACTGTGACTGTGACTATGAAAATTATTTCCTTGACCATGAACACAAGCCTATGCCTTTGATTTGGAAACATAAACTATTGCCTATGACATAACAAGAACAACTGTGATTCATGACTAGGAAAGTGTTGCTTAAGTTTTGTGACTGTGAAATTGGGTCTAAACCTGATTTTCTATTCTGTCTGTTCTTGGTTTTCTTGGTTTTAGACCTTGGGAATTTACCTATTAAGTTAGGTCTACCCATGTTCTTGAACCTACGTCGCTATTCAACCCTTTTCATGTCGTAATATTACCATATCTATACGCCTGTGAATTGTCATCTTATGCCAATTGTTATGTCTGTTCTTTCATGGCATTTTGGCTCATTCCCTTTTATCCACGAATCTAGCTCTATTTATGATCTAGGTTGAATCACGATTATACGAACGATGGGAATACGTTTTGGGGAAAAACATGAAATTGACTAAACTTGGAAATTGGCATAATTTGATGAAAATTAGAATAACAAGTCTAGTTTTTACATGAACTGAAATTAGAATATTAAATCAGAATTGGGTGGCTAAATTAAGCATGATAAGTATGTTGGCATAATTTACATACATCGGGCGTAAATGGTAAATGGTTTAATGGGCCACAAAATAGGTAGTTGATATGCAAATTAAGTTTTGGGCATAAACGGTGAACTAGTTTAAACTAGAATATAAAATCTAGTTTTGGCATGAACTGAAAATGGGGGTGTTGGATCTAAATTGCTATAAACTGTAAGATAGGCAAATCAAGATTTGGTCCTAGAATACAAGTCCATTAGTAGGCATGGAAAATGTATAGGGTATAGGCCAAATTTATTTTAAAAAGGGAAAATGGACTTTGAAGATAATTAGTTAAACTTTGAGGATAAATTGTTAACAATTTATTTATATACAAAAGAAAGGTTTATTAATGGCATCTCTTTTAATAATACATATACCAGAAAGTTCTAGGGTGACAGAGAGGATAGTGTCTAGGCTTGAGTTTGGAAAATACAAGTTTCCTGCTCTCCCTGGCTATCCCTAACTGATCCGACGGACGGGATGGTTACTTTCAAAACATGATTTGAAAATTAATCAAAAACCCTTTGAACTTAGAAAACACGAATATGCCTAACCCGAGGTTAGACTGAGTTGCGATGTAAACCTGCCCGGAACCAACCGACACATCCAGTAATCGCAACAATATCTATCTAATGTGAGTGGTCGCGACTTTAATCTATTTAGTTAAAGCTAGAACAAGAATGGTAGGGTTAAGTTAACTAAGACACTTAACCAATTCAACATGATAACCAGACCGGTGGGTGGGGTTAGGTTCATACAGACACAGCTAAGCTAGAATGGGAGGGCTAAGTCCATAGGGACACTTAACCAAACTCAAGGTAGCAAGACAAGATTTGTAGGGGTTAAGTAACTAAGAAAACACTTAGCCAAATTAACATGTTAACTAGACTAGAAGGTGGGGTTAAGTAAAGTTAATACACTTAGCCAAATTAACATGTTAACTAGACTAGAGGTTGGGGTTAAGTAAAATCTAATACACTTAGCCAATTTGATATGTTAGCGGGGCTAGACCGTAGGGTTAAGTAAACTTGAACACTTAACCATCAGTTTGTGATAAAGGAATAGGGTTAAGTCTAAACATGAAGGGATAATACTTAACCACTAATAACATGTTAGTTAAAACAGACGGGCAAGGTTAAGTTAAAAGGAACACTTAACCAATACAGGATGAAAGGGGTAGGGTTAAGTAATAATAAATACTTAACCAATATAACTTGGTTTGTGGTAGGGTTAAGTCAACTGATGACACTTAACCAGTTTATCAGGATAAATGAAGAGGGTTAAGTTAGCTTGAATTGACTAATGACACTTAACCAATCCAATTTGACGGGAAAGAGAACTAAGTAGTAAACCTTAGTTAAGAAAACAACGATTCTGGAAACTAAGTGGTAAATCTTAGTTAGTAAAACTAAGTAGTAATTCTTAGTATAACACGGGAAGGAGCGAATGTCCGTCTGAGTAAAAAGGAGGCTCCAACGAGTTGCGTTACGAAGCCCGAGGCTTCGAGGGGACGTGAGGGTACTCTTGGTATCCCTCTGTGAGGCTGTAGATGATCCTCCAGGGCTCACAGAGGTTAAGGTCTGCGTAGAAGAACCAGGGGTATGCCTTGGTTGCAATATATGGCAACCTAAAGACTAGGATGGACCGGCGTGATTCGGCGAGAAAACGGTAGCCCTGTGATAGCAACTCGTCGTCTACCATCCATCTTGAGTCGATCGAGATACGTGAAGCGGAAAGGCGGAGAACTCCAAAAGACCATACATTTGCTATCTAGTTATGGGTGAGGATGGCCATAGGATAGTGGGGCACCGGGGGCCTGCGTATAGTTCTCATTTTTCAAGGTGTGCCTTTCATTAGTTGAGGGAGGGGTCAAGTGGGACCATAGACACTGGAATAAAAACAGACCTTAGCATCTGCATCGGCAAATATCTGAAAGCTCCCGACCGAGTTCTGTATTCCTTGATTTGCCCTGCCACAGGACTCGGGCCGCACATTACGGGACATGTGCGTCTAGACAAGCGATAACGATTCGCGATACATGCGTGGGGAAGTATAGGAACATATACAACTCTAGGTAGTGTGTCCTAGACTTGGGGGCATCGTTCGACAGGTAGCATAATCCCTAGTTGGACTAGGTGGCATAAATCCTGAATCCGAGAAGCGTTCAGCAGATAGTGTAAACTCTAGTTGAATCTAGAAAGCACTGGATAGAAACCCCTAGATTAGATCTAGGTAATAAATAATAAATGTATGCCCGAAGGCAATCAAAACTACAGGGATTGAGATCACGTTATCGTTACTAGTTGGGATACTAGTTAGGTGGTGCAGAGATATAGAAACCAATATAATAAGGAAATAACGAAGCTGTAACACCCCACACCCGCTAAGGTCACTCACTATGGGAATGCCTTAACTTCGGTGGAGTATTTTAAGTGAATATAGAACAGAAAAATTACAACAAGACAGATATAAATAATACTTGAAAATCTAAAACATCATTTCATTGCAGCAGAAGGTAAACATGTTTAGTTACAACACCATAAATAGTCAAGTACTAAATATCGATCCTGATAAAAACATAAGTACATAATCCCACTACATAAACAAATAGCCATAATAGAAAAGATAAGCTGGGATTTACATCATGGTCCAAGCTCCAAAAGATAGATAAAGAGATCTGATCAAAGCCCACTAGTGCTAGGCCCAACCTGAGGACCTGAGGGGGAAAAAGATTAAAACAACGGGGTCAGACATAAGTCTGAGTGAGCCTTATAACTTTAACAACACAATCATTAAAGTAATTAGGGTATGATATAAAGTTGGTACGGTGATGACTGGGGATAAATGACTACACTAAGTAGCCAACTAGACATAGGATGAACTAAGATAACGGTAAAGACGCATCTACCCACCCAAGGGTAATTACTAACTGCACCACAACAGTCATTCCTACTTAAAGGTTGATCCCTCCCAAGGACTTAGAAAATTTCCCAGTAGTTTCGTGTACGCCTAGCTGACTACATAGGTGCCGTCTGCCCCTATCTCCACTAGGTGTACCCACTACTCCCAAGCGATCGGCTCCCTACCGTAGATACCCGTGCTGGCCCCACAGTGGGGTGTATCACTCCCCAAAGTGGCAACCCGATACAACCAATGGTGCACGGCTTATATCTACACGATGCAACAACGTCTTACCTACCAGCCCGGGTCCACACACGCATATGAAACCCGTTGGACTTGCGTTGCCACCGCTAACCCGTTTTGGCCTCTTATAGTCAAGCCCAGTACGCGTGTCCCGTCCTCGACATGGGTCGAGCCCAATAAGATACATATGGGTTACTGGTTGAAATGGGCCCCCACAAGCTACCCACCTAAGCTTGTCACTTTATCTAGTGCATCCCACTTAACCCTTTAATCATGTTTAATTACATGTTTCCACTTGGTTAAGTATTCTAATCGTATTTTCTATTGCCACCCAAGGCAACCCACTAGATTTTCACATGCCACCCAAGGCACTTACATGCCACCCAAGGCACTTACATGCCACCCAAGGCACCCACTTAACCCCTCATGCCCCACTACATGCTTATCTGGTTAAGTGTTTCTTAATTGATTAAGAACGTAACCGTTGTAAAGACCTCTCACATTAGACTATCTTTTATGGCAGCTGGATTTGCCGGTCGGGTCTGGGCAGCCTTACGCCATAACCGAGTCTAACCTCGGGTCTTTACACTTGTCACGTATTAAGTTTGTGCCTAAGACCTCTCACATTGGGCCAATCATTTGTAGCCGCTGGATTTGCCGGTCGGTTCCGGGCAGTCTTATGCTACAAAAAGGGTCCAACCTCGTGTCTTAGTCGATTAATTACACCTAATTAATCACCCCCATATTTCGAATTAATTTTCCCTAATTAATTCCAATTTTAACGATGTACATAATTGACTCAATTATGTCCATCCACTTTATGGTATGCATAATCATACCAACTTCACACCATTTCATTAACATGTATATTAACCCCATCGTTCCCCACGTAATTCGCTAACATGACATAAAAGGGAAGATTCATCACAAATACAATGGGTTCAACTTGCATAACATTAGCATCAACATGGGTTTTAAAGGTGTCAACATGCATATACCATCAAACCCAACTAGCATAAATAACCAACCCAAACTTGCATGAATCACATATGTCATAATGAGGTTAACTTGCATAAGTGACTTATGTCATACAAAGGGGTAAACTTGCATATGTATGTATGACATACTAAGGGGTTAACTTGCATATGTATGCATATCATACTAAGGTGTAAACTTGCACATGTTACTTGCATAACATCATGATCATGTAGCATATAACTTGCATAACTTGCATAACATCATGAACATGTAGCATATGACTTGCATAACTTGCATAACATCATGAACATGTAGCATATAACTTGCATAACTTGCATAACATCATGATCACATAGCATATGACTTGCATAACTTGCATAACATCATGAACACATAGCACATAACTTGCATAACTTGCATCACATAGCATATGATAACATAATCTTGCATTGATCCACATTCATAGCCATAACCTCATTATATCCTATCATAATCATTTCAACAATTGGTTATTAAGGCTATAGAAACTCACAACTTGTTGATTAGCACTCCTATGAAGAAGATTAAGTTGCTAGAGTTGATTAGTAGTTGATTTGAGAAGCTATCTTCCTTTTTAATTTGATGGAGGCTCCTTCAAGTTGCATTTTGACGGCATGACGACGTTGTATCTATTTTTAGTATGAATTAGGGTAGTCTTAGGGTGTATTTATAGAGTAGTTAGGTGTTTTAGGCCATTAGATTAACCCTAAATCAGATTAGAGCCGTCAGATCTCGTCCTAACCACCAAGCACAGCCCAAAAGCCATCAGGTTGCACCCAGGTCACACAAACCGGCAGGGGGGGTCGACCCCTGTGTCGACCCCTAGGGAGGGGGTCGACACCCATGTCGACCCTAGGGTCGACTCCCTCTTCCTGGCGGGAATTTACCCCCCCTCTTCTGAAATGTGAAATTTTTGCTTTTAAATCTATTTTGAATTTCTGAAAACTTCTTCGGTCCTTAACTGGGTCATACGGACTCCGATTTTCGAAAACTCGGACTCTATTTCGCATATTTTTCCGAGTCGAACGCAATGGCATAGCCTGTTTCCCCTGATTCAGATTTTTTAAATTTAATTCTGCCCTGTTTTATATTATAGCAAGTTATTCAACAAACGGGGTGTTACATTCTCCCCTACTTAAAGGATTTCGTCCCCGAAATCTCTAAGTCAAGAAGAACGTATCCTACCATCCAAACAACCATCTACTAAGCCATCAAACACTGGCATCCATTGTCCTTAGAGTTTCTAATGCTGTATGAACATATGCAAAGAGTGCGTGTATATGTTCCCTGTCTAATGCAAAATCAGGCGGTCTACTGATTCAGTCGACCTCCTTAATGCAAACCATGATAGTGCCACGCATCCAATATGTATGCGAAAGAACCCTATCGACACATACTATTTCTACATGAGTGCACAATCATTCACCAAAATGCATCATCCATATGATAACACAATCATTATACATCCATTAATATAGCTACCTACACACAATTATATGCAATATGCAATATGAAGTGATTGAGCCGATCTAGTGCCTAGAGTGTGTGTATATGCATCCACGAGCAACCACTAGCAACCAATTGCATCCACTCGCATCCATCAATCATAACATGTCTCAAACACATGTTTCAACCATAGGTTTACCCTATCTAAAGGTCAAAGGTACTAATGAGAGGACATACTAAAGATAAGATAAGTACTAGACAAACGATAAAGGAGAAATTAAAAGACATACCCTCAAAAAGGAATGGGTACAGCGAACGCATCTTCGCTTCTGTCTCCCAAGTAGCATTGCTCTCATCCTCTCCCCATTGCACTTTGACTAGTCGAACCTCCCTGTTTCTCAACTTCCTAATCTCTAACCCAAGGATGCGGGTAGGAGCTCGTCGAATAGTCGCATCACGCTCTACCTCCACTTCTCTAAGCAAACTCGGCTCTACCACCTCTGCGGTCTCATGTAGGCACTTCCTCAAATGTGACACATGGAATACGTCATGTACCCCACTAAGTATCTCGGGTAAATCCACTCTATATGCCATCCGTCCAATCCTTTCCTTAATAGGAAACGGTCCTACAAATCTTGGTGCTAACTTCCCAACGGACCCAAAGCGAACAACATTCCGTAATGGAGATACTTTGACAAAGACCATGTCCCCAACATCAAACTCAAGATCCGTCCTCCTCTTATCCGCGTAAGATTTCTGCCTGTCTTGTGCCGCTTTCATCCTTCTTCGAATCAAATCAATCTTCTCCGAAGTCTCTCTAACCATATCGGGCCCAAGCAAGATCTTATCCGTAGATTCCCACCAACATGTAGGTGATCGACAAGGCCTTCCATAAAGAGCTTCGAAAGGAGCCATACCAATACTGGACTGAAAGCTGTTATTATACGCGAACTCCACCAATGGAAGATGCTCTTCCCATGTACCTCCAAAATCCAAGATACAAAGCCTAAAAAGGTCTTCCAGAACACGATTCACCCTCTCGGTCTGGCCGTCCGTCTGAGGATGATATGCGGTGCTCAAACACAACTGAGTCCCCACCGCCTCTTGCAAACTCTTCCAAAACTCGCTAGTGAAGATAGGATCTCGATCACTCACTATGCTAGAAGGTACCCCATGCAATCGAACTATCTCTCGAAGATAAACTGAAGTTAGCCATGGAGTAGTCCTCTTGCTCTTCACGGGTATGAAATGGGCGCTCTTAGTCAGTCTGTCTACCACGACCCAAATTCCCGTATTACCCTTCCTCGATCTAGGTAACCCATCAATAAAATCCATCGAGACGCTATCCCACTTCCATTGCGGAACTTCCAATGGGTGAAGCAACCCACCAGGTTTCTTTTGCTCCGCTTTCACTTGCTGGCACACCAAGCATCTAGCGACATACTCGGCCACATCTTTCTTCATACCGGCCCAAAAGAAAACTCGCTTCATGTCCTGGTACATCTTGTCCCCACCGGGATGAATGGTCATCCTAGAACGGTGTGCATCATCAAGAATAGCCTTCCTCAAACCCTCGTCTTGCGGTACACAAAGTCTACCGTCTCTACGCAAGCACCCCCTATCGTCTAGGGTGTACCTACTCAAATGGCTGGACGACTCCCCCCTTATGAGCCTCTCTACTAACTCAACCAATTGTGGGTCGTCCCGCTGTGCCTCGCCAATCCGTCCCAAAAGAGTAGGTCTGACCTCTAAGGATGCTAGCAAACCGGGTACAAAATCAACGGAAGGTCTGAAATCAAACATCGAGATAAATTCCAAGCTTCGTTGTTCCACGAACAATGGACTCAAGGACAACCTTTTCCTGCTCAAGGCATCCGCCACCACGTTACCCTTGCCAGGGGTATATGCTATCTCGAAATCATAGGATGCTAAGAACTCCATCCACCTTTGCTGTCTCAAGTTCAAATCCTTCTGAGAAAACAAGTACTTCAATGATTTGTGGTCAGTGAACAATTCGAATCTTTCTCCAAGAAGATAATGGCGCCAAATCTTAAGCGCAAAAACAATAGCGGCCAACTCTAGATCATGGGTAGGGTAATTTTTCTCATGCTTTCTCAACTGCCTTCCACCGTAGGCTATTACCCTTCCCTCTTGCATTAAGACTGCACCCAATCCTGTCCCATAAGCATCGGTGTAGACAACAAATGGCTTACTCCCATCTGCCAACACTAAGACTGGGGCTGTGGTTAAAGCTCTCTTTAACCGTCGGAACGCATCATCACAATCTACGTCCCATGCGAAGACCAGATTCTTCTTTGTCAAGCGAGTTAATGGGGCTGATATCTTCGCAAAGTCCTTGATAAACTTCCTATAGTAGCCAGCCAACCCCAAGAAACTCCTCACCTCGGTAGCATTCTTCGGAACCTTCCAATCTTGAATGGACACTACCTTCGCGGGATCCACAGCTATCCCTTCCTTGGAGACCACGTGCCCCAAGAACCGCACTTCTTTCCTCCAGAAGTGACATTCAGAGAATTTAGCCTTAAGGCTATGCGCTCGAAGAGTCTCCAACACTTCCCTAAGATGTAGGGCATGCTCTTCTTCACTCTTAGAAAAGACTAAGATGTCATCCACAAAGACCACCACGAACTTATTAAGGTACTCCCTGAACACCCTACTCATCAAATCAACAAAGTATGCAGGGGCGTTCATCAAACCAAATGGCATCACCAGCCACTCATAGAATCCATCCGGAGTCCTAAAGGCAGTCTTGTCTATGCTATCCTCAGCCACTCTCAACTGATGAAACCCCGTGGCCAAGTCCAACTGCGAAAACACTGAGGCGCCAACCAACTGATTAAAGAGATCATCAATCCTCGGCAATGGGTGTGTATTTTTCTTTGTGAGCTTGTTGAGTTCTCTATAGTCTACACAAAGTCTGAGGGACCCATCCGCCTTCGTGGCAAAAACTACTGGAGCACCCCACTCCGATATACTTCGTCTTATGAACCCCTTCTCAAGCAACTCCCCTACTTGCTTATGGAGTTCCCTCCTCTCACGAGGAGCCATGTGGCGCACTGGTAAAGATACTGGCTTAGCATTGTCCACCAGATATATTCGGAAGTCTATCTCCCGCCTCGGAGGTAAGCCCTTCACCTCCTCAAACACATCCGAGTATTCCCGGACCACTCTAACAGATCGCAAACTCTCGACTGAAGCGTCAAGCGATTCAAGATAACTTAGCATAACAGAATCTATGGGATTACAAGAGATCTCGAGAGTGTTCCCCAAGCGGGTCATGAGCCTAACAACTCTCCTTTCGCAATCAAGAACGGCACCATTACTGGATAACCAGTCCATGCCCAAAATCAACCCATAGCCCGTGAAGCCCAAAACAAAAGCATCACATCTAAACTCAACGCTAAGTATAGAAATCTTCAAACCCAAACATATCATGGACAAACAAGTGGAGCCCCTAATTGGGTTTGAAACAACCAAGGGATCATCTACTAGACTGGTGTCTAAGTGCAGTGACTCAACTAATGATGATGAGATAAACGAATGCGATGCGCCAGAGTCAAACAATGTACGGACAGGATGATCAAACAGAAAAACCAGACTTTCAACGGAAATAGTGCTACCTCTTTCCTGAGTCGGTGGAACCGCGAGAGCCTGAACTTGCCCCCTTGCCTGACCTGGTGCCATAAGAGCTTGCACCTGTCCTCCTGAGGTAGATCCCGTCCTTTGCCCCTTCTTAGGGCAATCCTTCACTAGATGCCCTGCTTCGCCACAATGGAAGCAGCCAGTCTTCTTCTTCTTCTTTCGACAATCTTTGCTTAGGTGGCCTGGTATCCCGCAATTGAAGCACTTCTTCTTTCCCTTGCCACCGTTGCCTTTCCCACCCTTGTTTTGTTGTTGCTGTTGAGGTCTCTTTTGATCTCCTTTCTTCTCGGGTGCCGTATTAGCATTGGGACCCTTCTCTTCCTCATGCATGAGTGCCATGTCTACTAGCTTCTCAAAGGTGGCCCCCATAGGGATGTGAGTCATAGCCAATCCATGCATCGGTTCATTCAAGCCCTTAACGAACCTCAAAGCCTTCTTCTCCGGTGTATTCACCATGTCTATGCCAAACCTTGCCAATTGATTAAACTTGTTGACATATTCCTTTACTGATAGGTTCCCTTGCTTTAGAGTCAAGAACCTTTCCATATACAAGTTTTCCTCCGCCCTTGAGAGAAACTTTGCCACAAATCTCTGCCTGAAATCCGCCCAAGAGTCAACAGGGCGCTCTCCATTAGCGACCTCCCACCAGAATGAGGCCTCTCCCTTCATTAACCAAGCCGCTAACTTGACTTTCTTTCCTTCTTCCATCTCAAAGATATCTATCAACTCTTCCACCTCCTTAAGCCAATCTCTAGCTTCCACAAAAGTTTCAGATCCTTGAAAAGGTTTCCCTTCCATAGCCTTAAATTCCTTGCAAGTCTTAGCAAAAGTATCCGTGCGAGGAGGAGGAGGAGGAAGATCGGGTGCTACTGTTGGTGAAGGAACATTTGCTGGACCCGCGGTGGCGGCCCTCGCCTCCATCAATCTCCTATACCATACTGGTATCGTCACACCCTCCGGAAAGTTAAGATCTTCAGCCATGCTGAAACGAAAAAGGAAAGATTCAAAACGGAGAATTCAAAGGATAAAGATATGGCTATTGGGGATTATGCTTTTCTTTCAAAAACCTTTCTCTTAAAAGACATGTTTTTTAAAATACTTCTTCCAAAAATGTTTTTAGAAAAATAGTTTTCTAAATTTTTTATCTGTTTCGGTAACCTTCAGCTCTGATACCACGTGTAACACCCCACACCCGCTAAGGTCACTCACTATGGGAATGCCTTAACTTCGGTGGAGTATTTTAAGTGAATGTAGAACAGAAAAATTACAACAAGATAGATATAAATAATACTTGGAAATCTAAAACATCATTTCATTACAGTAGAAGGTAAACATGTTTAGTTACAACACCATAAAGAGTCAAGTACTAAATATCCATCCTGATAAAAACATAAGTACATAATCCCACTACATAAACAAATAGCCATAATAGAAAAGATAAGCTGGGCTTTACATCACGGTCCAAGCTCCAAAAGATAGATAAAGAGATCTGATCAAAGCCCACTAGTGCTAGGCCCAACCTGAGGACCTGAGGGGGAAAAAGATAAAAACAACGGGGTCAGACATAAGTCTGAGTGAGCCCTATAACTTTAACAACACAATCATTAAAGTAATTAGGCTATGATATAAACTTGGTACGGTGATGACTGGGGATAAATGACTACACTAAGTAGCCAACTAGACATAGGATGAACTAAGATGACGGTAAAGATGCATCTACCCACCCAAGGTTAATTACTAACTGCACCACACCAGTCATTCCTACTTAAAGGTTGATCCCTCCCAAGGACTTAGAAAATTTCCCAGTAGTTTCGTGTACGCCTAGCTGACTACATAGGTGTCGTCTGCCCCTATCTCCACTAGGTGTACCCACTACTCCCAAGCGATCGGCTCCCTACCGTAGATACCCGTGCTGGCCCCACAGTGGGGTGTATCACTCCCCAAAGTGGCAACCCGATACAACCAATGGTGCACGACTTATATCTACACGATGCAACAACGTCTTACCAACCAGCCCGGGTCCACACACGCATATGAAACCCGTTGGACTTGCGTTGCCACCGCTAACCCGTTTTAGCCTCTTATAGTCAAGCCCAGTACGCGTGTCCCGTCCTCGACATGGGTCGAGCCCAATAAGATACATATGGGTTACTGGTTGAAATGGGCCCCCACAAGCTACCCACCTAAGCTTGTCACTTTATCTAGTGCATCCCACTTAACCCTTTAATCATGTTTAATTACATGTTTCCACTTGGTTAAGTATTCTAATCGTATTTTCTATTGCCACCCAAGGCAACCCACTAGATTTCCACATGCCACCCAAGGCACTTACATGCCACCCAAGGCACTTACATGCCACCCAAGGCACCCACTTAACCCCTCATGCCCCACTACATGCTTATCTGGTTAAGTGTTTCTTAATTGATTAAGAACGTAACCGTTGTAAAGACCTCTCACATTAGACTATCTTTTATGGCAGCTGGATTTGCCGGTCGGGTCTGGGCAACCTTACGCCATAACCGAGTCTAACCTCGTGTCTTTACACTTGTCACGTATTAAGTTTGTGCCTAAGACCTCTCACATTGGGCCAATCATTTGTAGCCGCTGGATTTGCCGGTCGGTTCCGGGCAGTCTTATGCTACAAAAAGGGTCCAACCTCGTGTCTTAGTCGATTAATTACACTTAATTAATCACCCCCATATTTCGAATTAATTTTCCCTAATTAATTCCAATTTTAACGATGTACATAATTGACTCAATTATGTCCATCCACTTTATGGTATGCATAATCATACCAACTTCACACCATTTCATTAACATGTATATTAGCCCCATCGTTCCCCACGTAATTCGCTAACATGACATAAAAGGGAAGATTCATCACAAATACAACGGGTTCAACTTGCATAACATTAGCATCAACATGGGTTTTAAAGGTGTCAACATGCATATAGCATCAAACCCAACTAGCATAAATAACCAACCCAAACTTGCATGAATCACATATGTCATAAAGAGGTTAACTTGCATAAGTGACTTATGTCATACAAAGGGGTAAACTTGCATATGTATGTATGACATACTAAGGGGTTAACTTGCATATGTATGCATATCATACTAAGGTGTAAACTTGCACATGTTACTTGCATAACATCATGATCATGTAGCATATAACTTGCATAACTTGCATAACATCATGAACATGTAGCATATGACTTGCATAACTTGCATAACATCATGAACATGTAGCATATAACTTGCATAACTTGCATACATCATGATCACATAGCATATGACTTGCATAACTTGCATAACATCATGAACACATAGCACATAACTTGCATAACTTGCATCACATAGCATATGATAACATAATCTTGCATTGATCCACATTCATAGCCATAACCTCATTATATCCTATCATAATCATTTCAACAATTGGTTATTAAGGCTATAGAAACTCACAACTTGTTGATTAGCACTCCTATGAAGAAGATTAAGTTGCTAGAGTTGATTAGTAGTTGATTTGAGAAGCTATCTTCCTCTTTAATTTGATGGAGGCTCCTTCAAGTTGCATTTTGACGGCATGACGACGTTGTATCTATTTTTAGTATGAATTAGGGTAGTCTTAGGGTGTATTTATAGAGTAGTTAGGTGTTTTAGGCCATTAGATTAACCCTAAATCAGATTAGACCGTCAGATCTCGTCCTAGCCACCAAGCACAGCCCAAAAGCCATCAGGTTGCACCCAGGTCACACAGACCGGCAGGGGGGGTCGACCCCTGGGGAGGGGGTCGACACCTATGTCGACCCTAGGGTCGACTCCCTCTGCCTGGCGGGAATTTTTCCCGTCTCTTCTGAAATGTGAAATTTTTTCTTTTAAATCTGTTTTGAATTTCTGAAAACTTCTTCGGGCCTTAACTGGGTCATACGGACTCCGATTTTCGAAAACTCGGACTCTATTTCGCATATTTTTCCGAGACGAACGCAATGGCATAGCCCATTTCCCCTGATTCATATTTTTTAAATTTAATTCTGCCCTGTTTTATATTATAGCAAGTTATTCAACATACGGGGTGTTACAGAAGCGGCGAAAGTATTAAAGCATATCCAGTTTATCTTAGCTTAGCATATCTTGTGATTATCTTGTCTAATCTTGTTGACCCTATCGTCATGGTGTTATCTTGTATTCAGTTAATTCTGTCGTTTTGTTTTTCCATGTTCACATGCTAGAAGTTACTGAACTTACTCAGGCTTTATGTCTGACTCTGTTTTTCTTTCGTCTTCTTGTCTTCCGTTCCCCCCCAGGTAGTAAAGGAGGGAATAGTATAGCTCAGGTTAAGTTGGACTGTCACTCTTTCCCAGCTTGAAGATTTGTCGAAGTTTTGCTCGGATTCTCTTTTCAGATGCTATGGCTGGTTCTTGCTACATTGGGGAATATAAATGTATTTTTATGCTTCTTTATTTTGTAAGACAGATGACACTCTGATATTGTAAAGAAATCTTTGTACAAACTATTTTATCAATAAAGCAAAGTTTTTTTTTCCGCTGTTTAATTTCTGTCTGTCTTGTAATTTATCTGCATCTTTTACCCTAAATGCTCCACAGAACTTAGTGCATTCCCTTTGTGTGTGACACTAACGGACGTGGGGTGTTACACGTGGTATCAGAGATGAAGGTTACCAGATCAGATAAAGGATTTGAAAAATTATTTTCAAAACGGTTTTAAAAGAAGCATTTTCAAGAGAAAAGATTTGTTTAAAAGGCATATTCCCCAAAGCCATACGCACTATCTTCTTTTCCGCTGTTTGAATTCTTCTTTCTTGAGTCTCTGGGGCTCCTGGCTTTCTGGGAGGTAACCTCATCGATGGGCGAAGATGTGCTTGGCTTCCATCCATAGCCGTAGTTGTTTCACCTACGGCCAGTTTTCTTTCAAGCTTATAGGGTTTCCCGTACGATGGAGGCAGCTTTCGAGAGTTTTGTCAACATGGTTGCACATGGAAGGGGATGAGGAGTTTGGCTAAGGAGCATAACCCTAGGATGAGGAACTCATGGATGTAGATTTAGCTCACGAAGGAGGAAGGAATTATAAAACCTAAGACAAGAGGAAGTATCTTTACTAGGGTATGATAGGGCATATAATTAAATACAAGGGCAAGAACAAGGAACAAGGTTTTCAGAAGGGCAAGAACCTACTTTCGCCACCAAGCATACCTAGGAGAAAGGTAGTAAAGTTCTATTGGAAGAGTCTAGTTTTGCTGTTCATACTCTTTCCTTTGGTTTTAGCGCTTCTCATTTGTTCATGTCCACTTCCGTAGTTGAGTCTTTGCACCATAGTACTTGTATAGTAAAAAGATCCCACTAGAGTCTCAAATCCAATCGGTGGTCCGACCAGTTTATTTTTGGTTAGTAGGGATTTGAGGATAGCTATCGAGTTTGCTTATGTCATCTCACGTAGATCGTCTAAATTCGGAGGAAATATTCCTTGGATGCTTGTTTGATATTGGTTTAGGCCTTTGGGGCTTGTACTTGAGGGATGTCGAGTTCGACTAGGGTGGTTTGCGTGAGAGATGAATAGTTGTGGCAGGCACCCTAGAAAGCACATAGTAACCTTTCGACCCTTATAGTTATGGCATGGCGGATAAGAGGGAGACCTCTAATCATCCTAGTACATATACTTGGTACCGTGATTGACATCTGTTTTGGAAATGGAGATCAGGAACTTCACAATCGTGAAGTTAAATTAGTTAAGATACAGTGGAGTAAAGCTCAAGAAGGCTAGATACTAGCATCATACCCTTTTTCTTTAAGGGTGCATCCTTGATTTCTTTGTTTAGGAGCTTTACGCATAATTGTTTCTCTCTTTCCAAAGTATATCCTCTAGGTCGTATCTTCGATTCTTAGGTAGAAACCAATGGGTGTAAACATGTATTTGAAACATGTTATGGTTGATGGTTGCAAGTGGTTGCTAATGGTTGCTCGTGGATGCATATGCATACGTATTAGGCACTAGATCAAGTTCGGACGCTTTCATCTTGCATTTACAGATATGTATTTGTTTGTAAGTTGAACTTGATATGGTATCATATGGATGTTGCATATGGATGAATGGCTGTGCACGCATGTAGTATTTACATAACTAGGGATGCTTGCATACATGATTGGACGCATGGCACTGACATGATTCGCATTAAGGAGGTCAACTGAATCAGTAGACCGCCTGATTTTGCATTAGATAAAGACATATACACACACTATGCATATGAACATGAAAGCATTAGAAATCTTTTAAGGACAATGAATGCATGTGACTGAATGGTTGAGTAGATGGGTGATTGGATGGTAGGACACATTCTTCCTAACTTGAAGATTTCGGGGACGAAATCCTTTTAAGTGGGGGAGAATGTAACACCCCGTAATTCTGTAACACTAAGATTCACGAATCAAAGAAGAACTAAAAGTTAAAATCAAAATCAAGGGAAACGGGCTGCACCATTGCGTTCGTCTCGGAATTCTGCATGGAAACGAGTCCGAGTTTGCGTAAATCGGAGTCTGTATGAGGAAGATATGGCCTCCGGAAGATTCAACGAAGTTCAAATTTCAAAATAGTTCAGAAAAGCGGATTCAAATTCAAAATCGGAGTCAGATTGAGCTGGGCGGGAATTTTCCCGCCCAAGGCACCCAGGTCGACTGGGTAGTCGACCTGGGGCACCCAGGTCGACTAGGTAGTCGACCTGGGGGTCGACCCCCCTGCTTTTTCCAGCTTTCTGCACCTGGTTCGTTCTGATGTATTTGGTCACGTTTTATGCCTAGGTTCATCTGCCTAACACTATATAAACAGCCCTGGTCTTCTTCTCTATTCACAATTCTTCTCTATCCTTATTTTGCCTCTGAGAAAAATATATAAATAAATAATATATAAAATAAATCAAGACGAGGAGATGCTGCTCAAGTTGTCAAAAGGAGGTTCAAATCAAGATTAAAGCTTCAGGATGAGAATCAAAGGCTAACTCAAACGATTTCGAGCAACGTCGCACGAATCATAGCGTCGCCATCTTTCTATTCTAATCTAACCTCTGTAAGTCGGTTATTTCTAGATTTGAACGTTTTCTCTGTTCGTGACATGAAATTAACGGAATAAAAGAATATGCCAAATCTATCCATTCGAATCTATGCCTATATCTTTGGACTTAACTAAGAACTGTTATGATTCAATGACCGATAAGACTGTGACTATGAAACTATGGACCTTAAAACCTTATGCCTCTTTGACTATGAACATTGCCTATGACTATGGACATCGCCTATGACTATGGACATTGCCTATGACTATGAACATTGCCTATGACTGTGACTGTGACTATGAGAATTATTTCCTCGACCATGAACACAAGCCTATGCCTTTGATTTGGAAACATAAACTATTGCCTATGACATAACAAGAACAACTGTGATTCATGACTAGGAAAGTGCTGCTTAAGTTTTGTGACTGTGAAATTGGGTCTAAACCTGATTTTCTATTCTGTATGTTCTTGGTTTTCTTGGTTTTAGACCTTGGGAATTTACCTATTAAGTTAGGTCTACCCATGTTCTTGAACCTACGTCGCTATTCAACCCTTTTCATGTCGTAATATTACCATATCTATACGCCTGTGAATTGTCATCTTATGCCAATTGTTATGTCTGTTATTTCATGGCATTTTGGCTCATTCCCTTTTATCCACGAATTTAGCTCTATTTATGATCTAGGTTGAATCACGATTATACAAACGATGGGAATACGTTTTGGGGAAAAACATGAAATTGACTAAACTTGGAAATTGGCATAATTTGATGAAAATTAGAATAACAAGTCTAGTTTTGACATGAACTGAAATTAGAATATTAAATCAGAATTGGGTGGCTAAATCAAGCATGATAAGTATGTTGGCATAATTTACATACATCGGGCGTAAATGGTAAATGGTTTAATGGGCCACAAAATAGGTAGTTGATATGCAAATTAAGTTTTGGGCATAAACGGTGAATAGAATATGAAATCTAGTTTGGCATAAACTGTAAACTAGAATATAAAATCTAGTTTTGGCATGAACTAAAAATGGGGGTGTTGGATCTAAATTGCTATAAACTGTAAGATAGGCAAATCAAGATTTGGGCCTAGAATACAAGTCCACTAGTAGGCATGGCAAATGTACAGGGTATAGGCCAAATTTATTTTAAAAAAGGAAAATGGACTTTGAAGATAAGTGGTTAAACTTTGAGGATAAATTGTTAACAATTTATTTATATACAAAAGAAAGGTTTATTAATGACATCTCTTTTAATAATACATATACCAGAAAGTTCTAGGGTGATAGAGAGGATAGTGTCTAGGCTTGAGTTTGGAAAATACAAGTTTCCTGCTCTCCCTGGCTATCCCTAACTGATCCGATGGACGGGATGGTTACTTTCAAAACCTGATTTGAAAATTAATCAAAAACCCTTTGAACTTAGAAAACACGAATATGCCTAACCCGAGGTTAGACTGAGTTGCGATGTAAACCTGCCCGGAACCAACCGGCACATCCAGTAATCGCAACAATATCTGTCTAATGTGAGTGGTCGCGGCTTTAATCTATTTAGTTAAAGCTAGAACAAGAATGGTAGGGTTAAGTTAACTAAGACACTTAACCAATTCAACATGATAACCAGACCGGTGGGTGGGGTTAGGTTCATACAGACACAGCTAAGCTAGAATGGGAGGGCTAAGTCCATAGGGACACTTAACCAAACTCAAGGTAGCAAGACGAGATTTGTAGGGTTTAATTAACTAAGAAAACACTTAGCAAAATTAACATGTTAACTAGACTAAAAGGTGGGGTTAAGTAAAGTTAATACACTTAGCCAAATTAACATGTTAACTAGACTAGAGGTTGGGGTTAAGTAAAATCTAATACATTTAGCCAATTTGATATGTTAGCGGGGCTAGACCGTAGGGTTAAGTAAACTTGAACACTTAACCATCAGGTCGTGATAAAGGAATAGGGTTAAGTCTAAACATGAAGGGATAATACTTAACCACTAATAACATGTTAGTTAAAGCAGACAGACAAGGTTAAGTTAAAAGGAACACTTAACCAATACAGGATGAAAGGGGTAGGGTTAAGTAATAAGAAATACTTAACCAATATAACTTGGTTTGTGGTAGGGTTAAGTCAACTGATGACACTTAACCAGTTTATCAGGATAAATGAAGAGGGTTAAGTTAGCTTGAATTGACTAATGACACTTAACCAATCCAAATTGACGGGAAAGAGAACTAAGTAGTAAACCTTAGTTAAGAAAACAACAATTCTGGAAACTAAGTGGTAAATCTTAGTTAGTAAAACTAAGTAGTAATTCTTAGTATAACACGGGAAGGAGCGAATGTCCGTCTGAGTAAAAAGGAGGCTCCAACGAGTTGGGTTACGAAGCCCGAGGCTTCGAGGGGACGTGAGGGTACTCTTGGTATCCCTCTGTGAGGCTGTAGATGATCCTCCTGGGCTCACAGAGGTTAAGGTCTGCGTAGAAGAACCGGGGGTATGCCTTGGTTGCAATATATGGCAACCTAAAGACTAGGATGGACCAGCGTGAATCGGCGAGAAAACGGTAGCCCTGTGATAGCAACTCGTCGTCTACCATCCATCTTGAGTCAATCGAGATACGTGAAGTGGAAAGGCGGAGAACTCTAAAAGACCATACACTTGCTATCTAGTTATGGGTGAGGATGGCCATAGGATAGTGGGGCACCGGGGGCCTGCGTATAGTTCTCATTTTTCAAGGTGTGCCTTTCATTAGTTGAGGGAGGGGTCAAGTGGGACCATAGCCACTAGAATAAAAATAGACCTTAGCATCTGCATCGGCAGATATCTAAAAGCTCCCGACCGAGTTCTGTATTCCTTGATTTTCCCTTCCACAGGACTCGGGCCACACATTACGGGACATGTGCATCTAGACAAGCGATAACGATTCGCGATACATGCGTGGGGAAGTATAGGAACATATACCACTCTAGGTAGTGTTTCCTAGACTTGGGGGCATCATTCGACAGGTAGCATAATCCCTAGTTGGACCAGGTGGCATAAATCCTGAATCCGAGAAGCGTTCAACAGATAGCGTAAACTCTAGTTGAATCTAGAAAGCACTGGATAGAAAACCCTAGATTAGATCTAGGTAATAATTAATAAATGTATGCCCGAAGGCAATGAAAACTACAGGGATTGGGATCACGTTATCGTTACTAGTTGGGATACTAGTTAGGTGGTGCAGAGATATAGAAACCGGTATAATAAGGAAATAGCGAAGCGGCAAAAGTATTAAAGCATATCCAGTTTATCTTAGCTTAGCATATCTTGTGATTATCTTGTCTAATCTTGTTGACCCTATCGTCATGGTGTTATCTTGTATTCCGTTAATTCATGTCGTTTTGTTTTTCCATGTTCACATGCTAGAAGTTACTGAACTTACTCCGGCTTTATGTCTGACTCTGTTTTTCTTTCGTCTTCTTGTCTTCCGTCCCCCCCCCCCCCAAGGTAGTAAAGGAGGGAATAGTATTACTCAGGTTAAGTTGGACTGTCACTCTTTCCCAGCTTGAAGATTTGTCGAAGTTTTGCTCAGATTCTCTTTTCAGATGCTATGGCTGGTTCTTGCTACATTGGGGAATATAAATGTATTTTTATGCTTCTTTATTTTGTAAGACAGATGACACTATGATATTGTAAAGAAATCTTTGTACAAACTATTTTATCAATAAAGCAAAGTTTTTTTTCCGCTGTTTAATTTTTGTCTGTCTTGTAATTTATCTGCATCTTTTACCCTAAATGCTCCACAGAACGTAGTGCATTCCCTTTGTGAGTGACACTAACGGACGTGGGGTGTTACACATATCAGTTCTATATGTGTGCAACATCCATTCACCGAAATGCAGTATCTATGTATTGATTCAAAAAATTTCATCCATTGAAAATAAAATTGCGCACACATCATATATGCGTCCACTGGAACCCACTAGCAAACACTTGCATCCACATGCAACCATCAAACATAACATGTCTCAAACACATGTTTTCATCCGTTGGCTTCTACCTTAGGATTGAAGATTCGATCAATAGGACAAACATACTTGAAATGATAGAAACTAGTGTGGATTAAAAAGCTTAGAAAGGAAATTAAGAGTGTACTCTGAAAGTGAAAAGGGTAAGAAGCGTGAATCTTGTCTTTGGGTTTCCATGTCACATCGTCGCGGTCTTCTCCCCACCGAACCTTCACCAACTTGATCTACTTATTGCGTAGTCTCTTAATCTCCGATCCAAGAATATGGGTAGGAACTTTCCTAACCGATGCCTCTTTCTCAACCTCAACATCCTTAAGTGTGCTTGGCTCCATTACCTCTACTGAATCATGTAGACATTTCCTTAATTGGGAAACATGGAACATGTCGTGAACTCCCGCCAGCCTCTCTGGTACTCTAACCCTATAGGCCATCTGACCTATCCTCTCAACTATGGGGAACGACCCTACAAACCTTGGCGCCAACTTCCGTAACAAGCCAAAACGAATGACATTTCTTAGAGCGGATACCTTGATAAAGAACCTATCTTCTACCTCAAATTCCAAATCAGTCCTCCTCTAATTGGCATATGACTTCTGACTATCCTGAGTTGCCTTCATATGTTTGCGAATAAAATCTATCTTCTTAGAAGTCTCTCTCACCATCTTAGGCCCTAGTAGAAGTCTATCCGTAGACTCGCACTAACATATCAGCGATGTACAAGGTCATACATATAGTGCCTCAAAGGGTTCCAAGCCTATTCCTGACCGATAAACATTAGTGTAGGCAAACTCAACCAGTGGGATATGCTCCTCCCAAGTCCCTCCGAAGTCTAGGATACACAGTCTCAGTAAATTCTCAAGAACCCTATTGACCATCTCGTTCTGTCCATCGGTCCGATGGTGGTAAGCTTTGCTCAGTCGTAACTATGTATATAGTCCCTCTTGCAAGCTCTTCCAAAACTCACTTATGAAGATGGGGTCACGACCATTTACTATACTTGAAGGTATCCCATGAAGTCAGACAATCTCTCTAAGGTATACCGATGCTTGGTAAGTTGTTGTCCTCTTACTCTTGATTGGGATAAAGTGAGTACTCTAAGTCAGTCTATCAACTATCACCCATATATTGGTGTTTCCCTTCTTTGATCTGCGAGAAGTCTCGGTAAAGTCCATAGAGACGCTCTACTACTTCCATTGTGGGACATACAAGGGCTAATGCAATTCGTCAGGTTTCCTTTGTTCAGCCTTCACTCATTGGCAAGTCAAACACCGGGCCATTAACTCCTCCACATCCTTCTTCATGCCAGTCCAATGGAAAATCCTATTTATATCTTGGTACATCTTGTCATCGCCAGGATAGATAGTCATCCGGGAGTGATGAGCCTCCTCAAGGACTGTTCTCAACAAATCCCAAAATCGGGGAACACAAAGCCTTCCATTTTGTATTATCCATCCTTTCTCGTCAACAAAATATCTACTTAGGTGACTAAAGGTATCTCCTCCACTGAGCCTGTCCAAGATGTCGGGTATCCATTGGTCTTCTCATTGTGTGGATCCATTGCACTCCATAAGAGTAGGCTGCACCTCCAATGATGCCAACAAACCAGGTGTAAAATCGGTATATGGCCTAAAAGCAAAGGTAGATATATACTCCAAGCTCTGCTTCTCTACGAATAGCGGACTCAAGGTCATCCTCTCCCTACTCAACGCGTCCGCAACCACATTACCCTTGCCTGGGGTATAAGCTATCTCAAAATCGTAGGACACTGGGAACTCCATCCCTCGTTGTTGCCTTAAATTGAGATCCTTCCACGAGAACAAATACTTAAGCGATTTGAGATCCATGTATGGCTCCAGTCTCTCTCCAAGTGAGTGTTTCCAAGACTCCAAGTTGTGGGTAGGGTAGTTCTTCTCCTGAACTCTTAATTGTCAGTTACCATAGCAGACTACCCTACCTTCTTGCACCAACACAATACCCAACCCTATGCCACAAGCATCTGTGTGGACAGTAAACACCTTGCAACCATATCAAAGAGTCAGAACAGGGTCTGATGTCAGAGCCCTCTTCAATATCTGAAAATCATCCTCACAATCAATGATCCAAGCGAAATCCCAGTTCTTCTTTGTTAAACGGGTGAGTGGGGCTGATATCATTACAAAGTGCTTAATGAACTTCCTATAATAACCCGCCAATCCCAAGAAATTCCTTACCTTTGTCGCGTTCTTATGAGCCTTCCAATCATGAACCACGACAACTTTAGTGTGGTCCACCGCTATCCCATCCTTGGAGACAACATGTCATAAGAATCTAACTACCTTTCTCCAGAAATGAAACGTAGAATTTTTTCCTTAAGCTGATGCGATATGAGAGTGCGTAGAACCTCTCCTAAGTGTACGACATGTTCTTCCACGTTCTTTGAGAAGATCAGAATATCATCCACGAAGACCACCAAAACTTGTTCAAGAACTCCTTAAACACCCTACTCATCAAGTCCAAAAAATACGTAGGTGCATTGGTCATCCCAAAAGGCATGACCAGACACTCAAAGTAACCGTCCGGAGGTCTGAAAGCAGTCTTATCAATACTATCATCTGCTACCCTCAGCTAATGAAATCCCATGGCTAGATCCAATTGCAAGAAAACTGATGTGCATACTAGTTGATCAAACAAGTCATCAGTCCTCAGAAGTGGGTGCCTATTCTTCCTGGTAAGCTTATTCTACTCTCTATAGTCCACGCATAGATGGAGACAACCGTCTGTCTGATTCGCAAAGACGATTGGAGCTCTCCACTCAGATATGATCCATCTAATGAATCCCTTTTCGAATAGCTCCTCTACTTCCTTGCTGAGCTCTCTCCTCTCCCCAGCATCCATGTGACGCACTGGTAAATCGATTGGCTTTACATTCTCTACCAAGTAAATCCGAAAGTTTATCTCATGCCTTGGAGGTAATCCCCTAACCTCATCAAACATGCCCTGAGAATATCTGACTATGGGTACTGATCGTAGATCGTCTATAGAAGCATCAATCGAATCTTGGAAATTGAGCATAACTGGCCCCGTGGGTCATAAGATATCTCGAGAGTTCTCCCTCGGCGTGTCAAAAGCCTAAAGTTAATTCTCTAACAATCTACAGTGGCACCATACATGGCTACCCAACCCATTCCTAGAGTCAACCCATAAAGCCAAGAACATATGCCTCGCATTCGATTTGACGCCCATGACAAAAATCCTCAAACTATGACATATAATTGAAAGAGAACCGTAACCCTATGGGATTTGAGACTACAACAGGATCAGAAACAATACTAGTATCAAGGTGAAGACCATCTACCATAGAATTGGATATAAATGAATGAGAAGCACCTGAATCAAAGAGAGTCCTAATAGGATTGTCAAAAAGGGAAATCAAACCTTCGACGGTGAATTTCCTACCTCGATCTGGTCCACTAGCCTCAAGAGCATGCACTTGTCCTCTAGACGGTCCTTCCCCTTAACCTTGCTTGTTTGGGCATACTTGGTGAAATGTCCAACTTGACCACAATTGAAACAAGCCTTCTTTGCCTTCTTACAATCTCTCACAAAATGCTGTAAAGCTCCACAACCATGGTAGTTAACCTCTGTCTTGATCTGGGCCTTATCAAGCTTTCCTCCCTTCTTTTGTGCCCCTTTCATGGGCCACCATTTCTTTTTCTCAGCTTTAGGTTGTACCTCCCTAGTCTTGACTTCTTTCTTCTTCTCTTTACTGGGGCGGTCAGTTTCTAACACGACCCAAAACACGACTCGTAACCTGCACGAAAAAACCCGACCCGACCCATTTATAAACAGGTCAATTTCGCGTCAACCCGCTCTGACCCGTTTAATAAACGGGTTGACCCAACCCGACCTGTGAACCCGTTTCTGACTCATCATGATCCGTTTAATATAAAACATATTTTTATTACTCTACAATCTACAAAACATAGGCCTAGCCCAGTCCACTACCCATTTACCGCTTTATCCTAATTTACCAATTACCAAGCCGCCACTCATTCACTCATTCTAATTTATCGGTTCTACCTCTCCACCGATTCACTCATTCACATTTTCATGTTTATTCCCACATTAACAACTTTTTACATTTTTATTCTCATCTTAGCTTGCAACAAGTGAATGTCGAAAATCACCCTTCATTTATGTTTTCATCTTTTTATACAAAAAAATTTCTTAAACGGGTTGCGCGAATCAAACCCGAAACCCGCACGATTATAAATGGGTTAACCCGAAACCAACTCGTTTAACAAACGGGTTGAGCTGACACGACCTGAACTCAACCCGAACACGACCTGACCCGACCCGAACCTGACCCAACCCGACCCATTGATAACCCTATTCTTTACTGTTCTCATACATCAAAGCCATGTCAACAAGCCTCTCGAAAGTCATTCACATCGGGGTGTGTGGTACTGCTACTTCTTGGAGAGATTGATTCAACCCTCTCGCGAATCTAAGAGCCTTCTTATGTGGAGTGTTCACCAAGTCCAAACCAAACCTTGCATGTTGATTGAAACTATTAACATATTCCTTTGCGTACATACTTCCTTGTTTTGAACCCAAAAATCTCTTATATGCATTCCTTCCTCTTCTTGAGACAAGAACATCATCTCAAATCTATGTCTAAAATCCTCCCATGTAGCAACCGGCTGTCCCGTCTGAGTCACATCCCACCACTATAAAGCTTCCTCCTTCATTTTCCAAGCGACCAACTGTATCTTTCTCCTGTCGTCGAGCTCAAAAATATCAAACACATTCTTAGTCTCTCTAAGCTAATTGTGTGCCTCCAAGAAACTCTCTGTACCACGAAACAGCTTGCCTCCCATCACGCAGAAGTCCTTACAAAGCTTAGAAAAGTTGACTATAGGAGGAGGTGGAGCTACTGCGGCCGCACCGGGGGGTGGGGCATCTCCCTGAACTTCGGTAGGTGTCGTAGATTCTAAGGATCTACGGAGCCATGTTGGAAGTGGAATGCCCTCCGGAAGATTAGGAGCCCCAGACATGCGAAAAAAGAAGAAACAAGTATTCAAAAAGAGATAGGAAGAATATTGTTTATGACTCGTGGGGATATGTTTTTCAAAAGTAGGTTTTTATTTCAAAATGCCTTGCTTCGAAAACTCTTTTTCAAAAACTTTTTCTCTGATCATGTAACGTTTAGCTCTAATACCAAGTGTGACATCCGCATCACTTAATGTCACCCATATGAGGATGCATTAGGTTCTGTAAAGCGCAATAAGTATATAGTATCCAAAATTCATAAGACATAATATAAGATGTAGTGGAAAATTAACTTTTATTATTATTAGAAAACATTACTCCAAACCAATTATAACTTCACATCGTTACATTTCTCGAATACCAAAAACCTCATTAAAACCATCTGTCTCATAACACAAACCATCAGAGTACAAAACCATAAAGTCATATCCCTCCTCAAAAACCATAACAAAGTAGAACAAAAGTCAAAGTAATACATCTAATCAAAAGAAGTCCAAATCCAAGCTGAAAGAAATCACGGTCACTGCTGAACACCACCACCCAGAGAACTTAAGGTGGGGGGGGGGGGGGGGGAAGGTAGAGAGAGAAGGAAAATTAAAATAGGTTGGACATAAAGTCTGGCGAGTTCCAGTGATTTTTAGCATGCGAATAAGATAAGAGGTATCAAGACAAATAAATAATACTGGATAAGAAAGTACAGTAAAATATACAAGTACGAAGTAAACGAGATATCAAGCCAAGGTAAATATCAAGTAAGCTTCTCATCTATATCCCAAGAACAAGTTTCTGCACAAAGGACTAGTATGTTAGGTTTAGGTTTACCTTAATTACTACCCATGCGGTCGACTCCCTACTACGTAAATATCATGTGCCAGCCACGGCATTTGGGTGTATCAGTCCCTAACCCGTCGACTTATAAGACATAAACCTATTTGCTAGTGTTACAGTGGCTTAGTTTCCCTAATTGTACCCATGCACGCTCATGACTTCGCCAAAATACGTCTGTACCCATCCTCCACCTTTGAACCTCTTACTATCCAGATCAGTAAAGCGTGCCCTGGCCCCTGCTTAGTGGAGGCCCTTCCTAAGATACCAATGCAGATACTGATTGATATGGGTTCCACACAACAAGCTTGACATAAGCCACCCCCAGGCTTGTGCCCTTATGTAACTAGGATTTTAAGAAACCCAAAACCGGATATAAGCAGCAAAATTTGGGACCTCTTAGCTTATTAACTAACATGTTTAGTAGGTTTAAGTTCATTAGTAAGCACGGTTGTAAATGACATTTCCTATAAATGTTATTAAGTGTATAACCCCTTCCCAAACACACAAACACCTGCTTAGATGTATGTATGGATTACAATAACTCATTTTACTTAATTTACATCTGATACTTCTATTTTCCATAATATGTTCTTAAATTAAGTCCAAACTATTCAGATTAACATGTTAGCATATTCTTCCTTTTAACGTAATTGCCACAAATTTACAATAAAAGGTCCTCAAGTTATAATAATCCCAAATTTCTCTATTTTTCTACCGTTACAAGTTATCCTAATTTATTTCAATTGTACGTAATTCAACGGATATGGCATAGGCTCAGCATATATAAAAAGGAAAAGGGAGAAAACAAATCTCATACTGAATAAAAAGGCATATAAAAGACAGTAAAAAAAAAGACGGAAAAAGAAATAAGGAAGGTAGATGTATACATGAACATATAATAACATTAAACTGAATCAATGATTGACAATATGAGAACTACATATAAGAAATAACTTATAAGCACTGCTTCTTTTTAGATCCAATAATTTACTGTCAAACCATTTTTAAAATAGCAAATCTAAAACTAACTTGAACTCATAGAGATATATGCTATAGCTGGAATTAATTCTTTGAGAAAGTTGTTGCTGTTCTTGAAAAATAGAATTATCTTTTAATCTATCCTTCTATAGTACCTCAGCATTTTCTTATTTTTTTTACAGAACATAGTTGGGAGGAAAAAGATGAAGAATATTTGTGTGTAAGAAAATGAGAGAGGTAGGTAGCCTATTTATAGATTAACTAGGATAATTCTAAACCATTAGATATTAGGTTTATAAATTCAACCATACACGTCAAGCTGAGTCAGCATATGATAGTCCAGATACAGAAGCAGGAATTCTGCATGCAGGTGGGTCGATCCACCTAACCACTATGTCGACCCATGTGTCGACCCAGTTTGGGCTGGGTCGCTCACTTACCGCTTGTTCCTGGGTTCATTTATTTATTTGAATTTAAAATTCAGTTGAAACTCCATTAGTTCATAACTTCTCTATACATCATCTGATTCATGCAAACCGAGGGTTTATCTGAACCAGAATTTTGTAACGAACACAATGGTAAAGTCGATTTTACTCAATTATGAATATTTAATTAATATTCACTTTATTGTCTTTATTGTCTAATTTATGATGTATTAAATTACGGGGTGTTACATTCTCCCCTCCTTATATTCACTTTATTGTTACATTCTCCCCTCCTTATTTCCACTTTATTGTCTTTATTATGTATGATTTAATTAATATTCACTTTATTGATATATTCACCATGGGTTCAATTTCAAATTGATGTTGAACATGTCAACATACTCAAGCCAATTATGAGTTCAACAAACCAAAGCTAGGTCATAACTGAATTTAAATAATGTACGAATGTATATTTTTTATATATTCGAAATTGACCAAGTTAATGAGAAATCAGAGTTGTACAAGGGTCTTAACCCTATATAACCACATCATAGGCAACCATGATTAGAAAAGTCGAGTAACTTAAATCGAAAAGGGGCTAAAATCTCATACCACTTTAAAAATCAACTGAACTCAACAAATCAAAAAAGCCGCGACCAAATTGAAGCATAGATCGATCTACGTTTAAAGCACATTAGACTTGTAAATCATTGATCTTATAAATAAGAGGCGTGGCAGTTTGGAAAACCCTGGTTTCCATGTGAAGGCAACAAAGTAAATTAGGAAAATAAGGAAAAGTTCCAACCGAACTAAAAAGGGATCTAGACTTATTTGGGTCGAGCCTATTTTTTGCCTATATTTTAACATTGCTTAAATAGGATTTCAAGTTTAATTTCTATTGTATTTTTATTTTACAAACTCTAGATTTTTTTTAGACTGCAAACAATGGGGTGTAGTTTGAGAATTCGCGACTCAATGGCTGAGTTATGACATAGTTTTGAGAGTATGATTAAAACAATTAGGCGAGCAATAGTAGTGAGTTTACACGTGTAACAAGTGTTGTACTATTTAACTCTTAGTAGAAACTTTTGGGTAAATTTTTGAGCGTAGGGTTTGAACGATTATGTAAGAGATGCGCAGTCTCGAATTCATAGTGGTTGTAAGCGTTATATTGTTTAACTCTAAGTAGAAACATTTGGAGGCAAGGGTAAGCAAGTTTTTGCCGCAGTTAGATATTTTTTATGTATGATTTACTTCTCGCAATTATTCTGACTATTATCTATGCTGATATACTATTAATCGTTATACTGTGAAAATTTATTATAAATCCTATTAATCACCCTTCTCTACACTTAATTTAGTTTCCACGTCATTGTGAAAAATCATCATAATTTACCACAACTGAACAGGTATAATAGTGGACAATACAGTGTCCGTGAATTGTTACTGAAACGGCCTGTCTAAACATAGGGAAGTCCAACTTCATGCCTGCTTTAAGTTATCATGCTCACTTTGTTTGTTGTGTCGGGACTGAATTGTTGTAGAGTCACAAACCACCTAATTAGGGTATGGATCTGTATCGACAACAATTAAATGATGAGAAGGTGAAGTGGGGGGAACTAGACATTTGGAAGTGCTTATGTCATGCAGTCTCAAAAAAACTAATATAACCCTCTGAAATTGAGGGTAACTTTTTTTTAAAACATTTTATACTTTGTGCAGTTTAATTATGCTAATAGATTCAACCATTTATTGGAACTGCCCAATTGAACATTCTCTTCAGTCTGACTTCTCGTTCTAGTTACAGAAGATTTTCCTAGTCGACTCAATTTTGTTTAAAGTAGTCATATTTGTTCATCATTTGTGTGTGAGACCAGTTAGGGTCGAATTTCATGTTAAATGCAGCCACCACTTAGGAATAAAGCCTTTTGACCAAGCCTCATTCATTAGTCAAAAAGTCTACTTATAGGTCCATGGAAAGTTCCTCCTTTTCTTATATTCATAAAGTAAAGAGTTAAGTGGAAGTAATAGCAGAATCCAAAAATGGTTCTACTCTATTGAAAAATAAAATTGGAAACATTTTCAGAAAAATATATGTTAAATAAATAATTAACATAACTAGAGCCAATAGAAATTGATAACGGAAAAAAAATTCCATTTAACAGGATTTTAGTTTAAAGGAAAAATTAGACCCGCATTTTAAATTATGGACGGAACTTTTTATTTTTGGTTTGAAGGACGCGCGCTTCACCCCACTAACCCCACTAACAAACCGTTCCCATTTCATTCGTTCCAGGGTTTTGTCTCGATCAAAAAATCATCAGTATATTCGATCCAAAAAAAAAAATCAATCCCTAAAATCAGTAATGTCGACAATTGAAACAGATTCTTCAACTTCGACCTCTAATTTGCCGATAGGCGATTGGGTATTCAAGGAAAGATCCCCGAATCGTGCATCATCACTCCTCAATCGAAGGAAAAATCTCCAAAAAGTGGGAAATCAAAAGCTAGAGTTGCAAAATCAAGAGCAGTTAAACAACTCGCACTGCAAATCGGCGATGAAGAAGGTACTGTGCGTTCAAGGAAGCGTCCTAGGGTTTTGAAGGTATTAGATTTTGTTGAAATTTTGTATGTTTCATCTAAATGGGAACGAGAAAATCCCGATACATGAATTACAAAATATAATGATAGTTATAGATATCACTTTGCCTTTTAGCATATCATTTTGCATTCCAGCAAAATATAATGATAGTTATAGATATCACTTTGCCTTTTAGCACATTTTTGCATTCCAACAAAATATAATGATAGTTATATATATCAGTTTGCCTTTTAGCATGTCATTTTGCATTCCAGCAAAATATAATGATAGTTATAGATATCACTTTGCCTCTTAGCATATCATTTTGCATTCCAGCAAAATATAATGATAGTTATAGATACCAGTTTGCCTTTTAGCATGTCATTTTGCATTCCAGCAAAATATAATGATAGTTATAGATATCAGTTTGCCTCTTAGCATGTCATTTTGCATTCCAACAAAATATAATGATAGTTATAGATATCACTTTGCCTCTTAGCATGTCATTTTGCATTCCAGCAAAATATAATGATAGTTATACATATCACTTTGCCTCTTAGCATATCATTTTGCATTCCAACAAAATATAATGATAGTTATAGATATCACTTTGCCTTTTAGCATGTCATTTTGCATTCCAGCAAAATATAATGATAGTTATAGATATCAGTTTGCCTTTTAGCATATCATTTTGCATTCCAGCAAAATATAATGATAGTTATAGATATCACTTTGCCTCTTAGCATGTCATTTTGCATTCCAGCAAAATATAATGATAGTTATAGATATCACTTCGCCTCTTAGCATGTCATTTTGCATTCCAGCAAAATATAATGATAGTTATAGATATCACTTTGCCTCTTAGCATGTCATTTTGCATTAATCCAGCAAAATATAATGATAGTTATAGATATCACTTTGCCTCTTAGCATATCATTTTGCATTCCAGCAAAATATAATGATAGTTATAGATATCACTTTGCCTTTTAGCATATCATTTTGCATTCCAACAAAATATAATGATAGTTATAGATATCACTTTGCCTCTTAGCATGTCAATTTGCATTCCAGCAAAATATAATGATAGTTATAGATATCACTTTGCATTTTAATTTGTCATCTGATGCATGATTAAGATTTGTGAAAGAAGATAGTTATAGAGGAATGGTTTGCACGATCTTTGGTTTTGACCTTTTTTTTTTTTACTTAGTTTTGCCTTGATAATACTGTTGCTGTGTGTGCCATGTATCTTTAGTCATTGAATTGGTTTAAACGTGAAATAAAGGCTTGATGTCCTTGTCTATTGGTATCATACGAGTTGCCACATGTACGAGTGTACATTTGTATTCTAAACTGTATGGCAAATACTATTCTTTTGTTGATCACTACTACTATATTTTTGTGGTTAACCTTGATCTTAAAGCCTCGCTGAATCATAATATAACATGGGTTAACAGTTATCCTTGCTATCGTCTTGAAATGATAATATAATTACTTACTTCTTGTTCTCATTTTTTTCAAAAAGGAGGCGAAGGACGGCCGTAGCCGTAGAATCATAACCTAATTGAATTATTATGGAATGTAATCTAAAACTAATTTGTTATTTATATGTTATATTTGACATAGTTTTTTGCTATTGTGATTTCGGATGAATAAAGATATAAATAAAATGACAGTTTCATATAGCATTTTTGTAATGGTACCATTTCTAGTAGCATGATTGTCCTATAAGTAATGATAATTTCATATGACATATTATTCTTAAATTGCTTAGAATATTGATAATGTTAATTATGATAGCTTAATATATCATTTTTATCCATGTTCACTACCAATTTTACTGTTATCTTACTGTTACTTACTCTTGTTTTATTGTTACTTACTTGTATCAATAACAGTATGTTATTTACTGTTACTTTTAATAATATTAAAATGATAGTTTAATATATCATTTATAATGTTTTGGTGAATTTGTCTATTATGCTGAATTTGTGATGTAGTATTAACATTTAAACATTTGTGTATGCACAGAATACTGCAGCAAAAAATACAAAAAAAAAAAGAAAAAGGACAAAGAAAAAGAAAGAAGTCGATACCAATCAGTATCGTTGTAGTTTAATGGCCATGATCAAAATAGTGGAAAAAATTAAAAAAGGCAAAGGTTTTACAACAGATCAATTAGATTTCATTAAGCAAACACCATTTCATCAGTTCATTTTTTCTATGTATGAAGGTTATGTAACTTTGAAAGAATGTAAAAAATCAACTTTGACTGTGGATATTTTTATTAGTACATTTTCTGATGAGAATGAAGATTTCAAAATTAGGAAAAAAAAGTTTAAAAATTATGACTGAAGATATTGCATTGCTGTTTGGTTTGCCAATACATGGAAAAAACTTGTTTCCTCTACCAGAATCTTCTTTTCAACACCTATCTGACTACTGTAAAGAATTTGTTGTAAGGAATTTTGGAATAGTTGATCATATTACTAAAATACATACCATTGCTAGAATTAACTTTGTTTTTGAAAATTAAAATTATCAATATCAAACTGATTTACCTAAACTAATAATAATTCTAGCAATGATAACTTTCTTTTTTCCAGATAACCAAATGTATTTACCATGGGGTTATCTACAGTACTTAATTGATGAAGAAAAAATGTTTGATGTATCATGGCCATTAACAATACAATGTTCACTGTTACGTTCACTAAAAGTGTTCAAGTCCAAGCCACGTCAAATGTCCGGATGTTCCATGCTTATTTTGGTAAGAGATACCCTTTTTATTAATGCATTATCCAGGCAACAGCCTATGTTATTAACTTAATTGTTTCTCTAAGTACACTTAAACCAGTTACATTGAAATGATAGTTCCACATATCATTATTTTATGTTACTTTTTAACTCAACTTTAATCATTGAAACCTCCTTTTTTTTAAATGTTTTAAATTTTGTTAATTAAACATCAGAATTTGCTTTTTCTGTCAATGTTTTTGTTCAAATGTTACATTGAAATATGTAATGATAATTTCACATATCATTTTATATAACCTTCTGTTTTTAGCTACAATTGGCTTATTAACATAGATATAAAATTTCTATCTTTTTCCTTATTATATAACACATACCTTTTTGTTTGTAAATTAAAATGATAGTTGAAAATAGCATTTAATTAACTTTCACAGTTACATTGCATATTTTATTTTCCTGCATATCCAAACATATAATTTTCTCAAATGTTTTTAATTTTACTTTTGCAGTATTTTCTTTGTGAACATGTTAATTTAATTGAAGAAAAGGCAAAATGCAACGATAATTTCCCAAGGTTTGTGAAATTGGATATAAGCTGTCTGAAGAACACTGTCACAAACGATACATTAACCAGAATGGATGATGAAAAGGTAATATTCAATTTACATTTTTGTCCTGTAAATTTATATTTAATCATCTAGATACCTTATTATTGTTTTTGAACAGATTTTTGAGAACTTGAGAAAAATTACTGAAAATGAGAAGACTTTACTGCAACAAGAAAAATTGCAAGTTCAACATGCTCCACGCAGATCTGAAATGGAAAATGATGATGATAATAATCAAATTGCCTCACTTCAGCAGTATACACAACAACTGGAAAGTAAACTAAGAAAAACTGAAGAAGAGCTGAAAAATGAAAGAGCTGAAAGAATAAAAGAGAAAGAGTTGATTGTAGGATTGAAAAAAGAAATTGAGAAATTGAAATAAAAAACAACCAGCACAGAAGAAGGAGATGAAAGCCAAAATGTAAATAAGCAAAATGAAATTGATTTCGAAGGTCCCACATTTGATCTGAACATCACACAACAAATGCTAATTCTATAGGAAAAAAGGAAAGAAGCAGAAAGGAGAGAAAAGGAAAAATCAAAGTCAAAAATAGAAATAGTCCCAATCTCATTGGTTAATAGGGTGACAACAAGGGCTGCTCGAAAGAAATCAGAAGCTGAGGGAAAAGTTGATGAAAGGAAAAATGAACATGAAGAAAATGTAGAAAAAACCGATCTGGAAAAGGAAGATCAAAATGAAATTAGTATCGACGAAGAAATTGACAGCGAGTTGAAAGATGTATCAAACATTGAAGAAGAAAGCGATGAAGAAAACATTGAAGAAGAAAGCGATGAAGAAAACATTGAAGAAGAAAGCGATGAAGAAAATGACACTGGTACAGACATTACAGTCAAACTAGTAGACATTGATGCATACTTGCCGAAAAGGGGAAAATATCAAACTAGTTTAAAAGTCAAAAAAAGAAAGCTTCTAAATCTTCTTGAAGAAAGCAAGAAAAGCATAGTTCTTTCATATTTTGAAAAAAATGAGAACGAGAAGTAAGTAATTATATTATCATTAATAGTTTTTCATTAAAATTTCATCGAAATAATACCTACTAACTTATTTTGGGCTTATGTAAAATGCAACTCTGTAGTTTTCATATCAGATGATGTTAAAAGGGGTGGGATTACAATTGTAAAACCTATGCTTGAATCTATTTTGCTGGAATTGTACACAGATGGCCAGGTATTTTTCTTTTTATTTGTATATAACTTATATTCACCTTTAATAGGCTGGAAAAATAGACAATGTACATGTATGTTCAAAATGATATATATGAACTTATCATTTTGATATAAAGCCTCAACTATACATAGTATATATAAACTGTACATGCAAAAAAGAGCCCTACATGCTATGATAATAGCTAGGATATGATTAACAGGAAAAATTGAAAATAAACAGGTGTATTTGAAATGATATATAAATGTATCATTTTGATATAATGCCACTACCACACCTGAAAAATTAGCAACATACGTATTATGCTGATATTCATATTGAATGAACAGATGAAAACAAAGATAGACAAATATTTTGTAAATGATATAAAACTTACCATTTTTGTATAAAGCTACTAACACAGGTTATTATTTTCTTTATTCTATCAGATAATTGACTGGTATGTTCAAAACCAAGAGTTGTATGAGCACAGCTATACCTTCTCCACTATAATGATGGTAAGGCAAACTTTTTTTAAAAGTAAGGTTAAGTTCTTTAAAAATTATGCTAAAAAAATTTAATATGCAGAATGCAATAAGAAATGATTCGGATAATGTGATACAGAAACTAGTTCTTCCTATGATAGAAAGTATTGTTCTGAATGAGTATTCCGACAACATATTCTTTCCATTGCATCATATCAACCATTGGACGCTTTTGAAATTGAACTATGTCACAATGCAATGGACCCATTATGATTCAAATAAGCCTCTAACTAGATCTACAAGGATGTCAAATCCAAGCTACAGGCACGCTATTGATCTGGTAAAATAATTAGTATCTTGATAGACAAAAACTGAATAATGCTACATTCAACTATCATAATTTAATTATTTTCTACATATCCAGAGAAAGAAGATTGAAGGGCTATTTGAGAAAAAATGGCAGGAAAAGGGAATCATGAATAAAAGTTTCGAGAAAAAAACACTAATGCAAGAACCATCCCCGCGGCAAAAACCATCCTCGTAAGTATTAATCATTCCTAAAATATAGATTTAGTGGTTTCCTATTTTCATTCACATAAAGCACACGAAAAGTATTTAGTGATACCTTTGTAATAGTGATACCGTAACCATCCCCGCGACAACACTCAATTATTTTGTAAATTGTCTTAAAAAAGCTCAATAATCGATTGTTACTAAATGCTTTTCTTGCCATTTGTAGGAATGACTGTGCTTGGTTTGTAATGACAAACATTAAATTGCTTGATAGTGGAAATCTTCCACAGATTTATGAAAAGGAAGAGATCGACCGATTCAAAGCGAATACAACATTTCAAATCATCTACAATGGGGAAAAAAGGAACAAACGAAACCAGTAGCAGAGCAAAAAGATTGATTTTTAATTGCAATTAGATTTGATATATTGAAGTTTACTTGTAATTTTCTTACAAGTTTCCTTGCTATATTTCTAGAAAGCACAATAGACTTATGCTAACTGTTTAGTCTGTAATAATATGTGCTGATAACATCATTTGTAGTACGGTAATGTTGAAAGTTTGATATGTTTCATTTCATCATCAAATTGCAATATTGTTGTTTTGCATGCAGTAAGATGCTGTTAAATTGCGTGTAATGATATCAAAATGATATGATGTTGTCTCAAAAGTTTTCCAACATGATAGAATATCAAAATGATATATGAAACTATCATTATTTAAAAATATTTTCTATTTTTTGCTGTCGATGAAATCTAAACATAAATTAGTACAATAACGGTTATAATAGCTTTAAACATTAAAAAATATAAATTATCTTATTCTCAAAAGCACAGTGCTATATGCAGATAGCGTAAATTGTCTGTTTAAATAATACTATCAACTAACAAAATGAAATAATGCATGCTAAACGTAAATAACCATCAACCACTATTATAATCAGCAGAAATTGATGAACAATGTTATAACCAAAGATAATACAGATGGCAACATAAACATTATGTAATATAACCATTATACATAATTATAACCATCCTACAGTATTATAGCAATACAAACGTATAACAAAAATCAAAATCGCCATATCACTGTCAAACATACAATATTATAAACAACATATAGAAACTAAGCAACATTAAAATAAAAAAAATTGCAGATAGCATTATTATATGACAAATAATAATACATCCACTAAACAAACACAGAAGCCAAAAGCAAATCAAACATAAATCAATCACTCAGACAACATTATTATATTAGTCATATAGTCAAACAATTTACATATATGAATTGCATAATAAAAGAAAAAAATGATAACTATATGTATCATTACAGTATAAAAATTGTTCATTGTGGAAAAAAACAGTATTAAAGATCAAGGTATAGAAGAAGCCTGACAGTTTCTTTTGTTGTGACCTGTAGAATTACATTGGCTACATTTATTTCTTTTATTTTGAGAATAGCCATAGCCACCACGTCTCTTTGTAGAAGGTATACTTGCTCCGCGAACTTCTTTAGGAGGCCTAATAATAACATCATTTTCAGCCATAACTGGCTTATCAAAATTCGTAATTGGATTAATGGCTTCAGCATATGATGATCGAAAAGCGTCAACAGTAAAGTAGTGCTCCACATAGTCGTAAGCTGATAACCTTGACTTATTAATATATTTGATTGCATGAGCACATGGAAATCCGGTAACTCCCATTGATTACAGCTACATAAATGATTTTCGAGATCAACAAAATGAGACTTAGGGGATTTTACTTCAAACAAAAAGTCTGAAGACTTGTAAACATCCCAACCAAAGCCAACATCGACTAACTTAGACAAGCGTTCCTCCATAACAGGACAAAGAGTCGTTGTCCACAAACGACATTCCTCCCTTCGCCTAGCCATTTGCTCCATAACTTTCACTTGAATACCATCCAAACAAGAAGTTATAGGCATTACTCTATCTTCCAAAATCCAAGAGTTGAAGCTTTCTGCAACATTTGAAGTATATTCAACATACCGCTTTCCTTGAAAAAACAAATCTGCCCAGTGATCAAAAGGTTTATCTTGTAGAAAATTTTCAACAGCCATACCCCCAATATTCTTAAATTTAGAAAGATATCGCTCAAAATCATACATATTAGAAGCTCTAGCACAAAGTTTGAATAACTCTACAACAGAAGAATCACCTTTAGCTGCCTTCACAACACTACCAATATTTTGTTCCATGTGAAGCAAGCAGTAGCTATGATATGAAGAGGGAAATACTTTAGGAACACCTAATATGAGACCCCAATGACGATCAAACATAAAAACTAGAGATCGGTCTTCATTTAGCATTTCTTTCAAATAGGAAAAAAACCAAGACCAGTTAGATTCGTTTTCATGTGAAACAATACCCATAGCAAGAGGAAAGAAACCTGCAAAATAATTAATTAATGACCTTTCAATACAAAGATACATGAGCCTCATTAAGCATCAGAAATATGATAGTAATGTCTGGCAAACACAATTGAATTAGACTCAAAATGATATATGAATATATCATATACTATATATTAGTCTTTTAGTACCTTACTGTCTAAACATTAATACTACAAACACTTCCAATGGAACCATTGATAAATAAAGCAAACAAATCTAGTGTAAGCATTGTTACATTAAAATTAGTTAATGTGCATAAAAATGATAGTTTCATGTATCATAGGTACAAAAATAACCAAGAAAAAGAAAACAAAAATAAAATTAAACTCGTACCTTGATTAGCATTTTTAGAAGTAGCAGCTAACAAAACTCCAGATCTTCCCTTCAAATGAGCAGCATCTAAAAATATTAATGGTCTGCAGTGTTTAAAACCAAGCAAGCAAGCACCAAAAGCAAGAAAAATTCTCTCAAACTGATTGGTTGAAGAATCAACATCCATAGACACATAACTACCAGGATTATACTGTTGCAATGCCTCCGAATACCAACGTAAATCATTATATGACATCGCATCATCCCCATATATCTCTTTCAATGCTAACTGTTTTCCGCTATAAGCATAATAGTATGATAGATTGAAATTATACTCTCTTCTAAATTCCGCAATGATATCCTTCGACTTCTTCATAGGAGCATCCCGAATTTGATCCAAAATCAAAGATTTAACAAATCTACTTGAAATAGTTACTTTATTAACATCTCTAAGACCCGCTCCACACGAATGATTAAAATTATAAGTTCTAATAAAAATTCGAGAGAGTAAGCCCGGATCCGAAGAAGCATTAACATAAAATTTGCAACCATCATTAATCCAAGAACAATTTACCGAAATTCTATCCGGAGCGTTTCTAACAAAAATCAAATCATAACCATATTTTATTTGATACGCCATTAAAAACTCCCTAAAATCCTCAGCTCCATTAAAACAAAAACCAAGAAAATCCGCAATATTTTTCTGAGAACCTTTCTTTAACATATCTTTCAAATAATGAGATGAATTGGCATGTGACTCGCAATTTGTTCCAGAATTACTACCAATCGAAGTGCTTTGTATACTTTCAGAACCCAAACCACATCCATTACTATCAGATTCCATAACACCAACATTCTCCTTAACCGTAAACTTAAAATATTGACTCTTCTTAAAAGTTAGAAGACATAAAATGCTAAGCAAGTCTGAATCAGTGTCGATAACTATAGTCTTATTCTTAAGAACATAAGAAATCTCAATAGAAAACCGATTAAGGTGTGGCCAAACATCACATATTTCACTTTTAACACCAAATAAAGAAGAGGCTGTGGTCAGACGAGTAGAATAACAATTCTCATTGTGTTCAAATATAACAAGCAAACTATTTGCTTCATTATTGATAGTATCAGAACTGCAAAAAAAATTCCAATTAAAATACTTAAACGAACAAAACAGTAACAGTAAATGTTAAATTTACATATCATAACAAAATAGAACCAATGTTGTCACTGGATTAAACAAGAATACATTAACTAAAAAACCGTATGATAAATAAACATATCACTGGCAAGATTATAGTCTAAATGTGAATACTGCAGTAATGCTATATAAACATAGCATAAAATAACAAACCACATATAATATTCACTAGAACGACGGAACATCATCAAACTATAAAACAATAAACATTGTTGAAGAAATGCAAAAATAAACATTAAAATCTTACTTCTCCATTGAAATAAATCCAAATTCGATATCGATTACTGGAAGAAGAACAAGCTGTATAACCTAGATGAGCAAAAAATCGATTATTAATCGACAACAATTATATGAAACGAAAAACAGAAATACTCGAAAGAAATTAAAGAAGCATACCTGAATTTACCTAATTGTTTGATGAAGATAGAAATCGTCAATAGAGATCTGTAGCAATGAAAAAAGATGAAAATCGATTGACAATGGAGAAATCGAATACAAAATTAGAGTGAGCGCCGTCTTGAATCGAGAAATCGGTGATGAAGAAGATCGCAACCAAATTAAGCAGAAGAAAAAATTTAAATGTTGCTGAGTCTTTTTCCTTGGAACGAAAGTTTAACGACCGCTTCCTTCAGACGGAAAAAAAAGAGCCGCATCCGTAGGCCCAAATAATTTGAATAAAATTTCCTTCAGCCCATTTTCCTGTCCATTTAATTAGGAACATATTATTAACAAATAGAAGATTGCCCTTAAATAACATTGAAAAAAAAACCATAAATGAATTAATGCTGGTAGCATATTTAAATATCATCATATTTTTTAATCTAAATGACTGCAATAAGGTTTAATGGTGGCCCTTTATTGATGGAAAGCTAATCATTTTAAAAAGGTGGTCACAGAAAATGAATTTTGATAGAAATTTACTGTTTACTTTTCCCATATTTCCTGAATTAAACCTGAAACTTCGAGACAAAGATTCTTTTAGCACTATTGCTAGCGCTATAGAAATTCCTCTTAAGTTGGGTGAGCCATCAACAACTGAATCTAGACTTAGTTGCGAGGAATCTTGTTGAAATCTGAGCAGATTCTGATCTCTTATATGAAGTCTATGTTAAACCAAACATATTGATTCATTGTCAAATAAGGGAACTATATTAGATCTATTACAAAAAAAAATATCTATGTATGCAGCACCTCATATGTACATTTGATGTTTGTATATATGAGGTGCTGCATACATAGATATTTTTTTTGTAATATATCTGATATGGTTCCCCTATTTGACAATGAATCAATATGTTTGGTTCTTATATGGCATCTTAAGACTTGTTTTAGTAGGAATCCATGTATGATGGAGAGAACATCACTCAAAAAATTAATTACTAATGGATTCCTCCTAAATGTGTGAAATACATTTGTTTTGGGCACTCTACCGATGCTAGTCAATCTAAAAAAATTTAGGAAGAAAATTTTTCACAAAAATCTGTTTTAAATTCAAGAATTATTTCATAAACAAATTTGCCGAAATTTATTGAAAATCTAATAGAAATCCTCTTTCCAAATCAAGAAGTTGAAAAGCCAATGATTTATTTAGTCGGATAAAATAATTGGATTTTCCAAAAATTGAAAATGCTACTAATCAAAAAAATCCAATCAGTATTCCGAAAAATCAAGATACTGCCATTTTAGGAAATATTCAATTCTTTGAAACATTTCAAAACGAAGCATCAACGAAGACTACACGAAGATATTATTGTAAATCATTTCGAAAATCTTGAAGAGAATGCTCAAATTCATGCAAATTCAATTCAAGAAAATATTACCATTGACGCCGATATTTATCAACAGAGAAATCAAGAAATCTCTACTAAATTCATGAATGTGCAGGGCAACGATCTCCAGTATCTAGATTCATATGAAATTCAAATATGTGCAGGGAATAATAATATACAGATCATAGCTCAACCACCATGTGCGAAGAGGCAAAATTTATTACAAACACTAATGCAAATTTAAATGAATTAGAAAAAATTTCCCCTGAAGTTGTCGATTTGGTTAACCAGGGCGTAAAGATAGCCAATACCATTGATCTTGAAAAACTTGTGAAAAGTTCTACTTTTTTGCTTGCCTCTTCATCTTCTCCCATGGACTGTAAAAAGAAAAAAGCCAAGAAAAAGAACATGCAGAACATTCTGGATAATAACAATACTAATGGTCATTTTTTTAGGACATATAAATTGTCAAGAATCCAAAATGGAAAGACCATCTCAAAGCTCATGATAAAATAGCAACTAAGAGGAGAAGGGTGAAATTGTTTAACAATACAGAGGCTGACTATTCGAGTTCTCCATGGGACATAAATTTATTATCTTTTAATCATATCTTTTCTATATATTTTTTATTAACAAAGATAATTCGTTGGAATGTTAGGGGTTTAAGCTCCCCTAAAAGAATTGGAATTTTCCGATCCTCTCTCTAATCAATGCCTAGTATTTTAGGGCTTGTTGAGCATAAATTAAACAATATTACCATTGCTAATTTTTATTAAAATATAATGAAAACTGGAGCTCTATTAATAACAATAATATGGGGGTAATGGCAAAATTCTTATTTTGTGGGATATCAATATTTGGAACTCGAATAATTATTTTTAGGATATGCAGTATATTCACTGTAAATTAATTAATAAAGGTGGGTTTCTTATTGACATTAATATCATATGTGCCACCAATTTTGTAACGACCCGCATTCTACATATCGGAGGAACATAGAATAATTATTTCATTCACATACGAAGTCGTATGGTCGTGTACCTTTGGGGAATGACTATTAGGTTCATTTCCCATGTTCACGATTTTTGCCGAATTTTAAATGACTTTTTACCCTAGCGAATTTTGTTTCGCCTATAACTTTTTATTGGTAAGGAGTTTTGACCTGAAATCACTTCCACAAGATTCAGATGATGGTTTACCTTTCCGTAGAGTGGTCACATTAATCAAACGGACTTACCGTTTGGGAGATATGGCTAAAATAAGGTTTGGAAGATGAAAAACATCATAATTGGGCTTAACGGGGTGATTAACAGCTAAGCCCATAATCCATTTCGGGATTAGGGTTATGGGGAGGCTGATAGGGTTTGGGTAATCAGTTTTATTCAGTTTTCCAGCTGCAACTAACCTCTCTTGAACCCTAGCAATGGCCTCCATCTTCTAAATTGCTCCCGAATCACTTTCTAATCACATATTAGCCAAATTTACACCAAATTAAAGCGGATTAGCGTAGAAACCAAGATAGAGCTATGGTAATACATTGGGATCCATGCTAAATCAGTTAGAGTTTCAGATCTGAAATTTATTTGTGGCTAAGGTGAGTGATTTGCACTTGTATTCACTAATTACGGCTAATTAGGGGTTATTGGTGATAATTAGCGAGATTATGCATTATAAAAATCCGGAAAAATATGTAGAAATTCTTAAATATTATTTTATGTCACTGGTAAAGAGTTGGGTTAATTTGGATTAAGTTTGCTAATCGTATGGTTAAACATGATTAAGGGGATTAAGGGGAAAAATCATGGTTTTGGGTATGTTTGATCCTAAATAACACATGTGATTGATGTTTTAATGTTTCTGATTGATTGCACATGTTACTATTACTATTTGGTATGCTTTGAGATTGCACAGGAATGTTAGAATGATCGAAAACGCCGTTGTATGGCGTAAACACTTGCTGGAAGGAAGTGCAGGAAATGGGATCGGATCGGGTCCCCGAACCCGCTCGTGAAGCACCTCACGACCCGCTCGTGCTCCACGTACCATGATCCACCCTACCTTATCCGAGCCGACCCACTCGCATCAGAGACCCCCGAACCGAGCCGCTTTGGCTCGACACCCCAAACCGGACCGTGAAACCCGACCCCGAACCGCTTGGTGACCACGAACTGACGTACCGCGAGTGGACTGTAATGAACCGAGAAGCACGACCCGAACCTGTGTGGCACCACGACCCGGGCTGGAGCATCACGACCCGACCCAGATGTGCATCACGAACCAAACCGAAGCTCCTACTCGAATTGAACGGAGATGGAACCGAGCCGGAGAAGACTGAAAACTCGAGATGCAAAAGAAGTCCAAATGAGAAGTTATTACTCAGGATCCAGATGGGAACCAACGAGTAACTTCAAGAGTTGGGCTTTTCTGCAGGATGTGTGCAAAAGGATTATCGACATCCATAACTTTGGTTCACCACTGAGAGACGGATTATGGGCTATGGATCAGTGCAGTGGGGTCGTCAGGACTCCAAAGGGCAAAGTGATCGTAGTATGGCTATTAGCCAGTGCAGTGGAATCGTCATGTCTCCAAAGGGGCAAAGTGGACATAGCAGAGGATTAGTGGTTGTGGATCCGTGCAATGGGGACATCATGACTCCCAAGGGCAAAGTGATCGCAACAAGGGATTGGGTGTGATCAAAGTGGTGGATATCGTACACGCACTGAGTGAGAGATGTGAGGTTGATTGCTATGTTTGATGTTTGTTATCACCATGACATGCACACTTCCACTTTACACCATATGTTAGTGTTACCTTAAAGTACTGTACATCTTGTTGTGCTAACTCTTTGGTTGCAGGTCCAGGTTCAGGTATGATTATTTATACCTGTTATTGTTTTGTTTTGCTGATATCGCTCATACCAGACTTTTGTCTGACCCAGAGTTTTATGTCTCTTCTTATTACTCTGGGTGCTCTTAAACGAGCAGACTAGAGACAGGTTAGGTGGTATGCACGAGTAGCTGTCCGAAGACGAGTATGAGGCTTCCACATACTATTTACATATATTCTCCCTGTGTTGTTGCTGGTCACTGATTGGGCATTAGTAATGTACCTTTTCTATCCTGCTTTAGAGACTGTATTTTGAAGTTGTAATAATAATGGTTTGGATCATAAGCTGTATTTTGGATTCCGTTGCTATGATGGTTTAGTTTTCAGCTTATGCACTGTCTCGCCTGTTTTATGTCAATTATGTTATTATTATATTTTATTTCATGCGCTGTGAGATATACTACAGGTTCTTTGATGATTCATCGTTTCAAATTCCTTTCTTTTGACAACTGTCCTGTGCTAGTTGGACATTAGCAAGCACATTTCAAGGGAAATGTCGACTGGTGCGGATGGGCTGTCACACTTGGTATCAGAGCCTAGGTTGCGTAGTTTAATCTAGGGGAAGACATCAGGGAGAGATATTATACGTATATGAGAGAGCGTATTTGTGATATTTTGGTTTTCAAAAACTATATATATATATATATATATTAGTATATCTAAGGATGAAGTCGCACTGCACTGACACCACTATGAAGATGGTTAATAGTTTTCTCTTTATGGACTAAACGATGAGACGATATACGAGGAGTACGGGTTCAGGGGCCAATGATAGGAATGACCCTGATATGAGGACAATGTTTACTACCTTCATGCGAGAGATGCTTAGGGATGTTCAGGGAGCAGTTCCTAATGCTGCTAACGGTGGTGGTGCAGCGGTGCAGGCGCCTAGAGCCGATTTCGCCAAGCTTAACAAGGATTGTATTAACCTTGGTGGGAATCCGTTACATGGAACGGAATCGACTACGGATGTTAAAGATTGGGTTGATAGTTGTGAGCGCATGTTCGAGGATTTGGGAATCGATGAAGCAATGAAAAGAAAGTTAGCATCACATCAACTTCAAGGATGGTCTATGAATTGGTGGGATGCTGTTAAAGCAGCTACTCCTGAGGATCAAGTTACTTGGAATAAGTTTAAGACCCGTTTCAGTGATACGTTTATCCTAGCTGCTCAGAAATCAGAATTGTTTAGGAAGTTTTTGGAAATTAAGAAGAATTGTAGGCAATGTCGGAATATATTGCTGAATTTGATACTCTATCGAAGTATGGATTACTCTTATCGATACTGCCAAGAAGAAGAACGAGAAGTTCATAACCAGCTTAGATGAGTACTTGGGGGAAAGTCTTATAAACCACATTGACAAGACCTTCGAATCTATAGTGGGAAAGGCGTTGAGTTTGGAGAGCCTTTACCCTAAGTCGAAGACCGAGGTTGTTATTACATCTGCAGAGGAGCCAAAGCCGCAGGCAAGCGGTGAGGGAAAGAATAATTCCCAGAATACGAGGAAATAGAATCAGACCAAGGATGGTCAGAAGAAGAATAAGAATGATGTTGAGTACTATAGATGTGGCAAGAAGGGCCACTATGCCAAAGATTATCGAGAATAGCCAGTGGACAGGAAGTGCTTCAATTGTGGCCAAATGGGACATCTCAAGGAAAAATGTCCACAACCTCCTAAAGAGAAGCAGATTGTGTAAGCATATGCTATCAACGTTATTCCTTCTTCGTCGAATGCCCCAACTGCAATGGAGAACGGGAAGGATGTCATTATCCAAGGTATGCTTTCTATTTATGATGTTCCTGTTCGAGTATTGTTTGATACCTGGGATTCTCATTCCTTCTTATCTTGTGACCCAGTAGATAGGCTAGAACTGGAACCCAAGATAGTCTATAGACCTTTAGTTGTGACGAACCCGATCGGTGGTTCGACTAGCCTTAGTATGATTTGTCATAATTTGGTCTTATCGAGTCATGGATGCATGTTTGCTTGTGATTGCGTTGTTTTGGGCTTTACTGTGTTTGGCATTGTTTTGGGAGTCGATTGGCTCCAAAGGTATGGGGCGGTGGTGGACTGTGAGGGGTCTTCGGTGACCATTAGAATGGATGATGGGCGGAGGGTACTGTTTGGTTGCCTACCCAGTGAAGGAGTGATGGCTAGTTCTCTAAATTCCCTTGACATCCCGCATGGTGAGTTGTCAGATATGCCTATTGCTGGCGAGTATCTGGAAATCTTCGAGGAAGTGACTAGACTTCCACCACACCGAGAGATTGAGTTTCGGATTGATTTAGTAAAAGATGCCAGACCTATAGTGATGCCACTTCGTCGTATGGCGCCAAGGGGGAAGCGAGAACTCGAGGTGCAAGTGGGTGATCTTTTGAAGAAGGGATTTATCCGAAGGAGTGTTTCCGAGTGGGGAGAAACAGTTGTATTTTCCACTAAGGCCGATGTTTCACTTCGCTTATGTGTAGACTACCGCGAGTTGAACAAGGTGACTAGGAAGAATAAGTATCCTCTTCCATAGATAGATGATTTGTTTGATCAGTTAAATGGGCAAGAGTGTTTTCCCAGTTGGATCTCACGATAGGTTTTCATCAGCTCCGAGTAGTAGTTGAGAGTATACCTAAAATGGAAATTCGGACACCGTCTAGATTCTATGAGTGGTTGGTGATGCCATTCGGGTTGACCAATGCACTAACATATTTTGTAGATCTTATTAATAGGGTATTCAGGGATCAATTGAATAAGTTTGTTCTTGTGTTCGTGGACGATATCTTGTTTTACTCGAGGACAGAGGAAGGACACGAGGAACATTTGAGGACAGTGATGGAGGTGTTGAGGAAACACTGATTGAAAGCAAAATTTTCAAAGTGTCACTTCTGGAGGAGGGAAGTGAGACTCTTGGTCCATGTTGTTTCAGAGAAAGGCATTGCTGTGGATCCTGAGAAAGTGGCTATAGTGAAAGATTGGTCTACGCCAAAGAATGCAACAGATGTAAGAAGTTTCTTGGGGTTAGCTGGATATTATCGTAAGTTTATCCATAACTTCTCCAAGATAGCGACACCATTAACTAGGTTGACCGAGAAGAATCAAGCTTTCGTCTGGGATGAAAGGTGTGAGAATTCATTTAAAAGCCTAAGGGAAAAATTAACGTGCACACCAGTGTTAGTTATTCCTAAAGGGGACGAAGAGATGACGGTATACATGGATGCCTGTGGTACCGGACTAGGTGTTGTACTGATGCATGGAGGTAGGGTTGTATCTTATGCTAGTCGGCAGCTGAAACCACATGAGAAAAGATATCCTACCCATGATTTGGAATTATCAACGATCGTGTTCGCGTTAAAGATGTGGAGACACTATATCTTGGGAGAAATATTCGAGTTGTTTACTGATCATAAGTCATTAAAGTATCTTTTCTCTCAGAGGAATTTAAATCTTCGTTAATAGAGATGGTTTGAGTTCTTAGCTTCATACGATTTCAATATCACATACACACCCGGGAAAGGCAACGCGGTAGCTGATGCATTAAGTAGGAGACATGCCCATTTGGGGGATATGTTTCTGGAATGGAAGCAACTGGAGTATATCGCAGGATATGATTTCAGACCTAAGTATGAATTGGATCTAGAGATGTTAGCAAGTTTGACGATCAGACCGACTTTAATTCAGCGAATTGGTTCCAGTCAGAGGACGATCCTAATCTATTGGAAATCATATCCAAGGTAGAGATGGGTATCGACGGTGAGAGAATGAACAAGTATGGTCTCGATCGAGAAGGATGGTTTCGAAAGAATGGGAGACTAGTTGTACCTAATGTTAATGGATTGTGAGATGAAGTTCTTAGAGAGTGTCATAATTCAAAATTGACTATACACCCCGGTAGTAACAAAATGTACCGAGACATGAAGCAGACCTACTACTGGGATGGGATGAAGAGAGACATTGGGAAGTTTATATCTAAGTGCATGAACTTCCAGCTAGTTAAAGCTAAGCAAAAGAAGCCTAGTGGTTTGTTACAACCATTGGAAATTCCCGAATGGAAATGGGAACAAATCTCGATGGATTTCATCGATGGTTTACCAAGGACTAGATCAGGTCATGTTAGTATTCGGGTAATTTTGGATCGATTGACCAAAAGTGCAAGGTTTATACCGGTCAAGTCGAGTAGAACGACAGCTAAATTAGCAGAACTGTATATGAAGTGGATAGTGAGATTTCATGGAGTACCCAAAGGTATCAAGAGTGACCAAGATCCATTATTTACTAGTGGGTTTTGGAAGAGCTTATAAGAGACTTTAGGGTCAGAATTGCATTTTAGTACTGCGTACCATCCCCAAGCCGGCGGTCAAACAGAGAAGGTGAATTGTGTATTAGAGGATCTCCTGAGAGCTTGTATATTGAATTTTGGAGGTTCATGGGATGACCATTTGCATCTGGTTGGGTTCGCGTATAATAATAGTTATTAGTCCAGTATTGGTATGGCTCGATTTGAAGCTTTGTACGGAAGATCGTGCAACTCACCATTATGTTGGTTGGAAACCAGTGAGAAATTTGTGCTTGGGCCAGATGTAATAAGAGAAACATTAGATAAGATCAAGGTTATTCAACAACGAATGAAGGCTGCCCAAGATACACAGAAGAGTTATGCTGATAAAAGGCGAAGAGAATTTGTAATGACCCAGGATTTTGGCAACTTTGGTTATCCGATATACAACACATATCGAACATCCAAGGGTCGAAAATACTGGTCATTAATGAAAGAAATTAGAGGGTGAGAAAAGATAAGATAGAAACTTAGAATAGAAGAAGAAGAAGAACACAATATCAGAGTAACACGAATCTCACAGCGGAACGAATAAATATATTTCATAACATAACTTTGAAATACAAATCTGTACTTGAATATACATATCATTTATCAAAGTACAACACTTACAGCACAGCGGAAATAACTATAGCTATATAATCCTAAGGCTTCCTACTCCAAGCTCTTCCAGTATATCTGAAAAATCCCGACTACTTGACTGCCCGTACAAATTTAGGCACCCAAGAGTTTAGGGAAAACAACAAAATAAACTCCGGGTCAGTCATGGGACTGGTATGAGTAAAACAGTTTAAAACAGTTCAAGCAGATAATCGATATCTCATAAGACCACGCCATATAACGGAACGGGTTTTTCCCTTATGAGAATCAAAATTAGCTTTATATCAAAAACCTTTTGATATTATAATAATGTCTATTAACCACAATATAATAATCATCTAGCAGAAACGCTTTCATCTCACGTTCTACATATATAGTATACAATCAAAATCGCAAGCACGTATTGGGTAATGGATTTCCAACTATGACAAGGTATGGAACCACCTTTCGCTAGTGTACCTCTAGAGAGGAATACACTGGGTTCAACAAGAACATCTTGCAACCCGGCCACACATGACCGACCACTCATTTCGCTTGAGTGTATCGAATGTATATCACCAACGGTTGGGATCAGCAACCGTTTCCCGAATGGGACAGCATCAACAATAGATTTTTGGAAATTAATGAAACTCTAGATCAGGTGATTATACACCCTACTTCGGTGCGACCGACTTAGCCATGCTGCCTGCCCGATTTCTGTCATTTACCGGATGTGAGGCTAGAAGCTACGCTTTATCATCACACCAGATTCACTTTGAATGCCACATCGTCAAATCCATCAAATCACCGATTGACGTCCTCAACCATACATTATGTGTTAGCTAAATAAAGTTTCCTTCTCCGCTTCCACTCTTGGTACGGTTGGGGAAATCAATATACGTGATCGTCTGGAAATACTCTGTCAAACATCCGTCCATACAAGTCATCCAGGAACAGGATGAACCGAAGGCACTATTCTGTAAACAGGATAGCCCTTGCATAACTCCGCCTTCAATTTCCTTTGGCATATATGATTCGCAACGCTTATGCCAATACAGAGTGGTTCTTTGGATAATAATCCAACCGGTATCTCCATATTAACAACGTTAAAATGGTCAAAACTTCGATAGTTTGTGATTTAACTATCGAATAAAAACAATTGTGCAAACAACGATATTATTTCCAAATGGAAATTATATCGATCAAACATCATTTAACATTTATATCCTTAGTTCATTTTTCATCTCCTATTTCCCTATATTCAATATTTCTTATTTTCTAAATCTAGAAAATATACGTTATTAACAATGGAAAACATTTTCATTTCTTGTTTTCTTTATTAGAAAACATTTCTGGTTTCTTATTTGGAAAACATTTCCAAAACTTCTTCATTGGACTTAGACAGATGTTTAAACAAACTATCGCGATGCCAACTCAAACCATTTCCTTTAATTACTAAATTCACTTAACCATCCCTTACTATCGAACCTTAACCATTCCTTAGTTAAAAATGAAGTCAATCAAGTTGGGGTAATACTACCTCTCAGACCTTAACTGAACAACGTTTCTAACCTTGAAATAGACAATGTTCACCCTTCTAATTCTTTAACAAATTTCCTTACGTAACTCTCTTTCAAATCTTTTCTATTCGATAATTCTTTCCTTCAATAAGGTATATTCGATAACTCTATTTAATTTATTCTATTCACTTAACTCTTTTGATTTAACTCTAACTCTATTCACTTAACTCCTATCGAATAAACTATATTCGATAACTCTTTTAATTCTATTTGAATAAACTATATATTCGATTAACTCATTTTACTCTATTCGAATAAACTATATTCGATTAACTCCTTTATTCTATTCGAATAAACTATATTTGATTAACTCCTTTACTCTATTCGAATAAACTATATATTTGATTAACTCCTTTACTCTATTCGAATAAACTATACATTCGATTAAATCCTTTCGAATAACTAATTCGATAACTCCTTTCGATTAAACTATAATCGATAATTCCTTTCGAATAACTAATTCAATAACTCTTATGTGTTTAACTCTATTCGAATAAATTAAATTCGATTAACTCCATTTGAATAACTTCTAGTTCGATTTAACTCTATCGATTTAGTCTAATTGGTTTAACTCTAAATGATAAACTCTAACTGGTTAACCCTACGGTTTAACCTAACTGATTTACTCTAACTGGTTAACCCTACGGTTTAACCTAACTGATTTACTCTAACCAATTAACTCTAACTGGTTAACCCTAACTGATTTGCTCTGTTTGATTAACTGTAATCAATTAATTTTATTCGATGAATTTTGATCGAATTACTCCTTTTGGCTAAACTATATTCGAATGCCTCCTTTTAACTTTATTCGATAACTTCCTTTATTCTATTCGAATAAATAATTCGATTAACTCCTTTTTGAATAAACTATTCATTTATAAAGATTTACTTTTAGTAACGGTTCTTCACTTTACAAAAGATTTCCTTTTATTCTAACTTATCCTTTGATTTTATAAATATTTCTTTTATAAAAATCCTTTTTCTTTTCTATATAAAATCCATCGATTTTATATAAATAATTCATTTTCAAAATACACTTTGAAAATCCCCTTTCCCATATCCAGTATTTCTTATGGTATTTAACATACCATATAACAACGGTAAATATCGTCCAAACACACATAATCAACAACAGATTATATATCACAATATATGAATCACAGTAAAATAAATGTTGAGGAATCCAGTTGGATTCCTCCAACCTGTTTCCCTGCATCACAAATGTTAAACAATATAGATAACATCACTTTCAGTTCCATATGATATATTCTGTTAAACAGAATCAATATAGAAATTCAACTAACTGACTAGCAGTTCAATCAAACAATCAACTCACAGTAAATCAGACAATTTCTAACAGTTCTAAAAATACAACATGAAATTATAAACTGTTTAGAGTTGGTGAGATTTACTCACTTTGGCAGTTCATCGTTAAAGAACGATAAACTGTTATTTGTTTTGAATCAAACAGTTTATTTCGCCATAAATTCAAACGATCTCCAATCCACTTCCAGTCAGCTTCATTGTGAAGCTCTCGTCCATACGGTCCCAACGCCACTTACGGTTTGAAATTCTGTTAAGTAACGAGCAAGATATGATCATTCAAGTAATTACACTATTCAAATTTTAAATTAAACTAAACTAAAAGGGTATTGGGCCTTAACTTTTTAGTAGCTGGCCCATCTAGAAAAAACCCAAACCCACCACTTAAAACCCGTCCGATTTCCCTTCTTCCCCAATCGGTTTTCCATGCTGCTCCTCAGAATGCCATAGCCGAACTTCAAGCTCCCTTCTCCCCCACGTTTCCAAATGAAATCCACTCAACCTTCTACCATTTCACTCCTTATCAAAAACTCCATCAACTCCTACCCTCCACTTCAAATTCGAACCTACTTCCCAACCCTCGACTTCAACATTTCCGTCGAGCCACACAGTAAACGCACGACACAAATCGTGACTGAAACCCACAAAATCTTCACAATAGATGCAGACAACCACCAGTAACCCAAATCTAATATCAAAAACACAATTTGATGCTTGGATTTCAACTAGGATCGAACCCTAGTTTACTGTGTGTTTTCGATCATCAGGGAAAACCCGTCGCACCTTCCAAAGAGGGTACCAAATCGAAGTGAATCCTACAGGGAATTCAAAGATGTTTGAATGGCGATTTATAGGATTTTACTCCTATTTTATTTGAATTAAATGAAGATGGAAATTTTACTGGAAGAACAAAATGACTTGCGACGGAAAAATAATCTGAGGAATGAAAATGTCTAGGGTTTAGAAATATTAGGATATTATATAGGATATTTTTAATAATTTAATATTCGATTATTTTATTAAATTATAAGCAAACGCTATTTTCCTGTGTCCTCTAAAATCCTTGCAATCACATACGACACCTAAAAATCATGAAAATTGACATGCAGCTAGAGTTCGACATTACGGTCCCAACGAAACTGGTTTCGTCGAATTCCGACTTCGTATGCTCACACAGTGTATTTTTAACCGTCAAAATACTAACTGTTTTTCACTCTAAAAATCCGTACGGCCACACAGTGACTCTAAAAATCAAGAAACTTGACATCTAACAATAATTTGTTGTTGCGGATCCAACAAAACTACTTTCGTCGAATTCCGACTTCGTTTGCAAAACCGACTATTTTTAAAGCTTTGGATGACCCATTTTAATACATAAATATATTTTAAATAATTAAATTAAATATATATAAATTTATATTATCGTATATGTCCACAGTGGAATACCATACAGCTCTAGAATATTCCTATATGAATTTCTAACTCGATATTCACTTCTGGGTCAACCCGATATTCAATTTATATTGAAATTCCTTTTTAAAATATAAATAATTCCTTTATAGATTATAAAGGAATTCCACAATGACTTTTCTGAAATTTGATTTGGACGTAAATCAAAATCTACACGACGAAATCCCGATTTTTCTCTTCCACTAGAAAAATATACTCCACCAGCTCCACACGTTTCTTGTTTCATAGAAATCCGGCTTAAAACGAATCCTGTACATTCAGTTGAAGTTCGAATCGCCAATTTACGAACTGCAGCGCCATTTCGAGCTCTTTTATAATTATATTATAAACTATACGTTCAACTGTCGACGATTGAATATATTCGTTATTCTAATTCAATTCTAAACCGAGTTAAATATCACCAATGATCCTGTTCACACCATATCGCCATTTCAGCCAATTCTGATTATTTCAGAATTAAATATATTATTTAATTTATTATTTTAATTAAATATTTACCATTATTTAATTCCACGACCACTAAATCCTTTTTATCACCTTTTAAATAATTAAATAAATTAATTATTATACCGCCGAAAATGCGGGTCATTACATTCTTCCCCACTTAAAATAATTTCGTCCTCGAAATTGCTAAGGTAGAGAACGACCCTATTAACTGTTTATAACTTATTTGTTCACTTCTTAACTTCAGTTTCCAACTGAACCAATTTAATTTCAATTAAAGTATTAATTAATTCTGACTAACAAAAATTTTCAAAAATCCTGAAAATTTTCTAACACCTTAACTTTTTTGAAAAATTTCGCCAGCTCCTCCTTTGTACTGGTCAATACGTCAAACTCCAACTCGCCTCTCTGGGCCATCTCCATCCCAAAAGAAAGTCAAACAGCCAAGCGGCTTGCCAATTCGGCTTATCAACATCTCAAACCCAAATGTAATATAAACTGGTACCTTTTTGTCGGGCATATCAATATATCCTTTACATCTGCTGTTAATTCAGCATATACCAATGTCATCCCAATCAAATTCCAATCTGCTTTTATCCACAACACAACCATTCGCTTATTTCCGAGCCAAATATCATTTCAACTCGAGTTTCTTCTCGATTCCCAACTCTTAACTTGATTATCATATTACACTTCAAATTTGAATCTCACCATCCAGTTTGTCTTGATATCATTCTAATTCAATCGTAGTTACCACTTTACTGGCTTTACTTTAATTCAATTTTGCTTTCACAAATTTCTGTTAAATTTGTTTTTAATTCAAACAGTCTTTCCCTGGGAGTTTTATTTTTTAAACAGTTTACTCTTTTCAAAAATCAAATTTTCCTTTTGAACATGTCACTGAGCCCTTAATTAATATTTCATTAGTGAAATCACTTCTCTATTTCTTTATCAATATTTGTTAACCAAATATTTTCAATAACCATATTGGCCTTTTATGTTATTTGGAAAACATTTCCGAATATCGCCTTCCTTTATTTTCTAAACTTTTTAGAAAATATATGTTATTTATAATTGGAAAATATTCCAATTACTTATCTCTTTTCCGATCTCATTTATTTCTATACTTAAGAAATATTCTTTATTATATTTCCAAGCTTACACTTAATTGGGTTAAAACGGATGTTGTGTAAAACATCGTTATGACAAACCAAATACTATATTCAACTAACTCTTATTCAACATTGATCTTCGAGCCTGAAATCTTACTATTTATTTGTTAATAATGAAATCAATCAAGTTGGGGTATAACTACCTCTCAGACCTTGACTGAATAACATTTATAACGTCAAAACAGATATGACTACTTACTCGAATAATCAATACCATACAACTACTTATTCACTTTTAAACACGTATACGCTTCCTCTTTCAATTCTTACTAGATTTTATTCTCAGTCTTCCTTTTTGATTTTACTATTCTATTTCTAAGTTCGTTTCCTTATCGACTTCTATATATATATCGATACATTGATTTCTAACTATCAAATTATCTTAAAAATATTCTAACTCCTTAAATTCCCGGAAAAATTCGCCATAACCTCCTTTGTACTAGGAGCATCGGGATATTTCAAATAGCCTCCCATGGCCCTCACCAATCCAAAAGAAAAAGAAAAAGCCAAGCGGCTAGCCGATACGGCGCATAAAATCTCATATATGAATTAAATACATACCTTTCCGTCGAGCATTCTATTTATATACCTTCATACCTTATCCATACCTATCTCATGTATATTTATACTTGCCCAATCTATTTTAACTATACCTGATCGTTTTAACTCAATTCGTTAATTAATTTGTTAATTAACTCTTTAGTTAATTTCACTTTTATATTTGAACATGACATGTTGAAATATATTTTAACTTGCTTATTAACTAATTTGAATCCAAATTTCAAATTTAAGTTCTATATTCGATTTCGAATATCCACTTACAAACCCAATTCACCTGTCAAAGTTCAAATTCAAATTCAAAACTCGATTAACTAATTCCTCTTCGACTTAGTTAATTCTATTCAATTTCTATTCAAATTTTATATCACTTCTATTATTCAAATCTATATATCAAATTCTATTATTCAAATTCTATATATCAAATTCTATATTATAAATCCCATTTGAAATTCAACACAACTCGTCTTTCCCAAAACAAATTCAAAACAGTATCTCTGGTAGTAATTCGTCACTTACAACTCGAAAATGAATACTGATGATGCAGCTGTCATCATCTGAATATATTTTCCAGCGATCGAAGTGAGTTTAATACTATAAAACCATTTCTAAACATTTCCATTTTGAAATTCATTTTAAAATATAATTCACACTGCTTGTAAAACAATTTAAAATCTCCCAGGATCTTAAATTTTCCTTATTTTTAATCCAAATCCATTTACAAACACTTATCCAATTCTCTAGAGTTTTAATTCAATTTCTGGTTTACATTTCAGATTTAACTTATCTGATTTCACGTATTTCACTTATATGAATTCTGATGGGTTATTTACATAACCATTTACTTTATAATCTTACTCGATTATAATAACAACCAATATATCCACTATATTATAATTTTGATATATATATCTTCTCGATATCAAGATATACCTTGGGTAAACTTATTTTAATTTACCCTCCTTTCAAAACATATCGTGCTGACCCATCGTATTCAAGTGTTTATAAACTCCTACCGATACAGTGGATCAAACTGATCGACCAGAACACATAAACAACTCAACCAATGAATCTCCACAATATAAAACCATTTTTATATCAATAACAAATACGTTCACTCGTATATATACACTCAACTCAATCTAGGGTATTACTAACCCTATCTCTACCGAGTCACGCCACAGAGCCAAGGTAATTCACTTAACCTTATGCTCTGATACCAACTGTAATGATCCGGGATTTTGGCGACTTTGGTTATCCGATATACGACACATATCGAACATCCAAGGGTCGAAAATACCGGTCATTAATGAAAGAAATTAGAGGGTGAGAAAAGATAAGATAGAAACTTAGAATAGAAGAAGAAGAAGAACACAATATCAGAGTAACACGAATCTCACAGCGGAACGAATAAATATATTTCATAACATAACTTTGAAATACAAATCTGTACTTGAATATACATATCATTTATCAAAGTACAACACTTACAACATAGCGGAAATAACTATAGCTATATAATCCTGAAGCCTCCTGCTCCAAGCTCTTCCAGTATATCTGAAAAATCCCGACTATTTGACTGCCCGTACAAATTTAGGCACCCAAGAGTTTAGCGAAAACAACAAAATAAACTCCGGGTCAGTCATGGGACTGGTATGAGTAAAATAGTTTAAAACAGTTCAAGCTGGTAATCGATATCTCATAAGACCACGCCGTATAACGAAACGGGTTTTTCCCTTATGAGAATCCAAATGAGCTTTATATCAAAAACCTTTTGATATTATAATAATGTCTATCAACCACAATATAATAATCATCTAGCAGAAACGCTTTCATCTCACGTTCTACATATATAGTATACAATCAAAATCGCAAGCACGTATTGGGTAATAGATTTCCAACTATGACAAGGTATGGAACCACCTTTCGCTAGTGTACCTCTAGAGAGGAATACACCGGGTTCAACAAGAACATCTTGCAACCCGGCCACACATGACCGACCACTCATTTCGCTTGAGTGTATCGAATGTATATCACTAACGGTTGGGATCAGCAACCGTTTCCTGAATGGGACAGCATCAACAATAGATTTTTGGAAATTAATGAAACTCTAGATCAGGTGATTATACACCCTACTTCGGTGCGACCGACTTAGCCATGCTGCCTGCCCGATTTCTCTCATTTACCGGATGTGAGGCTAGAAGCTACGCTTTATCATCACACCAGATTCACTTTGAATGCCACATTGTCAAATCCATCAAATCACCGATTGACGTCCTCAACCATACATTATGTGTTAGCTAAAAGAAGTTTCCTTCTCTGCTTCCACTCTTGGTACGGTTGGAGAAATTAATATACGTGATCGTCTGGAAATACTCTGTCAGACATCCGTCCATACAAGTCATCCAGGAACAGGATGAACCGAAGGCACTATTCTGTAAACAGGATAGCCCTTGCATAACTCCGCCTTCAATTTCCTTTGGCATATATGATTCGCAACGCTTATGCCAATACAGAGTGGTTCTTTGGATAATAATCCAACCAGTCTCTCCATATTAACAACGTTAAAATGGTCAAAACTTCGATAGTCTGTGATTTAACTATCGAATAAAAACAAGTGTGCAAACAACGATATTATTTCCAAATGGAAATTATATCGATCAAACATCATTTAACATTTATATCCTTATTTCATTTTTCATCTCATGTTTCCCTATATTCAATATTTCTTATTTTCTAAATTTGGAAAATATACGTTATTAACAATGGAAAACATTTCCATTTCTTGTTTTCTTTATTAGAAAACATTTCTGGTTTCTTATTTGGAAAACATTTCCAAAGCTTCTTCATTGGACTTAGACAGATGTTTAAACAAACCATCACGATGCCAACTCAAATCATTTCCTTTAATTACTAAATTCACTTAACCATCCCTTACTATCGAACCTTAACCATTCCTTAGTTAAAAATGAAGTCAATCAAGTTGGGGTAATACTACCTCTCAGACCTTAACTGAACAACATTTCTAACCTTGAAATAGACAAAGTTCACCCTTCTAATTCTTTAAAAAATTTCCTTATGTAACTCTCTTTCAAATATTTTCTATTCGATAATTCTTTCCTTCGATAAGGTATATTCGATAACTCTATTTAATTTATTGTATTCACTTAACTCTTTTGATTTAACTCTAACTCTATTCACTTAACTCCTATCGAATAAACTATATTTGATAACTCTTTTAATTCTATTTGAATAAACTATATATTCGATTAACTCATTTTACTCTATTCGAATAAACTATATTCGATTAACTCCTTTATTCTATTCGAATAAACTATATTCGATTAACTCCTTTACTCTATTCGAATAAACTATATATTCGATTAACTCCTTTACTCTATTCGAATAAACTATACATTCGATTAACTCCTTTCGAATAACTAATTCGATAACTCCTTTCGATTAAACTATAATCGATAATTCCTTTCGAATAACTAATTCAATAACTCTTATGTGTTTAACTCTATTCGAACAAACTAAATTCGATTAACTCCATTTGAATAACTTCTAGTTCGATTTAACTCTATCAATTTAGTCTAATTGGTTTAACTCTAACTGATAAACTCTAACTGGTTAACCCTACGGTTTAACATAACTGATTTACTCTAACTGGTTAACCCTACGGTTTAACCTAACTGATTTACTCTAACCAATTAACTCTATCTGGTTAACCCTAACTGATTTACTCTGTTTGATTAACTCTAATCAATTAATTCTATTCGATGAATTTTGATCGAATTACTCCTTTTGGCTAACCTATATTCGAATGCCTCCTTTTAACTTTATTCGATAACTTCCTTTATTCTATTCGAATAACTAATTCGATTAACTCCTTTTTGAATAAACTATTCATTTATAAAGATTTACTTTTAGTAACGGTTATTCACTTTACAAATGATTTCCTTTTATTCTAACTTATCCTTTGATTTTATAAATATTTCTTTTATAAAAATCCTTTTCCTTTTCTATATAAAATCCATCGATTTTATATAAATAATTCATTTTCAAAATACACTTTGAAAATCCCCTTTCCCATATCCAGTATTTCTTATGGTATTTAACATACCATATAACAACGATAAATATCGTCCAAACACACATAATCAACAACAGATCATATATCACAATATATGAATCACAGTAAAATAAATGTTGAGGAATCCAGTTGGATTCCTCCAACCTGTTTCCCTGCATCACAAATGTTAAACAATATAGATAACATCACTTTCAGTTCCATATGATATATTCTATTAAACAGAATCAATATAGAAATTCAACTAACTGACTAGCAGTTCAATCAAACAATCAACACACAGTAAATCAGACAATTTCTAACAGTTCTAAAAATACAACATGAAATTATAAACTATTTAGAGTTGGTGAGATTTACTCACTTTGGCAGTTCATCGTTAAAGAACGATAAATTGTTATTTGATATGAATCAAACAGTTTATTTTGCCATAAATTCAAACGATCTCCAATCCACTTCCAGTCAGCTTCATTGTGAAGCTCTCATCCATACGGTCCTAACGCAACTTACAGTTTGAATTTCTGATAAGTAACGAGCAAGATATGATCATTCAAGTAATTATACTATTCAAATTTTAAATTAAACTAAACTAAAAGGGTATTGGGCCTTAACTTTTTAGTAGCTGGCCCATCTAGAAAAAAACCCAAACCCACCACTTAAAACCCGTCCGATTTCCCTTCTTCCCCAATCGGTTTTCCACGCTGCTCCTCAGAATGCCATAGCCGAACTTCAAGCTCCCTTCTCCCCCACGTTTCCAAATGAAATCCACTCAACCTTCTACCATTTCACTCCTTATCAAAAACTCCATCAACTCCTACCCTCCACTTCAAATTCGAACCTACTTCCCAACCCTCGACTTCAACATTTCCGTCGAGCCACACAGTAAACGCACGACACAAATCGTGACTGAAACCCACAAAATCTTTACAATGGAGGCAGACAACCACCAGTAACCCAAATCTAATATCAAAAACACAATTTGATGCTTGGATTTCAACTAGGATCGAACCCTAGTTTACTGTGTGTTTTCGATCATCAGGGAAAACCCGTCGCACCGTCCAAAGAGGGTTCCAAATCGAAGTGAATCCCACAGGGAATTCAAAGATGTTTGAATGGCGATTTATAGGATTTTACTCCTATTTTATTTGAATTAAATGAAGATGGAAATTTTACTAGAAGAACAAAATGACTTGCGGCGGAAAAATAATCTGAGGAATGAAAATGTCTAGGGTTTAGAAATATTAGGATATTATATAGGATATTTTTAATAATTTAATATTCGATTATTTTATTAAATTATAAGCAAACGCTATTTTCCTGTGTCCTCTAAAATCCTTGCGATCACATACGACACCTAAAAATCATGAAAATTGACATGCAGCTAGAGTTCGACATAACGGTCCCAACGAAACTGGTTTCGTCGAATTCCGACTTCGTATGCTCACACAGTGTATTTTTAACCGTCAAAATACTGACTGTTTTTCACTCTAAAAATCCGTACGGCCACACAGTGACTCTAAAAATCAAGAAACTTGACATCTAACAATAATTTGTTGTTGCGGATCTAACAAAACTACTTTCGTCGAATTCCGACTTCGTTTGCAAAACCGACTATTTTTAAAGCTTTGGATGACCCATTTTAATACATAAATATATTTTAAATAATTAAATTAAATGAATATAAATTTATATTATCGTATATATCCACAGTGGAATACCATACAGCTCTAGAATATTCCTATATGAATTTCTAACTCGATATTCACTTCTGGGTCAACCCGATATTCGATTTATATTGAAATTCCTTTTTAAAATATAAATAATTCCTTTATAAATTATAAAGGAATTCCACAGCGACTTTTCTGAAATTTGATTTGGACGTAAATCAAAATCTACATGACCAAATCCCGATTTTTCTCTTCCACTAGAAAAATATACTCCACCATCTCCACACGTTTCATATTTCACAGAAATCCGGCTTAAAACGAATCCTGTACATTCAGTTGAAGTTCGAATCGCCAATTTACGAACTGCAGCGCCATTTCGAGCTCTTTTATAATTATATTATAAACTATACGTTCAACTGTCGATGATTGAATATATTCGTTATTCTAATTCAATTCTAAACTGAATTAAATATCACCGATGATCCAGTTCACACCATATCGCCATTTAAGCCAATTCTGATTATTTCAGAATTAAATATATTATTTAATTTATTATTTTAATTAAATATTTACCATTATTTAATTCCACGACCATTAAATCCTTTTTATCACCTTTTAAATAATTAAATAAATTAATTATTATACCGCCGAAAATGCGGGTCATTACAGAATTCAAATTCTCCGTTGGCGACCTAGTATTCATCAAGATCTCTCCATTAAAGAGTGATTCGTTTTGGCAGGAGAGGTAAGTTGGCACCAAGGTTTTTTGGTCCACTTCCAGTTCTCGAGCAAGTGGGAATTTAGCTTATAAAGTTGGTTTACCAGACAAGATGGCAGGAGTGCACAACGTATTTCATATTTCCCAGTTAAGGAAGTTCATGCACGATTTTGATATGACTATTTCACCATATTAGTTGGACGATATCGAGGTAGAACCCGAGGTGGTTGGGAACCGCAGATTGATTCGTATTGTCAAGTACGATATGAAGCAACTTCGAAGGAAGACGGTGAAACTATTCAAGGTCCAGCGGGGTGTTAATGAGAACGACTGTACTTCGGAAACAGAGGAGAATATAAGTAAGTCGTATCCAGAACTCTTTGCCTGGTAAGATTTTAATAGTGATAGTTATTCCTTTGTTAGTAAAACGCATGTTAGGATAGGCTTGTTGTGATATCATGTATGTTTGATTGTTTGTGAATGGCCGATAGGAATGCGGGACACCATTGTTGTTTATTAATTAAGGAATTTCGGGGGCGAAATTTCTTAAGGGGGAGAGAGTGTAACGACCCGCATTCTACGTATCGGAGGATCGTAGAATATTTATTTCATTTACATATGAAGTCGTATGGTCGTGTAACTTTGGGTAACGACTATTGGGGTCATTTCCCATGTTCATGATTTTTGCCTAATTTTAAATGATGATTTTACCCCTAATGAATCTTGTTCCGCCTATAACTTTTGATTGGTAAGGAGTTTTGACTTGAAACTACGGAGTTTTGACCTAAAACTACTTTCGTTGGATTCAAATGATGGTTTACCTTTCCGTAGAGTGGTCACATTGATCAAACGGACTTACCATTTGGGAGATATGGCTGAAATAAGGTTTGGAAGATGAAAACATCATAACTGGGCTTAACGGGGTGATTAGCAGCTAAGCCCATAACCCTTTTCGGGATTATGGTTATAGGGAGGATGATAGGGTTTGGGAAATCAATTTTATTAAGTTTTCCAGCCGCCACTAACCTCTCTTGAACCCTAGCAATGGCCTCCATCTTCTAAATTGCTCCCGAATCACTTTCTAATCACATATTAGTCAAATCGACAACAAATTAAGGCGGATTAGCATAGAAATCGAGATAGAGCTGTTGGAATACATTGGGATCCATGCCAAATAAGTTAGAGTTTCATATCTAAAATTTATTTGTGGCTAAGGTGAGTGATTTGCACTTTTATTCACTAATTACGGTAAATTAGGGATGATTAGTGATAATTAGCGACATTATGCATTATAAAAATCTGGAAAAATATGTAGAAATTCTTAAATATTACTTTATGTCACTAATAAAGATTTGGGTTAATTTGGATTAAGTTTTCTAATCGTATGGTTGAACATGATTAAGGGAATTAAGGGGAAAATCATGGTTTTGGGTATGTTTGATCCTGAATAACACATGCGATTGATGTTTTAATGTTTCTGATTGATTGCACATGTTACTATTACTGTTTGTATGCTTTGAGATTGCATAGTAATGTTATAATGGTAGGAAACGCCGTCGTATGGCGTAAACACTTGCTGGAAGGAAGTGCAGGAAATGGGATCGGATCGGGTCCCCGAACCCGCTCGTGAAGCACCTCACGACCCGCTCGTGCTCCATGTACCACGATCCGCCCCACCTTCTCCAAGCCGACCCGCTCGCATCAGAGACCCCTGAACTGAGCCGCTTCCGCTCGACACCCCGAACCGGACCGTGAAACCCGACCCCGAACCGCTTGGTGACCACGAACCAAAGTACCGTGAGTGGATTGTTACGAACCGAGAAGCCCGACCCGAACCAGTGTGGCACCACAACCCGGACTGTAGCATCACGACCCGACCTAGATATGCATCACGAACCGAACCGAAGCTCCCACTCGAACTAAACGGAGACCGAACTGAACCAGAGAAGGCTGAAAACCCGAGATGCAAAGGAAGTCCAAATGAGAAGTTATTACTCAGGATCCAGATGGGAACCAACGAGTAACTTCAAGAGTTGGGCTTTGCTGCGGGACGTGTGCAAAGGGGTTATCGATATTCATAACTTTGGTTCACCACTGAGAGACGGACTATGGGCTATGGATCAGTGCAGTGGGGTCGCTAGGACTCCAAAGGGCAAAGTGATCGTAGCATGGCTATGAGCCAGTGCAGTGGAGTCGTCATGACTGCAAAGGGGTAAAGTGGACATAGCAAAGGATTAGTGGATATGGATCAGTGCAATGGGGACATTATGAATCCCAAGGGCAAAGTGATCGCAGCAAAGGATTGGGTGATCAAAGTGGTGGATATCGTATACTTTACGCACTGAGTGAGAGATGTGAGGTTGATTGCTATGTCTGATGTTTGTTATCACCATGACATGCACACTTCCACTTTACACCATATGTTAGCATTACCTTAGAGTACTGTACATCTTGTTGTGCTAACTCTTTGGTTGCAGGTTCAAGTTCAGGTATGATTATTTATACCTGCTATTGTTTTGTTTTGTTGCTATCGCTCATACCAGACTTTTTTCTGACCCAGAGTTTTACGTCTCTTCTTATTACTCTGGGTGCTCTTAAACGAGAAGACTAGAGACAGGTTAGGTGGTATGCATGAATTGCTGTTCGGAGACGAGCAGGAGGCTTCCACGTACTATTTACAAATATTCTTCCTGTGTTATTGCTGGTCACTACTTGGGCATTAGTAGTGTACCTTTTCTATCTTGCTTTAGAGACAGTATTTTGAATTTGTAATAATTATGGTTTGGATCATAAGTTGTATTTTGGATTCCGCTGCTATGATGGTTTTCATCTTATGCACTGTCTCGCATGTTTTATGTCAATTATGTTATTATTATATTTTATTCCATATGCTGTGAGATATATTATAGGTTCTTTTATGATTCATCGTTTCAAATTCCTTTTTTTGACAACCTTCCCGTGCTAGTTGGACATTAGCACGACGCATTTCAAGGGAAATGTCGACTGGTGCGGGGCAGACTGTCACAAATTTCGAAAAAGATAGATTGTCTCTTTAAAACCATCTTGAATTATACAGTCTTAATTCTAAAAATCCCAAAATTATTCCAGGTGATTTCAGCACTATTATGCATGCTACTAAAAAAAAGAGTGGGATATCCCTATATCTTTTAAAAAATTGGAATTTTTCTCTAATTTTCTTTTAAAACTGATCTTACTAAGCCTCCTTTAAATGGTAACAAATATATTTGGAAGTCTGATAAATCCATAAACATTAATTGTAATTTGGATAGAGTTTTAGTTAACCAAAATTATCTAAGCTCTTTTCCTAGTTTTAAATGTTTCACTTTACCCTGGGGTACTAGTGATTATTCCCCTCTTTAAATTATCTTTTCTTCTAATAATATTTCCAAAAATAATTTTCCATTTAGATTTAAAAATCGCTAGATTTTGGAAGATAATTATAAAGAGGTGGTCAAAAGTAGTTTAATACTTCTTTAACTAGCACTTCCTAATTTAAAATTTAGAAAACTTCATGAGTCTGCCTAAATTAGTCTCAAAAATAGGAATGGTAGTAAGTGTAAGAGTAATGTTGAGCTTATTAGGAAAAAATGTGATACTCTTCAAATGAGATCGATTTTGACTACTCTGATGCTTCTAAAATTAATAGTTTCTAATCAAAGAGCTTAGCATTGTACCCGCTGATAATAGGCAAAAAGCTAGAACTGAATGGCTTACTTGTGGTGATGCCATAAGTAAATTCTTTTATGCTAAAATGTCCAATATAAAGCAAATGTACAATATTGGCAAGAATAAGACCATAAGGGTAATATTCTGAATGATGCATCTCGATTAGAAAAGGAAGCAATATTTTACTTTACTAATCTTTATAATTTTATTGACAAAATTGCTCCTTTTCCTAATATTAACACCAAATTCTATTCAGCATAATAGTGAAGAGATTTTGCTTGATGAAATTCAAATTTCTGAAGTTAAAAGCTCTTTTTTTAATGCTAATGTTGATAAAGGCCCAAGCCTTAATAATTTTGGTGCTAAATTTTTAAAACACATTGGGATGACTTAAAATATCCTATTTTTGATGCTACTAAGGAACTTTTTAAAACTGGGAAAATCTTAATAAACATTAATCATAGTTCTATAACTTTGCTTCCCCATTTTAAGTCTCTTAGTTTGAGTGATTACAAACCTGTTGGTTACTGTAGTTTTTGTTAATTTTGGTGATACAAAATTACAAATATGAAAAACTGAAAGTAAATATTTTTTAATATGGAAATGCACAAATTATTGATTGCATTTGCAAGAAATGGAAAAGAAATAAATGCAGGATTATTTTTTTCCATGTTTGCTAAGGAAAGGAATTAGTGATTTACTTGTTATGTTTGCATCATTTGTTACCTCTGCAATTTACCTCCATTATTTCTTACCATTTCTTGGTAATTTGATTGTTGACTTGCATAGATTTCATTGGATATATATTAGGGGTAGACTTCACTGTAAATCCATTTTGGCATGGAGCCAGTGATCCCCAAATGTAATGTCTCTTCTTGGTAAGCCAAATTTGAGGTTCTGGTTATGTAAACTCTTATCTTTTAATCTCTTGTATCTCTCGTTAATGTTGAATAAAATCTCTCTCCTTTGGAGTGAACATACATTATCTTCTTGATGATAGTGGAACCAATATAAATATGATGTCTCTCCTTTCTTCTTTATAGTTATTTACTATTTGTTTGGAGTAATAGAATAATTACTGTTAGATTGATGTTCAATTGGAAAATCTAGATCCTGTCTATTATTTTTTTGTATGTATAGAATTTTTTGCACAAAAGATTGATATCAGAGCAATTTGTGCAACCTTTTCGTACAACATATTAGAATCAGAGCAAGCAAATTTGTTTAGACTGCTCATCAATGGCTTCAAGAAAGAGTGAAAAATTTGCTGGTAATTATTCTACTACTATTTTGGGGGAAAAGGAGGACTTTGGTGGACAAGATTTATTGAGGGAGAAGAGCGTTCCAATCCGGGAATTTTGACGTGATAAGGAGTTTACTGTGTTGAAGAGATCATTGGATTTGGAAACTTTTGACCATGTTTCAGACAGGGGTCTTCATGTTGTTGATGCTCGATGGATACAAGATGATCAGGATAGGAGCTCCGGTCAAGTGACAGACGGGTGTCGAGTTGGAAAATTTACAAAGATAAGACGAAGGTCTTTGTGATATCACAAACTTTTTTAGACCATTAGTTTTAGTGTGGTGCATCTCATGTGGACGATGCATCTTTTGCAGCTGGTGGGTGATGTTTGTAATGGTTTTGATTGAGTTAAGTGGAAGAAGAGAGATCTTTGTATGTATAGAGATTTGGATTAGCTTTTTTTTTGTTATTGGCTTTAGTCTCTAGCTCTATATTTATATTGGTAATCGAGAGGATTTGTTGGCCTGAGTGGTTTCGAGATTACTTTGGAATCTACCTTATTTTGATTTTGGATATTTGCAATATTTGTTGGCGGTCGGGAACATTGTCTGATCTCGTTAACAAGGTGTGATGGGAGGGTAGCTTTGCTAGAACCCACTAGGTAAATATTCATTTTTTTCTCACTATGAGATTTTGGTTTAAGGTGGAGTTCTTTTTTTAAAGAGTTTTATGTTGTGAAGAGAATTCGACTCGAGATATGGTGTTGGGCATATGTGATTTTGCATCAAAGTGGAGTGTTAAATTTTATGATACAAAATCACAAATAGGTGGAAACAAATATGCAAAATGGAAAGTAAATATTTTTTAATATGGAAATGCATAAATTATTGATTGCATTTGCAAGAGATGGCAAAAAAATAAATGCAGGATTATTTTCTTCCGTCTTTGCTAAGGGAAGGAATTACAGATTTAAGTGCGATGTGTGTGCCATTTGTTACCTCTGCAATTTGCCTCCATTATTTCTTACCATATCTTGGTAATTTGATTGATGACTTAGGTAGATTTCACTAGCTATACATTAGGCGTAGACTTCATTGTAAACCTATCCTGACGTGGGGCCAATGATTCTCTTCTTGATAAGCCTAATTTGATGTTTTTTTATGTAAACTCTTATCTTGTAATCTCTTATTTCTCTCTTTCTTATGTGAAATACTTTAGGTTGATGCTTTATCAACCAATGGAGACTACGATCAATACTTTAGGTTGTTCCAAGCTTATCGGTCGAGTTTCGGGCTATTTGCTCTTTTCCTCTCAGTTGCCCTAATCCAATTATTTCAGCAACTCGATTCGATGGACTTTCGATTGATTTATGGTGAACGAATTTATAATCGACATTCGAGGGATTTGATTCACGTTATTAAAGCGTGGATTTTGAGATCGATTGTTATTACAATCCATATTTTACGAGATTTGCCACTTTAAATTATAAAGGGTTTTATATCTTAGTAGATACCAAAATCTTTATTAAAATGTTTTTTAATGCTATTTTTCATACAAAATTATTTTATAAATTGTCTTCTAATCTACTAGAATATATTTATATAAATCTTTTCCTCACTCGTATGAGAAATCCAATTAAACGCCTTAGTAAAAAGAATGACTATGTACCCTTGCGTTTGCTTCGAAGGTTAACTTTTGAACTCATTTGGTTGAAAACTATGGCAATGATCGTTTCGTGTTTCGAGTAAAATATACTACATGTTTGTAAATATTCGAGTGGAGCAATTGATTATCGGACATGTCGCTCCACTCTTATACTTACTAGCTTGGAGTAATTAATGTTATACTTGATCAATTATGATTTTTTGAGATATAGTCTAGCTTAGTGCTACGTCTTCGGGCTATGGAATTTATTCCACATTTTGTGTTGATCTTCAGATCATCTTGAGGAACTTCGGCTCATCTTTCGTGGTCAATCTTTGGATCATATTAAGGAACTTCAGTTCATTATGTGGATAGGATCTTTGGATCATCTTGGGGAACTTTGGTTCACTACGTGGAATTGTGTGTTCCACAAGGAATTGAGTATTCGGCAATCTTCGGATTCGCGAGTAACTTCGGTTCATCTTTCGTAGTGGATCTTCAGATTATTTTGAGGAACTTCGATTCATAGAATTTTCAGATTCCAACCTTGTGGAGTTTTCAGGCTCTCTTCTTATGACGATCTTCGTATCATTTTGGTTTAGGACACTATTCGTGTTTTGATATCATGTTATCTATATCGTGTTGACATGATAGGGGGCATCATTTCTTATTAGTAACTATATCATTTAGAGTGTGGTATTCTTTTGCAGCACTGGGATTTCTTTGAGATATTGTATGGACATTCTTGGGGTTCCACATTTACATGTGAACATTGTTTTTATCCGGTTTAAGTCATTACTCCTTATATTTCTATTTATGTCAGTTTGTTATGATAAGTACAGCTAGGTTGATCCGTTTATTGTTTATTTTCTTATGAATTGTAGCGAGGACCATCTCTTGACTTTTAGAAACTACATTAATATTGTAGTAATTTTGGGTTATATGTATACGAAACTTCTATGTATACATATTCTTTTAGCTAGAACTTGTATCTATTTTTTGTTGTATGGTGGATCGAGTATGAACATTATTTTTGTGTATACTCTTATGTGTTATGTTCGTATCTTTTTCCGCCTTACTGATGTGAATATCCATGTCTGACTTTGCTTATATTGTTTTGTATTTATATTGATTCTGAATTATATATAGCCACTATGTAGTGGATTTGAACTTGAATTAGATGTGTTAGGATTTCCTCATGAGATTTAAAAAGTAAGACCACATTATCCGGCATGTTTAACACTTGTTCAAAGCTATTATACAGATGGTCTCTTCTCAACAACCTTATTCTTCGGGTAAGTTGACATCATTACATGTAATGACCTTGGTTAACGCGAGTATAGAGGTAAGGCGTCACAACTTAGGTCTCCTTAGACTTACCAACCAAGATTGCCGATAGGGTGAAGAAAGGAGAAGCTACTTTGGCCGGGCCTTTGACGGTCGAGCCGATAACCTCTCAGCAAGTTCAGACTTTGGAAAGTTCGACCGCCATGGATATGACGACTTCCTCCAACCTGGAAGCTCCGGTCATACAAGCTCAATTCTTCAAGATAATCAAAAAGTTGAAGGAAACCCAACGACATCTTAACGAGCAGATTAAGTAAAATCTTGACTTGATGCAAAGGTTGTACTAGAATACCCGTAGGGATATCACGTGCCTTCAAGCCAATAGGGCCCTTCTACCCATTCAGTATATTTTGGAAAGTTCTTCCGATACTTATCATAGCAAATGTAGCCAGAGGCGAGGAATCAACGACAATAGTGTTACGCTTACTTTTAGAGAAGGAGCCCTTCGCTCTGATCGCTGCCGGTTGGGGTCTGGTCTTGATCTTAGAACTAATCCCCAACCCTCTACAAGGAAGCCTTCGTCTGCTACTACTAAGAACTTGGTGCCGACTCAGCTACCTGCAACAAAATCAAGTTCCTCTTAAACAACCTCCGCAAAATCAAAGAATCGAGATTGGCAACGTACCCGAGGATGATGCAAATAAGGCACCCAAGGCCTTGAACTCCCGAAGCGAACCACCACCATTAGAATCCAAAGGAGGTCCAGCATATGATTCTCACGGACATGGTCCGTAGGATCATGACAGAAACATGTAGGCATGTCAATGACATCTGGGAAACTAGTATGAGATGTAACCCCTTTACTCCGGTTGTTCTCAACGCCGAATGGCCGAGGTGTTTCAATATGCCACAACTGACGAATTACTCGGGGAAGATCGATCCTCAAAACTTCTTGAACCGTTATAAGTGGCACATAAACTCGAGCTGCTCTACCGAGGCAATAAAGTGCAAGTGCTTTCCCATCTTTTTCGAAGGCATGGCTATGTTTTGGTTCTCTCGACTCACGCCGAGAACCATAGCGGCTTTTAACCAGTTGGTTACCGAGTTGGTGAAACAGTTTTGAATGCATATTGCTAGGCAGAAAGACCCTCTCTCCCTTCCAAACATATACCAAAGAACCGGGGAAAGTCTCAAGAGCTACCTCAAATTCTTCAACAATGCCTTAGCCGAAATCGAAGACCCCTAGCTATGCACTGTCCTTGTTCATCTTGCCAAGGGCGTGCTTCCTGATTCCAATTTTGGGGCTTGGTTCGATAGAAAACATCCAAAATCTCAGGAAGCTTCTATGAGAAGGCGAATCAATTATTGCGCCAGGAAGAAGAACGCAGGAACAGGGATGCTTGAGGTGGTCACCCTAACAACCCTTAACAAGCTTCTGCGCAAGACAATATCGAAGCTAAACAAGTCGGAGAAAGCTTCGACAAGGGGAAAAGGATCACCCAGTTCAAGTCCAAGTCGAACAACAACAAACCATAGAGTCGTAAAAATCTGGAAAAGGACTCCAAGAAGCACGATTGATTCCCAATACAAGATATACACTTATTTAACTCTGGGTTTCTTAGAGACCTGTAACTCCGTGTAGTACAAGAAGCTGACATCGCGAGAATAAACCGACTGAGAGAAAAACTCTAGCAAGTACTATAGATTCCACGATATGTTCGGCCACAATACAAATGACTGCCAACACCTCAGGGACACAAGCGAGAAATTCATTCGTGAGAAATGACTCGAGCAATATGTACAGAATGCTAATATGAAAGAAGCAGCCACGAGCACTTCAACGCCCGCACCTCCTCAGATCCGAGCGAAACCTAGGTAGTCCAATCTGAGAACTACTCAGAGGGGTATTGTGATTAATACTATTTGTTGTGGACCTCATCCCTCAAACGAAAGCTTCCTTTTGTTGCAAGGATATACAAACTCTATCAAGCACGCCGACCAGGAAGCGTGATCCACTGTCGTGGATGACCAAGTCCCGTCAAAGCTGGAAAAGACTATGAGGGATCGAATTTGAGTAAGGATCCTTACCGTCATCATTATCGATGTCCCCTCTCGCTAAAACGTCTTCCTCAGATGGCTATCCCTCTTCGAGTTTCGAATATTCATGAAGCCTTAGTGCCTCATCATTAAATTTCCCACTGACAATGGGATCAGAACCACCCGAGGTGACCAAGTCACAACAAGAGCTTGGTACCTTGCTCAAAGGAAAGACGCGATCAACCAATAGAGAGGAAAAGGTGTGGAGACAACAATCTATACCAAAACCCTTAGCGCATAGCAACCACAGAAGTCTGAGTCCTGACTCAGACGACACAACCGTCTGTCCCAGGATCTCGATTCGCGGAAGGATAAAGAGTCCAAGTACGAGATGGCTAGTTTGGTAGAGCCAAACATTGATGTCGCGATCAGCCCTGTCGTCCCATCTTAGATCTTGAAAGTTGGATCGCAGCTTCACCTACCTGTCAAGGACGAATTATGGACTTTCTATGGAACAACTTGGATGTATTTTCATGGACCCACTCCGATATGTGTGACATCAACCCAGGAATCACTTGTCACATGCTTGGTATCGACCCAAAGTATCTTTCTGTGAAACTGAAACACCAAAACTTAGGATCAAAATGGTCAATGAAACTTAAAGAGGAGGAAAATAGGTTGCTCGACAATGACTTTATCTGTAACAACCCGCATTCTATGCATCGGAGGATCGTAGAATATTTATTTCACTCTCATACGAAGTTGTATGGTCGTGTAACTTTGGGGAACGACTATTGGGGTCATTTTCCATGTTCTCGATTTTTTCCAATTTTTAAATGACTGTATAACCCCTGGCGAATCTATTTCGCCTATAACTTTTTACTGGTAAGGAATTTTGACCTGAAACCACTTCCATTGGATTTAGATGATGGTTTACCTTTTCGCAGAGTGGTCATATTGATCAAACGGACTTATCGTTTTGGAGATATAGCTGAAATAAGGTTTGAAGGTGGAAAAACAGCTTAACTGGGCTTAATTAGATGATTAGTGGTTAGGCCCAACACCCATTTCGGGATTCGGGTTATGGTAGGGCTGAAAAGAGTTAGAGGATGATTCATTTTCATTTTTCCAGCCGCCACTTACCTTCCTCTAACCCTAGTAATGGCCTCTACCTTCTAAATCCATACCCAATCACTTCCTAATCACAAATTAAACAAAACTACATCAAATTAAGGCGGATTAGCATCAAAATCGAGATAGAGCTGTTGGAACACATAGGAATTCAACCTAAATCAGTGAAGTTTTCAGATCTATAATTTATTTGTGGCTAAGGTGAGTGATTTGCATGTTTTTACACTAATTACGACTAATAAGGTGTGAATAGTAATTATTAGCGAAATTATGAATCATAAAAATCTGGAAAAATATATAGAAATTCTAGAATATTATTTTATGCCACTGATAATTTGGATTGAGTTTTCTAATCCTATTGTTAAGACATGGTTAAGGGGATTAAGGGGAAAATCATGTTTTCTGGGTATGTTTGATCTAAAATAACCTATATGCTTGATGTTTTGATCTTTTTGATTGAACCCATATGCTATTACTACTGTTTGGAATGCTTCATGATCGTTTAGCAAGGTTAGAATGGTTGAAAACGCCGTCACGTGGTGTAAAAAGCTTGCTGGGAATAGCGCAGGAATTCAGATCGGATTGGTGGAGGAGGACCGGGTTGGGTCGTTTAACCTACCCACGAACCGCCCCATGTATTCGAGCCGATTCCAGGACCCGAACCCACTCGTGCTTGCTCCTCCGAGCCAAACCGACCCACTCGTGGAATACCCCGATCCGCTCGCATCTGAAGTCCTCCGACCCGAACCGCCTTCCACGAACCGAAGCACCATGAACCAAAAGCTCCGAACCATGAGTTGCTTGCACCACCCGAACCAGAGCGTCCACGAGCTGATGCCAGGGAATGAACCATGAACTGCTGGTCACGAAATGGCCCACTGTTCCGAACCTGAACCAGATTATGTCACGAACTGACACAGGCAGAGTGTCACGACCCGATGGAGATGACCATGAACCGAACTACTTCAGGAGGACCGAACCGAACCGGAGGAGACCAAAAACCCGAGATGCAAAGGAAGTCCAAGTGGGAAGTAATTACTGAGGATCAAGATGGGAACTAACGAGTGAACTTCAAGGGTTGGACTTTGCCGCGGGATGTGTGCAAAGGGGTTCTGGATATCTATAACTTTGATAGACTATTGATGGGAGGGGCATTGACTATGGACCAGTGCGATGGGGTCAAAGTTGTTTGGAGTCGAACTCCATCAGGACCCCCAAGGGCAAAGTGGTTGTAGTAAGGTTTGGATGGAGCTGGGCTCCATCATGGCCCCAAATGGTTCTGGTGATCAAAGCGGTGGATATCGTATACTTTACGCACTGAATGAGAAATGTAAGGATGATTGTTATGTTTGATGTTTATTATCACCATGACACACACACTCCTATTTTTACACCATATGTTAGTGTTACCTTAGAGTACTGTACATCCTGTTGTGCTAACTCTTTGTTTGCAGGTCCAGGTTCAAGTATGATTATTTATACCTATTATTGTTCTGTTTTGCTGCTATCTCTCATACCAGACTTTTGTCTGACCAAGAGTTTTATGTCTCTTCTTATTACTTTGGGTGCTCCTAAACGAGCAGACTAGAGACAAGTTAGGTCGTATGCACCAGTAGCTGTCCGTAGACGAGCAGGAGGCTTCCAGGTGCTATTTACATATATTCTCCCTGTGTTGTTGCTGGTGACTACTTTGAGCATTAGTAGTGTACCTTTTCTATTTTTCTTTAGAGACAGTATGTTGAAGTTGTAATAATGATGGTTTGGATCATAAGTTGTATTTTGGTTTTCGCTACTCTGATGGATATAGTTTAATTTTTAGCTTATGCACTATCTCGCCTGTTTTATACCAAGTTATGTTACTATTATATTTTATTCCATGCGCTATGAGTTGTACTACAGGTTCTTAATGATTCATAGTTTCAAATCCCATTCTTTTGACGACCGTCCCGTGCTAGTTGGACATTGGTACAATGCATTTCTAGGAGAATGTCGGTTGGTGCAGGGCCGGCCGTCACACTTGGTGTCAAAGCCTAGGTTGCATAGTTAACCTGGGGAAGACATCAGGGAGAGATAGTATACGTATATGAGAGCATGTATTTGTTATGTTTTGGTTTTCAAAAACTATATATATACACTATTAGTATATCTAAGGAAGAAGTCGCACTGCACTGGCACCACTAAGGAGATGGTTAATCGTTTTCTCTTTACAGATTTGACGATGAGCCGAAAAATAAGGAGTACGGGTTCAGGGGTCAATAATAGGAATGCCCTGATATGAGGACAATGTTTACTACCTTCATGATAGAGATGATTAGAGATGTTCAGGGTGCAGTTCCTTATGCTGCTAACGGTGGTGGTGCAGCGGTGCAGGCGCCTAAAGCCGATTTCGCCAAGCTCTGCAAGGATTATACTAGTCTTGGTGGGAAGCCATTCCACGAAACGGAATCGGCTATAGTGGTTCAAGATTGGATGGATAGATGTGAGCGCATCTTCAAGGATTTGGGGATTAATGATGCAATAAAGAGAAAGCTAGGATCACGTCATCTTCAAGGACGGGCAATGAATTGGTGGAATGCCATTAAAGCAGTTACTCCTGAGGATCAAGTTACTTGGAATCAGTTTAAAACTCGCTTCAGTGACAAGTTTATTCCAGCTTCTCATAAATTAGAATTGTTTAGGAAATTTTTGGAGCTTAAATAGAATGGTAGGGCAGTCTTGGAATATATTACTGAGTTCGATACCTTATCGAAGTATGGATTATCTCTTATCGATACTGCCGAGAAGAAGAATGAAAAGTTCATAACCAGCTTAGATGAGTACTTAGGGGAAAGAATTATAAACCACATCGATGAGACTTTTGAATCTGTTGTGGGGAAAGCATTGAGATCAAAAAACCTTTACCCTAACTCAAAGACCGAGGTTGCTATTACATCTGCAGGAGAGTCAAAACCGCAGGCAAGCGGTAGAGGCAAGAATAATTCCCAGAATAAGAGAAAACAGAACCAAACCAAGGATGGTTACAAAAAGAGTGATAAGAAGGATGTGGAGTGCTCTAGCTATGGCAAGAAGGGCCACTATGCCAAAGAATGTCGAGCAAAGCCAACAGACAGGAAGTGCTTCAATTGCGACCAAGTGGGACATCAGAAGGATAAATGTCCGCAACCTCCTAAAGAGAAGAAGATTGTGAAAGCGTACGCTATCAATGTTATTCCTTCTTCGTCGAATGCTCCAACTGCGGCGGAGAAAGGAAAGGGTGTCATCACTCAAGATTTGCTTTCCATTTATGATGTTCCTATTCGAGTACTGTTTGATACCGAGGCTCCCCATTCCTTCATATCTAGTGACCTGGTAGATAGGTTGGGATTGGAACCCGAGATTGTCGATAGACCTTTAGTTATGACGAACCCGATTAGTGGTTCGACTAGCCTTAGTATGATTTGTCGGAATTTGGCCTTATTGAGTCATGTATGTATGTTTGCTTGTGATTGCTTTGTTTTGGGCTTTACTGGGTTTGGCATTATTTTGGGAGTCGATTGGCTCCAAACGTATGGGGTGGTGGTAGACTGTGAGGGGTCTTCGGTGACCATTAGAGCGGACGATGGGTGGAGGGTACTGTTTGGTAGCCAACCTAGTGATGGGGTGATGGCTAGTTTTCTAAATTACCCTCGACATCTCGCATGATGAGTTGTCAGATGTGCCTATTGCTGGAAAGTATCCGGACATCTATGGGGAAGTGACTGGACTTCCACCACACCGAGAGACTGAGTTTCAGATTGATTTAGTGAAAGATGCCAGATCTATAGTGATGCCTCTTCGTCGTATGGCGCCAAGGGAGCAGCGGGAGCTCGGGGTGCAAGTAAGCGATCTTTTGAAGAATGGATTTATCTGAAGAAGTGTTTCCGAGTGGGGAGCACCGGTTGTATTTGCTACCAAGGCTGATGGTTCCCTTCGCTTATGTGTAGACTTCCGTGAGCTGAACAAGGTAACTAGGAAGAATAAATATCCTCTTCCACGGATAGATGATTTGTTTGATCAACTGAATGGAGCAAGAGTGTTTTCCTAGTTTGATCTTGCGACAGGATTTCATCAGCTCCGAGTAGCAACTGAGAGTGTACCTAAAACGGCATTCCGGACGCCGTCTGGATCCTATGAGTGGTTGGTCATGCCATTTGGATTGGCCAATGCACTAGCATATTTTGTGGATCTTATGAATAGGATATCCAGGGATCAATTGAATAAGTTTTTTCTTGTGTTCGTGGATGATAATTTGTTTTACTCGAGGACAGAGGAAGAACACAAAGAACATTTGAGGACAGTGGTGAAGGTGTGGAGGAAACACCAATTGAAAGAGAAATTTTCTAAGTATCACTTCTGGAGGAGGGAAGTGAGGTTCTTGGGCCATGTTGTTTCAGAGAATGGTGTTGCCGTGGATCTCACGAAGGTGGCTACGGTGCAAGATTGGTCCATGCCCAAGAATGCAACAGACGTGAGAAGTTTCTTGGGGTTAGCTGGATATTATCGTAAGTTTATCCAAGACTTCTCCAAGATAGCAGCATCGTTAACTCAGTTGACCAAGAAGAATCAAGCTTTCATTTGGGACGAAAGGTGTGAGAATGCATTTAAGATCCTAAAGGAAAATTTAACATGTGCATCAGTGTTAGTTATTCCTAAAGGGAACAAAGAGATAACGGTATACACGGATGCTTGTGGTACCGGACTAGGTGCTGTACTGATGCAAGGAGGTAGGGTTGTAGCTTATGCTAGTCGACAACTGAAACCGCATGAGAAAAGGTATCCTACCCATGATTTGGAATTGGCAGCGATCATGTTCGCGTTAAAGATGTGGAGACTCTATCTCTTGGGAGAAAGATTCGAGTTGTTTACCGATCATAAGTCATTAAAGTATCTTTTCTCTCAGAGGGATTTAAGTCTTCATCAACAGAGATGGTTAGAGTTCTTGGCTTCATATGATTTCAATATCGCATATACACCCGGGAAGGGCAATGCGGTAGCTGATGCATTAAGTAGGAGACATGCCAGTTTGGGGGTTATGTTTTTGGAATGGAAGCAGCTGGAGTATATCGCAGGATATGATTATAGGCCTAAGTGCGAATTGGATCCAGAGATGTTAGCAAGTTTGATGATCAAACCCACCTTGATTAAGCGGATCGGTTCCAGCCAGAGGGATGATCCTAACCTATTGGAAATCATCTCCAAGGTAGAGATTAGTATTGACGGTGAGGAGATGAACATATATGGACTTGATAGAGAAGGATGACTTTGAAAGACTGGGAAACTGGTCGTACCCAACGTTAATGGATTTAGGAATGAAGTACTTAGAGAGTGTCATCACTCGAAACTGACTGTACATCCCAGTGGTAAAAAAATGTATCGAGACATGAAGAAGACCTACTACTGGGAAGGGATGAAGAGAGATGTTGGGAAGTTTATACCCAAGTGCATGAACTACCCATTAGTTAAAGCAGAGCAAAAGAAGCCAAGTGGTTTGTTACAACCGTTGGAAATTCCCGAATGGAAATGGGAATAAGTCTTAATGGATTTCATTGATTATTTACCAAGAACTAGATCGGGTCATGATAGTATTTGGGTGATTGTGGATCGATTGACCAAAAGTGCAAGGTTTATACCGGTCAAGTCGAATAGAACGGCAACTAAGTTAGCAGAACTGTATATGAAGTGGGTATTGAGATTTCATGGAGTACCCAAAGGTATCGTGAGTGACCGAGATCCATTATTTACTAGTGGGTTTTGGAAGAGCTAAAAAGAGGCTTTAGGGTCAGAATTACATCTTATTACCACGTACCATCCCCAAACCGATGGTCAAACATAGAGGGTGAATCGTGTATTAGAGGATCTCCCGAGAGCTTGTATACTGAATTTTGGAGGTTCATGGGATGACCATTTTCATCTGGTTGAGTTCGCATATAATAATAATTATCAGTCCAATATTGGTATGGCTCCATTTGAAGCTTTGTATGGAAGACCGTGCAACTCACCATCATGTTGGTTGGAGACCGGTGAGAAATTTGTGCTTGGGCCAGATGTAATAAGAGAAACTTTAGATATGATCTTGGTTATTTAACAGAGAATGAAGGCTGCCCAAGATAGGCAGAAAAGTTATGCTGATAAAAGACGAAGAGATTTGAAATTCTCCGTTGGCGACTTGATATTCGTCAAGATTTCTCCATTGAAGAATGTGATTCTGTTTGGTAGGACAGGTAAATTGGCACAAAGGTTTGTTGGTCCATTCCCAGTTCTCGAACAAGTTGGGAATTTAGCGTACAAAGTTGGATTTCCTGATAAGATGGCGGGAGTGCACGATGTATTTCATGTTTCCCAGTTAAGGAAGTTCGTGCACGATTCTGATATGACTATCTCACTCGATCAGATGGATGATATCAAGGCAGAACCCAAGGCAGTTGAAAGCCGTAGTCTGATTCAATTGTCGAACACGATACGAAGCAACTTCGGAGGAAGGTGAAACTGGTAAAGGTCCAGTGGGGTGACAATGAGTGTGACTGCACTTGGGAAACGGAGGAGAACATAAGGAAGTCATATCCAGAGCTCTTTACTGGTAAGGTTTTAATTGCGATATAGTTATCCCGCATGCTAGGATAGGCTTGTTGTGTTTATTTTGTATGTTTGGTTGTTGCAAATGGTTGATAGGCATGCAGGACCTTTTGGTTGTTTTCTTAGTTAAGGAATTTCGGGGGCGAAATTTCTTAAGGGGGGAGAGTGTAACGACCCGCATTCTATGCATCGGAGGATTGTAGAATATTTATTTCATTCTCATAAGAAGTCGTATGGTCATGTAACTTTGGGGAACGATTACTGGGGCCATTTCCCATGTTCACGATTTTTGCCAATTTTTAAATGACTGTTTTACCCCTGTCAAGTCTTGTTTCGCCTATAATTTTTGACTGGTAAGGAATTTTAACTTGAAACCACTACCATTGGATTTAGATGATGGTTTATCTCTCCGTAGAGTGGTCACATTGATCAAATGGACTTATCGTTTGTGAGATATGGCTGAAATAAGGTTTGAAGGTGGAAAACAGCTTAACCAGGCTTAATTAGGTGATTAGTGGTTAGGCCCATAACCCATTTCGGGATTAGGGTTATGGGAGGACTGAAAAGAGTTAGATGATGATTCATTTTCATTTTTCCAGCCGCCACTTACCTTCCTCTAACCCTAGTAATGGCCTCCACCTTCTAAATTCATCCCTAATCACAAATTAAACAAAACTACATCAAATTAAGGCGGATTAGCATCAAAATCGAGGTAGAGCTACTGGAACACATAGGAATTCGGCCCAAATCAGTAGAGTCTTCAGATCTATAGTTTATTTGTGGCTAAGGTGAGTGATTTGCATGTTTTTACATAATTATGGCTAATTAGGGGTGATTAGTAATAATTAGCGAAATTGTGCATCATAAAAATCTGAAAAAATATGTAGAAATTCTAGAATATTATTTTATGCCACTGATAAAAATTTGGGTTAATTTGGATTAAGTTTGCTAATTCTATTGTTAAAACATGGTTAAGGGGACTAAGGAGAAAATCGTGTTTTCTGGGTATGTTTGATCTAAAATAACCTATATGCTTGATGTTTTGATCTTTTTGATTGAACCCATATGCTATTACTACTGTTTGGAATGCTTCAAGATTGTTTTGCAAGGTTAGAATAGTTGGAAACGTCGTCGTGTGGCGTAAATAGTTTGCTGGGAATAACACAGGAATCCAGATCGGATCGGCGGAGGAGGACCGGGTCGGGTCGTATAACCCATCGACGAACTGCCCCATGTATTCGAGCCGATGCCAGGACCCGAACCCACTCGTGCTTGCTCCTCCGAGCCAAACCGACCCACTCGTGGAACACCCCGATCTGCTTGCATCTGAAGTCCCCCGACCCGAACTGCTTCTACAAACCGGAGCACCGCGAACCAGAAGCTCTGAACTGTGAGTTTCTTGCACCACGCGAACCAGAGCGTCCACGAGCCGATGCCAAGGAATGAACCATGAGCTGCTGGTCACGAACTGACCCACTACACCGAACCCGAACCAGATGATGTCACAAACCGACCCTGGTGGAGTGTCATGGCCCGATGGAGAAGACCACAAACTGAAGTACTTCAGGAGGACTGAATCGAACCGGAGGAGACCAAAAACCCTAAATGCAAAGGAAGTCCAAGTTGGAAGTTATTACTCATGATCCAAATGGGTACCAACGAGTGAACTTCATGGGTTGGACTTTGCTGTGGGACATGTGCAAAGGGGTTATCGATATCTATAACTTTGATTCACTATTGACAGGAGGGGCATTGACTATGGACCAGTGCGGTAAGCTCAAAGTTGTATAGAGTCGAACTCCATCAGGACCCCTAAGGGCAAAGTGGTCGTAGTAAGGTTTGGATGGAGCTGGGCTCCATCATGGCTCCAAATGGTTCTGGTGATCAAAGCAGTGGATATCGTATACTTTACGCACAGAGTGAGAGATGTGAGGATGATTGTTATGTTTGATGTTTGATATCACCATGACACTCACACTCCCATTTTTACACCATATGTTAGTGTTACCTTAGAGTACTGTGCATCCTGTTGTGCTACCTCTTTGGTTGAAGGTCCAGGTTCAAGTATGATTATTTATACCTGTTATTGTTCTGTTTTTGCTGCTATCGCTCATACTAGACTTTTGTATGACCCAGAGTTTTATGTCTCTTCTTATTACTCTGGGTGCTCCTAAACGAGCAGACTAGAGACAAGTTAGGTGATATGCATGAGTGGCTGTCCAGAGACGAGCAGGAGGCTTCCATGTACTATTTACATATATTCTCCCTGTGTTGTTGCTGGTCACTACTTTGGGCATTACTAGTGTACCTTTTCTATTTTTCTTTAGAGACAGTATGTTGAAATTGTAATAATGATGGTTTGGATCATAAGCTGTATTTTGGTTTACGCTACTCTAATGGATATAGTTTAGTTTTTAGCTTATGCACTGTCTCTCGCCTGTTTTATATCAAGTTATGTTACTATTATATTTTATTCCATGCGCTATGAGACGTACTATAGGTTCTTGATGATTCATAGTTTCAAATCCCTTTCTTTTGGCGACTGTCCCGTGCTAGTTTGACATTGGTACAATGCATTTCTAGGAAAAGGTCGGTTGGTGCGGGGTGGGCCGTCACATTATCCGTGACGTCCTCTATCCAAAATGGGTCTCCAACCCGATCTTAGTTAAGAAATCAAATGGCAAATGGCTGACATGTATCAATTATTCTGACTTGAGTACAACATACCCAAGGGACAGCTTCCCGCTTTCGAAGATCAACCAATTCATTGATTCAACTGTAGGTAACCAACTTCTCTACTTCATGGATGAATATTAGGATATAATCAAATTTCGATGTACATTCCTGATCAAATACACACCTCAATTATCATCGATCTTTGGCTGTATTGCTATGTTGTCATGCCCTTTGGTCTCAAGAACACTGGAGCCACGTATCAACGACTCATCATTCGAATGTTTAACCAAATTTGATAACCCATGGAAGTTTACCTGGATGACATGCTCATGAAACAAGGTCGTCGAACAACCATGTCAACAACCTAGCGGAGATGTTCAATATTCTCCGTAAATATGGCATGAAATTCAATCGCTTGAAGTGATCTTTTACTATTACGCTAGAAAAATTCTTGAGTTTCAATGTCAATTCACAAGGAATCGAAGAAAATCTGGAAAAGATCGAAGCTATTTGGAGCATCGAAGCTCCAAGGAACATCAAGAATGTTCAAAGATTGAATGGAAAAGTGGTCGTGCTAAGTCGATTCATTTCAAAAAGCAACTGGCAAGTGCATTCCTTTCTTTGATTTGGTCAGGAAAGGGAAATGCAACTTTGCGTGGACACCAGAATTCGTCACCGCATTCCAGGACTTCTGAATCACTTAGAACGTCCACCTTCACTATCGAAACCTATGGACCATGAGACTTATATATCTATTTGGTTGTTTCTTCGCAGGCAAGTAGCTCGGCGCTTGTGCACAAAAAAGATCACATCCAAAGGCCAATTTATTACATCAGCAAGAGATTGACATAAATTGGAAAGAACTATCCGAAGCTTGAAAAGCTCGCTTACTGTATGTTGGTCTCTTCCTATAAGATTTACTCTTACTTCCAGTCACGTCCAATCAAAGTCTACACTAACTAGCCACTATGGTAGGTCCATCATCGAACTGAGGCGTCTGGACAACGTTTGAAATGGAACATCAAGCCGAGTCAGTTAAAGCTCACCTTCATCCCTCGTACATCCATCCTCGGATAAGCCCTAGTAGATTTCATCGTGGAGTTTACTAATCCCAAAGATCCATCGGAAGATAGTTAACCTCCAAGCATCCAATGGAAATTGTACGTGGATGGTTCATCAAACAATCAGTGTTTAGGCATTGGAGTTGTACTTGTTACTCCTGAGGGACGCTCGATTTGTTATGCATTGAAGACCAACTTCCTTATAACTAACAAAGATGCAGAGTATGAAGCCTTGATCGTTGGACTCATAATTGCAATCGAAGTCAATACCAAGGCTCTCCAAATCTTCTTAGATTCGCAGCTCATTGTTTGCCAAGTACGTGGGGAATTCAAGTCAAAGGAGCACGGATTGCTCCTTACCTATCTCTAATTTATGAATTGCTTACCAACTTCGACCACTACATCATCACTCACATTCCTTAAGACAAATTGAGTAGGTCGATTCGTTGGCCAAATTAGCAATTTCTAGATGCATAACTCTTGGGACTTATCCCAGTCAAAGTGCTCGACTCTCCAAGTATCGATCATATGGAGATTGATCTGATATCAATGACGGAGACCGAACCTGGACCTTAGATGACTCTGATCAAAGACTAATTGCAACATGGAATCCTCCCAGACTCTCAAAACAAATAGGCATTACTCCTTCGTATAGGATCACACTATATCATCCAAGAAGGGTGCTTTACCGAAGAGGATTCTTTGTTCCATTACTCCGCTGTGTAGCCCGCAACGACACCAAACATGTACTACTAAACTTGCACGAAGGCGAGTCTGGTGACCTCACTGGGGAGTAAACTCTAGAAAAAAACGATTCTCGGCTAAATCTCAAGCGGGATGCAAAAAAATACACCCGTAAGTGCGACAAGTGCCATAGATTCTCTAGGATTCCCCGAGCCCTGCCCACAGAACTTACTCAAATGGTTAGTTCATGGCCATTCACAATGTGGGGAATCGATATCTTATCGGAACTTTTCCGATGTCAAAAGGCGGTGATCGATATTCTATAATCGCGGTTGATTATTTACCAAGTGGGTCGAAGTTGACACTTTTACGAAAATCGCTACAAAGAAAGTTATCTACTTTGTCATCCATAACATTATCTGTTGTTTTGAAGTTCCCAAGACTATCATTTCTGATAACAGGACCCAATTTGAAAGTTTTGAGTTCAAAGAATTTTACCACCGTCACCATATCGAGAACGATTCTCGTCAATAACCCATCCTCATGGACAAGTCGAAGTTGTCAACAAAGTCATTAAATTCATCATTAAGAAGCGTTTTGAAAAAGCCGGAGGCAAGTGGGTAGATGAACTCCTTCTAGCCCATTGGGCTTACTGAACTACCCATAGGTCAACGACCGACCACACTCCATTCACTCATTCGTATGGAACTAAAGCTATAATTTCCATCAAGCTTGAACTACAATCTCATCGGGTCACTTATTATGATCCAAAGAACAACAAAGATCTCCTCTTGGGATCTCTCAGCCTACTCAAAGATAAAAGGAATGAGTCTGATCTCAGAGCAACCACACACCGCCAACGGGTCGCTTGATATTACAACTCTAAAGTCCATCCAAAGTAAACATTGACGACCTCGTCTTCAAGTGGATCTTTCCCACACCAACCGGTTTTGGTCCTCGTCGGAAGTCCATACGACATTTAATGGAGTTTTGAGATGGTACTATTGAACTAACGATCGTTGATGGCACCGAACTACCAAGAGCATGGAATAACAAGTGAGACGACCCCAAAACCCGTACTAACGGTGTTAAGGGTAATCATTGGAATATAACACATAAACAGATAATAACAGAACAGAATTAAATAAATACACCAGATAATGAACAAATAATCAATGGATAAACAATAATCATCAGAGTTACACAGTATACAAGATCATACTTAGTACAGATACAGTTCAGCTATACATAAATGTCTACAGCGGATACAAACATAATATGTACAATAGGAGCTGAACAACATAAAAAGAAATAAATGATAGAATCCATCTTCAGCTCCAGCTATCCAGAAAGAGCCTGCTAAAACCTGAATACAAGGCTGCCCGTGTAGAAAAAGGGGCACCCGAGTTTGCAAGTGAAACAAACTACGAGTCAGTCATGGGACTGGTATGAGAAATCTATTTAACACATTTCTATAATATGGCTAATCACAGGACCACGCCACTTTCGCGGAACAGGTTTACTCCATTGGATTGCTAGTGCTTTAAAACAATTAAATCTTTTAAACATCGCAATGCTTTTTATAAAAAATGAAGCCGATATAAGACTCAAGTCCCATCACGCAATGCAACGCAAACCGGAGGATAGAGTTTTACCTTATATCGACCAAAATATGCTTGATACGAGCAAAACAAATCATTTAAAATGTAAACTTTGTCGTTTAATTCTTAATTAGACTCCAACTGTAAATTAGCAAGAGGACGACCCCCTTAGTATTAACCCCGAAAGCCGAAACCAACATCAGACCAATACCCAGGAAACCACCCATCTTGGCTCGTTTGCAGTTGGTTTCTAATTTCATACACAATCATAAATATCAATCATAGACGACATGGGTACCATATATCATGTCGCCATATATATATATACAATCAAAACCGCACGGTGTCGTATTTGGAAATTAGATTTCCATCATGAACCAAGGCAAAAGATAGTCCTTACCGAATTCGAGACTGTCTAGCCCGAGTCTCAGGATCAGAACGCATCGACCCTTGGATCGTCAGTGCCTGTCCACCAATGTGGATTAAAATTCCTAAACACTACGTTTCCCCGCCCTTTGGGGCGTAAATGAGCCAACGAATGACTCCATCGGTCCCGGATCGACCGATATATCTGAGGCGCCTCGCAATAGCAACAACCAAATAGGTGAAAATAATATAAATGTCAGCCAGTTTAAGCACCGACACCACCTCTAGCTAGAAGGAAACACATGCCCTCCCTGAGGTCCTTCTCCCGTTTCTGGTTCATACCAGGGTGTGAGGCTCGCAAATTCACGTTATATACAAAGCTACGCCACACAGGCGGTGCTTTGATCGTCAACCACAAGACTTTTCTTTTCAACAGAAGCCTTGATCACTGCATCTTAGCATGCCACACAGGCAATTCACACCATCCAACTGATGACTATCAATCACACAAAATGAATTCCAATGTCAGACACACAGTCCATTTGCAAGTCCGTTCTGGGTCTGAACGAAACCGGAGGCACTATATACCCCGCAAACCCATCGATCTCCACGTACGTCTGGACGGTCACCACTCATTATCCATATTTCGGTATGCCTCCCAATCAGGACATCAGTTACCATCCAAACAAGGTGAAGATCTCCGGTCTTCGACCACCGTCTTCATCTTCGATTTCTTATCGTCGATTCAGTTATTCAGGATGGGATAAACCCGGTCTTTCTGAGCAACTCGCGTATATAATAAACAAGTGCTACATAAACACAACATACGCCTTATTTCAATTCATTAGTCACTAACCGTCAATCAGTAAGAGAACGATTTCCCAAATATTAACCCCGAAGGCCGAAACCAACATCAGATCAAAACCCAGGAAACCATTCGACTTAGCCAACCTTCAGTTAGTTTCTAAATTTCACATTATTATCGTTTATAATATTTTATAACGATTTATCGCTATTTTTATTTATTTAAAAATGGCCAATTTATTTAAATGACGCTTCGGGCCATAACGCGACCGTGGCGCAGTTTTTTCTTCATATTTGATTTACACATATCTGAAAATCTAACCGTTGGATCTTCACAAAATTTACATCATTAGGAAGATCTTTTCAAAACGAATCCAACGGTTCCAGTTTTGGGAAAATCCGACGGTCGGATCTCCCGGTACAATCGTTTGAAGTTTCAATTTCAAAATACGAACTGCAGCGTCGTTATTCGATTTAATTTAATTATATTTATATATATATAAATATAATCGATTCGGGCGCTGTTTTTCTTCAGATTTGAATTAAACATTCCAGATAATCCAACCGTTGGATCTTTGCAAAGTTGGTGTCGTTGGAAAGATATTTCCAAAGCGAACCCAACGGTTTCGGTTTCGGGAAAATCCGATGGTCAGATCTTCCGCACTAATCGTTTGAAATCACGGTTTCAAAACACGAACTGCAGCTTCATTATTCGATTTATTTTAATTATATTTATATATATATAAATATAATCGATTTTTCGATTTCAAAACCATATTCATTTCATACCTTTGATAAAAATGATATTTTTATCAAACTAACTTCTATTTCAACACTTCACTATTTTTAACTATTCATGTATATGATAAAAATGTGATTTTTATTGTAAAATAATTTATTTCAAAACATGACTATTGTATATAGTTCATACAGATGGTAAAAATAGGATTTTTATTATAAAACAATTTCTTTCAAAACACGACTATTTTATATAGTTCATATAGATGATAAAAATATGATTTTTATTATAAAACAATTTATTTCAAAACACGAATACCATTCAACACATGAATTTCCATTCAATGAATGAATTTCAATTCAACACATGAAGGTTTTCTATAGTTTATATATATAGATAAAAAGGTGATTTTTATATTTAAAACACGAATACCATTCAACACATGAATTTCTATTCAACGAATGAATTTCAATTCAACACATGAAGGTTTTCTATAGTTTATATATATAGATAAAAAGGTGATTTTTATATTTAAAACACAAATACCATTCAACACATGAATTTCTATTCAACGAATGAATTTCAATTCAACACATGAAGGTTTTCTATAGCTTATATTTATAGATAAAAAGGTGATTTTTATACTTAAAACACGAATACCATTCAACACATGAATTTCTATTCAACGAATGAATTTCAATTCAACACGTGAAGGTTTTCTATAGTTTATATATATAGATAAAAAGGTGATTTTTATATTTAAAAAATGAATACCATTCAACACATGAATTTCTATTCAACGAATGAATTTCAATTCAACACATGAAGGTTTTCTATAGTTTATATTTATAGATAAAAAGGTGATTTTTATGTTTAAAACACGAATACCATTCAACACATGAATTTCTATTCAACGAATGAATTTCAATTCAACACATGAAGGTTTTCTATAGTTTATATTATAAAGTAAAAAAAATGTGATTTTTATCGCAAAACAATTTATTTCAAAACATGAATGTCGTTCAGTAGATGAATTTCTATTCAGCACACGAATATAGTTTCAACACATGAAAATAATTCTAACATATGAATATTGTTCAAAATTTCGGCAGCATAACGACAGGGTAGTTAAAACCGGGACCGTCCCTAGTACGGCTCCTCGCTCTACCTTAAAGCCTCGCAGCTTTTGACAATGGGGATTTCATGCGTCTTGCTCGCACGCAGGCGGCATGTATATATTTTTCATTTCCACAAACTATTCCTATGTGGTTTCAAACAAATAATTCTCAACCACAAACGGGTATTTTTCAACCACTATCAATCAATTTCAACCACAAACAATTCTAATCAACCATTCGCTATCAACCAATTTTCACATCAATCACAACCAATAAATATCGTCCATGGTTTGTGGACGAGGGGCGTATATATATATATATATATATATATTTTATATATGCATCTCACTTCTATTTCAACACATATATAATTTTTACGATGCATATATAACTTATACATCGAACGTACAACCTATACAACGCTTATACATGAGGTGTACAACGCTTATACAAGTCATACATCGACTATATAATTTATACATCGTCGTTTTCCATATCGTTTATAAATTAGAAATCTCACCTTGGGTTCCACTCCTCCAAAAATTGCAGAAGGCTCAGAAAAATATGCGGTCTCTTCTAAAATGTAGATGACGTCCTCATGGTCCTGGTGTCTCTTGTTTCACTGAATTTCGACCACATAGCAAAAATATATGATTTTTCCAAGTTAGTCGAATTTCGCGACACTTTTAAAGAGTTGAAAACAGTTTTAAATATATCAGCCGTTACTTCTCAATATCGGTTCGAAACTAGGTTTCAAGAATTCGCGAAATCCGGAGCACGATAGGGGAATCAGCTTGCACCTCAGCCTGGAGCTTGGCGAGGCATGCCTGCGCGTGGGGAAGGGGGCCCACTCGACGGCCGGAACAGGGCAGGGCTGCGGCGGGAAGGTCCTGACTTTGGCGGAGGAGATCTTCGCGACGGAGCAACGATAGGGAGAGTTATTTATATGTATTTGAAGAGGAGAGAAGGATCTTCGAAAAACATAACTGTGGTGGTGGGTTTTGGTGCGTGGTTTCGCTGGAAAGTGGACGGGAAGAAAAGAGGCGGTTTCCGCCTTTGATTTGCTCACGTCGAGGAGAGAGAAGATGGAGTGGAGAATTATGATTGGCCGGCTTATTTTTTATTTATTTATTAATTTCAAAAATCCGAAAATACCCCCCCTCTCATACGAACTCCAATCCAAACCCAACGACTGTCGTCCCTAGCGTTTTACCACCATTCCGAACACAATGGGATATGTTTCGTAGGTCCATTCGACTGTTTGAGTCAGTTTCTCTTCAAATTAAAATATAAAACATTTAATATTTAATTTGAACATACATTTCAATTTGCCGGGGCCATAAACTGATTCGAAAAATTCCAGAAAAATAAATCTAGCTATGTTTTGACAATACGGTCCCAACAAATCTAGTTTCGTCGAATTCTGAGACCGTTTGAAAAATGGCCCATTTCTAGTCGATCCAATTTAACTGTAATTGACCAAAACACGTTTTCCTTTGCCACGCTCACATACTAGCTTCAAAAATTATAAAATATGAAACTTAGCAATAGTTTAACATCCCGGATCCAACAAAAGTGGTATCGTCGAATTCCGAGGTCGTTTGCAAAATGGCCATTTTCACGGGCTATATAAACTCCATAGCGACCTTTCTGAAAATTCATTTGGCCACAACTTTTGCTTCCCGCTATGAAACTTCGATTTTTCAAATTCTTTAGAAAGGTATTCACTAACAGATTTAAATATTTTTGGTTTCACTCAAATCCGTTTTGTTTTGCACCCAGTACAGTCAGTCAAAGTTTGAATTCAAATTTTGAAACTACCGTGCCATTTCAGGCCTTGTTTATAATTAGAATTAATTATATTCATTTTAAAATGTCGATCCAAACTTACTTTTCATCGTTATTATTTAAAATATTTATTTTAAATATTTAAAATCCACTAAAATAGCCAATTTAAAAATTTTAAATTGGTTCAGATTTTCCGTGTCGTTACAATCTCCCCCACTTAAAACTTTTCATCCCCGAAAAGGAACAAAGTCGAAAGTAGTTTGATTAATCAACTCTACGTTCAATCTGGCTTCCTTTCTCCGACTTTTCAGTTTCTGAGAATTTTCAAATTCTTCAAAAATTTGGCTAACACCCGGAATTTTCGAAAATTTTCGCCATAATCTCCTTTGTACGGGGAGGGGTTTGGAGATTTATTGGGCCGTATTAGGTACCCAATGAATCCTATAAAGCACACACATATTTGTAGTGATATATTACGGTGTTACAGGGGAGCGTGTATAGATAATAACTCCAGAGAATAAATTCTCGTCACCCTGTCAAAGCCTGAGGGAGTGTGTATTTTTAATTGCTCCAGAGAATAAATTCTCGTCACCTCGTCCTGTGTGGGAAATAAATAATCCATGTGCCGTATCTAATAACTAGAGAGACGTGATTATTGTCAACTCCAGACCCGTGTGGGGTTTTTATTAATCTGGCAATTTTACCGTTACATTTTATATGGTCCATATCAGTAATCAGTTCAACCTGTAAAATATAGTCATCGCCATACAAGCCTCTCGCTCGTATTGTAAATCTTCCACCTCGTCACACAAGCTCCAAATGCTTTTGTGGTATATGATGAAGTATGCCTATCTTCAAGAAGTATGCCATGTAGTGTAGTTCAAAATTAATTGTTACTATCCTATGGTGACATTTATTATTACACACAGAACAACCAGCAGTCCGCATCCAATGGCATTCACAGGAGTTGATATAACAATATTTCGCATCTTACTCATTAAGGTTTACCTATTTGTCGGGCACGCAAATAAAATCTTTACTCAACAGCTAATCCAATTACCTGTTCAAACATATATAATGCACAAGTATATATTTCTATCTATTTTTATATTAGTTCAATGTGTGATTTAATCGAATAAATTCTACCATTCATTCTCTTATTGATTAAATTAACTACCATTTTAATAATTTAATTAATCAAATCTACTATCACACAACACAAACAACAATCAAATTGTTTTTAACTTTTCAAAAATAAACTTTTATATATTCAAAAATCATATTTCTAAGACCAGACTATATATATAATCACAAATATGTTATCTATAAACATATAACTTTCGACTCGTTCTGGGGCACTTCTGACCCCATCTCTAACGAGTTATTCTGATTCTGCTATACTCACACTAGGATATTACTGATCCTATATGTAATGAGTTATCCGTCCTAGAACACTACTGGTTCTATCTCTGACGAGTTCGTTAATGTGTTTTATACCAGAGCTAAGCTTAACCAAAGCTCTGATACCACGTTGAGACGACCCCAAAACCCGTACTGACGGTGTCAAGGGTAATCTTTGGAATATAACACATAAACAGATAATAACAGAACAGAATTAAATAAATACACCAGATAATGAACAAATAATCACTGGATAAACAATAATCATCAAAGTTACACAATATACAGGATCATACTTAGTACAGATACAGTTCAGCTATACATAAATGTCTACAGCGGATACAAACATAATATGTACAATAGGAGCTGAACAACATAAAAAGAAATAAATGATAGAATCCATCTTCAGCTCCAGCTATCCAGAAAGAGCCTGCTAAAACCTGAATACAAGGCTGCCCATGTAGAAAAAGGGGCACCCGAGTTTGCAAGTGAAATAAACTACGAGTCAGTCATGGGACTGGTATGAGAAATCTATTTAACACATTTCTATAATATGGCTAATCACAGGACCACGCCACTTTCGCGGAACGGGTTTACTCCATTGGATTGCCAGTGCTTTAAAGCAATTAAATCTTTTAAACATCGCAATGTTTTTTATAAAAACGAAGCCGATATAAGACTCAAGTCCCATCACACAATGCAACGCAAACCGGAGGATAGAGTTTTACCTTATATCGACCAAAATATGCTTGATACGAGCAAAACAAATCATTTAAAATGTAAACTTTGTCGTTTAATTCTTAATTAGACTCCAACTGTAAATTAGCAAGAGGACGACCCCCTAAGTATTAACCCCGAAGGCCGAAACCAACATCAGACCAATACCCAGGAAACCACCTATCTTGGCTCGTTTGCAGTTGGTTTCTAATTTCATACACAATCATAAATATCAATCATAGACGGCATGGGTACCATATATCATGTCGCCATATATATATATATACAATCAAAACCGCACGGTGTCGTATTTGGAAACTGGATTTCCATCATGAACCAAGGCAAAAGATAGTCCTTACCGAATTCGAGACTGTCTAGCCCGAGTCTCAGGATCAGAACGCATCGACCCTTGGATCGTCAGGGTCGGTCCACCGATGTAGATTAAAATTCCTGAACACTACGTTTCCCCGCCCTTTGGGGTGTAAATGAGCCAACGCATGACTCCATCGGTCCTGGATCGACCGATATATCCGTGGCGCCTCGCAACAGCAACAACCACATAGGTAAAAATAATATAAATGTCCATTTCTGGTTCATACTGGGGTGTGAGGCTCGCGAATTCACGTTATATACAAAGCTACGCCACATAGGCGGTGCTTTGATCATCAACCATAAGACTTTGCTTTTCAACAGAAGCCTTGATCACTACATCTTAGCATGCCACACAAGCAATTCACACTATGCAACTGATAACTATCAATCACACAGAATGAATTCCAATGTCAGACACACAGTCCATTTGCAAGTCCGTTCTGGGTCTGAACGAAACCGGAGGCACTATATACCCCGCAAACCCATCGATCTCCACGTACGTCTGGACGGTCACCACTCATTATCAATATTTCGGGATGCCTCCCAATCAGGACATCAGTTATCATCCAAATGAGGTGAAGATCTCCGGTCTTCGACCACCGTCTTCATCTTCGATTTCTTATCGTCGATTCACTTATTCAGAATGGGATAAACCCGGTCTTTCTGAGCAACTCGCGTATATAATAAACAAGTGCTACACAAACATAACATACGCCTTATTTCAATTCATTAGTCACTAACCGTCAATCAGTAAGAGAACGATTTCCCAAATGTTAACCCCGAAGGCCGAAACCAACAACAGATCAAAACCCAGGAAATCATTCGACTTAGCCAACCTTCAGTTAGTTTCTAAATTTCACATCCATATCGATTATAATATTTTATAACGATTTATCGCTATTTTTATTTATTTAAAAATGGCCAATTTATTTAAACGACGCTTCGGGCCATAACGCGGCCGTGGCGCTGTTTTTCTTCAGATTCGATTTACATATATCTGAAAATATAACCGTTGGATCTTCACAAAATTCACATCATTATAAAGATCTTTTCAAAACGAATCCAACGGTTCCAATTTTGGGAAAATCCGACGGTCGGATCTCCCGGTACAATCGTTTAAAGTTTCAATTTCAAAATACGAACTGCAGCATCGTTATTCGATTTAATTTAATTATATATATATATAGTCGATTCTGGCGCTGTTTTTCTTTAGATTTGAATTAAACATTCCAGACAATCCAACCGTTGGATCTTTGCAAAGTTGGTGTCATTGGAAAGATATTTCCAAAGCGAACCCAACGGTTTCGGTTTCGGGAAAATCCGATGGTCGGATCTCCCGCCCTAATATTTTGAAATCGCGGTTTCAAAACACGAACTACAGCTTCGTTATTCGATTTATTTTAATTATATTTATATATATATATAAATATAATCGATTTTTCGATTTCAAAACCATATTCATTTCATACCTTTGATAAAAATAATATTTTTATCAAACTAACTTCTATTTCAACACTTCACTATTTTTAACTATTCATGTATATGATAAAAATGTGATTTTTATTGTAAAACAATTTATTTCAAAACACGACTATTGTATATAGTTCATACAGATGGTAAAAATAGGATTTTTATTATAAAACAATTTCTTTCAAAACACGGCTATTTTATATAGTTCATATAGATGATAAAAATATGATTTTTATTATAAAATAATTTATTTCAAAACACGAATACCATTCAACGCATGAATTTCCATTCAACGCATGAATTTCCATTCAACGAATGAATTTCAATTCAACACATGAAGGTTTTCTATAGTTTATATATATAGATAAAAAGGTGATTTTTATATTTAAAACACGAATATCATTCAACACATGAATTTCTATTCAACGAATGAATTTCAATTCAACACATGAAGGTTTTCTATAGTTTATATATATAGATAAAAAGGCGATTTTTATATTTAAAACACGAATACCATTCAACACATGAATTTCTATTCAACGAATGAATTTCCATTCAACACATGAAGGTTTTCTATAGTTTATATTTATAGATAAAAAGGTGATTTTTATATTTAAAACACGAATACCATTCAATACATGAATTTCTATTCAACGAATGAATTTCAATTCAACACATGAAGGTTTTCTATAATTTATATATATAGATAAAAATGTGATTTTTATATTTAAAACACGAATACCATTCAACACATGAATTTCTATTCAACGAATGAATTTCAATTCAACACATGAAGGTTTTCTATAGTTTATATTTATAGATAAAAAGGTGATTTTTATATTTAAAACACGAATACCATTCAACACATGAATTTCTATTCAATGAATGAATTTCAATTCAACACATGAAAGTTTTCTATAGTTTATATTATAAAGTAAAAAAAAATGTGATTTTTATCGCAAAACAATTTATTTCAAAACATGAATGTCGTTCAATAGATGAATTTTTATTCAGCACACGAATATAGTTTCAACACATGAAAATAATTCTAACACATGAATATTATTCAAAATTTCGGCAGCATAACGGCAGGGTAGTTAAAACCGGGGCCGTCCCTAGTACGGCTCCTCGCTCTACCTTAAAGCCTTGCAGCTTTTGATAATAGGGATTTCATGCATCTAGTTCGCACGCAGGCGGCATGTATATATTTTTCATTTCCACAAACTAATCCTATGTGGTTTCAACCAAATAATTCTCAACCACAAACGGGCATTTTTCAACCACTATCAATCAATTTCAACCACAAACAGTTCTAATCAACCATTCGGTATCAACCAATTTTCACATCAATCACAACCAATAAATATCGTCCATGGTTTGTGGACGAGGGGCGTATATATATATATATATATATATATATATATATTATACAAGCATCTCACTTCTATTTCAACACATATATAATTTTTACAACGCATATATAACTTATACATCGAACGCACAACCTATACAACGCTTATACATGAGGTGTACAACGCTTATACAAGTCATACATCGACTATATAATTTATACATCGTCGTTTTCCATATCGTTTATAAATTAGAAATCTCACCTTGGGTTCCACTCCTCCAAAAATTGCAGAAGGCTCAGAAAAATATGCGGTCTCTTCTAAAATGTAGATGACGTCCTCATGGTCCCGGTGTCTCTTGTTTCACCGAATTTCGACCACATAGCAAAAAGATATGATTTTTCTAAGTTAGTCGAGTTTCGCGACACTTTTAAAGAGTTGAAAACAGTTTTAAATATATCAGCCGTTACCTCTCAATATGGGTTCGAAACTAGGTTTTAAGAATTTGCGAAATCCAGAGCACGATAGGGGAATCAGCTTGCACCTCAGCCTGGAGCTTGGTGAGGCGCGCCTGCGCGTGGGGAAAGGGGCCTACTCGACGGCCGGAACAGGGCAGGGCGGCGACGGGAAGGTCCTGACTTTGGAGGAGGAGATCTTCGCGACGGAGCAACGATAGGGAGAGTTATTTATATGGATTTGAAGAGGAGAGAAGTATCTTCGAAAAACATAACTGTGGTGGTGGGTTTTGGTGCGTGGTTTCGCCGGAAAGTGGACGGGAAGAAAAGAGGCGGTTTCCGCCTTTGATTTGCTCACATCGGGGAGAGAGAAGATGGAGTGGAGAATTATGATTGGCCGGCTTATTTTTTATTTATTTGTTAATTTCAAAAATCCGAAAATACCCCCCACTCATACGAACTCCAATCCAAACCCAACGACTGTCGTCCCTAGCGTTTTACCCCCATTCCGAACACAATGGGATATGTTTCGTAGGTCCATTCGACTATTTGAGTTAGTTTCTCTTCAAATTAAAATATAAAACATTCAATATTTAATTTGAACATGCATTTCAATTTGCCGGGGCCATAAATTGATTCGAAAAATACCAGAAAAATAAATCTAGCTATGTTTTGATGATACGGTCCCAACAAAACTAATTTCTTCGAATTCTGAGACCATTTGAAAAATGGCCCATTTCTAGTCGATCCAATTTAACTGTAATTGACCAAAACACGTTTTCCTTTGCCACGCTCACATACTAGCTTCAAAAATTATAAAATTTGAAACTTAGCAATAGTTTAACATCCCAGATCCAACAAAAGTGGTTTCGTCGAATTTCGAGGTCGTTTGCAAAATGGCCATTTTCACGGGCTATATAAACTCAATAGCGACCTTTCTGAAAATTCATTTGGCCACAACTTTTGCTTCCTGCTATGAAACTTCGATTTTTCAGATTCGTTAGAAAGGTGTTCACTAACATATTTAAATATTTTTGGTTTCACTCAAATCCGTTTTGTTTTGCACCCGGTACAGTCAGTCAAAGTTTGAATTCAAATTTTAAAACTACCACGCCATTTCAGGCCTTGTTTATAATTAGAATTAATTATATTCGTTTTCAAATGTCGATCCAAACTTACTTTTCATCGTTATTATTTAAAATATTTATTTTAAATATTTAAAATCCACTAAAATAGCCAATTTAAAAATTTTGGGTCGTTACAACAAGCGTTTTCGTCGCTGCTTCACCTAGCTTATTGTACAGACTTACTTCTTTCCATAAATGCTTTTTTTCACTACAGGGCATTGTAAAAGAAAAGGCCATTATAACCTATATTTTATCGGTAGTGACTTTCTGATCTCCATGTTCTTTGTGTGTTTACTTTCTGCATAGTATGATAAAGATGTTATTACAACCTTTTTATATACACGAGCGTACAACACTGGATGACACCTCAGAGCTTGGAATCGATCCACCATTTTGAGTCTTTACTAAGACTCTAACCTTATGGAGTGGTCCATCCCCCTCAAGTCAACTTAAGTCTCGAACCAATGATGAATACGAATATAAATAACTCGTGATGCTTGTACCCAACTCCATCCCTTAGTCTTCGAACTTGATGGCAACCCACCAGTCGAGCATGTGTGATATAGACCGCTTGCTTGGCTAACTCTGATCTCAGAATTCAGATCCGGGTGTAAAACCAACGAACCAATGATCCCCTGAACTCTGACCCAAATGGAATGACGATATATATATATATATATATATATATATATATAATCAAATAGGAAAGTAGTGGGATAATGTGTAATACGACCAAAATTTTTATCAATTCAGGTCCTATTGTTTCAGCTACAAGAAGGTGCAAATTTGGACAACCATAGTGTTATATCACCCAAGCACAACAGAGATATTCAAGTGACACATAGTTAAATATGACAACAAGACAAAACCCAAACAAATTTTTTATTTTTTTGGGTTTTGTTTTGTTGTCATATTTAACTACCTGTCTCTTGAATATCTTTGTTGTGCTTGGGTGATACAGCACTATGGTTGTCCAATTTTGCACCCTCTTGTACCTGAAGCAATAGGACCTGAATTGGTAAAATATTTGGCTGTATTACATATAATCCCACTGCTGTCTTGTTTGATTATTAGGATGAAATAATGACGCCCATCTATGACTCCTCACGACTCGGAATCAACAACCGCAAGGAGGTTCCAAGAATGGAGTCGCCAGTCTTGAACTCCGCGTGATTCAAGAACAACGAATGAAAGAAGGTCTCGAAGGAGAAGTTCACACACTCATACTTTACAACGACTCGAGACTAAAGACCGAAAGGAATCCTTAAGAGAAAATCAACACACCCAGACTGCACATGACTTGAGTTTCTCAAGAATGAAAACTCAAGAAACTTAAACTTAAGTGTAACAACAAGTTAATTTAGGTAAGTACAACACTGGGAAATGTAAAGAACAATTGTATACTTAAAACGACATGTGATATAGCAAAGGAAACTAACTTCCATTCACAAGTCAAAACAATTATTTCTAACGACATGATATACATCTAAACCACATCGTGCCTTCAATGGAAAGGGTCGTACTCGTATATTCTATCGGCCTACAACCAAAAACTATCTATTTACAACCATCATTCAGGAGGGTCACCTTTTCGCTGCTTCTTCAATCCAGACTAGGTTGGCTCCTCCTCCTTCTTCCTTTTCCTCTAGAGGCTACCTCTGTTGCTTCCCTTCTATCCCTTCGGTGGAGTAAACTTAACGTGAGGCCTTATCTCAAACTACAAATCCCTTTCAAGCAGTAGTTCTTCATCGGAGTCGCTCGGAATCTCGGTGACGTGGGCTTCCATGTCGGTGCCAGGCAGGACCTTTAGAGATTTTGGCCGAGGCTTCACGGGAAGCGCCAACATCATAACTTTGTCCTCCTCCGTGAGGGCTACCTTCTCAGATTTCCTAGCCTCCCTGGCGGACTTTCTTTTAGCGTCCCTCTCGGCCTTCTTCCGGGCCTTCCCCTTTGCCTTTAGCTTTACCTCCGCATTAGCCCTTAGCCTCGCAAACTCTTCCTCTTCCCTCTTCGTGGTTGCTGCCTCCTAAGCCTTCATCCGGGCTTCGTCAACTTTGGTCGGGTCTCCGCTTTGGCCTTTTCCCTCTCCTCCTCCTCCTAAGCTTTAAGGAGCGCTTCCTCATCGACCTTCTTCTTCACCTCTATATCTTCTGACTTTATAAGAATTTAGGCCTTTTGGTGTTGGCCAGTTCGTGCATAATCGCCCCACCTGCCTCCGCCTGTTCGATCACTTGAGGGTCCACAACCTACTTTCCCTTATCCTCAGGAAAGAGTTTATTAAAATCTTACATTGCTATATCTCCCAACTCCAAACCTACGAACATCTCCAAGTGACTGAACTCCTCTCTCATCGGCTCATCCTTCCTATGAATACCCCTCATTCTGCATCAAAAAGGGGGTTGGAACCTTGCTCAATTGACACTTCTGAAGAAGATATTGCCTCCTTGACCCCCAAGCTTGCTCCATCACTCCGGAAAGAAGAAACTTATCTCTTTTTGGACACTTAGACATTTAGGACAGCATAAGCATTCCAGGAAGAAGGACTTAAGCTTCATTTTGGACTTTGTAGAATTTACTTTCCACCATTGCCAATGTATTTATATGGAAATATGGTTCCGACCATTGTACTTTGACTAAAAGTGAATGAAGAAAGCATAACTTTCACAGTGGACATAGGTTCTCACGGACTGAACCACTATAAATACCGTGTCATTTATTTTCCTGCATAATTTTACACTTTGGACGTATATTTTCATTATGTTGGAACTCTTTGGGTGTTGTTCCAACTTTTGCGCATCAACAATACTTAATGCTTTAATGGTATGTAATATTTTGGATATTTATTTCTTTTCTTAATATTTAATGCTTTCAAGGTATAACAATAGTAGAATTAACTTTTAATTGTCTTTATTTATATAGATTTTGGATTACTTGTTTTGTTTCTTTATAGCCTTGTTTTAGCTACTGTGTTTGCATTTTTATTTTTATTTCCCAGTCGGATTCATATAGTGTTAATTCTTAGAAGCAACTTGATAGTTGTAGCTCGGTCGATGCGAGCCATCGTTTCCAATGGTTCTCATGAAACAAGGATATGTGCAATAGTTGGATGTGCAATTCAACTAAAGCCCATACACCACAAGCAGATCCATCCATAGGCCGTCCTTATTTATACCATCATACAAGCCATTTAAGCCGCTCATTGTCTCATTCAAAGGGTCATGTTCTCAGCCCTTGCAATACTTAATCCAATCAAACACCTGTCGTTGGAATCTATAAAGCATTTTGCATCTTTTGCGCTTCGCAAGTTGCAATTCCAACCTTACTGCCAATTGCTGAAATCCAAATGCATGCCTTTCGGCTTGCTTCTCTTGAGCATTCCCACACAATTGCACTAGCAATCTTTTTATCCCCTTTAAAAATTGTGACTCTTATTACAATGGAAAGTAAATATTTTTTTGATTAATTTTTGCATTTCTCAGTTGTTGATCATCAACTTGATTGTCAATACATTTTCTACATACTGACCATCAGACATTTATATGTATTTTGGTTTTTCTAAATTAATAAAAACATAAGAGATATCTTATAAGAGAATCACTCTTTCATTAAAAAGGAAATTTACTACATTAATAGTTTTTAATTTTACTTTTGATGTTTTACCAGTCCCCTTTTGTCCTTCTCTTTTCGAGTTATTTTATGTAACTAAAAATATTATGGTAAGGAAACTCCACTTCCCTTTGCCAGTGAACTTCAAATTCTACAAGAAATAGTTTCTCTGAATCTTATATTGATTAAAAGGAAGATTTATTATCTTTCACTATTGAGCTAATAAATTTCCTTTTTACTTTATATGTTTTATGTTATTCTCCCATCTAAATGATATTAGTCTATTTCAAAAAAAAAAAGACTATACTAGTAGTTGCCGATCTAAAATGTTACTAATTGATTTTACTAAAGTTTTAAAATTTAATTCCTCAACCACTTAGATGTTGGGGAATGCGGTTTAGGGATCTTAATGTAAACTAAACATTAGAGGGGGTGAATATCGTTTTACGGATTTTATAGATTTCTTGAAATCTTTTTAAGTTAATCAGAATATTATGCAAATCGCAAATATGAATAATCACAGAATCAATCACAGGTGCAGATATTAATAATAAAAAGAAGTAAAAGGAAAGAACACATCAGGATTTTATACTAGTTTGGATTTACTCTAAATCCAGTCCCACACAACGCTGGGTTGATGTGGATTTCTTTTCAAATAATATCCAAATTATAAATCTTGATTTTCGGGCTAAAAGGGCACACTATAACACCCTACAATTTTATGCACCCAAATTTTGACAAAAATCAAAATTTAAATACATCCAAGCATAAAGTGTATATCTGGTACCTGCAATAAATGAGCATGAGCATAATCAGAGTACGATAAAATAACTCATACCGAAAACAAAATAGGATAAACATGTATTAACGCAAACTAGTACTAAGTCAAGTAACTACCTTTTCCAAAGTAAGTCACTTTGCAATACCGAGCATGAGAGAGAACGAGAACCGAAAGCCTAACTTAAACATCTTTGAGAACCCGACCTTCTCTATGGAACCGGGAGGTCGTAATGAGGAGGGGGTCAGAACAAAAAGTTCTGGTGACTAAGAAATGTACACCACAGTCTATAACACAGATATATTCCGTTTGGTTCAACCCAAGCTGTATGCCTAACTAGATAGTGATTCTAGCCCAACCTAGTAAATATTTGCGCACGACTTTACTATTCAGCCCAAAGCAGTATTCCCAGATATAACATTTACACACATTTTTGTGAAGCCTTTATATCGGAGTTTAACTAGTTAATTATATCGAGAGTGGGCCTCTAATTTCGGGGTTTCTATCTATACCCTCATTCTCTGTTTTTTGTTATTCAACGCCTCACTATCAAATGATAGATAAGGTGGATTCTCCCTGATGACTTAAGACCTTAGGCGGACCTATTGGTCACTTATTAAACCTTGACAATATATTCGACGTTAACATAAACTAGAGGGCACTAGCTACGGGTCCTACTAGTTAAGGCTTCGGTCATTCGCGTGTATACCCTTGCCCGCATAAGGTGAGAGTAGGTATTTTATTGTTCGTCATACCTTCTAGCTGACATCATTCGATAACCTCCTTAGTCACTTACTACTTCCCATAGGATAGACAACCATATCTGACCCTTTTTTATTTCCAGGTTTGGGTAGGCCCACACACACCTTCCATTTAAGACCCCTATACTGGAAAGCCTATTCCCAGGTGGACTCTTCAACCCAAGCCACTTAAGACCTAAGGAAGCGGACTATACGCGAAGGTTATTAGTTCGTCTCCCATTTGCCTTTAAAACCTTTCCCTTTTTGGGATAAAGTAAGCTACGTTATTAAGTCATTCCCGTTTAATTTCCTTATACGAAAATACTATACATACACCATTTATTTGTATCACGAGTTTATATGGTTAATAACATCTTATATTATTAACCAACAAAGTCTACCTATATTTTTAAATATAAGTTTTATTGACATAAATAAGGAAGATTATATTCCCTTTTCTCTAGGATATTTAATTTCTTCCCTAATTTGGAATTAGTATTTAAACGGCAGTCAATATCCGTTAATTTCCCCTTCTGACACCCATTTATTTTTATTTCCTTTTTATTTCCCTTTATGACTCTAATGGTCATATTTTCCTAAGGCACGTTATCTATTAATTGTACCCTAACAGGAAATTACTATACTTATTCTTTATTTTATTTTATTTTATTTTATTTGTTTACTGGTTATTATATATATACACACACACATATATGCACTAGGCCTCTCTCATTAAGTCGACTACCTATGGATGTTGTATTTGCCGGTTGGTTTCGGGCAGAATTCTACCACAAGTGAATTTAACCTCGGGCCATAGTACATTTATTTTTGTGCATTAGACCTCTCACATTAAACTGACTGCCTACGGTTGCTGGATTTGTCAGTCGGTTCCGGGCAGGCTTACACCACATGTTTAGTTTAACCTCGTGTCTAAATGCGATTATAATTTAAATTTCCTAATTGGGGTCCACAACAATTATCTTAACTGATTTTAGGAATTGTAACCATTTTCCTATCACATTTATTTTCCCCCAATCAATATTGGTTACAATAATTATTTCTTTATTTGCGATCTCATTTATGGTAATTAATTATATTTATTGCTATAAATGGTCACCACAAATATATTATTTCAATATGGATTATACTTACGTATAATTCCACCATTGAACCTTATCCAAACATTCAACATTTGTCACAATTGTAAATTATTTATATAAAGCCTCCTTTATAGAAATTAATTACACTAATTGCTACAACGGTCACCATAAATATATTCATTAAGTATGGAATATAAATTTACATGTATGATTCCATTAATGAATACCATTCAACATTTAATACAATGCATATTTTTACCGTTTTACGCTGATTTGGACTGATAATATGCATACACTTATTTCAATGTTTGCGTGCGGTCAACGAAGTTATTATTATTTTTATTTTTATTCTTAAATTTAAAACAATTTTTTGGTCTAGTCAATTAACCAATCATTCCCTTTTTATATACAGTCTTGTCAAAAAGGTTTCAACTCTCACAAGGACCGTTAGTCAAAATCATTGTAACTCATGCCTATTTTATGGAATTGACATAACTCCAAATCAAAAGAAATATATGAAATGTAATTTTATTTTGGAACAGTCGATGCAAAGTACATACAGAAATATGTATTTATTTTTATATGTACCTTTTCCCCACTTTTTAATTCTTTCTGTCATACTTCTTGTGATTTTAAAATAATGTCTCTTTATTTAAAAATGAGCAAAACGACATAATTTACATTGCTTAAACTGAAAACCCAACAAAATTGAATGTAAACAAGGAATATTTCTTTATATTCTTAACATCACATAATACACAATTTTCATCTTTTTACCCAAACTCACATATTTCATATTTCGGCACTGAACAAAAGATCCGGAACATAACTACAACAAATTTATTTTTGATGGGACTGATTTCCAGATCCACGGTGCTATGCGGCATAAACAACATATTTCATAATTCATGACATAACTTGTAGGAATATGTGGGAATATATATAAAAATCCTACAATTCATATTCATACATAATCACAACTTTCTCATTTACCGATTTCAATCATATTCATAATCAGCTCTGATGGTAATCACAATTTACAATTATTTAAATAACAGATCTGATAGGAAAAAAACATAGATTGGATTCAAACGAAATAGATAAATCATTATATACGTATTAGTAAATTTCCCACTCACCTTAAAGGCTCCAAATTATAAGTTTTGAACTCTTTAGGCTTACAATCCCCAAATTCTTATAAATCTACAGTTTATCTAGAATAGGGAAATTTCTAGATCTGTAGAAATGTAAGAAAAAGAGAAAGGAACGAAGAATCAATTGTTGAGTGTCAAATTGCATTCCTTTTCATTAAATCTGCTTGCCCTCTCAATTTCATATGAATTGGATTCAATTTGATATGCATGAATATATTTTTATTTTAGAATTTAGGTTTTGAGAGAGAAAAATGGCAGAGATCCACTGCCTCTGCATATTTAAGTGGAAAAAGAATGAGGGTCTACCCCTTTATTTATAGGGGTGGAAATGGCCTTGCACCGTTAGATCTATTTTAATTGTCATCCGTCTATTTGTTTTATAAAATATAATAAGAATACCCCTAAAAACCTAGTCGTCACTAGTGAGGTGGGTGGGTAATTATATATTACTATATATAATATTCTATTTATTTATTTTTCGTCCATTTTTCATATTTCGTTCGTAAATTTTTCATACGGACTCCATTCACTAAACTCCAAACGTGAAAGTTGGCCAGACTTCCGAGATGAACACAACGGTTAAAGTTTCGTGGTCAAATTCCATCGTTTGCAGAAATTCCTATTTTTGAGCTTTTAATTAAATAACTATTTAATGTCAAAATTTCGCGTTGTTACATTCTTCCCCATTAAAAGGAATTTCGTCCCAAAATTCTGACACCTAATTATCCTACCCTACACAACCAATTTGTGTACATCCACTTTGCAACCATGTGTATAGGTGCATGGTGTACATAATGTAATTCAACCATAAAACATGCATGCAAGATGATTCTAAATCGGGCCCTCTATATGTATGCATTGATATTTTCAAAATACTTTCAAAAACATGATGCAAAACACCCTAAATATACTAGCAGTTCTATATGAATGCAAATTTTGAAAGTTCTTTTTCATCCGTAACCTTCACCCAATTACGAATAAAACCGTGAAGCAACCAATTTTGCATCCAAACCCTACCATCCAAAACATACGCAATCTAATTGTTTCCAATTTAATCTCTCCTAAATCAAAAAATGGAAATTGGAGTTAAGATTTTTAACATTTTTCCTGCTTACAACTTTTCTAATTCCTACCCTACAATGGAATTTTCACCTCAGTTACCCAAATTACTCCAAAAATTTCCAGCTGTAGACTGTAAAGGAGGCTTAAAACAAGCTCTAAAACGTAAAACGAGTTGATTAATAGCTCGTGCGCATCATTGACAAGTCATGGAAACAACGTTGCCGAGGCCAAAACAGCATTTTCCTTGTTACCGTTAACGTTTTTATCGTAGCATCGGTACTACTGTACCGCTAAAACGCGCACATAAAGCATCTAAAAATCTTCCTCACACCATTCATGTGACCAAAAATCGAAATTTTTCACAAAATTAAATTTCTGCTTAAAGACTTGTCATGTTTATTTTGAAAATTTCCTGTCAAAACCGTTTCATTTTCCCATAAAATAAGAAAATGATAAAAATGTTTTTTTTTTCAAACAAATTTTCCAAAAACTTCAAAAATGTATTTTGCGGAAATTTAAACGATTGAAGTCACATGTTGGTGAAAAAGGAAGCCAGTCACGCCAAAAATGCGAAAAATGAAACACACACAAAACCAAAATAAATTTTAACTTCAACAAGGAACGGTGATTTGTTTATTTATATACCCGTGACGAAGACAACGCAAAACCGACCTTTTGCTAAAATTTATCCAACACAGAATTCTATTCTTTCCAGCCCAAGGACAACTGTTAGTTTAGGTAATAAAAATGGGATTTCATTCAAACAGGCATGCATAATGAAATAAACTGCAACGACTTGGCTTTTTGACCGCCTCAAGTCGGTAATTAACCAACTTAAACCGTTCAAAATGACAGACTGTTATAGCTTATGAAGTCGAAATATAAATCATCACAGATACAGAACACAGAATATCTCACAGCGGAAGTAAAAATTTATACAGTATTACAAAATCTTTAAATTTACATAATATCAGAGTACATAATAAATGTAGAAACAACGGACGGATGAATATAGAACCATACTAATATTCGGTAGTAAGCAGAGATGGCATAACTGCATACGGCATAATAGACGGATGGCTGGATCTCCAACGAATATCAAGCTCTAACAGACATATTTCCAAGCTGAAATACTCGATCTGACTTGGACATTTTGTAAGGAATAAAATAAACAAAATACACGAGTCAGGACTAATAGTCTCATATAAGTGAATTAACTCAAATGAAGTGTCCACTGAAATGTACAATAACTTAAAGGATGTTCGGGATTTCCATCCTCTAAGGATCCGCGAAACTAATATCTATATAATAATATGCTATTATTGTAATGTATATTCAGTAAAGTAAATATAATGAAAATAGCATAAGCGGGATTACCATATTACCCTTACGCCGTTTAAAATACCGTAGTTTATACAGTACCATAAACCCACTTTAAACCGATGGCATCAGAGCGCACTCCATAGGTACGGTACAAATCAAAATCATAGGGGCTCGATAAGGATAATATGACAAGGCACACGAGGAATACCCACAGTAGGATTCTACTGGATTGCGGCTCCCGGGCCGGTGGTAACGCATAGCAGCCACTACCGCCCACCTCGAACAACACTCCCATAATCAAAAGGGCGCGCCCAAATCAATCACATAGTAATAGAGATGGCATAGAAGAAGCGTGTTCGATCAAAGGTGCTATCTCACTTAACCCGGGCATGAATCCTGTTTTAGTCATTTTAATTATGACCTGAAGGTCAAGGCTAATCCATCAGCGTTCTCTTTCTTCAAATCCAGTAATTGCCTCCATACCATCCTACTTCTTTTCTGGAACTCCACCGCGTATACGGTTGTTAAAGTGGTATCGGTACTGACAGAGAGTATGCCACTTACCGAGTCTGGTCTCTTAAACAACGAAACGTTTATATTTTTCACACCATGGCCATTAAATTTCAAATCGTATTTCAAGTATCGCAAATCAATTCAATATTTCCCCAAATCAATACTCAAATCATTTATCTTTGGTTTCAATTAAGGTTATAAAACCAATATTCACCATTCCTTTCTCAATCATTGGATTTTTAAATTTCAACTTCCATGAAATATCGTTATTGCTTGAAATCCCTTATTACAACATTTGGATTCACTAGACAGGATCAGACATTAGAATATATTTTAATTTATAAAATATATTTAGAAAAATTAAGTTTTGGAAATAGCATATGTGTATTAAATTTAAAATGATGTATATACAACTACATATATATATATATATACATATATATATATAGTTGAAAACAATTATAAAATTTATATAGTTAAAGTGATCAAAATATTTTTATAAAAGAATTTTTACGAAATCAAGTAATGCGGAAATTTCTTTTATGAAATTATAGTTTTATTCAAAGATATTAATCCAATCCAATCTTAAATCCATGTCTCACCATCCTTTTTCCAACTAGATTTCATAATCAAAATTGAATTCCCTTTTGGTATATTACCCAAAACACTTTCAACTTAAGTTATTGTCCAAAGGATGTTTTGTTAAATTCCAAACTCGTCAACAAACGCAAATTCACCATGGCTTAGATAAGCACATTTCTTTTATACTTGAATTTAATAAATTTATGTTTTGACAAATCCTTTTTACTTTGAAATGGTAAGAAATCATTTGATAAATTATGTATATTAAGACAAGTTCTAAAACACTTAACAAGTTTGAAACCCTTTATATTGAATCACCAACTCTTTAAATTTCATGTTTTAGATTTATGCTATGCACACAAAGTTTATGGAAAATTCATTTTCAAATAATTTTTAACTTGAAGTTTTTAACTTATAAATCATCTTTAAACTAATTTATATGCAAATTGGAATTCTTATAAAATTCAAAGTTTCCTTTAAACACTTCTTTACGCTATATGGAAATTTTCATAAAACATTTCTTTTTAGAAAATCGATATAATTATTTTAAAATAATTTATTTAATTGACCATGGTGTCCGTATAAAATTTTCTACCCTATGGTCAAGTAAAACGGATATTTATCATTTCAATCCGTTCTTAAAATATACGAATCCCGGGTATGTATCATTTCAACCTATATCCCAGGTATGTATCATTTCAACCTTCATCCCAAATCGATTCGAATACAAAAGGGGTTCGGGTATGTATCATTTCAACCCGTAATGTTTCCAAATCTAAGGGGGAACTTGCATAGTGAGAAAATGAACATAGCATTTCAAACATACATACATATTGTGTCATATAAAATAACTGTGTGTGTCGCACGTGCACAATCACAAAGTAACCAAAACTAGAGCACCCTAATATTTCATTCAACGTCTCATGTTTTAATTCACTTAATAATTAGTTAGTCTGTGGGTGAGAAAAACTCCCCTCTCGTGGATATTCAAGGGATGAAACGGCTTCAACAATGAGATGACTATTATGACGATTCATATCAAATCAGCTTCCATGCACATATACGCACACCTGTGCGTATGAATATGTACGTATACACTGGCCTCTCTGAACACAACACCAAAGCTCTTGTTCGGACAACAGGGCAGCGAACCCACATCACGCAGATCCACTGTTTTGCCCTACTTCATCAAAACTGCCTTTCTGGCATTTGGTCGAGCAGTTGGCTTGCGCGCTACTTAGAAGGCATCTAGGGTGATAAAATTCACATCGACTTCTGGTTAATGGAAAATAGGGTACAACGATGATTAAACACGAGTAGAACTTAACAGTTCAACCTATATATATATATATATATATATATATATATATATATATATATATACATACACCCATTTGCACCGTTTCAGCGAGTTCAAATAAAAGAGATAAATGACTTGCAGTAACCAGTGTCTAGTTCGACGAAGAGGTGCCGGAGCTAAATCGAGGTGCACACGGCCTGACAGGCGGAGATTGGGGGTGGGGTTACAACTGTTAACCTGCCTCTTGTTTCGGAGCAACTGGGCTAGTTTCTTCGTGTTGGAAAGGGGAGCACGACTTGACAAAGGGGGAAGTGAGTGACTGGCAGTCACAGACTTCGGATCTGGGTGAAAGGAGGCGTATGCAGCTGGAACATGGAAGTACGAAGGCCAAATGAAAGAGCTTGCGATGTCGGTGGAACAAAGAAGGAAGTAGTGTTGTTTTTCCCGGATCTTGGAGGAAAGGATCTACAGCCATGAAGTAGGTGATTTTGGTTTGAAGTAGAGGGTCTTGGGAAGAAGGGACTCAGTCAGGATTGGGTTTGATTTGTGCGAGAGGGAATGCAAGGTGCGATGGCCAACGAATGACCGTGAAGGAACTTCAATCGCGATTTTGAATTTGGGGCCTTCAAACCCTTGTATTAATTCAATTTCGAATAAGAGGAAGAGAAAGCATATATCGCGATTCAAAAAAATGGATGTTACTTCATATATAAATTCCCATTTTCTTTGTTGTTAGTTTTCATTTTTTTTTCTCTGAGCTGAAGATGACGGTTTATAAAAGAAAAGAGAATAACAGGTAGCATAAGATGACAGATGCGTGGAATCAATCTAACGTTGGATTCTCTGCACAGGGAGATTTCAAAATCTGGTTCACTGTTTCGAAATATTTGTGACTGTCAGAGAGAGATTTGAAAAATCTTGTACAGTGTTATTACTGACAGGGCAAGATTTTGGTCTTTTTCCCTATATTTAACAAGATATTTTCAGATTTTGGGTAAACTAAACGGTGGACTGTATGGGGTAAATGGTTTTGAATAAAGCACAAAACAATGTTGTTTTATACACTTTTAAATTCCAATAAATTTATTAATCGATTAGATAACTTAATTCAGATGATATTACACATAATTTGCTACCCATTGCCGCTTCTTCATTTTAAATCCAATCAAATATTTATTGATCCCACAAATTACTTCTTAGTTTTTGTTATTATTACATCAACCATATTACTAGCATTCCTATCTCGAAATGAATTTACGTTTGACATTTTACTCGAAACAAAATCAATTACGGTTTGAATTAAAATTTCAATCTTTACATTTTGAGACCGCGCTTTAAACAAATTTGATTTCTAGTTAGATTCCACAAATTAAATCCCAAACAATCGAAATAATTCTCTTTATAATAGTAATTAACGTTTGAATCTATGTTCCAATGAAACAAATAAATTTTCAAGTCACATTATATCCTAAAATCAAATTCTAAATAAAATTTAAATGTTAACGTTCTTAAACTAGAATGAATTATATTTTCAAATTATTTCCATAAATCCAACCTTATTATATTATTATATGTTCTTATAACGTTCCAATCTACACACAAAAGAATTTCAATGTTACACCCCGATAAATTCAAACTAGTTAATGATGCTTCTTAAACAACGTTCATATTAAGGTAAAAGAATCACACCTTAAGTCCAAATTAGTAAACCTCATTAATATGGAAAAATGTTTACATTAAAATAAATATATAAAGAATTCTTTAAAGAAAATTCCATTAGATAACATTCCAAATTCTATGCCAAAATCGAAATCTAAACATCTATTTTAATGTTAATCATAATTAAATTTATATTTAAAACATCATAATTACCGGTTCGTTACATTCTCTCCCACTTAGCGCTTTTTGTCCTCGAAAAGGAAACGTCTGTGACACGACCCGAACTTCCCCAGTCTCCGAAGAGAAAAGAAAGAACGGATTGCTTTGAGAACACGACAGATCAGAACACAAACAGAAGAACATTTCATTACTTATTACAACAATTTACATAAGAGTACAAAAATACACAAAGTATGAATAAATAATATACATTTGATAAATATCAGAGATTTACAAATTACAATGCAGCGGAAAATAATACAAAACACAACTGAAGGAGACATACACATACAGAGCTTTCCGAATATCATTCCAGCTGTAAACCAGGATTCTGTGAATATAAATCTGCAAAACCAAAACTACTAGCTGCCCGTGTAGAAAATAGGGGCGCCCAGAGTTTAGGTTAAAACAATAAACTCCAAGTCAGTCATATGACTGGTTTGAGAACTAAAACACTTATTAGTTTGATTTTTAAAGTTAGATAAATCAAGGGACCACGCCGTATAACACGGAATGGGTTTGCTCCCAAGAATACCAGTGCATATAATAAACAACGCATTGCTAAATAAAGAAAATGAAGCTATTATAAGACCCAGGTCCCATGACACAATGCAACGCAAGTCGGTGGATAGGGGTTTACCTTATAATAGCCAAATAATGCTTGATACGAATAAAACAAAAGTATTTGATACTATTATTAGTGCATATATGTTTCAAAAGCAAATTCAATCATAAATATGAATCCTAGACGGCATAGCTACCATCTACTATGTCGCCATATAATAGTTACAATCAAATCCGTAATTTCGTGTTGTAAATTTGGATTCCATCATGAGTCTAGGCTAGGGACGTACTCCTTTCCGCTTTGAGACACTGTAGCAAGTGCCACGGGACTACACACTCTGGGCAACCCTGGATCCTGCAGTGCCGGTCCACACTTACATTAGCGGATTGGGTATTCCTGAACACACGTTTCCCGGTCCTATAGGACCTATCCATCGGCTCCGAAGAGATCGATATACCCGAGGCGCCTTGCAATCCAACAACCACATAGGTAAAAATATAACAATGTCAGGGCGTGCAAAACCCTGACACCAACCATAGCTAGAAAGAAACGTCATGCACTCACTGTGTTCCTTTATCCCGTTTTTGACTCATACCGAGGTGTGAGGCTCGCGAATTAATGCTATACACAAAGCTATGCTATATTAAAGTTGTGCTTTGATCATCAACCACAAGACTCTGCTTTTCAACAGAAGCCTTGATCAATTGCATCTCCGCATGCCACACAGGTAATTCATGCCATGCGACTGATATCTATCGATATATAACCTCTGAGCTTGTACGTCTCAGAAAAGGGCGTTAAGCAAGAAAATAAATTCTCCGCCGTCAAATAGATATATATTTAATAGAAATCAATCATTACAGAATAAAATCCAATGTCAGACAAACATCCATTTACAAGTTCGTTCTGGGTCTGAACGAAACCGGAGGCACCTTATTCCTCGTTCCATATGTCCAATACAGGAGAGAGGCCCTCGTATATTCATCAATTTCCAAGTAAGTCTGGACGATCACCACTTATTACCTCGTCTTGGGTGTACAGCCCAATCAAGACATCAGTAATCATCCAAACGAGGTGAAGACCTCCGGTCTTCAACCACCGTCTTCATCTTCGACTTATCGTCGAATTAGTTATTCAGAATGGGTATAAACCCGGCCTTTCTGAATAACTCGCGTATATAATAAACAAGTGCTATAAAAAAACAACATATGCCTCATTCCAATTCTGAATATTCTTTTATTTAGATATTCATATCCTTTGGGAAAGGTTCCCATTAATTTTATCAAAGATAATTTCTTTAAAATTTATTCTTTAATCTTCCTTTGAATATCAATTCAAACCATATTAACGTTTTCCAAACTAGTCGGGATTAGCGAACCACACCGAAGTAATCATTTATTTAATTTCCGTATCCCAACCTATTCATCCCATGAAGAAAAACTGGTATTACTCCATAACTAACATCACGGTGTTATCGGTAAAATTAATTACCATTTCCCGTTCAAATCTAATTAAAGATTTACCTATCGCTTGAAGCAAAACTAGTGATACTCCACTCTTGATCATTTCCCAAATTTGATAATTTAAATTATCAATTCACATTTCAATCTAATTAAAGATTCGTCAAAACTCCACTTAGTTTTATTCTTCCCAAAAATCAATGTTAATGATTATTTAACTTTGGAAACACAAACATGCCGTATCGACAATCTACACCGTACTATTGATTTCTGGCGATACATAACCTCTGAGCTCGTACGTCTCAGAGAAGGGTGTTAAGAAAGAGAATAAATTCTATGCCACCAAACATATATATATATATTTAATAGAGATCGACCATACAGTTCAAAATACAATGACAAACATGTACTCCTATCTTTAACTGGGTTAAAGAAATAATGTCATTTAAAACACAGTTCACGATAAACCCAAATTACTTTCCATTAATTATGGAATCTTCACGGAAAAATAAATCAATATATAATCGATATCAATTTCCATATCCGACTAATAATATAAATGGAATAACGGCAAAGCCTTTTAAATTCCATATGTATTAACAGTCTTCCTCCACAGAAGTTCACTTCGATTATTAACAAATCGAATTCCATTCAATTCCAATTTAATATATTAAAATTGGAAAACTTTACTTTGGAAAATTCCCGTTAAATCTTAATAAAAAGATTTATAAATTCCAAATCACATTTCACTGTAAATCGGGTTAAAGAACGAATGTCGTTAAAAACACAGTTCATAATAAACCCAATACACATTCCATTTTCAGTTCCAATTAAATATTAATTAATTGGTAATTCTTCTTTAATTCTGGATTAAAAGATTTATTCTTTTCACTCTGGGTTTAAGAACAGTGTCATTTAAAACATAGTTCATGACAATCTTAAAATCCAATCCATTGTTAATCGGGTTAAAGAACAAGTGTTATTTAAAACATCGTTCAAGATAAACCCAAAAATCCATTTGATATTAAATATAAGGCTCTGAATAGAAAATATATTGGCTTATATTCAATACCAAATTCTGAAATAAAAAAATATCGTATTGGAATAACGATATATATATCTTCCAAATTCCTCCACAATATCCGTATAATCACGGAATCCAATATCGAAATATTCCGAAGATAATTTCGATTCAAATCCATTCCAATTCATATATTGGAAATTTTGGTTATTTTTAAAACCATTTCAAATCCAATTTATTTATTCAAAAATATTGAATTTTAATTCTAGTTCATAACTAGTACATTTTGATAAAAATATATTTTTATCTTTTCAAATATGGAATTTTTCATCCCAATTCTTTCTAAACCATTTATTATGAATTTACACAAATTATTGATATTTTTAATAATTTTATCAAGGCCCGAACAGTCGATTTCCATAAACGGTCATCGAACTGCACTTACAGCGAAATTTTCCAAATTTGATTTGGACATGATTCCAAATCCAACCTTAGATTTCAAATCTCTTGTATTCGTTGGAAAGCTCTTTTCGATATGAACCCAACGGTTCTGGTTTTAGGAGAATCCGACGGTCGGATCTCCCGTAATGTATGTTCGAAGTCAATGGTCGAAATTCGCGAACTGCCGCGGTGCAGCGCGTTCTATTCAGGCCATTATATATATATAATATATATATATTATACATATTTTATCGATTTCCATTTAAAACGTATTTTATAAATCATTTTTAATTCGTTTTCAAAATGATTTCAACTTCATATTCAATTTGAAATCAAAATTGAATATTCCATATCATCAATATATAAATGATAGTATTTTCAAAACATTATATTTCGAAATCATTTCCTTTTCGATATTCATTATAAAAATGAATAAAATCGATATAAATATCGTTCACGTCAAAATAGCGTTAATCTAATCAACACGGCTTCATATTTTTAAATATTTTCGTGTCCATCCCAAATTGGACATCAAAATCATATTTTGATCCATTACTGAATATTATTTTAAAATATTCGTTCTTTCTGAACTGGAATCAGACACAGTCAATTACCATATAATTTTATATGGATTTCATACAACACATGTACACAACAACAATTCAACACAGTCAACCATTATCCAGAGTGCATTCTACACTGCATAAGCATCAAATATAAATATTTAACACTTATTACACTCTATCAACCAATCGATTGACATAAAACTAAATATTGGGATTAGTGTATGTCCAATATCATCCCAATACCCGTGTGGGGTTTTCAAACAACAAACATAGATTTATTCGTGCAGTTGGGCGATGTGTAAAATTTATCGTTCCAATCAATATCAGTCAAATGTGTGTACATAAACAAATCGTCCGATTTGTTTATGAATATTTATTTTATTCATATACACGTTAAAAATTATATTTTTAACTATAAAATATTTTATTCCGTTCCACATCACACGATCAATTTTCACAACACAATCAAACAAACAAACAAATCGTCCATGGTCTGTGGACGATGGGTGTCGGGTGCTGCTAAGCACCGTCTGCATCCTAGTATATATTTTAACTAGAAATAAAATTAAAGTGAGAAGTTCTTACAGTGGGTTCCACTCCTCCATTCTTTTCTGAATTTCAGATTTGCCAATTCACATAGCATACCTGCGTTAAAGATCATATTTTTAACCCATTAATAATTATTTCTTTGTATGCCCATTTTATAAACAACATACATGCGACAAAAATCGTATTTTTATCGAATCAAAAATATTTTCATATATACGATAAAAGCCCATTTTTAGCTTTCTAAAAATAACTTCATACCTCGATAAAGTCTATTTTTAGCTTTCTAAAAATCATACCATACATACGATAAAAATAATATTTTTATCGAACTAAAGATCGTATTTTTATAACTGTACTTCATATATATATAAATCATATTTTTAGTATGCTACATATATAAAAATTATATTTTTATATTCTCTATTATATAAAAATCCTATTTTTAATTCGCTACTCATATAAAAATAATATTTTTATATTCTCTGTTATATAAACAAAATCATATCTTTTTATATTATTTTCAAAAATCAAATCTTTCTATCTAAACAAAGATTATATCTTCCAAATTAAAGATTATATTTTTAAAAACAAAGATTATATTTTTCAGATTTTATAAACAATATGAAATTCATTCTAATTAAAAAGAAATAAAATAAGAAATTTACCTTCTGCTATATAAAAAAAACTGTGTCTTCCCCTTTGTTTGTTAAAGGATCAAGCCCTCTCATCGAGCTACCGCCGTTGATTGACAGCGCCGAACCCAGATCAGGTGGGTCCGGCTTCTCCGCTTACACGCCACTCTGCATCGCCAGTTGTAGCTGCGAGCTCGCACCCCAAAAACCTGCCTCAATTTGGGTGGAGGCGGTCTCGATTTCGGGCCATAGGGTTTGGGGTTTTCTGACTTGGGGCGGTTTTGGGTTAGAGGAGGGAGCGGTAGAAGGGGAGGGAGGGAAGCCAGCGATGGAGGCGACGGAGGTCCTCCAGGGTGGCGCGACGTGAGGCTACGGGGTCTGGAGCACGATCCGTTTTATTTTCGTTTTTTTCCTTTTGTAACTTATCTCGATCTGGGTGAAACGGTGAAAAGGGAGGAGATAATATGGTTGACTTTATATAATATAATATATATTTAATTTAATTTAATTTATTTCGAAAAAGTAACTTTTTGATTCAGACTCCAAATCGAACCCAACAACTATCGCCCCTAGCTAATTACCCCCATTCCGAACACAATGGGATATGTATCGTAAGCCAATTCGGCTGTTCTGATTGGTTTTCACTAAATTTAAAATATAAATCATTATATTTTAAATTCAAACGTACATTTTAATTTACCGGGGCCACATACTGACTCTAAAAATTCCAGAAAAATTATTTCTAGTTTCGTATTGACGATACAGTCCTAACAAAACTAATTTCGTCAAATTTGGAGAAGTTGGAAAAACGGTCATTTTTCAGTCGATTAAATTCAAATTGAAATTACCAAGCACGTTTAAATTCACCACGCTCACATACTGATTCAAAAAATTATGAAAATTGGAATCTAGCAATAATTTGACATTCCGGATCCAACAAAAGTGGTTTCGTCGAAAACGGAGGTCATTTGCAAAATCGCTATTTTTAAGGGCTAAATTTCCATAGCGACTATTCTGAGTTTTCAACTGGGCATAACTTTTTATTCCCGCTATGAAATTTCAATTTTTCGGATACTGGAAAGATATTTTCAAATAGATTCCAATATTATTGGTTTCACCAAAATTTGGTTTATTTTGAATCCTGTACATTCAATTGAAATTTGAAATCGAATTTTCAAATTACCGCGCCATTTTCAATTCCTTTTATAATTAAGATAAATATTTATATTCTAACTTCAATTTAAATAAATATATACATTCTAATTCTATTCATAATAAATTTCTTGTCATTATTATTTAAAATAAATTATTTTAAATATTCAAAATTCATTAAAATTGCCAAAATAAAAATTTTAAATTGGTTCTGATTTTCTGGGTGGTTACAATCTCCCCCACTTAAAATCTTTTCGTCCTCGAAAAGGAACGGAGCTGAAAGTTGTTTAACTAATCAACTCAACTTTCAGTTTGGCTTTCATTCTTCAACTTTTCAGTTTCTAAGAATTTTCAAATTCTTCAAAAATTTGGCTAACACCCTAAATTTTCGAAAATTTTCGCCATAACCTCCTTTGTACGGGGAGCACCGGGAAATCCCCAAACCGCCATACTGGGCCTCTCATCTCAAAAGGAAAAAGAAAAAGCCAATCGGCTCATAAAATCATCATCACCCAAGAAATTAGTAAACATGTACCTATTTGTCGGGCATACAATTTTATTCCTCTGCTTAGCATCCCTGCTATGACCTGTTCAATGTATATACATTTATCGGCATGCAATTGCAATCAATTATCAAGTCAGTTCAATATTTGATGGAATTTGGTTATATGTACTATTCTTTCACATAATGGTTTTATTAGATAACAAATAATCATACAACACAACCATCAATCAATTAGTGAATTAACGTTTCAAATTCATAATTTTGACATATATGTAGAAAATAATGTTTTTGGTGCCAATTTACAACAATAAACCTATCTAGTTTTGGTTCTCACACCAATCAACTGGAATCATATAGATAACCCACTTTCAAAGCTCGAACACAAATTCCGATGATGATCGATCAATCATCAGAACCATCTCCGGGCGATTAGAGTGTGATTCTATATCTATCCAGTATATTAGAACTTTAAATATATGTTTGCAAGGCATACATCCAAAATCTTTATGTACTCGATTGCCCAAATTCAATATAAAATAAATATTAAAATACGTATAATATGGTTTAAATTTTCAAAAACAAAATCCGTTTTCATTTTTATTTTAAAAACACTACTCTTCACACTCGTTCTAGGATACTACTGATCCTATCTCTAACGAGTCATTCCATTGGATATTACTAATCAAATCTCTGATGAATTCTTTCGTTCGGTTCTAAAGTGTCTTGTTCTCGAGCTCTGTAAACCAAAGCTCTGATACCAAACTGACACAACCCGAACTTTCCCAATCTCCGAAGAGAAAAGAAAGAATAAATTGCTTTGAGAACACGACAGATCAGAACACAAACAGAAGAACATTTCATTGCTTATTACAACTATTTACATCAGAGTACAAGAATAAACAGAGTATGAATAAATAATATACATTTGATAAATATCAGAGATTTACAAATTACAATGCAGTGGAAAACAATACAAAACACAACTGAAGGAGATATACGGATACAGAGCTTTCCAAATATCGTTACATCTGTAAACCAGGATCCTGTAAATATAAATCTGCAAAACCAAAACTACTAGCTGCCCGTGTGGAAAATAGGGGCACCCAGAGTTTAGGTTAAAACAATAAACTCCAGGTCAGTCATGTGACTGGTGTGAAAACTAAAACAGTTATTAATTTGATTTTCAAAGTTAGATAAATCAAGGGACCACACCGTATAACACGGAACGGGTTTCCTCCTAAGAATACCAGTACATATAACAAACAACGCAATGCTAAATAAAGAAAATGAAGCTATTATAAGACCCAGGTCCCATCACACAATGCAACGCAAGCCGGAGGATAGGGTTTTACCTTATAATAGCCAAATAATGCTTGATACGAATAAAACAAAAGTATTTGATATTATTACTAGTGCATATATGTTTCAAAAGAAAATTCAATCATAAATATCAATCCTAGACGGCATACCTACCATCTACTATGTCGCCATATATAAGTTACAATCAAATCTGTAATTTCGTATTGGAAATTTGGATTTCATCATGAGTCTAGGCAAGGGATTTACTCCTTTCCACTTCGAGACACTCTAGCAAGTGCCCCAAGACTGCACACTCTGTGCAACCCTAGATCCTACAGTGTTGGTCCACACTTATGTTAGTGGATTGGCTATTCCAGAACACACGTTTCCCGGTCCTATAGGACCTATCCATCAGCTCCGAAGAGACCGATATATCCGAGACGCTTCACAATCCAACAACCACATAGGTAAAAATATAACAATGTCAGGGCGTGCAAAACCCTGACACCACCCATAGCTAGAAAGAAACATCATGCACTCACTGCGTTGCCTTATCCCGTTTTTGACTCATACCGAGGTGTGAGGCTTGCGAATTAACGCTATACACAGAGCTATGCTGTATTAAAGCCGTGCTTTGATCATTAACCACAAGACTCTGCTTTTCAACAGAAGCCTTGATCAATTGCATCTCCGCATGCCACACAGGTAACTCATGCCATGCGACTGATATCTATCGATATATAACCTCTGAGCTCGTGCGTATCAGAGAAGGGCGTTAAGCAAGAGAATAGATTCTCCGCCACCAAACAGATATATATTTAATAGAAATCAATCAACATAGAATAAAATCCAATGTCAAACACACATCCATTTACAAGTTCGTTCTGGGTCTAAACGAAACCGGAGGCACCTTATTCCTCGTCCCATATATGTCCTATATAGGAGAGAGGCCCTCGCGTATCCGTCGATCTCCAAGTACGTCTAGACGATCACCACTTATTACCTCGTCTTGGGTGTACAACCCAATCAAGACATCAATAATCATCCAAACGATGTGAAGACCTCCGGTCTTCAACCACCATCTTCATCGTCGACTTATCGTCGAATCAGTTATTCAGAATGGGTATAAACCCGGCCTTTCCGAAAACTCGCATATATAATAAACAAGTGCTATAAAAACACAACGTACGCCTCATTCCAATTCTGACTATTCTTTTATTTAAATATTCATATCCTTTGGGAAAAGTTCCCATTAATTTTATCAAAGATGAATTCTTTAAAATTTATTCTTTAATCTTCCTTTGAATATCAATTCAATCCATATTAAGGTTTTCCAAACTAGTCGGGATTAGCGAACCACACCGAAGTAATCATTTATTTAATTTCACAATCCCAACCTATTCATCCCATGGAGCTAAACTGGTATTACTCCATAACTAACACCACGGTGTTATCGGTAAAATTAATTACCATTTCCCGTTCAAATCTAATTAAAGATTTACCTATTGCTTGGAGCAAAACTGGTGATACTCCACTTTTGATCATTTCCCAAATTTGATAATTTAAATTATCAATTCACATTTCAATATAATTAAAGATTCATTAAAATTCCACTTAGTTTTAATCTACCCAAAAATCAATGTTAACGATTATTTAATTTTGGAAACACAAACATGTCGCATCGACAATCTACATCGTACTATTGATTTCTGCCGATATATAACCTCTGAGCTCGTACGTCTCAGAGAAGGGTGTTAAGCAAGGGAATAAATTCTCCGCAACCAAACAGATATATATATTTAATAGAGATCAACAATTCAGTTTGAAATACAATGACAGACATGTACTCTTGTCTTTAACTGGGTTAAAGAACTAATGTCATTTAAAACACAGTTCACGATAAACCCAAATTACATTCCATTAATTATGCAATCTTCACTGAAAAACAAATCAATATATAATCGATATCAATTTCCGTATCCGACTAATAACATAAATGGAATAACGGCAAAGCCTTTTAAATTCCATATGTATTAACAATCTTCCCCCACAGAAGTTCACTTCGATTATTATCAAATCGAATTCCATTCAATTCCAATTTAATATATTGAATTGGAAAACTTTACTTTGGAAAATTCCCGTTAAATCTTAATAAAAAGATTTATAGATTCAAAATCATATTTCACTGTAAATCGGGTTAAAGAACGAATGTCGTTAAAAACACAGTTCACAATAAACCCAATTCACATTCCATTTTCAGTTCCAATTAAATGTTAATAAATTGGTAATTCTTCTTTGAGTCTTAACTAAAAGATTTATTCTTTTCACTCTGGGTTTAAGAACAGTGTCATTTAAAACACAATTCACGGCAAACCCAAAATCCAATCCATTGTTAATCGGGTTAAAGAACAAGTGTCACTACACCAAAACAGTGGATTCCCAACAAGTATAAGTGTTACAAATAATTTCTGTAACACTTTTATGTGTCACTAACGGCCTGTGAGGAATTTCCTGTAACACTTATAAGTGTTACAAGCAGAGTAACTCCTAACACTTATAAGTGTTACAAGCAGACCAACTGCTAACACTTATAAGTGTTACAAACATACTCATTGCTAACACTTATAAGTGTTACAAACAACTTATAAGTGTAACAAGCAGACCAACTGCTAACACTTATAAGTGTTACAAACATAATCATTGCTAACACTTATAAATGTTGGAACCATAATATATGGTAACACTTATAAGTGTTACAAACAACTTATAAGTGTAACAAGCAGACCAACTGCTAACACTTATAAGTGTTACAAACATAATCATTGCTAACACTTATAAATGTTGGAACCATAATATATGGTAACACTTATAAGTGTTACAAACATACTTATAAGTGTAACAAGCAGACCAACTGCTAACAGTTATAAGTGTTACAAACATAATCATTGCTAACGCTTATAAATGTTGGAACCATAATATATGGTAACACTTATAAGTGTTACAAACATATTCATTGCTAACACTTATAAATGTCAGTATCATAATCCTACTAACTCTTATTTGGTACACTTCCATATTCCATATATAATTCAACATATCAATTCAAATAAAAGTATTTGGTACACTTCCATATTCCAAATTCAATAATGTCACTTTTGCATAATGCTTTCAATTTCAAAATACCATAATATCAAGTTCAAATTACAAAAAACAATACAAAGTTTTACTAAAGATACATAGAATTTTAGATATTATGAAGGCGAAACATGGACCATATCACAAAGCCTCCATCTGAAAATTCACAAAGCTTGTAGTGTCCGTTTTGAGGACCATCGTAAATTGGTGCTTCCGGATCTAAAACTTCTGTTATCCAAACAACTTTCTCAACATTTGGCACTATCTCTCTAAAATGACACATGGTTTGCGTACCAATATAAGCTTTTGCTACTTCCTTCATATCTGGTGATAATAGCATTACAAATTGTTTTCCTTTTGTTGATGATCCAACATCATTTGTCGGAATAACCGAATCAGCAATTCCAACGTTCGGTGTAGATTTACCCAAATTAGAAGCGGTTTCTGTCATAGGCGTCATAACACCGTCATTAACGTTATGTTGTAATCCCGGTACCATAATAAGAAAGGATTTAAGAGCATCGTTGATTTGGATTGACACTTGACTCGCCACTTGACTTGCAACTTGATTTTGTAATTCCTTAGACCATTGACGAAAATCATCCTTTTTATTCTTGTCGGCAATTGCTTTTGATGCTTGCATTATCTTTACGTGCTTTGCGGAAGAAGAGGAGCTAATTGCACGACAATAATTTTTCCTTTTGTCAGAACCAAAAACTTTGGCGATAGGATCATTGTCAAAATCAAACATGTTTGCATGCTCGTTGCTATTACATTCCAAATTCTGTTTTTTTTCCTCCTCCTCCACAAGTGCCTACAAAATATAAACGCAATCAGTTTTACAGAAATAACAAATTGCAAGTCAAGTTTCTGAGCATTCAGTTTCAGTTTCGAGTCGAAACCAAAACTGAAGTCAGTTTCAGTTTCGAGTCGAAACCGAAACTGAGAATTCAGTTTCAGTTTCGAGTCGAAAGTGAAACTGAAGTCAGTTTCAGTTTCGAGTCGAAACCGAAACTGAGCATTCAGTTTCAGTTTCGATCGAAACTGAAACTGAAGTCAGTTTCAGTTTCGACTCGAAACCGAAACTGAGCATTCAGTTTCAGTTTCGATCGAAACTGAAACTGAGCATCCAGTTTCAGTTTCGAGTCGAAACCGAAACTGAGACTGAATGCTCAGTTTCGGTTTCGAGTCGAAAGTGAAACTGAAGTCAGTTTCAGTTTCGACTCGAAACCGAAACTGAGCATTATTCAGTTTCAGTTTCGACTGGATAAGCTTTGGCTTTGCGAAGTTGCAAAAACTGAGTTTGCAACTCAGTTTGCTAAACTGAGTTGCAAACTTGGTTTTCCAAACTCAGTTGATTATGATACAAAATTAATCAAGTTCTACATGGATACTACGGTTATTTAATAAGAAAAAGGAAGCGATCTGTTTGACTGATCAAGGCAAAATTTGCTTTATAAAGAATGATGAAAATCTGTTCAAGTAGTATGAGAAATTGAATACTGAAGTAACTCAGTCAACCAACTGTGAAGAAAATGAACATAGAACGTTGATTTGAATGAGCAACAAAACTCGAATGCAAAAAAAACAAATTCTTGCATGAAAATAATTGTTATTTCTTTGTGCTCGTACACAATTTATAACTAGAACTCTTCCATGTATAGTAACATATTGATCAAAGAAAAGTTAAATTGCTCCTAGTAGCAGGGATCCATTTCATATAAATAATAACTGAACATTGTAGTGTAAATAGAAATGAATACAAAATTAAGAACTGAATTTAACAAATAATCAAATTGAATAATAAGCAATCATCAGCTCAACATTTTTTTGTTCAATTTAAACATATGCATAAAATTAATATTCAAACAGTACAATAGACGTTTTAAAGATGCGTCCCATTTTCAAATATAATATATGAAGAAAATGAATACAAAAATTATATCAGACAACTAAGAAAATAGCACTCTTGCTTCATACCGAAGTGAAACTGAAGTCAGTTTCGAGTCGAAACCGAAACTGAAGTCAGTTTCGAGTCAAAAGTGAAACTGAAGTCAGTTTCGAGTCGAAACCGAAACTGAGCATTCAGTTTCAGTTTCGAGTCGAAAGTGAAACTGAAGTCAGTTTCAGTTTCGAGTCGAAACTGAAACTGAAGTCAGTTTCAGTTTCGACTCGAAACCGAAACTGACCATTCAGTTTCAGTTTCGACTCAAAACCGAAACTGAGCAATTGTAATTGCCTTTTTTGTATTTGGAATGTTATGTAATTTTAGAAATAAATTTTAATAACAATTGAGTGTCTTAATAAAAATCTGGTAGTTAAAATAACATGACTAAAATAAAGAATCTGCCTCAAAAATTTAAAATTCAACTTATATGGTTGTCAAGTTAGCTTGTGATGACTGATGTGAGTTGACCGAGCAAGGATTACAAGTTAAGGCACTGATAATGAATGCAGGCATAAAAATCATGTGAATAACTCGAATGAAACTTCGCACTAGGCAGTAAACACTTCATAGATGATAATGAAACCCATAAACATAGCAATGGAATATTATTAAACTTACATAGGTTTTTGCTGCTGATGGAATAACTTGTCCAGTTTTCTTATTTTTATGTCCCGCCTTCCAAACCATTGTCCTCGTAACGTTCACCTCCGGATTTTTCTTAACCTGCAATAAGAAATATTATTAAACTAATTAACTATTTATTAGTAGTATTCACAAGAAATATTTTTACTAAGATTGTTTACCATTTCATCATAAACTTTACGATATGATTTTCTTCCTAGCGTGTGAGTGATAGTATTATTAGCTTTGGCTTGGGCATTTCTCTTACATTGCTCTTTTTTCTTATCGGTGTATTCGTTGTCTACAAACTTCTCCCACCATACTTTGTCAATGTCTGAAGGACATTTAGTGATAGCAATATTCTTGGGTATGATGGTTCCTTTGACTCTAAGCAATCTATTTCGCAAAGTAGACTTTACCGTACGAAAATATCGTGGAAACGTTTTTTCTAAAATTGGCCGAGCTAGATCAGGATCGATGTCCATGTCGAATTCATTCTGTTTTAACAAAGAAATTTCAATACGAAGAATAAATTTTATGCAGAAAGTACATAATTAAATAAGGTGAATTTGTGACATACCAATAGTTCTCGCCACAAAATATCTTTATAGTAACCATCAACATTTCTCCACTCGCCATAGCCAATTGGTATATGACAACGAATTAGCGCTCCGCATCTGGTGCCCCATTTAGCTTCATCATTACCTTTAACACCATCGAAGTCAACTGTTATTGAGTATTTTTTATCACTTGGTGGAGGACAGTTATTTGCCTCAAGCTCCTCATTTGTTGTAACTTCATTTGCACTGCCAATGCAATTGTTCGACATTCTGCATTAAAAAGAATTAATATGCATATTGAAACTAATATGCGTGCTTGATTTGATTTTACAAATGGATGATGAATATGAACAAAGAAAAATCCAAAAAACAAAATCATTTAATGCATTTCACCTAAATAAGCAAAACAATACAAATATTCATTTCAAAATTACATCTCTTTCATTTAAATACATTTCAACAATGGTACTAAATTCTGTTGTTCTTTCAAAACAGACTGAAAATCGGTTGGTATGGTGTAGTCATCTACGTTGTCTGTCATGCGCTTTGGAGAACGTCGAACAATGGACCAATCAGAATTTTGAGTGTCTTGCACATAGAAAACTTGACATGCTTCAGTTGCTAGAATAGCTGGCTCGTCATACTCCCCATTAACAGTTTTGAGCCTATTCAAGTTCACCATCAACAAATGGGAATCGGTACAAATCTTACAACCATTTGTCTTATCCGCAATGTTTACCCAATCACAATAGAATACAACATGTTGGAAATCGTAATAATCAACCTCTATGATTTCTTTAATGATACCATACCAAGTAGTGTCATCATCCGTAGGATTTATATCTTTTGCACTTGCAACAAATGTGGTGATTGCATCCATGCAAACACCGCTATCTTGGATTGAATGACTATCATCATAATGTTGAGGAGAAAATATATATCCATTCACTCTGTACTTAAGATAACTTTTAGATTCCCACTTTGGACCACTAACATATTGCCATAACATTGTATTCATGCATTTTTCTTGTAAAAGCTGTCATGAATGAACAAACTTGAACGTCCAACATAAAAAGAACAAAACTTACAATTTTTATACATATTGAAATAATATACCTTTTTGTGTAACCAATCAATAAATTCTCAAAAGGATATCGCGGTATGAAGGTCATCCACTATCATAGCGTGGGGCGCATAGGGTATTCATCCGCTAATGGTACCGCGGGCATCCGCTAATGATACTGCGGGAAATCCAACCACCAATATATATATAATAGCAACAAACCTAAATATAACTAATATATACGCATCTAAAACTGAAATATTCAATACACATACGCACCTGAAACTGAAATCCAATGAAGGGAGCAGACACAATATGATGAGGTGCAGAAAAAATAAGCGAATGAGAACTGCAGGAACAATAAATGGTACATTAGATTTTACATGCTATATTTGAATGAGAACTTACTATATTTAAAAAAGGAAGAAAAAGAATGAATTCAGAAATGAATTGCATGCTATATTTGAATGATAACTTTATATATTTCAGAGAACCACAGAACAGATTTTACATGTAAGAAACTATAAAAGTGCACATAATTTTTCTTTTATACATTGATAATCAAATTAGAACAATAAGTTTATGGCAAAGCAAGTGATATATTTAAAAGTTTTAAAAGTGATAAGCCAAGACACAAGCCAACAAAGCCGAGAAGCATTTTCAAGTGAAAGCCAAAACAGCCCATTTGGTCGAGCTAGCATAATAAATTGTACAGTGTACACAAGCATTAAAGAAATTCAGCAAAGTAGCATGGTAAGCAAATTCAGCAAAGTAGCACGAAAATGAATGTTCAGTTTTGGTTTCGACTCGAAACTGAAACTGAACGTTCAGTTTCGACTCGAAACTGAAACTGAATGGTCAGTTTCGGTTTCGACTCGAAACTGAAACTGACTTTAGTTTCGGTTTCGACTCGAAACTGAAACTGAGCATCCAGTTTCAGTTTCGAGTCGAAACCGAAACTGAGACTGAATGCTCAGTTTCGGTTTCGAGTCGAAACGGAAATTGAATGGTCAGTTTCGGTTTCGACTCGAAACTGAAACTGACTTTAGTTTCGATTTTGACTCGAAACCGAAACCGAGCATTCAGTTTCAGTTTCGATCGAAACTGAAACTGATCGAAACTGAAACTGAGCATTCAGTTTCAGTTTCGAGTCGAAACCGAAACTGAGACTGAATGCTCAGTTTCGGTTTCGACTCGAAACCGAAACTGAGACTGAATGCTCAGTTTCGGTTTCGACTCGAAACTGAAACTGAAAGGTCAGTTTCGGTTTCGACTCGAAACTGAAACTGAATGCTCAGTTTCAGTTTCGAGTCGAAACCAAAACTGAGCATTCAGTTTCCGTTTCGAGTCGAAACTGAAACTGAGCATATAATGATTTAGTAGATGCACATAAACAATAGTAAGAAGAATTAAATAGATCTCTATTTTTTCACAGTAATTGTGTAAACAACCTAAAAAAAATACATACATAATGCACATGTTGAATTAGGTAAGCAGTCAACACTAATCCAATGTTTAGTTTACTTTCCAAGTATGTTTTGATTAACTATAGCGTATTGTCTATTTTCGTGTGAATGGTAATGGAATTAAACTGCAAAGGATTTACCGTATTTGGCTCTAATGGAAATATAGTGTTTCGCATTGATAACTACTCTATTAGAATCAAAAGAAATATCGTTCTCATGGACGCTTCTGGAAATCCACTGTTTATGATTAAAATAAAGGTATGTGTTGTATATACACACATTCATTTCATAGCTTTGAGAAACAGATATAAACAATGATTTTTTATGCAGAGAATGAGCATAAGAGAGAATTGGTCCATTTACAATGGAGAAGATGCTACATATACAAAAATAAACATTCATGTTCACGGACAGCAACCACATAACAGGCGAGAACAGCACCCCACAAACCCATTTTTCAAATTAAAAATCTTGCTAAGTGTATACAACAGTTAAATCTCTCTTCTTCCCTGGAACTATTAAAGGCTTGTAGCTGAAAATAAAGGATAGTTGAGGTGCTTTCCTCAATGTGCATGTATAGAGAGGCACACGCTCACCAAACAGTAACACGCACTCTGTTCATTAAAGCTTCTATGCAGGGATGACACATGGTAATATAGGTAACTTAAGTGCACAATATTAAATAAATTATTTAATTACTTAATAGTTTGGATGACTTCTGGTCATTTCCTATTTACTTATTTTTTTCGTATGTTAGAATGTTTTTTTGCATAGACTAACGGTTTATATTAGAGACAAAAAAAAGGTTTACATAGCTAACGTTTCCGCATGTTTTTTCAAAGCAAAAATCCACCAAAAACAACCTTTTAAGAAGCAAAAATAAATACATGGAACGAGCATTTGATAAGTTATCCCAGTTAAACTACAATAGTTTAACATAAGTTATCCCAGCATGTTTTTTTTTTGAAGTAAAGAGAAACATATGTATAGTGCAACTTGCCCGTAATATTGAGGAGTAATCTTTATTGCATTTCATTTTCGTTGATCCTTGACTGATAGTCATATGCGTGTAGTCCTTATCATATTTTTATGGCGACTTTCACACTTCTCTCACTTATTATTTCCAAGTCCTACGAAATATTCCAAGACCCTCGCTCTCGGCTATTTTAAGTCACAGACTGATTTTTTACAACTTCTGTATCACCTTTTTTTACAACTACTTATATAACTTCTTTTTCTTATGACCCAACAAATGAAGAATTTTACTAATATAAACTTCTGTATAAAAAAGTTAATTTATCAATTGTATTAAAAAATGCGCTTAGGCTAAATGGTAATGTTTTTATTTTCTTGTTCTTTCAGTCCTTAATTTTGAAATTATTTCACATTGCAAAATCATTTTTAGCAATTTTGTTGTAATCTAATTGCATTGGCTGCACTTTCAAGCGCAGTTGCACTATTTATGGATGTATACGCATTTCTCAACTTGGCCATGTTATAATGGATTTATCATGTTCCACCTTTTTTTAATGTTACATTGATGTCATTTACTATATATATTTAATGCGGCTAGAATAGTTTTCTATCAAAACGTTTGAAGCAGTTTACAATAAGTTAGGTTCAAGTCATAACTCGGTGGGACAATTGAAGATTTTAAATTCTGTCCTTTTACTACATGTATTTGTACTGCAAAAAATCTTATCCATTTGTGATTCATCAAGATTACAAATGTGAGCTTGAACCAAGCGCATGATTGTTGCACTGATGCTCCCTGTTTTCAGCTGTACAACAGCTCATTAAAACATTTTTTTTCTATTTTGTTTGTCACTCCATTTTTTTATGTTAGAAATCAAATGATGACTTTCTCAATCTTACATCCGTTAGTTACCATACAAATGTTTTCTGTAGGTGTTCATTTTGCACGGGTATGTTATTTGTGCCTTTACTAGTTGAAAATCAAGCTACAAGATATGGCACAAAATGTCGATAATTTGAAAGAACATGGGAAAGTAAGCTTACGAGAATCACATATTTAGAAGAAGAAAAATGCTGTTAAATCCTCAACCAACGCAAAAATGCCTCTTCAATGAGCTTGCATGTAGACCGTTGAAAATTAAAGGTGCCCCCCTTTGTAATTACTTTTCGTAGAGAAATAAACGCTATAAAACCTCATAAACCTAGTAATAAATAAATAACAATCATTATCGAGTATCACTCTCATTTTTTTGCATCACTGTCGTTCTTTTAAGTTTAAACTGAAATACAAATAACGTGCGGTTTTGTATCAATCTCATTTTTTTTGTAAAAAAGTGTTGAAGTATATTATCTTTACACTACAGTCTTCAATTTTTCATTTTAGTTTTGAAGATTTTTCTCAAGTATTGTACAGAAACCAAATGAGCTGGCACAAAATCTTTATTCAGAACTAATAACGTATTTCAGAATGAGCAATGAATCACCAAGTGCTTTTTATTCAGAATGTAATGATATAATGCATATAGAATTGAACTTTCAGCAGATAAATGTGTTACTTATGAATAAATAACATATTATAATTTCATATTGATCAAAACTATACTGCAAAATCTATTTGGTTCAAAACCAGGCAAAGTTCTCTGATATGTACAAACTGTGTAAATAATTGAAATCAGCCACCAAGTTTTTATGCCCTATAACCATTTTATATAATCATACATCATCAAAACAGACAAAATTAGATTGAGCAAGGTTAAAAAAACATGGTCCATACAAATCTGATTCATACAAATCGTGATTCCAAGAAGTGAAATCGAATTTTTACCTCAAATCGTGATTCCTAGAAGCCACCGTGATTCGAATCCCCAATTCCTACAAGCACCAATTCGAAGTCCATTCTTTAATCGTAGATTTCAATTTTCGATTTCCTCTGATGTTGATGAGAACGATGATTTTAATTGCTTTGCGTTTGTTTTCTAAGCGTATTTGGGGTTGGAGCGGCCTGAAAAGAGTTAAGTGTCAGTAAGTTATGCGTTGAACATCAATTAGGGTTATATGCGACAAGTTACCCTTTTGCCCTTACAAAAGAAGACATGGCCAAGCAATACAACACATAAAAGTGTTGGCACATTTTTGGTGACACATTTTTCCTACTGCAACACATATAAGTGTCTATAGTCTACAACACATATAAGTGTTGGCAGTTGAAAAAAATAAGAGTCGCCAATTGGCCATTGTGGTGTAGTGTGTTATTTAAAACACCATTCACGATAAACCCAAAAATCCATTTGATATTAAATACAAGGCTCTGAATAGAAAATATATTGGCTTATATTCAATACCAAATTCTGAAATCAACAAATATCGTATTGGAATAATGATATATATTTATCTTCCAAATTCCTCTACAATATCCGTATAGTCACGGAATCCAATATCGAAATATTCCGAAGATAATTTCGATTCAAATCCATTCCAATTCATATATTGGAAATTCCGGTTATTTTTAAAACCATTTCTAATCCAATTTATTTATTCAAAAATATTGAATTTTAATTCTAGTTCATAACTAGTTCATTTCGATAAAAATATATTTTATCTTTTCAAATATGGAATTTTTCATCCCAATTCTTTCCAAATCATTTATTATGAATTTACACAAATTATTGATATTTTTAATAATTTTATCAAGGTACGTACAGTCGATTTCCATAAATGGTCATCGAACTGCACTTACAACGACATTTTCCAAATCCAACCTTAGATTTCAAATCTCTTGTATTCGTTGGAAAGCTCTTTTCGATATGAACCCAACGGTTCCAGTTTTAGGAGAACCCGACTGTCAGATCTCCCGTAATGTATGTTCGAAGTCAATGGTCGAAATTCGCGAACTGCCGCGACGCGGCGCTTTCTGTTCAGGTCATTATATAAAAATATATATATTATATATTTCATTGATTTCCATTTAAAACGTATTTTATAAATCGTTTTAAATTCGTTTTCAAAACGATTTCAACTTCATATTCAATCTCAAATCAAAATTGAGTATTCCATATCATCGATATATAAATGATAATATTTTCAAAACATTATATTTCAAAATCATTTCCTTTTCGACATTCATTATAAAAATGAATAAAATCGATATAAATATCGTTCATGTCGAAATGGCGTTAACCTAATCAACACGGCTTCATATTTTTAAATATTTTTGTGTCCATCCCAAATCGGACATCAAAATCATATTTTAATCCATTACTCAATATTATTTTAAAATATTCATTATTTTAAAATATTTATTCTTTCTGAACTGGAATCAGACACATTCAATTACCATATAATTTGATTTATATGGATTTCATACAACACATGTACACAACAACAATAAAAAACAGTTAACAATCATCCAGAGTGCATTCTACACTGCATAAGCATTAAATACAAATATTTAACGCTTATAACAGTCTGTCAACCAATCGATTGACATACAACTAAATATTGGGAGTAGTGTATGTCCAATATCATCCCAATACCCGTGTGGGGTTTTCAAACAACAAACACAGATTTATTTGTGCAGTTAGGCAATGTGTAAAATTTATCGTCCCAATCAATATCAGTCAAATGTGTATACATAAACAAATCATCCGATTTGTTTATGAATATTTATTTTATTCATATACACGTTAAAAAATATATTTTTAACTATAAAATATATTTTTCCATTTCTCATCACACGATCAATTTTCACAACACAAACAAACAAGTCGTCCATGGTCTGTGGACGCGGGTGTCGGGTGCTGCTAAGCATCGTATGCATCCTAGTATATACTTTAACTAGAAATAAAATTAAAGTGAGAAGTTCTCACAGTGGGTTCCACTCCTCCATTCTTTTCTGAATTTCAGATTTGCCAATTCACATAGCATACCTACGTTAAAGATCATATTTTAACCCATTAATAATTATTTCTTTGTATTCCCATTTTATAAACAACATACATGCGATAAAAATCATATTTTTATCGAATTAAAAATATTTTCATATATACGATAAAAATCCCATTTTTAGCTTTCTAAAAATAACTTCATACCTCGATAAAAGTCTATTTTTAGCTTTCTAAAAATCATATCATACATACGATAAAAATAATATTTTTATCGAACTAAAGATCGTATTTTTCTAACTGTACTTCATATATATATAAATCATATTTTTAATATGCTACATATATAAAAATTATATTTTTATATTCTCCATTATATAAAAATCCTATTTTTAATTCGCTACTCATATAAAAATAATATTTTTATATTCTCTGTTATATAAACAAAATCATATCTTTTTATATTATTTTCAAAAACCAAATCTTTCTATCTAAGCAAAGATTATATTTTCCAAAACAAAGATTATATTTTTCAAAACAAAGATTATATTTTTCAGATTTTATAAACAATATGAAATTCATTCTAATTAAAAAGAAATAAAATAAGAAATTTACCTTTTGCTATATAAAAAAAACTGCGTCTTCCCCTTTGTATGTTACAGGAAATCGTCAAGCCCTCTCATCGAGCTACCGCCGTTGATTGACAGCGTCGGACCGAGATCATGTGGGTCCATCTTCTCCACCTACACGCCACCCTCCATCGTCGGTTGTAGCTGCTAGCTCACGCCCCATAAACCTGCCTCGATTTGGGTGGAGGCGGTCTCGATTTTGGGCCATAGGGTTTGGGGTTTTCTACGTTGGGGCGGTTTTGGGTTAGAGGAGGGAGCGGTGGAAGGGGAGGGGGAAAGCCAGCGATGGCGGCAACGGAGGTCCTCCGGGGTGGCGCGACGTGTGGCTACGGGGTCTGGAGCTCGATTAGTTTTGTTTTTGTTTTTTTTCCTTTTTTAATTTATCTCGATCACGGTGAAACGGTGAAAGGGGAGGAGATAATATGGTTGATTTTATATAATATAATATATATTTAATTTAATTTATTTCGAAAAAGTAACTTTTTGATTCAGACTCCAAATCGAACCCAACAACCGTCGCCCCTAGCTAATTATCCCCATTCCAAACACAATGGGATATGTATCGTAAGCCAGTTCAGCTGTTCTGATTAGTTTTCACTAAATTTAAAATATAAATCATCATATTTTAAATTCAAACGTACATTTTAATTTACCGGGGCCACATACTGACTCTAAAAATTCCAAAAAAATTATTTCTAGCTTCGTATTGACGATACAATCCTAACAAAACTAATTTCATCAAATTTGGAGACTAATTGCAAAACAGTCATTTTTCAGTCGATTAAATTCAAATTGAAATTACCAAACACATTTAAATTCACCACGCTCACATATTGATTCCAAAAATTATGAAAATTGGAATCTAGCAATAATTTGACATTCCGGATCCAAGAAAAGTGGTTTCGTCGAAAATGGAGGTCGTTTGCAAAATCGCTATTTTAAGTGCTAAATTTCCATAGTGGCTATTATGAATTTTCCACTGGGAATAACCTTTTATTCCCGGTATGAAATTTCAATTTTTCGGATACGTTGGAAAGATATTTTCAAATAGATTCTAATATTTTTGGTTTTACCAAAATCTGATTTATTTTGAGTCTTGTACATTCAATTGAAATTTGAAATCGAATTTTCAACTACCGCGCCATTTTCAATTCCTTTTATAACTAAAATAAATATTTATATTCTAACTTAAATTTAAATAAATATATACGTTCTAATTCTATTCAGAATAAATTTCTTGTCGTTATTATTTAAAATAAATCACTTTAAATATTCAAAATTGATTAAAATTGCCAAAATAAAATTTTTAAATTGGTTCTGATTTTCTGAGTTGTTATAGTCTACGTATATCATTCTATGATTACCTTTACTTGGTTTAAAATGTTTGTTAAAAGAGAAATAATTTGTAGTTTAAACCTCAAAATTTTCTAACACTCGTAATTTATGGAAAATTTTGGCAGTACCTCCTTTGTACGGCTTGCCCGAATTTTTTTCAAATGCAATGTATATCAATATACATCTCATCTTTACGATGAGGCATCCCAATATAGGGGAAATAAAACAAAACAACCCAAATTGCAATGTGTAAATCGAGATATGTACCTTATTCAGCGTTTCAAAGCGTATTTGCTTATTTTTATTCACATTTTGCGCAAAAGCAAGCTCCAAAGCGAAGCATGCACCATTGCAACCCACTAAGCACTTGAAAATGAATTAGAACAAGCATGTTTAGAACAAAATTTAATATGCATGGCAACAAGTAATATATGGCCTAAGCTAGCATGGTAGTTCAACATATAACGCAAATGCAACCAAGAATTTACAAAATCTACTAACTTTTCAGTCCATGTTTATGTTTGTTACATAAACCCGTTTGTCATTTAAGTTTCATGTACATGCTCATTTAATTTATCAACCTTTCTTTTACTTGTACTGAGTTCATTCACTTTTCAATTTATTATCACTAATTTGTTGTTTAATAAAGTCGAGTTGTCAATCGATTAGATAAATACACAACACTAAATACTTTAATGACTGTACAAATGTACCAATGTAGGAAGAAGTCATGCCCCATAATTAAGTCGTTAACAAAACTGAAAGATGTTGATAGTTCATAATATATCCTTATAGGTGTTACCAAATCTTAAATATGATCGAAGTTTTCGGAAAGGCACTAACGGGATTGAAGCTTGAATTCCATATCGAGAATTTTCTATATTGTAAAACTTGAAACCCCCTTTTCTTCCAAATTACAGCAGCCTTTTCCGCTGATGCTGCGAGAGGCAACAATGATTACTCCTTTTTTTTGGAGCTATAGCAGCAGTTGCTACTGTGGTGCCGTAGCTGCTACTGCGGGTGGCAGTAGTCTAATTGCTGCTGCTTGCGGCAGCTACCCCATTCCGCCCTTGTCCGCCAATTATTTTCATGCTTGTATAAACAATTTGCTAGTTTTACATTATTCCAAGCATATCGTTGCTTCTCGACCATTTATTAAATTACTTTCGTTCACATTTGATTTACTTATGCAAGCTTTTCATCATTTTTGTTTTCCTTTTTCAGTTTTTTTTCATCTCTTTCTTTCATCGCAACAATTTTTTTTAGAGCTGCTGCGAGTAGCGGCCTTGCTGCAATAGCAGCATTCGCTGTGCTGCTGAGGGCAGCCGTATTTTTATTTAATGTGTTGTTGTCTCATGGCAGCATCTTCTAACAGCAGTAGCTGCTACATTTTTTCCTTCTTTTATGCATTGTGACTAGGAAGTAAAAATGGGAGTGTTCCTTGCAGGAAATCCAAAGGCTATAATGCCTAGTTTCAAAGATGCTCCTTATACATATCATCTTAGGATTCCCAAATTAATTACTAAAATTGATTTATATTACCAATACCTTTTCTTGAAATCGGTTTTATGCTTCATACTCTTATCAACTTTAACAAAATCAGAAAATTTAAACTATTGTACTTATGAATTTTAATTTATATAACGCTTACCCAGACAATATTATTAATTTTTTTTCTCAATATGGAAATTATTATTTTAGATTATCATTTGACCAGCAGTCTTTCAAAACTGTAAATTAAAAGAACTTTTATTTGGAACAAACTCATTTGAGACCACAATATAATTAAAACTTATGACAGTGCTGGTAACCTGTGTTTGGCTTGTAAGAGAACCATAAATTTGAAACACAACTTGTATAAGACTTGGATTTAAAATCATATAAACTGTAGCTTATGTTACTCCCCTAATTTCACTTAATTCCATATATTGAATATATACTACAACCAAATCATTATTCACCATTCTTTATTCTTATAGCAAGAATTTTATGGTTCCTATTACTACCCTTAACAATCACATTCAATTTATTTTTATTATATTCATCTTGTTACATTCATTTTGCAAATCGTTTTTTTCTTATGGAAAAAAGTCAAATAAATTGTTATTCTCAAATCATATATTGTATAGTATTCCCTCTGGCATTTTTGGTTCCAACATAAATGGTTTTCAAACCCAAAGATTTGGTGTATGTTTCACTATGCTTACGAACTATAAACATTTTAGCGATATTGCCATCATATAGATTTTATTTATCAAGATTTCCTCTATATAACAGTTCTTTCATAGTTCATTTAAATGGTTACTTGCTAGGTCCAGGTTGTTTACCAATACTATCATAACTTAACTGGAGCATTAACATTAGCTTACACTGCTTGGTTTGTTATTGTAATTCATTTAAGTTTTTTTCTAAAGGTATTTTTCTTCTGTAAACCAATTAGAATTCAACCTAAACGTTTATTTTAAAGTCATCTTATAAGTTCTATTTATATATTGCTTAATATACCATTTATTAATTACAGCTATGTACTTCAGTTTGAATTTTCACAAAAAACTTATTTTATTTAAAGTTTCCATTCACTTTAAGAAACTGTATAAAATAGGACCTCTAAATTGGTTCAACAAAAATTAGATTACAACATGTATTAACATTTTAATAATTTATTGAGACTAAGTTTATATTCAAGTTCTCTTGCATTACTTACTTTAATCCGAAGGTTTTTTTTTTGTTACTTGCTTGACCATAATTTAATTCGATTAGATTCCAATTGGATTATAAGCTAGGAGCTGAACGAATGGACGAATCAAACCGAAGCAATTTTGCCAAGGATACGCTAGAAGTATTAAGGGAAGATTCGGGATCTAGAAATGACTTGTTCTAAATTCTTAAGATGGGACAAAACAAACGAAACTCGGATTGCCTAAACCAAGACGAATCTATCAAAAGGAATGAGTGATTTAAACAAGAATATATTTTTAAAACTAAGTTGAAATTTCAAATTATTTTCATATATAGAAAATCCTTTTGAAACCATTTAAAATATTTTTATTTTCAAAATACGCTCTCTCTGGTGCGATTCTAAGATGATTTCACTCATTCTAGATTATTTCTACTCTATCTATAATGAGTGTTTCAACTTCATAAGCTAAGCTTTGTGTAAACAAAGCTTTGATAACACCTTGTAACGACCTGGCTTTTTGACCGCCTCAACTCGGTAATTAACCAACTTATACCGTTCAAAATAACAGATTGTTATAGCTTTTGAAGTCAAAATATAAATCATCATAGATACAGAACACAAAATATCTCACAGCGGAAGTAAAAATTTGTACAATATTACAAAATCTTTAAATATACATAATATAAGAGTATAGAATAAATATAGAAACAGTGGACAGATGAATATAGAACCATACTAATATTTGGTAGTAAGCAGAGATGGCGTAACTGCATATGACGGATGGCTGGATCTCCAACGAACCTCAAGCTCTAACAGACATATCCCTAAGCTGAAATACTCGATCTAATTCTATTATTTTGCAAGGAATAAAATAAACAATATACACGAGTTAGGACTAACAGTCTCATATAAGTGAATTAACGCAAATGAAGTGTCCACGGAAATGTAAAATAACTTAAAGAATATTCGGGATTTCCATCCTCTAAGGATCCGCGAAACTAATATCTATATAATAATAAGCTATTATTGTATTATCTATGCATTAAAGTAAATATAATGAAAATAGTGTACGCGAGATTACGATATTACCCTTACGTCATTTATAATACCGTAGTCTATACAGTACCGTAAACCCACCGTAAGCCGATGGCATCAGATGGCACTCCATAGGTACGGTACAAATCAAAATCATAGGGGCTCGATAAGGATAATATGACAAGGCGCACGAGGAATACCCACAGTAGGATTCTACCGGATTGCGGCTCCTGGGCCGGTGGTAACGCATAACAGCCACTACCACCCACCTCAAATGTAATGTCCCAGATTTTTCGGCCTTGAACGATTTACTGATTGATTAGTTATCCATTCTAAATTATACAGTAAATTTACATGGAATGAGATTCTAAATAATGTTGTTCACAGCATTTGATAAACGATTATTATTTAATCCAATGTACTAATGTTATCACTAGTTTATATTTATAATATGAATGGTTATCCATATATTATACTAATCAAATAATTATATAAGAAACCCATATTATATTAGTATTGGATTACACTATCTGGTGTGAACGACCCGATAAACGAGTGTTATAATTCGAACTATATATTCGAATGAAACAGGAATGCTAAGTACTAAGCCAAGGTTATACAGTATGAAAACCGGACATTTATCAATACAATATGAACATGAAAAGGGAAAGAAAAAGAGAAAAGGAAAATGTCCAGAAATTTACATATATATAATATAAGTTGAGTACAATGAAGAACATTATAAAAATAGCAAAACACATTTTATATATAATGTTTTCAAGTACAAATCCTTACAAGATATCCGGCCATACATCAAACAATGTATACAGCTATTCTACTTTTTTCTCTTGTCTTCTCAAATCAACTGAAAACTCAATACACACCTATTGACAACTCGTGAAGTACAAGCGCATCCCTATTTCTACATCTGATGTCTCCCTCCTGTTCCCTCCAACAACAAAACGATTTCCAATACGGTTGTACAGCAACCCCAAAATGATAATACATGGCCGATCTAAAGATAGCACATTGGGATAAACAAATAAGAGAAAAATAGTTTTTAAGAATTTTACAAACACAGAGAAAGAATCAACATTGTAAATCAATGTCTTCATGTGGATCCGAGTTGTTCCCGTTCCCATCAGGTTTCTACCTACGAAGAAAAAAAAGAAAAAAAAACTATCAGTATAAATAAAAGATAAAAATATACTTTGTACAAAAAAAAACATTCCATTTTAAAATCACAATGCCATGTTCCTTCTGTACGCCTTGTTTCCTTTTGAAACAGTAACAAGAATTGATAAAAATAAGAAAACAGCTAATATATATATAAATTTATACATAACTAGGTATATTCATATAAACAATTAAGTGAAAACTAATGGACAACTATGGAACAGCTAAAGAAAGGATATGTAAGGATTTCTACATCAAATCTGTAAGGGAAAATTGCTCAAAATATATGGATTTGTGTTATCAAATCTGTCAGAACCCAAAACAGATAGAAGATCCTCATAGATATTCTGAAATCTCATGTACATGCAGATCTTCCACATTTACATTTCACTGCTCAAAATATTAAACTAAAAGGAAGAGTTGAACAAACAATATGAATTGACAAAAAGGGAATAAACAAATCAAAAGTTTCATGTGCATTGACCATTTGAACAGACCATTCGAATAGCTATAGAAGCTAAGGGAGTTAATCAAACATCTAAGAAAGGAAAAACAAATATATTTGTACATCAACTACAGTTAAATCGAACAGATAAATATATATTTTGACAATAGATCTAGCAAATATATATGTATAGGCAAATCTACAACCAACAGTACCAATATCTGATTGAAATAACAATGCATAGCGTCACTAGCACCTAGCCCGTACAAATTCTATCAAATTTCCATTCGAACAGATCAACAAGTGTTGGGAAATCTTCTACGAAATCCGAACCATAATCTAAGTATAGATTGGAATCGTGATTGAAATAACAATGCGATTTTGACATAGGTTCTATCCTATCATCCACCACTATAAATACGTATCATCACAGTGATGTTTTACCATTCCAAACAAACACAGTAAACCGAGAAGAAACCCCAATTCGAAACCCAGAAAAAAATAAAATGAAAATAATTCAATAGTTAAAAATTGAGTAAAAGAAAACTTAGCTTAAGGGAGGAAGACGCTTCGTTCTGGGGGAGTTTGGGGTGGTAGTTGCTGAAGGGGGGTCCGCTGGATCGTCAGAAGAAGGCGAGCGAAGGGACGAGGTGCGGAAAGGAGTAGAGCGACGCCGTGTGTCTCGAGATGGCTGAAGGAATTGGGGAATTAGGGTTTTCGGGTTTTTGATCAAATTGTGAGGCGGCTAAACTAATGAAGGAAAGGGATCAGTGGATTAGGTTTTAACAAGGGAAACGGGTCGGGTCGGTTGCTTTAAGGTAAAGGCCCAATATTATTTTTTACTAGGTTTAAATAATTGGAATTCTTTGTCAAATTTGTTTTTACGATATTTCACACGTACGTTGTCAGATTCAAGTGCGGTCAATTGCGTTGGGACCGTGGAGACAAGTACTTCGAGATGGAGCGGGTCTAGTCCGGGTCTGAAGGAACTGGAAATTTTATTCAAATTAAACGTTAGTTTAATTTGATCAAACAGACTGTTCATCGATGGATTTAAACCCAGGTGAGTTAAACTCACTCAGCCCTTCCCATTTATATTTTATATAAATTGGGTTTTTTTTACGTGTTCTGATTGCTAGTGGTTGGTTGTTTGCTGGTTATATATATATATATATTGTTGATTCAACAAATGTAATTAAACGATCGTTTAATTTCAGAAAAATACCCACTGTTTTGAGTTGACCCAGATAAAATAATTTCCCTTGACTGGTCACGTTTATAAACATGTTTGAAATTTGTTTATAATGATTGAATGGTCCGTTAATTATTTGACGGTCGTTATGGAAATTATCAAATAGAAATGAATGATTGATTGATGTTGATTATTGAAATATGTTTCAGTCACTACAACAAAAACACCATATTACAACTTTAATTTTACAACGGTGCATAAATCACCGTTGTAATAGAGCATTTATTACAACGGTGCAAAACGCACTGTTGTAATAAATGTTTTTTACAACGGTGAAATTATCACTGTTGTAAAGAACATATATATTACCATATCACAACTTTAATTTTACAACGGTGCATTAATCACCGTTGTAATAGATTCTTTTTTACAACGGTGCATTAATCACTGTTGTAAAGAGCATATATATTACCATATTACAACTTTAATTTTACAACGGTGGCGTCTACCGTTGTAATAGATCCCTTTTTACAACCTTGCAAAACTCACTGTTGTAATAAACATATATATCACAACTTTTCATTTTATTCGTTGTAATTGAGATGCCTAGTGCATACTTCATGTTTATAATATCTATATTTAGTAACTAATTATATTGAAACTTAATAATAATAATTAATAATAAACTTGGGAATCAATAATATTTGTCAATTATTTTTAAATAATTAATAGTTAATAAGTAGTAATTTTTTTTAATAGTTAATATATGTTAACTAGCTACTTTATTAATTAATAGTAACATAAGTTTGTAATAAGTATTCCTCTCGATTATAATTAACTTAAATTTTTTTGGGTCTGTGCCTATCTACCTGTTTTTGGATGTATGTACACAAGCCATGAGTTTATGGGTACATGCATCCTATTTTAAGCATGTATTCGTTGGCGCACATGTACCATTCCATAGAAAACACATTACCTATGTATTACTTTTTAATTTTACTCAGTTTCTAGAATATGGCATCTTAGACAGTCAAACATATGATAATTGACTACTCTTTTTGCATAAGAATGGTCCATGTTCTGTACACTATCAACATGCCTTTAAAAAAAACTATTGATATAAGGTTGTAGTTTGTTGGTTGTACAAGTAATTGATCGACATGTCTGTATTTCGGTTCAGCAAAGAAAAACACTGGCTTTTCTTCTTACATCCAATGTAAGTATGAAATAAATTATAAGATGTCAATAATTGTTGTTCTTCCAATGTTGTTTGCTTATGCTTTGTTCAAGTAATCAATGACAATTGAGTCAACTATACCGCATGTTCCAATCTATCATGTTCTCTATTTTGTTCTAAATAAATTCAAAATAAGCATACAATCAAAACAAGCATGTCTAATTATTAAGTAAAAAGGTCCTAAGTTGACATAGTACATACTCAACAAAATTTCCATAAACACAGCGTACATATCAGCGTACATAGTACATACTTAACAAAATTTCCGTCGGTTCTTCAATTAAACGTGCCTTTTGACATCGGTTCTTCCATCGTGTTCCATAGTATTCCGAATTTCCTTTTCCATCGTATTCCACCGCAAACCCTAATTCCCCTTTCGATCCACTTCACATCGCCGCTTCACATCACATCGCCACTGCTCGATCGCCGCTGCTCAATCGCCACTGCTCGATCGCCGCTACTCAATCGCCACTACCCGATCGCCTACGTATCTCGCTGGTAAATTTTTATTCGTTGTCTCAATTGCATGTGACAATGCTCCTGTGTCATACTGATTGTAACAATTTTTATTCGGTTCACAGTACAATTTTTATTCGTTGTCTCAATTGCATGTGACAATCGCTACTGTGTCATACTGATTGTAACAATGCTCCTTTTAGGTTGAACTTTGTATATAATTTGATGACAAACCTCAATTGCATGTGACAAATTACCATGGCAAACCTCAATTGCATGTGACAATGCTCCTTTTAGGTTGAATTTTGTATTCAAACATCTATATATTTCTTCGTCTAACTGTAATTCCTGTCAATTTGCAGTCACACTCGTTTTGGACCTGAAATATGAAATTCGATCATATATATGCATATACACGTGCGCATATGTATAAACATGTATTTGGTCATAAGTTGAGTTTGTATATTTAGTTTATGATATTGACTTTTTGAATTTTTACGGGTTTGGGTATTTGTCATAAACAACCAGTATGTTAGAATGACCAAAGTTTGTTCGCTTGCATTTCATACTTTGTACTGCGGTACTGACTTTGTATACACTATTAAAATCTGAAGTGGAGATGTGTATTTGGGAACACATATACTGTCTAATACCATTTGCTGTCTTGATGAAGCTTTGTCATCCTGAATAACACACTAAAATACAAGCCTACAATAGAAACAAGAATAACACACTAAAATACACCAAAATAAACAGCAAAAATCATTTGCTGTCTTGATGAAGCTTTGTCATCCTGAAGCTTTTACCATTCATATTCATAGGATCTGCAAGAACAACAAACATAGTATGAGATATTTAATTTAACTATAAAAAAGGTTGAGCATACATTTCATAAACACAGCTCCTAGTCCGCTGTTAACTTCAGAAAATGGATTAAATGAGTAATTTTTTTGTGAAACCTCTTAAAAAGTGCAGCAGTTTATAATTTACATCTAATTAATGAAATGCAAGTTCAACTCATTGGATAATACTCCAATAACTAAATTATAATATCTCATGTTTCATTTATCCTTTTAATTAGATGTTTCATTTGGATGTTTCATTTGGAAAACAAATTAACTGTTTCAGAAAACATCGGATTATTATCAAATGATATTTCATAACCAATGCTAAACTCTGTTTGGCTGTTTCATTTGGATGTTTCAGTTTAGTTTACATCTATTTGGATGTTTCATTTGGATGAAACATTGGAAAACAAATTAGTTGTTTCATTTGGATGTTTCAGAAAACATTGGATAGAAAACATTGGATAATACTCCAATGATTTCAGAAAAAATCTAATTCATTTGGATGTTTCATTTGGAAAACAAATTAGCTGTTTCATTTGGAAAAAAAATCCTGAACTAACACAACAGCCAAATTGAATAGTTCTTCTCAAAAGTTTTGTCAATTTTGGTACATGTTCTTCTCACAATTAACCAAAACTGCAAATCCTAAACTAACAATAGCTAAACTAAATAGTTCTTCTCATATTAGTGTTTTTCTGCTTGAACTGATGTCATTAGGGTATGAAGTTTTAGATCTGAATCTCTAACTTAACATCTCAAATTAATAAATGTACAACATCCAAGCAAAATTATAAAGCTGAAGAACATGTATCATTTCTAGTATAAAAAAATTAACTTCATTTTAACATATATTACTAACATTAAACCGAACCTTCAAAGACCAGAGCAGATAGTACCTCCCTTGCCTCATGGCTGAGAGACCCTGAAATATAAATTCAAACATTGTGTCACAAATCAAAGTAAATAGAAACATGTTCAATCATTTTTCTTGTTCTGTAAAAGGCATAATTTTTAGTGCAATTCAGTTTAATTGAAATTCAGAATTTGAATAATATGAGTCATATGACTTACAGAAGAACTATTCAGTTTAAGTGCAATTAGATGCCCATGTCACAAATCAAAGTATGCTCACCCCTATGTGTGATGGTCTTTTATTTGTGTTTATTTTGATGATATATATATTATTATGCAAATACGTTGTTTTAGAGGGTGGGTCGAAGTATGATAGGTGATGCATAAGAGGGGTAGATAAGGTGGGTGCGTATAACCAAGTTGTACAATAATGTTGAGCATAAGTCTTTATAGTAGGTCCGAAAATTAGAGGCGTTGTTTTACCAAGATGGACAAAGCATGGGTCAATCTACCAAGGTTTCATCATTTTGGCTATTACTTCCATAGTTATAAGTAGTGTGATGCTAAGGGCACATCATTTTCCTCTTACTAATACCACGAATAAAAATAATAAGTACAATAAATTTGATGTACTTCCTAATACCATTATGAACAAATATAAGTATTTATGAATGAGTTTGGTGTTAGGAAGAATGTAGTATAAAATTTTGGTATTAGCAAGAAGAAAACGAGGTGCCCTAGCATCACACTATAAGTATTTAAGAAGGAGTATTAATACATTTTTTGTTTTGTAGAATGACAAGCGAATATAGGCAAGCTATGGAAAATTTTGTATGTGGGCATGTTGTGAGTGAAGGGAATCCCGAAAAAAATTAGATGCCCATGTCGTGATTGTAGGAATCTAATTTGGCAAACATCAAGGGAAGTTGTGTCACACTTGATTTGTTTTGGAATGGACCCAACCTATGATATATGGATTTTTCATGGAGAAAAACGACCATCACAAAATAATAGTGAGACAGATACTTATAGAATGTATGTTGATGCGCAAATCTATGATGAGGAGGTAGAAGCCAATGTTGAAGCAAGACATGGGGAAGGTATTGAGGAAATGATGGAGAATGCCGAAATTCCTTTGTATCCCGGTTGTGCAAGCCACACAAAGTTGTCTGCTACAGTACTTCTTTTCAAGCACAAAGCGCGAAATGGTATATCGGACACGGCTTTTACAGAGCTTCTTAAACTTCTAAAGGATATGTTGCCTAAAGAAAACATGCTTCCTGATTCTACATATGCAACAAAGAAGTTGCTTAAGTCATTTGGTTTAGGCTATAAGAAGATACATGCATGTGTAAATGATTGTTGTTTATTTAGAAAAGAGCTTGCAAATAGTGATTTCTGTCCTAAGTGTGGTAAGTCTCGCTGGAAAAAAAACAAGACTACTAAAGATGGGAAGCAAACCAAAATACCTATGAAGGTTTTGAGATACTTCCCACTGATACCAAGACTGAAAAGAATGTTCGCATCCCCAGAAACATCAGAACAACTAAGATGGCATAGCAGTCATAAGAGTGATGATGGTAAATTGCGTCATCCAGTGGATTCTACTCAGTGGGCTACGATTGATAGAATGTATCATTCTTTTGCTTCCGATCCACGAAATTTAAGGCTTGGCATTGCATCTGATGGCTTTAATCCTTTCGGTGATTGGAATTGTGGATATAGTTGTTGGCCAGTGTTTCTTGTTGCTTACAACTTTCCTCCGTGGCTTTGTATGCACAAAGATAATATGATGCTATCTTTGTTAATTCCTGGGCCACGACAACCGGGAAATGACATTGATGTATACTTGCAACCACTTATTGAAGATTTGAAAAAATTGTGGGATAAAGGGGTGAAAGCGTACGACGCTTACAGTCGTAGTGAATTTAGATTACATGCTATTCTTATGTGGACAATCAATGATTTTCCAGCTTACGGAAATTTAGCTGGTTGCCCTGTAAAAGGTAAGAGAGCATGTCCAGTTTGTGGTGTCAATACCTGCTCAATATGGCTACCATTTAGTAAAAAGTGTGCATACATGGGTCATAGACGATTCCTTGAACCTAACCATGAGTATCGTCAACGGAAAAACTTATTTGATGGAACTATAGAGAATAGAGAAAGGCCTCAAATACAAACTGGTGTTCAAATCTTTGATGATGTTCAAGATATTATTAATGATTGGGGGAAAAAATTAAAAAAGGAAGAGAAAGGTGAAAGGAAAACGAAAAGGAAAACTATGATGAAAAAAGGATGTACAATGTGGAAGAAGAGGTCCATTTTCTTTGACTTGCCTTATTGGAAGGTGAAATTTAACTATAAACACATTGCTTTCCATTTTCTATTCATGTTTGCTACTTAGTACTTAATTAGTTGTGTTTTGTCAATTTTTAGGCACTTCCTTTGCGGCATAATCTAGATGTGATGCATATTGAGAAAAATATTGGTGAAAGTATTATTGGTACATTGCTTGATATCAAAGGAAAATCAAAAGATGGCCTCAATTCACGCCAAGATCTAGAAGCAATGGGCATTAGAAAAAAATTGCATCCTATAGACATTGGAAATAAAGTATTGCTCCCAGCCGCACCGTGCACCTTATCCGATCAAGAAAAAGAGATCTTTTATAGTAGAATGAAGAACTTGAAAGTGCCTGATGGATATAGCTCAAATATTGGAAAATGTTTTGCAAAAGAAGACAAGATATCAAACCTTAAGTCTCATGATTATCATGTTTTGATGCAACAACTATTGTCCGTTGCATTAAGAGGACTTCTACCTACAGGGATAAGGAATGCACTACTACGACTATGTTCATTTTTTAATGACATATGCCAAAGAGTGCTTGATAGGGATAAATTAGAATTAATGGACTATCAAGTTGCATTAACACTATGTGATCTAGAGAGGTTCTTTCCCCCTTCCTTTTTCGATATCATGATTCACTTAACAATACATTTAGGGAGAGAAGCAAGAATTTGTGGGCCGGTCCAATATCGATGGATGTATCCATTTGAGAGGTAATATTTATTATAAATAATTGACGGTTAAAAGTATCTATAGTTATGAAAGTAACTTGTTTATTCATTTTGGTTATAGATATATGAAAATATTAAAAGGGTACGTTAAAAATCAAGCACGACCTGAAGGGTGCATTGCTGAGCGCTATGTTTCTGAAGAATGTATGAAATATTGCTCTGGATATATTAAAGATGCATTACAAATTGGAGAGAGGAAAAACCGAAATGAAGTGGAACAAAATGATTTTATACTTGAGGGGCGTCCTATTTCCAAAGGAAAACCTATTACAGTCGATGAGGAGGTGATTAATGCTGCTCATCGATACGTTTTGTTTAATACGGAAGAAGTAGAGCCGTATATAGAGTAAGTATAAGTCCAACTTAACTATGACATACAAAATAAATTAGATCCTTAATGGTCGACGTTTTCATACGAAAGACTTTGAGAAGGCGACACAAAATAGTGGTGTTTCCATTGAGTCAAGTACTGTTTGTGTAGATGGGTCTATTGAAAAAATAATATATTATGGGGTCTTGCATGAGATTTTCTTGTTGGATTATCGTCAATTTCAAGTTGCCTTGTTTAAATGTGATTGGGCAAATATGTATCGTGGAGTCAAAGTTGAAGATGGATTTACATTGGTCAATTTGCATCAATTTCAAAATAAGTTTGAAAGCGACCCGTTTATCTTAGCAACACAAGCGGTTCAAGTTTTCTTCTCTAGAGAAGGTAGTTCTTCAAATTGGTATGTTGTGTTGAGAGCGCCCTCTAGAGGGTTTCATGAATTGGAAAAATACGACGAGGATGAAGAATCAACTAGTAAACCATTGGATGAGTCACAACTTGATGATAGAGACGTAGATAATGGGGATGAAAGTTACGTAAGGGAGGGTTGTAACGGTATTTTGGTATGTTATAAGCATATTTTATTGATTTTATATTTTATGCATGTTCATATATACCATAAAATGTGTTGTTAGAATGAAAAAAAAGAAAAAAAAATCTGATATAAGATTGACATCTTAGCGTGTATCAAAATAACTTTATTTTCTATTTTATGTTCTTTGCATGTGTATTTTATTTTGTACGTGGTTGTTACAAAGTAGTGCTATATTTAGTGTGATGTTCTAATCCTTTGTAAATCGTTTTGTTTTTTTATAGGTCGACGAGGAAGATTGATCTTGTATTATCGGCGAGGAAGATGGTGCTAGACAAAGGAGAGGTATTCAAGTACATATTGCATTTTTTACCACATGTTTTTTTTTAAGTTCAGCTATAGAAGTTCAAATATTAAAATCAACTTGAATGTATGTACAAATCTTAAATATGGATCTTTTGGATATGTGATTTATGATTTAAATTTTATTTTGATTTAAAGTTTGAACTTTGCTTTTTACAATTTTTATCCCATTGAAAATTTGGCATTTCAAATAGATAAAAAAAAATGTAAACAAAAACTTGTGTTTCCTGCCTTTTATTATTATTTCTATCTGTGAAAATTGGCTGAATAAATTTGCAAAATGTAGAGAAATGTTAAGTTATTAAAATATATGTTTTTACAAAACTATTTTATTAACTAATTTTTAGAAAATTCAATATTTAAAGGTATTTTTTCACAAAGAGAACTAAAATCAACATAAAGAATACTGATTAAAACCATCAGAAAAAAAGAATCCATAATTTAAATATCGCAAACACCAGAAATACGGGATACCGAACCAAAGTTTCAAAATATCCTGAACTAAGACTGAGAAATACTTGACATTGTTGCAGATAGGTTGATTCCACAAATCTAATAACCAAATACTCCTTAACGACAATTTTGTGAGTCTGATATAACGATTGGAAACCCAAAGAACCGGCAGCCACTGATTTGGAAAATCCATTCCTCGGTTACGTTTCAAACGCGATAAGCACATTTACTCCCTACATTTTGATTAAAGACTCTATTCAGCAGCACCTACCAGTATTTATATGCCTTCCGTACGTACATTTTAAACTGAGCACTGGCAAAAAAAAAACATTTTTATGTCACTTTTATTTTACCCACTTGTACCCTTGCCATTGCTCAGTGCTCAGTGCTCAGTTTAAAATATAATCATTTCACTGTAGTCGCTTGTATTTTGATGAACAACACAGTTCGTCTTATGATGTTCATGTAGTGCTCAGTTTAAAATATATTGCATGTTCAGCCATTGAAAAATGACTTAAGATTTTTATTTTTTAGCTATTGAAAACTGACTTAAATTTTTTATTTTTTAGAGCTCAAAAATTGCAAGCAAAAGAGCAAAAAAGCAAAGTTTAGCTGCACTTGCAGCTGTTCGTGCTGCTGATGAAAGACCGGTTGGGATTAGAATCAACGAACACCCAGATGGACCACTTCCGTTGCTTCGTGAATTAAATATTGCTATAAGACGATCTCCTCGAAAACATGCTGAATACCCAATACGCACAATTCGCAAACATGGAAGCAACCTTGGCCACACTGCAGAAGGGATGCAGTCCCCTCCTCCTTCCAGTAGCATCCCCGTCGACACTACAAACCAGATACAGCCCCCTCCTTCCAATAACAGCCCCTTCGACAATACAAACCCAGCACAGCCCCCTGCCCGTCAACTACAATTCCATGAAACTCCAGCCAACGATGATTCCAGTCCAAACGAAATTCAACCCGATTCTACTGAAGATCAAAGATTGAAGCAAGCTAGAAGAAAGAGAGGCAGAACGATGATGAAATCATTAGCTATGATACCGGATGAGAAGCCGGAAGTTGAATTTAATGAACGCGGACAAGCAATAGGTGCTAATTCCAAACATTTGTCGTCATATATTGGTACTCTAGCAAGGGAGATGGTGCCTTTTACCATTAGCACATGGAGGAACGTCGGTGACGATTTGAGGGATGATCTGTGGACTTGTATAGAGGTACGTACTGATATTTGACTTGTATACCATATGTCGGCTTTCAATAGTAAATTATGGCTTTCAATAGTAAATTCTGTGAATGATAAATTCTGGCTTGTGTACGATTTGAGGGATGATCTGTGAATAATAAATTCTGGCTTTCAATAGTAAATTCTGGCTTTAAGTTGTATTTAATTTTACTGATTCTATGTTATTTATGTTAGGGAGTACTTATATGTCTCAATATTAAAAGCAACATATTATATGCCTGCTATAGTTCTCTTTATAATGACATATGCATTATGCACATTGCAATACTGTTACATATTATATGTCTCAATATTCAAAGCAACAAATTATATACCTGCTGTGGTACAACATTGCATTTTGCAATACTGTTAGAGACTAATCTGCTGTTTTTTTTTTTTTTTTTTTTTTTTGTGTGCGCGCAGTCAAGATTCAAGGTAGATATGGTGTATAAGGATTACTTGTTAATGATAATAGGACAGCGGTGGAAGGAGTCGAAAACAAGGTTAGTTGCAGCTATCAAAAAAGCGTCTCAAAATCCCGACTCTACCGATACTTTAGCAAGCCTAAAACCGTTCAATATAAAGAGCGATGACGAGTGGAATGTTTTTGTAACTGAAAAATTGTCAGAAAAGTTTGAGGTGGTTATTTTTGTCTTACTGAGTTTAACTGTTAAATATATTACATTTTCCTATATCATATTTACTGAATTGATTTTATAGGCAACAAGCCAAAGATTCAAAAGCATTAGAGAAAAGAATAAAGTTCCACACACCATGAGCAGAAAAGGTTATGCAAGATTGGAAGAAGAAATGGTAAAAAAAATATTGTTAAAGCAACTATTATATGTTATCACATGAAAAATTCTGAAGCTGTTAAGCTATTTTTGCAGAAAAAGGAAAACTCAACATCTACTATCACTAGAGACGAATTGTGTTGCAAAGGCCACACTAGAAAAGATGGAAAACCTTCGAATTCAATTGCTGCCGAATGCATAGTAAGAATAAGTTCAAATATACAATATCAGAAACTGTTGCTATTGTTAACGTAGTTTTAATTTTAATTTCTGAATTTTGGTTGTTTTTTAATTTGTAGTCTAAGATAAACGAGCATCATAATGCCGCAAGTCAGGATTCTCATGGAGCAACATCAGTTACTCAAGATGGCGTGTCGAAGCTTTTTGGTCAGGAGCATGGAGGACGTGTAAGAGGGCTTGGTTTTGGGGTTGTACCATCTCAGCTTCGTATTCGGGGTAGCTCATCAGGTGAAGTACATGCATTGCGAAACCAAGTTAGTGGATTGGAGACCAAAGTACAGGAGCTCACTACGATGTTGATGGTAAGTGTTAATTAGAAATTTATTTTAACGGCGATTTTTCCTGTTTTCCTGTTAATTAGAAACCAAGTTATTGTCGGTTTTCGGTTCCGTTCCGGATATTTCGGAATTTCCGGTAAATTCCCGGTTTGATAATTGCGGTGTGGTTTTCTCATGCTGATTTTCCAGATTGACCCATGTTATTCCATTATAATGCTCCGGTTACGTCGATTATTTGACCAATTGCATTTTCTTTTCGTAGCCAACGGTACCAATCAGTTGTGGGTAATGTTTTAAAACAACTCGGAAAAAACAGTGTGACCAGACCCAGTGCCACTCTAACCCAAACTATTTATCTAGGGGTTTCTGCCATGTATATATATATTCCTCAGAAATCCATTTATCCAGCAGTTTACAGAGCCTACTCGAACATTTTCCTCCTCTCTCTTTATGGTCCTGTTTCTAAACCTTTAGCATTGTTTTTTGGAACAAATATCTGCTTCCAGCTTTCATCTTAAATTGCAACTGTTTGTCGCAAGGTTTATTATCATTAGGATTTAGGCTAAAAGCCTTTAGATCCGATTTTTCAACACTCTGCAGAATTCTAGGTATTATGGTAAGCAAAATTTATATTATTCATCAAGCTTGGTTAATTAGTTTTTGGCGTGATTTGTGCTATGTAGAGAAGAATCGTTCGGATTCTCATTGGTTTGTTGTCAAATGGAAATAAGATTTTAACCAGCTACGTCCGACTGATTTCTTCTATCAATTAAATTGAAGTTTATTTAATTTTTTCAACGTTCATCAATTTATTCCTACTCTTTGATTCGGGATCTGTCGGCTATTTCCTATTAGTTCCGGCATTATGTATGAAATAAAGTTATTTTTGTTTGCCTTCGATTTTTTATATTGAAATAAGAATCATTTCAATTTTTTATATTGCAAGACGATGCTAAGATGGTATGAGTCTGAATTCAGTGTGGATATATTCTTACATTGGCCTTCAATCTGATTGCCTTCGATTTGCATTGTGTTATTTAACTTATTTCGGAGAGTTTTCAAATTAATACCTTAATTCTTCATAGTATGGTTGTATTAAACAAATACTCCTATTTGTGATTTTCGGGATCTGCTGGTGCTGGGTTGCTGATCAATAAACATAGGCTCCAAAATTTTAAAAAGAACCAGCAATCGCCTATGGGTTGTGGCATTTTGCTGCCGTAGCATGGAGCCAATAATAAAAACTTCACCAGAGGTAGAATGCCTTGGATTATTCTCATGATCCTTTGCCACGATATCTGGTTACATTTTAACACTTTTTTCTTTTAATTCTTAATCTCCCAGGTTAAAGAAATAAGACATGGCCATTTGTACAATGTTTGTTCTTGGACATAACCCATTATGTCTCTACAATTGAAAAAAAATATTAAAAAAAGAGCAAAGCAAAATGCCTTTTTTTTTTCATAATGTGTTTCAAATTTACGGCTTCCCAGTTGTGCTAGTTTTATATGACCAAAATCATATTTTGTGCTAATTTTATATGACCTATGTATATGCAATCTTTACAGGATCTAAAAGAAAAGCAAGCTAATGCGGGAAATCCAGCAAATCCTGATCCTAATACGCCTCAGGTACCCTTTTTTATTGGTATAATTGATAAAAAGATGTAACATTTCATTGAAATGCTTTTACCGAACTGTGAAATTTTAGGGTGATTTTAAGGACAGTAAATGGAGGGGGGTTGGGTACTGTTAAACTAAATTACCGCGCATTAGAAGCTGAAGAACTTTTTAACGTAAACTAAATTCAATTTGGAATAACCTTTGTGTTTATACTGTTATCTAAAACATGCTAAAATTAGGGTACTTTATTTTTGAAAGTGAGGTGTTCATCTTTTATTATTATTGTATTCATACAACAGTAAAGGAAATTTCTCATTTCTAGATCTTACTTCACATAGTTAATCACTTCCAGTCATATATAAGTGTAGTCAACTAATAATCTATCAAAGTACTCATATCTATACCCACACTAGATTAAATTCAGAGAGTTTGCACAGAGTTTATTCACAAAAGATCCACTGTTTTCATATTTCGTCCAGTTTTTGGCATGAAGAACAATTAGTTACACATACATATTCACAAACATATATGCATATATATGTGTGTGTGTGTGTGTGCGCGCGCGCCTGCATCATACTATATTCAATCACTAAGGGTTTAAAAAGAAAGAGTTTGCAGATGTATTACTGTGTTTTTCTATTGTGTTCACTATCTTTACCATTCTCAGGTTTTATAATTACATTCGTAGATTAAACAAAAATAAGGAAATTATTTGTAAAATAAATAAAGATAACAATCCATTACACATAAATTTCATAGATTCAACTCATCCACTCTTTGTTCCCAGCTTAGAAAGACGCTTCTGGTGGTGTTGTTCTGTCGTTAAATCTATTGCATTGTTCTCACAATACAACTGGCAGTAACTGAAACTGCTCCACTCAACAACCATCAAATTAACTTAAACTTAGTCGTGTGTCTTGTCTTTGATTATACATAAGCCTTTGATTATACATAAGTGCTTACTGTCTATGATGCATAAGCCTTGGATTATACATAAGTGCTTACTGTCTTTTGTATTTAGTTCCATGTATTTATTTGCCTCACTTTCTGTTTTTAGTTTCCAGTTCAGATTTTCTAGATTTTTTTTGTTTGCAGTCACACCGTGGAAGCAATACCTTGGCAGTTCAACTGTCTAAACAAAATGGAAAGCATGCACCTGAAAATGGAAAGCAGGCACCTGAAAATGGAAAGCAATCAGCTGAAAATGAAAAGCATCCATCTGAAACTGACGGCAGCAAAACAGAAAAACAGTCTAAGCAGAAAAATCTGGCCAGAAAAATAGCAGTGCAAGCTGATGGAAATGAGGGCAGAAAGTGTAAGATATTGAATTGGGAAAAACAAGTTATTGCGGAAGGAAGAGTGGCATCCACTGATCCAGAAGCTTTGGTGCACTTTAAAAAACTTAGATCGCAAGGCTGGAAAGTTTGGATTGACGTGGCGGTGGATCCAGAAGCATTCTTGTGGAAGCCGAATTCCGCAATGACTACTATTGGAGAAGCTGTTGGATCAACTGTGGCCTGGAATAAAAATTACGTTGCCTTCAGCTAGAGTGCTTTCGTAGGGTATGCTTTCGTAGACATTCCATCTTTCTTATGTACATATTGGGTTAAATCATGCATGTATTATGAAACGGTTATGTTTTTGGTGACACGGTTATGTTATGTATATATTGGGTTATGTTTTTGGCGACACGGTTAAGTTGGTGATGTTCTACGTACTTGCGTGTTATGTTGATCGAATATTATGTTAAGTAATTTATATAAATGATTCTGTGTACTAATATTTGTTGCATTGAAATGTGAATCATATTATCAGTAATATATATGAATTTGTTTTACTAGTCAGGTCCATGCAAATTACAACAGAAAAAAAAGTTGTAATAAGTCATGTTACAACGGTGTGAAAATGTTGTAATATAAATCAATTCACAACGGTGGAAAAATGTTGTAATATCAATGAAATTACAACGGTGCAGACATGTTGTTATATAAATGAACACAACATTATTACAAAATCTACAACAACGGGGATAAAAGTTGTAATATAGTTTATTACAACGGTGATAAAAGTTGTTATACGTATACTCTAACTGTACTATAGTATATACGACAACTTGTAAAAAATTTTATTACAACGGTTGATAACTGTTGTTAAATAATCCTATTACAACGGTGCTGCAACGGTGCAGAAAAGTTGTAATAAAAAATAATATATTACCACGTCTGCATACACGACGGTGGGGGCACCGTTGTAAAATGATATTACAACGGTGTTGCACCGTTGTAATAGGGTGAATTTGTTGTAGTGAGTATTTGTTTTGACGGGTAGTGTGGTTGGGAAATTGGCATCACCTGGCATATAAATTAGTCGATTTATAAAATATGGGTTTTATCGACAGTGAATCGATAATATTTAAGTTATATATTTCATAACGGAAATAGATTTTGAAAGTTATTACATTGAAAGGTTATTATAAAAGGAAATAAATATTTAATTATTTATTGCAAGATTATAAGGAATTATGAAAGGAAATAAATATTTAATTATTTCAACATTGTAAGGTAAAAACCATCTGTATTTATGTGTGGATCGGTCTTACGATTATCTTTTTCTTTCGAAAGGATTTTAACTTTAAAATCAAGTTGTGTGATACTCAAAATGTTGTGTGAGTTTTTCTCACTCTGGTCCACCAGACTGACCCGGTGTTTTGCAAATGCTCGGGTTAGACCGAGGTGTACAGGTTCATGTTATCAGGTACTGAGAAGTCCAGAGACGAGCTGAAGATGTTCAGATGAATGATATTCTGCTGTGTGATCATATATGAGGACAGATTATCAAAACTGTCCAGATGTGTGTTGTACTCTGATATTGTCAGTATTTTTAAAAGCTCTCAATAAAGATTTATTTATGTATTATATTTTGTTCCGCTGCGATGTGAGACTCTGTGTTGATTCCTCTCTTCTTCTTCTATTCTAACTTTCTTTCTTATCTCACCCTCTAATTTCTTTCTAATGACTATCCAGTGTTTTCGGTGCTTGGAGGATCGACATGAGTACGGAAAAGGGTATTTATGTCGATTTTCGAGGCCGAAATCCCTGGGTCGTTACATCAAACAACACTCCAATAATCAAAATGGCGCGCCCAAATCAATCACATAGTAATAGAGATGGTATCGAAGAAGCGTGTTCGATCAGAGGTGCTACCTCACTTTACCCGGGCAGGGCTCCTGTTTTAGTCATTTTAATCATGACCCGAAGGTCAGGGCTAATCCATCAGCGTTCTCTTTCTCCAATTCCAGTAATCGCCTCCATACCATCCTACTTTTTTTTTTGGAAATCCACCGCGTACACGGTTGTTAAAGTGGTATTGACACTGATAGAGAGTATGCCGTTTACTGACTCTGGTCTCTTTAACAACCAAATGTTTACATTTTTCACACCGTGGCCATTATATTTGAAATCATTTTTCAAGTATCGCAAATCAATTCAATATTTCCCCAAATCAATTACTCAAATCATTTATCTCTGGTTTCTATTAAGATTATAAAACCAATATTCACCATTCCTTTGTCAATCATTGGATTTTTAAATTTCAACTTCCATGAAATATCGTTATTGCTTGAAATCCTTTATTACATCATTTGGACTCACTAGAGTGGATCAGACATTAGAATTTATTTGAATTTATAAAATATATTTAGAAAAAGTAAGTTTTGGAAATAGTATATGTGAATTAAATTAAAAATAATGTGTATATATATATAGTTGAAAACAATTATAAAATTTATATAGTTAAAGTGATCAAAATATTTTTATAAAAGAATGTTTACGAAATCAAGTAATGCGGAAATTGCTTTTATGAAATTATAGTTTTATTCAAAGATATTAATCCAATCCAATCTTAAATCCATGTCTCACCATTCTTTTTTCCAACTAGATTTCATAATAAAATCGAATTCCCTTTTGGTATAATACCCAAAACACTTTCAACTTATGTTATTGTCCAAAGGATACTTTGTTAAATTCCAAACTCGTCAACAAACACAAATTCACCGTGGTTTAGATAAGCACATTTCTTTATACTTGAATTTAATAAATTTATGTTTTGACAAATCCTTTTACGTTGAAATGGTAAGAAATCATTTGACAAATTATGTATATTAAAAAAAGTTCTAAAACACTTAACAAGTTTGAAACCCTTTATATTGAATCATCAACTCTTTAAATTTCGTGTTTTAGATTTATTATTTGCACACAATGTTTATGGAGAATTCATTTTTAAATAATTTTTAACTTGAAGTTTTTAACTTATAAATCATCTTTAAACTAATTTATATGCAAATTGGAATTCTTATCAAATTCAAAGTTTCCTTTAAACACTTTTTTATGCTATATGGAAATTTTCATAAAACATTTCTTTTTGGAAAATCAATATAATTATTTTAAAATAATTTATTTTATTGACCACGGTGTCCGAATAAAATTTTCTACCCTATGGTCAAGTAAAACGGATATTTTTCATTTCAATCCGTTCTTAAAATATTCATATCTCGGGTATGTATCATTTCAACCCGCATCCCAAATCGATTCGAATACACAAGGGGTTCGGGTATGTATCATTTAAACCCGTAATGTTTCCTAATCTAAGGGGGAATTTGCATGGTGAGAAAATGAACATAACATGTCAAACATACACACATATTGTGTCATATAAAATAACTATGTGCGTCGCACGTGCACAATCACAAAGCAACCAAAACTAGAGTACCCTAACATTTCATTCAACATCCCATGTTTTAATTCACTTAATAATCAGTTAGTCTGTGAGTGAGAAAAACTAACCTCTCGTGGATATTCGAGGGATGAAACGGCTTCAACAACGAGATGACTATTACGACGATTCATATCAAATCAGCTTCCATGCACATATACGCACACCTATGCGTATGAATATGTACCTATACACTGGCCTCTCTGAACACATCACTAAACTCCTTGTTTGGACAACAGGGAAGCGAACCCACATCATGTAGATCCATCATTTTGCCCTGCTTCATCAAAACTGCCTTTCAGGCATTTGGTCGAGCAGTTGGCATGTGCGCTACTTAGAAAGCATCTAGGGTTATAAAATTCACATCGACTCCTGATTAATGGAAAATAGGGTACAACGATGATTAAACACGAGTAGAACTTAACAGTTTAACCTATATATATATATATATATATATATATATATATATCCATTTGCACTATTTCAGCGAGCTCAAATAAAAGAGATAAATGACTCACAGTAACCAGTGTCTAGTTCGACGGAGAGGTGCCATAGCTAAATCGAGGTGTACACGGCCTTATAGGAGGAGATTGGGGTGGGGTCACAACTGTTATCGTATCTCTTGTTTCGGAGTAACTAGTCTGGTTTCTTCGTGTTGGAAAGGGGAGCATGACTTGACAAAGGGGGAAGTGATCGACTGGCAGTCGCAGACTTCGGATCTGGGTGAAAGGAGGCATATGCAACCTAAATACGGAAGTACGATGGCCAAATGGAAGAGCTTGCAATGCCGGTGGAACAAAGGAGGAAGTAATGCGGTTTTTCCCGGATCCTGGGGGAAAGGATCTACATCCACGAAGAAAGTGATTTTGGTTTGAAGTAGAGGGTCTTGGGAAGAAGGGACTCAGTCATGATTGGGTTCGATTTGCGCGAGAGGGAAGGCAAGATGCGGTGGCCAACGAATGACCGTGGAGGAACTTCAATCGCAATTTCGAATTTGGGGCTTTCAAATCCTTGTATTCATTCAATTTCGAATAAGAGGGAAAGAAAGCATATATCGCAGTTTGAAGGAATGGATGTTACTTCATATATAATCTCCGTCTTTCTTTGTTGTTTGTTTTCATTTTTTCTCTGAGTTGAAGACGACGATATATAAAAGAAAAGAGAATAACAGGTAGCAGAAGAAGACAGATGCGTGGAGTCAGTCTAACATTGGATTCTCTGCACATGGAGATTTCAAAATCTGGGTACAGTATTTCGAAATATTTGTGACTGTCGGAGAGAGATTTGAAAAATCTTGTATAGTGTTATTACTGACAGGGAAAGATTTTGGTCTGTTGCCCTATCATTAACAAGGTATTTTCAGATTTTGGCTAAACTAAACGGTGGGCTGAATGGGGTAAGTGGTTTTGAATGAAGCACACAATAATGTTGTTTTATACACTTTTAAATTCCAATAAATTTATTAATCGATTAGATAACTTAATTCAGACGATATTACACATAATTTGCTACCCATTGCCACTTCTTCATTTTAAATCCAATCGAATATTTATTGATTCCACAAATTATTTCTTAGTTTTTGATATTATTACATCAACCGTATTACTAAGATTCCTATCTCAAAATGAATTTACTTTTGACATTTTACTCGAAACAAAATCAATTACGGTTTGAATTAAAATTTCAATCTTCATATTTTGAGACCGCGCTTTAAACAAATTTGATTTCAAGTTAGATTCCAAAAATCAAATCCCAAACAATCGAAATAATTCTCTTTATAACGATAATTAACGTTTGAATCTAAGTTCCATTGAAAAAATAAATTTTCAAGTCACATTATATCCTAAAATCAAATTCTAAATAAAATTTAAAATTTCAAGTTCTCAAATTAGAATGAATTATATTTTCAAATTATTTCCATAAATCCAACCTTATTGTATTATCATATGTTCTTATAACGTTCCAATCTACACAAAAAAGAATTTCAATGTTACATCCCGATAAATTCAAACTAGTTAATGACGCTTCTTAGACAACGTTCATATTAAGATAAAAGATTACACGTTAAGTCCAAATTAGTAAACCTCATTAATTTGGCAAAATGTTTACATTAAAATAAATATGCAAAGAATTCTTAAAAGAAAATTCCATTAGATAACATTCCAAATTCTATGTCAAAATCGAAATCTAAACATCTATTTTAACGTTAATCATAATTAAATTTATATTTTAAACGTCAAAATTACCGGTTCATTACATAAACATTTCCAAACATAGAAATCTCATCAACCTAAGTCATGTGATTTTAACAACACTAACAATTACAAGCACGAATCACCGCAACCAAGAACACGATGCCGGAAAAGGATAACAACAAAACAACACCAAGACCCCCAGTACAATGGCTATAAACAACGAGATGTCTTGCTCCGCGGATGGAGCTCAGAACCATTTTTATGATCTTTGATTAACCATACCACGGTAGCAAAATGCTCAATCTCGTGTTACAAACACTGTTGGTGTTGTTGGAGGTTTCCACATCACCATCTCTACAAAGAGAGAATTTATGATGAGAAAAGAAACCTACCACAAAACTGATTCTCATGGAAATCCATCAAATATTGCCTAAGGACAAAATGAATGGTGAATTTACATAAAGTAACTCCATAAGACACAAACAAAGACAAGAAGATGAATCGAATATGATGCGATACCAAATGATGGTTACGCCACCAATCAAGCAAAAGATTGATTTCCGCATCTGAAACACCCCACCTCCGTTAAGGTCACTCACAAAGGGAATGCCTTAACTTTGGTGGAGGTTTATAAGTAAAAGTCACAGATAAACTCAAGACAGATATAAATACACATATTTTAAACAGCGGAAACCAAACAGACTTTTATTTCATCAATACGTGTTCAAACAAAACATTCCATAATTGTCTCAAAATACTTCCAACATTACAACCTCATTACTGTCTTGATTATTAAAGAAGCATAAAACATAAATAAAGTGACAAAAATCCCCATAGTGATATCCAAAGCCAAAATCTGAGCAAAAGAGATCCAAATCATACATCTACGTTCTTGGAGCTTGTAAAGAGTCTGACTGAGCTGAGTTGTTTCCTCCCTGTGGACCTGGGGGGAGGGGAAACGAAAGAAAAGAAGACGAAAAGAAAATAGAGTCAGACATAAAGCCAGAGTAAATCTAGTAACTCTTCAGTATGTGAATAAGAAAAGGGCATGATAGATATAAACTGAAAACAGGAAAGTGTCACAAGCTAAGGAAGTGTCGAATGTACTATCGCACCCATACTATATCTCTGCACCTACTTGAGCTTACTTTAACTGGCACCCCATGCTGAGGGTGAAGTGATCCCCATTTTTATTTAAAGATTGGCTCCTACTCGCGTAAACATGTGTCATACGGCCCCCAAGAATTGTAAATACCTATGCTGGTCCCACCATGGGGTGTATCAAAACCCATGGTGGCGGCCCCAACACAAATTCTAGAAGGCATAGGTTATACTACTAGTGCCCCCAGTGCCCTGTTTGTCTTCTCCAGAGTGTTTGCACGCCCGCACCCCATTAGAACCTACACTGTTGCACCCACCACTGTCGCTTTGACCACTTACAATCAGCCTAGTAATCGTGCCCCACCCTACCTAGTTTCAGGGTACCATGATACCTAACTTGGGTTACTGCTGAAACCGGTCCCTCGTTACCAGGATTTTCTAGTCAAACATGTTAAGTGGTTAAGTGTCTGTATTTACCTAACCCCACCCATCAATTCTTGTTAACATGTTGAATTTGGTTAAGTGTTATAGTTGACTTAACCCTACCATCTGTCCTTAGCCTCTTAGAGCACCGAACCACTCACATTAGACAGGTATTGCTACGGTTACTGGATGTGCCGGTCGGTTCCGGGCAGGTTTACACCGTAGATCAGTCTAACCTCGGGTCATTATTGGGCTCAATGCTTAATCACCCACATTGGATAGGTATTATTGTGACTATTGGACAGCCGGGCGGGTCCGGGCAGGTTTACATCACAACTCAATCCAACCTCGGGTTAAGCATATCGTGTTTTCTAAATTTACATATTTTATTATTTCTCAATTATATATGTAAATGTCATATCTTTTATTCTTGGGTATATCAATTCATACCGCTTAAATGTCATTGTCGTTGGCATGTGCCAACCATGCCAACATATATTTTCATGTTTTACACCCAACGTTATTACCCCCGTTTGTACGTTCGCAACATTATAACATGTGTTGGGCTTGTCACAATTCAGCCCAACTTTATAAACGTGAGAAAAAGGGGAAATCAAGAACATGTAATACATAAAGGTGTGTGGCGCATGAACTTGCAATTTAGCGATTCAACTAACATATAATATGGGTCATGTGAACTTGCAGTCAAATCAAAGTATAACTAAGTAGGTGACATATGAAATGGCATAGTTTAGTCTAATACAAACTTGTGTTTAAACATGTTTAACTTGGCATAATGTCAACCACAAAACTAGCATGTTGTATATTCACCAAAATGTCCAATTATAACATCTAATCACATAGCCTATTTCAACATGAACTTGCATAGTTTATGAAACCTAAACGATACTTAACATAGATCCAATTATACTTGCAAATTAACATAAGAATGATATCATAGGTTTTGGGTCATGTTGGCATAAAAGGTTTCAAATCTAGAACATGTTTACAAAAGCCTTAATTTAGACTTAGTGAATGAATATGGTCCATGTCATCGACATAAACATAAAGGGATCAATTACTAGTTTTTGCCACAACTTGCTATTGTTATTACTTTCATATACAAATGTCCAATAGGCTTGCATCAATCAATTTAGGCCACAAATATCAATACACAAGTCATGACAGAATCATTACAATACATAGAATTTATATCATATTCATACAATAACACAATTCTATTTTCATTTACATCGAATCACATCACAGTTTTTATTCATATTCTGAAAGGTCACTATACTTACAACGAATGCAGAATCTTGAATTCTGAAATTGAGATGCGCTCCTTTGGGTAGATTAACGTTGCGTTGATTAATTTGATTAAACTTTAATCTTCTTCTTAATTTGATTCATCTCTAAGCTTTTCTCTCTTGACGGCTATGCTCAATTCCTTCCTGGCAGCATGACGACTCCCATCTTATTTTTTATGTGAATTTTCAGTTGAGACTTAGGGTGTATTTATACATTTTTTAATTGTTTTGAGCCGTCAGATGAAGACATGAGGAATCTAGACCATAGAAAGTTCAAAGAGCCAATCAAGAGGTGACATGTCAGCCCTAGTAACACACCGAGCCACGGAAATTCGAGTCAGAGCCAGACCTAGCCAGCCAGGTCGACCAGGTAGGTCGACTGGCAGGTCGACACCCAGGTCGACACTATGGTCGACCTGGGGTGGCCAGGTCGACACCATGGTCGACCTGGTCTCTGGGCGGGAATTTTCCCGCGCAGCCCAGTTTGAACCTGTTTTTCGAATTTCGAATTTAAAACTGAGCTGTTTGAATTTAAATTTTATTCTGTAACTTCCGAAGGTCATAACTCCTTCATACAGAGTCCGATTCGCGCAAACTCGGACTCTATCTCAAGCAGAATTCCGAGACGAACGCAATGGCGTAACCCATTTCCCTTAATTCTTTCATTTAGAATTAATTACACTTTAATTTGTGAAGCTTAATGTTATAGAATTCACGGGGTGTTACATTCTCCCCCCTTAAAAGGATTTCGTCCCTGAAATCTTCAAGTTAGGAAGAATGTATATCCTACCATCCAACAGTCCATCTACTCAACCAACAAACACAGGCATCCATTGTCCTTAAAAGACTTCTAATGCTTCGTGATTATATGCATAGTGTGTGTACATGTCCTTATCTAATGCAGAAATCAGGCGATCTACTGATTCAGTTGAACTCCTTAATGCGAATCATGTAAGTGTCATGAATCCATTATGTATGCAAATTTTTCCTACTCATAATTCTACATGAGTGCACAACTATTCATAAAAATGCGACGACCATATGACAGCATATCAAGTTTCAATCATATACAAATGAGAATACATATATGCATATGCAATATGAAGTGACTGAGCCGATCTATAACCTAGGGTGTGTGTGTATATGCATCCACAAGCAACCACTAGCAATCAATAGCAACCATTTACAGCCATCATCCATAACATGTTTTCAAATACATGTTTGCATCCATTTGTTTTCTACCTAAGGAGTTAGGAAAAGGACCGAGGAGATATACCTAAAAAGATAGATAAAGCATAACTTAAGGAAAAAGAGAGATCAAAGATGTACCCTAAAAAAGAAGAGGGTAGGCAGCGCGTATTCTGTCCTCAGTTTCCCAAGTCGCGTCTTCCTCGGCATCGCTCCACTGAACTTTAACGAGTTTGACTTCGCGGTTGCGTAGCTTTTTCACTTCAGTTCCTAAGATGCGGGTTGGAACTTTCCTCACAGTTGCTTCACGTTCCACTTTGGCTTCTTCTAGAGTGCTAGGTTCTACCACTTCCGCAGACTCATGCAAACATATCCGGAGGTGAGAAACATAAAAGACGTTGTGAACTCCGGCCAGTCTCTCGGGTAGCTCTAATCTATAGGCCATCTTCCCAACCTTCTCGATGATAGCAAACGGTCCAACAAATCTTGGTGCTAGCTTTCCTGCGAGTCCAAAGCGAACGACGTTCCTTAAAAGAGATACCTTAAGGAAAACCCTGTCCCCAACCTCAAACTCAAGGTCGGTCCTTCTTTTGTCGGCGTAGGATTTCTGTCTGTCTTGGGCAGTCTTCATTCTCCTACGTATCAAGTCCACTTTCTCCGAAGTCTCTCGAATCATGTCTGGCCCAGGTATAAGCTTATCTGTAGACTCCCACCAACAAGTTGGTGATTTGCACGGTCTTCCATACAAGGCTTCGAAGGGTGCCATGCCTATGGTAGCTTGGTAGCTGTTGTTGTAGGCAAATTCTACTAAAGGAAGGTGATCCTCCCACGTCCCTCCAAAGTCAAGAACGCAAAGTCTTAAAAGATCCTCCAAAACTCTATTCACTCTTTCCGTCTGGCCATCGGTTTGGGGGTGATAGGCCGTGCTCAAACATAACTATGTGCCTACAGCTTCTTGTAGGCTCCGCCAAAACTCACTTGTGAAGATAGGGTCTCGGTCACTAACAATGCTGGAGGGTATCCCATGGAGTCGAACTATTTCCTGGAGATAAAGAGATGCTAGAGATGCGGCAGTCCTTCTACTCTTGATAGGTATAAAGTGGGCGCTTTTAGTAAGCCTATCCACTATTACCCAGATGCTAGTGTTGCCTCTTCTCGACCTAGGCGGTCCATCAATGAAGTCCATTGAAATGCTATCCCACTTCCACTGTGGGACCTTTAAAGGATGAAGTAGTCCTCCAGGCTTCTTCTGTTCCGCCTTGACCTGTTGGCAGGTCATGCACTTAGAAACGAAATCTGCCACGTCTTGCTTCATGCCGCTCCAAAAGAAAGTCCTTTTTATATCCTTGTACATCTTATCACCGCCAGGGTGTATAGTCATCTTGGAATGATGCGCTTCCTCGAGAACCTTCTTTGTCAACTCCCTTGCTTGTGGGACGCATAATCTTCCTTCTCGCCTCAGCCAACCCTTATCATCGATGGCGTACCTACTGAGGTGACTAGCAGTCTCACCCCTAATAAGTTTATCAATCACATCAACAAGCTGAGGGTCTTCACGTTGTGCAACCCTTATTGAGTCCAAGAGAGTAGGGCGTACTTTGAGAGATGCTAACAAACCCGGTACAAAATCTGAGGAGGGCCTAAAGTTAAAACTGGCTATATACTCCAAGCTTTGCCTTTCAACAAAGAGCAGGCTTAAGGTCAGTTTCTTTCGGCTCAACGCCTCTGCTACCACGTTGCCTTTTCCGGGAGTATAGGAAATTTCAAAGTCATACGAGGCAAGAAACTCCATCCATCTTTGCTGCCTCGAGTTAAGATCCTACTGCGAGAAGAGATATTTCAACGATTTATGGTCAGTGTATAATTCAAACTTCTCACCTAGGAGATAATGGCGCCAAGACTTAAGCGCAAAGACGATGGCGGCTAACTCAAGATCGTGGGTTGGGTAGTTCTTTTCATGAACTTTCAATTGTCTTCCGCCATAAGCTACTACCCTTCCTTCTTGCATTAGAACGGCGCCTAGTCCTGTTCCACATGCATCCGTATATACTGTGAACATTTTGCTTCCATCTGGCAAGGTCAGAACTGCGGCTGTTGTGAGAGCCCTTTTTAATCATTGGAAAGAAAACTCGCAGTCCAAATCCCAAGTGAACGCCAGATTCTTCTTTGTTAGCCTTGTGAGTGGGGCTGAGATTTTCGCGAAATCCCTAATAAACTTTCGGTAAAAAACGGCTAGCCCAAGAAAGCTTCAAACTTCGGTTGCATTTCTTGGTGTCCTCCAATCTTGTACTGCCACCACATTCGTGGGGTCCACAGCCAACCCCTCTTTGGACACTATATGCCCCAGAAATCTTACCTCCTTTCTCCAAAAGTGGCACTTGGAGAATTTGGCTTTTAGCTGATGTGAACGGAGAGTTTCCATGATTTCTTTCAGATGCTGAGCATGCTCTTCCTCATTCTTTGAAAAGATTAAGATATCATCTACGAAGACAACCACAAATTTGTTGAGGAATTCTTTGAAACCCTGCTCATTAGGCTTACGAAATAAGCGGGTGCATTTGTCAAGCCGAAAGGCATGACAAGCCACTCGAAGAAACCGTCTGGGGTTCTGAACGCCGTCTTATCAATGCTATCTTCAGCTACTCTTAGCTGATGGAACCCCGTTGCCAGATCAAGTTGGGAGAAGACCGACGCTCCTACAAGCTGATCAAACAAATCGTCGATTCGGGGAAGAGGGTGCCTATTTTTCTTGGTTAATTTGTTTAACTCCCTATAGTTGACGCAAAGGCGAAGCGAACCATCCGCTTTGGTTGCGAACACCACTGGAGCACCCCATTCCGAAATGCTCCATCTAGTGAACCCCTTTTCGAGAAGTTCTTTAACCTGCTTACTGAGCTCCTTTCTCTCCTTTGGAGCCATGTGTCTGACAGGTAAAGCTACAGGCTTTGCATTATCCACAAGATATATGCGGAAGTCTATTTCCCGCCTCGGAGGTAAGCCTTTCACCTCCTCAAAGACATCCGGATATTCCCGAACTACTCTAACTGATTGCAAATTCTCATCAGAAGCATCAAGCGACTCTAGATAGCTAAGCATAACAACATTCAAGGGATTACAAGAAATTTCTTGAGTGTTACCAAGCCGTTTCAAGAGTCTAACTACTCTTTTCTCACAATCAAGGATGGCCCCATTACTGGATAACTAGTCCATACCTAAGATCAAACCATATCCCGAGAAGCCCAAAACAAAGGCATTCCAACTAAACTCAACGCTGAGAATAGAGATTTTCAAACCCAAACAAACCATTGACAAGTAAGCGGAGCCCCCAATTGGATTTGAAACTACTAAGGGATCTTCTACCATACTAGTGTCTAGATGCAGAGATTCTACTAAGGCAGATGAAATAAAAGAGTGTGATGCGCCAGAGTCCAAAAGTGTGCGAACTGGATGATCATAAAGATAAACTACACTTTCTACAGAAATATTACTACCTCGTTCATGCTGAGGTGCCACTAGCGCATGAACCTGACCCCCTGAAGTGGATCCGGCTTTATGTCCCTGCCCTTTCTTCTTTGGGCAGTCCTTAGCTTGGTGTCCAGTTTCTCCACAATGGAAGCAACCACCCATCTTCGCCATCCTTTTTCGGCAGTCTTTTGATATATGTCCCACAATGCCACAGAAATTGCACCTTCTCTTCTCACGGGGCTTATTGTTCTTCCCTCCTTTCTAGAAGTCTGTTTTCTTTGTTTGTAGACCCTCTTTCTTCTCTTCCACCTTAGTTTCTTTCTTGCCGTGGTCTTCCTCGTGTAGCAACGCCATGTCCACCAAGCTTTCATAAGTCGCTCCCGTGGATACATGGGTCATGGCAAGGCTGTGTAGAGGCTCATTCAAACCCTTGACGAAGCGAAGTGCCTTCTTGTGTTGGGTGTTTACTAAGTCTAGACCAAATTTGGCCAGCTGATTAAACTGATTAACATACTCCCTGATTGTCATACTTCCCTGTTTCAGAGTTAGAAACTTCTCCATTTGCAGGCTTCTTTCAGCTTGGGAGAGGAATTTCATCTCAAACCTTGTCCTGAAGTTTTCCCATGTTTCCACCGCCCTCTGAGCATTGGTAATTTCCCACCAATAGGAAGCTTCATCTTTAAGTAACCATACTGTTAGTTGTATCTTTTGCCTGTCATCAACTCCGAAGATGAAAAACAGATCCCCAGCCTCCTTTAGCCAGTTTCTTGCTCCTACAAAGGACTCTGTTCCATAAAAGTCTTTTCCACCCATTGCCTTGAAGTCTCTGCATGTATTTGCGAAGGCATTTCCACGAGGAGGAGGAGGAGGAACCGCGGCCACTGGAGGAGGGATGTCAACTAGGCCCACGCCATTGGCCCTCGCTTCTAAATACCTCCAAAACCAGCCGGGTATCGGTACTCATTCAGGAAGGTTAAGGTCTCCAGACATGCTGAAACAGAAAGGAAAGATTCAAAATGAAGGATAGAGAGAGATAGTGCATATGGCTTTGGGGGATTATGTCTTTTAAAATATAACACTTTTTCTTGAAAAATGCTTCTTTAAACTTTATTTTTGAAAACAATTTCAAAAACTTTTATCTTGTCTGGTAAACCTGTGCTCTGATACCAAGTGAAACACCTTACCTCCATTAAGGTCACTCACAAAGGGAATACCTTAACTTTGATGGAGGTTTATAAGTAAAAGCCACAGATAAACTCAAGACAAATATAAATGCACATATTTTAAACAGCGGAAACCAAACAGACTTTTATTTCATCAATACGTGTTCAAACAAAACATTCCATAATTGTCTCAAAATACTTCCAACATTACAACCTCATTACTGTCTTGATTATTAAAGAAGCATAGAACATAAATAAAGTGACAAAAATCCCCATAGTGATATCCAAAGCCATAATCTGAGCAAAAGAGATCCAAATCATACATCTACGTTCTTGGAGCTTGTAAAGAGTCTGACTAAGCTGAGTTGTTTCCTCCCTGTGGACCTAGGGGGAACGAAAGAAAAGAAGACGAAAAAAAAAAGAGTCAGACATAAAGCCTGAGTAAATCTAGTAACTCTTCAGTATGTGAATAAGAAAAGGGCATGATAGATATAAACTGAAAACAGGAAAGTGTCACAAGCTAAGGAAGTGTCGAATGTACTATCGCACCCATACTATATCTCTGCACCTACTTGAGCTTACTTTAACTAGCACCCCATGCTGAGGGTGAAGTGATCCCCAGTTTTATTTAAAGATCGGCTCCTACTCGCGTAAACATGTGTCATACGGCCCCCAAGAATTGTAGATACCTATGCTGGTCCCACCATGGGGTGTATCAAGACCCATGGTGGCGGCCCCGACACAAATTCTAGAAGGCATAGGTTATACTACTGGTGCCCCCACTGCCCTGTTTGTCTGCTCCAGAGTGTGTGCACGCCAGCACCCCGTTAGAACCTACACTGTTGCACCCACCGCCGTAGCTTTGACCGCTTACAATCAGCCCAGTAATCGTGCCCCACCCTGCCTAGTTTCAGGGTACCATGATACCTAACTCGGGTTATTGCTGAAACGGGTCCCTCGTTACCAGGATTTTCTAGTCAAACATGTTAAGTGGTTAAGTGTTTGTATTTACCTAACCCCACCCATCAATTCTTGTTAACATGTTGAATTTGGTTAAGTGTTATAGTTGACTTAACCCTACCATCTGTCCTTAGCCTCTTAGAGCACCAGACCACTCACATTAGACAGGTATTGCTACGGTTACTGGATGTGCCGGTCGGTTCCGGGCAGGTTTACACCGTAGCTCAGTCTAACCTCGGGTCATTATTGGGCTCAATGCTTAACCACCCACATTGGATAGGTATTGTTGTGACTACTGGACAACCGGGCGGGTCCGGGCAGGTTTACATCACAACTCAATCCAACCTCGAGTTAAGCATATCGTGTTTTCTAAATTTACATATTTTATTATTTCTCAATTATATATGTAAATGTCATATCTTTTATTCTTGGGTATATCAATTCATACCGCTTAAATGTCATTGTCGTTGGCATGTGCCAACCATGCCAACATATATTTTCATGTTTTACACCCAACGTTATTACCCCCGTTTGTACGTTCGCAACATTATAACATGTGTTGGGCTTGTCACAATTCAGCCCAACTTTATAAACGTGAGAAAAAGGGGAAATCAAGAACATGTAATACATAAAGGTGTGTGGCGCATGAACTTGCAATTTAGCGATTCAACTAACATATAATATGGGTCATGTGAACTTGCAGTCAAATCAAAGTATAACTAAGTCGGTGACATATGAAATGACATAGTTTAGGCTAATACAAACTTGTGTTTAAACATGTTTAACTTGGCGTAATGTCAACCACAAAACTAGCATGTTGTATATTCACCAAAATGTCCAATTATAACATCTAATCACATAGCCTATTTCAACATGAACTTGCATAGTTTATGAAACCCAAACAATACTTAACATAGATCCAATTATACTTGCAAATTAACATAAGAATGATATCATAGGTTTTGGGTCATGTAGGCGTAAAAGGTTTCAATTCTAGAACATGTTTACATAAGCCTTAATTTAGACTTAGTGAATGTATATGGTCCATGTCATCGACATAAACATAAAGGGATCAATTACTAGTTTTTACCACAACATGCTATTATTATTACTTTCATATAAAAATGTCCAATAAGCTTGCATCAATCAATTTAGGCCACAAATATCAATACACAAGTCATGACAGAATCATTACAATACATAGAATTTATATCATATTCATACAATAACACAGTTCTATTTTCATTTACATCGAATCACATCACAGTTTTTATTCATATTCTGAAAGGTCACTATACTTACAACGAATGCAGAATCTTGAATTTTAGATTCTGAATTATGAAATTGAGATGCGCTCCTTTGGGTAGATTAACGTTGCGTTGATTAATTTGATTAAACTTTAATCTTCTTCTTAATTTGATTCGTCTCTAAGCTTTTCTCTCTTGACGGCTATGCTCAATTCCTTCCTGGCAGCATGACGACTCCCATATTATTTTTTTATGTGAATTTTCAGTTGAGACTTAGGGTGTATTTATAGATTTTTAAATTGTTTTGAGCCGTCAGATGAAGACATGAGGAATCTAGACCATACAAAGTTCAAAGAGCCAATCAAGAGGTGACATGTCAGCCCTAGTGACACACCGAGCCACAGAAATTCGAGCCAGAGCCAGACCTAGCCAGCCAGGTCGACCAGGTAGGTCGATTGGCAGGTTGACACCCAGGTCGACACTATGGTCGACATGGGGTGGCCAGGTCGACACTATGGTCGACCTGGGGTGGCCAGGTCGACACCATGGTCGACCCTATGGTCGACCTGGTCTCTGGGCGGGAATTTTCCCGCCTAGCCCCGTTTGAACCTGTTTTTCGAATTTCGAATTTAAAACTGAGCTGTTTGAATTTAAATTTTATTCTGAAACTTCCGAAGGTCATAACTCCTTCATACGGAGTCTGATTCACGTAAACTCGGACTCTATCTCAAGCAGAATTCCGAGACGAACGCAATGGCGTAACCCATTTCCCTTAATTCTTTCATTAAGAATTAATTACACTTTAATTTGTGAAGCTTAATGTTATAGAATTCACGGGGTGTTACAACATCATGAGACAAATCACGAAATAACTTCCCATTTATAGAACGATGTGCTAAACGAGTCACACGTCTACATGGGCAGTTCAAACATAAATTCCCAACATCAAGAAATGAGATTAGCTGTAAAATCTCCAAAGCCGGTCAAAAAAGAGACCATACAAGTCTGTGTAAAACACAGATTCATCTAAAATCTCAACGAGATTTTACTCAAAAAAAAACCATTAAAAGATAGCTTAATCTTCATCTCCGAAACGACGATTGCCCCCAAAATAACCAATTCAAATAAGGTATAGCAAAGGTGGATGCAACACAAACAATAACCTATTCTAAGATCTCGGGTAATGAACTGGTGCAAGTCCAACTACCTCAACAAATTTTCTTATCCCTAAAGTGGTAAGACCTTTTTTCTCATTCCGACCCAACAAGATGATCCCTATCCAAGAATGATACTTAAATGGTGTGAGTAAGATCGAATAATGCAACTAGATGCTATAGGACAAGAAATGCTTAGAGAGAAGAAATTAGATCTTGGAGTATTAGTGAGGTAAGATCTTATGCGCAAATAAACGCGAAAAAGAGGAGACGAAGCGGCAACAAAGAAAGAGAAGAAGGATAGAGATATGGTTAGGCTAGATGAGGAAGAAAGGATGAAAGAAAGAAGTTAATGGGTAATTTGGACGCAACTTTTATGGTTGATTCCTTGGTTCAAGTTGTACCAAAATTCATCAACTAATTGACTGTCTTAGTATCACACCAAACGGTCAACTACCAAATGGGCTTTGGATAGAGGTTGGACCTTGACCTTATTAGGCCATATTAAAATATTAATCGTCCTGTGTTATCTTTTAAGATTTAATGCAATCCCAAAAACAATTATTCTCATCACGACGGTACCAAAGACCGTAGTCAATATCCGAACCAACTCCATGGATTTATTGTCTCAACAACGATGCTTCGACTACACAGTGAACGAATGAATTCGAAAAATAATTTAGATAGAAATCCGTAATATGAATTAAAACGGATTTCCCCCGTACCTAGATGACAACAAGCAGGCGATTCACGAAATCAAGTAACCCAAAAATCCGAGCGAAGGATTTTCCTTAGCCTTTTCGAAGAAAAATTTAAATCTTTTCCAAAAATAGGATTTATTTATAAACTAACAATTTCGTATTTATAAATCCATTTTATTATATTTTTTATATTCCGGCTTTATATTTTAAACCGGGAAAACCTTTTCAATTCGAAAATGTTAGAGCTTTAGAATCATTAAGGGTAAATTTTGGTAATTTTAATAAATTATCCAATATATATTGGAAAATGGATACAAAAAATCACAAGGGATATGTATTTATTATTTTCATGCTTAATGGCATATTCTTTGTCTTTCCTAATTCCATCTTTCCTATCAATCAGACTATACTTATTAAAATTTCACCTTAGCTCTAAAATTTTAAAACATGAATAGATTAAAATTTAAAACCATATCTTCGCAAACTACTCTGGGAAAGCGTATTTCAAAACCGTTGAAATCCATTTCTATTTTTCAAATAGTTTTAAAAATAAATTTCCTAGAGTACGAGGCTAAGAACTCAATTGAATATTTCAACAAAGATATATTAGGATTTTTAATGAAGTAACAAATGGATAAACCTCGTAATTATATTTCTGAAATGGATATGGCACATCAAGTAATGGTCTCAACTGGAACTAGTATCCAAACCAAACCAGAAATCTCGACTATCTCGGTTATAACTAGCTTTTTATATTAATATTTTTTTCTAGTTTCCAAATCTGGAATCATTGGAATCCACCATAAGTCGTCCCATGCTCTTCACGACGAGATTGCCAATGTATTGTGGGGTAAGACAGATTTGGTTGGAAATCCGAACCCAACATATTTCAACTCCTAGTCACTCAAAGCCATTATATATAATTATGCCCACAACTAGTTTATATAGTCGAAATAAATTGAAGCCGAGTAAGAAAGACGAAGAAAAATAGAAAAGAAAATCGAATTACGTTATCTCATAATTCCTAATTTAACTAAATCCATCTGATCGTTTAACCTAAGCTCTAATACCAAATGATACACCCCACGCTTTTATGCACCAAAATTTTGACAAAAATGAAAACTTGAATACATCCAAGTATAGAGCGTATATCTGGTACTTGCAATAAATGGGCATGAGCATAATTAGAGTACGATAAAATAACTCACAGCGGAAACAATATAGGATAAACTAGTATTAACTCAAGTAACAACCCTTTTCAAAGTAATTCACTTTGCCAATACCGAGCATGAGAGAGAATGAGAACCGAAAGCCCAACTTAAACATCTCTAAGAACCCAACCTTCTCTATGGAACCTGGAGGTTGTAATGAGGAGGGGGGTTAGAACAACAAGTTATAGTGACTAAGAAATGTGCAACACGGTCTATAACACAGATATATTCCTTTTGGTTCAACCTAAGATGTATGCCTAACCAGGTTAGTGATTCTAGCCCAACCCAGTAAATATTTATGCACAACATTACTATTTAGCCCAAAACAGCATTCCCAAATTATATTACCGAGATAGGACATTTACACACATTTTTGTGAAGCCTTTATACCAGAGTTTAACTGGTTAATTATATCGAGAGTGGACCCCTAATTTCAGGGTTTCTATCTATACCTTCATTCTCTATTCCCTATTATTTAATGCCTCACTATAAAATGATAGATAGAGTGGATTCTCCCTAAACACTAAAGCACCAAGGCAGACCTATTGGTCGCTTATTAACCCTCGACAATATATTCAACGTTAATATAAACTAGAGGGCACTAGCTACGGGACCTACTAGTTAAGGCTTATGTCATTCACGCATATACCCTTGCCCTGCATAAGGTGAGAGTAGGTATTTTATCGTTCGTTATATCTTCTAGCTGACCTCATTCGATAACCTCCTTAGTCACTTACTACTTCCCATAGGATTGACGACCATATATGACCCTTTTAATTTCCAGGTTTGGGTAGGCCCACACACACCTTCCATTTAAGACCCCTATACTGAAAAGCCTATTCTCAGGTGGACTCTTCAACCGAAGCCACTTAAGACCCAAGGAAGCGGACTATACACGAAGTTTATTAGTTCGTCCCCCATTTTCCTTTAAAACCTTTCCCTTTTTGGGATAAAGTAGGCTACGTTATTAAGTCATTCCCGTTTAATTTTCTTATACGGAAATACTATATGTACACCATTTATTTGTAACACTGGTTTATATGGTTAATAACATCTTATATTATTAACCTACTAAGTCCAACTATATTTTTAAATATATGTTTTATTGACATAAATAAGGAAGATTATATTCCCTTTTCTCTAGGAAATTTATTTAATTTCTTCCCTAATTTGAACTTAGTATTTAAACGACAATGAATATCCTTTAATTTCCCCTTTTGACACCCAATTCTTTTTTATTTCCTTTTTACAACCCTTTATGACTGTAACGATTTTCCTAGGGCAACTATTTATCAGTCATAAGTTATGTATTTGTTGTACCCCAATAGGCAATTATTATAATTATTCTTTATTTTATTTTATTTTTTTATTGGTTATTATATATATATATATATTTATGCATTAGCCTCTCACATTAAGTCGACTACCTATGGATGCTGGATTTGCCGGTCGGTTCTGGGCAGACTTCTACCACAAGTGAACTTAACCTCATGCCATTGTACATTTATTTTTATGCATTAGACCTCTCACATTAAACTGACCACCTATGGTTGCTGGATTTGCCGGTCGGTCCCGAGTAGGCTTACACCACAAGTTGAGTTTAACCTCTTGTCTAAATGAGGTTATAATTTATATTCCTAATTGGGGTCCACAACAATTATCCTAATCGATTTTAGTAATTGTAACCATTTTCCTATCACATTTATTTCCCTCAATCAATATTGGTTACAATAATGATTTCTTTATTTGCGGCCTCATTTATGACGATTAATTATATTTATTGCTACAAATGGTCACCACAAATATATTAATTCAATATGGATTATATTTACATATAATTCCACCATTGAACCTTATCCAAATGTTCAACATTTATCACAATTGTTAATTATTTATTTATGGCCTCTTTTATAACAATCAATTACACTAACTGCTACAACAGTCACCATAAATATATTCATTAAGTATTGAATATAAATTTACATGTATGATTCCATAAATAAATATCATTCAACATTTAATTAATACAATGCATGTTTTTACTGTTTTACGTAGATTTGGACGGATAATATGTATATATTTATTTCTATGTTTGTGTGTGATCAACGTAGTTATTATTTTTTATTTTAATTCTTAAATTTAACTCAATGATTTGGTCTAATCAATTAACTAATCATTCCCTTTTTATATTCAATCTTACCAAAAAGGTTTCAAGTCTCACAAGGACCGTTAGCTAAAATCATTGTAAATCATGCCTATTCTGTGGAAATGACATATCTCCAAATCACAAGAAATATATGTAATTTATTTTTATTTTGGAACAGTCGATGCAAATTACATACAAAAAATATGTATTTATTTTTATATGTACCTTTGCACAACTTTTCCCCTTTTTAATTCTTTTTTTCATACTTCTTGTGATTATAAAATAATGCATCTTTATTTAAAAATGAGTAAAATGACATAATTTACAATGCTTAAGCCAAAAACCCAATAAAATTGAACGTAAACAAGGAATATTTCTTTTTATTCTTAACATCACATAATACAGACTTTTCATCTTTTTACGCAAATTCACATATTTCATATTTCAGTACCGAACTAAAGATTTGGAACATAACTACAACGAATTTATGTTTAATAGGGCTGGTTTCTAGATCCACAGTGATATGCGGCATAAACAACATGTTTCATAATTCATGACATAACTTGTAGGAATATGTGGGAATTTATATAAAAATCGCACAATTCATATTTATAAATAATAACAACTTTCGCATTTACCAATTTCAAAAATATTCATAATCAGATTTGATGGTTATCACAATTAACGTTGATTATTTAAATAACAGACCTGATAGTCATAAAACATAGATTGGGTTCAAACAAAATAGATAAATCATTATATCTGTATTAGTAAATTTGTCACTCACCTTGTAGCCTCCAAATTATAAGTTTTGCCCCTTTAGGCTTACAATCCCCAAATTCTTATGAATCTACAGTTTATCTAGAAAGGGGGAAATTCTAGATCTTTAGAAATGTAAGAAAAAGGGAAAAAAAGCGAAGAATCAATCATTGAGTGTAAAATTGCATTCCTTTTCATTAGACCTGCTTGCCCTCTCAATTTCATATGAATTGGATTTGATTTGATATGTACGAATATAATTTTATTTTCGAATTTAGGTTTGGAGAGAGAGAAAAATGGCAGAGCTCCACTACCTCTACAGATTTAAGTGGAAAAAGAATGAGGCTCTACCCCTTTATTTATATGGGTGGAAATAGCCTTGCACCGTTGGATCTATTTTAATTGTCATTCGTCCATTCGTTTTATAAAATATAACAAGAATACCTCTAAAAACCTAGCCGTCATTGGTGTGGTGGCTGGGCAATAATATATTGCTATATATATAATATTCTATTTTATTTATTTTCCGTTCATTTTTGTATTTCATTTGTAACTTTTTCATACAGACTCCTTTCACGAAACTCCAAACATGAAAGTTGACCAGAATTCCGAGACGAACACAACGGTTAAAGTTTCGTGGTCAAATTCCATCATTTGCAGAAATTCCTACTTTTGAGATTTTAATCAAATAACTATTTATTGTCAAAATTCCAGGTTGTTACACATACCCTAACCGTTTTCGAAGTACAGTGAGACTCAGTTGATCTTCGGACCACAACCTACACCTAATTGATTTCTTGGCTCCAATCATACCCAGTTGATTTATACGGCCTACGATCAGATCTTTTCAGTATCATTTTTTGAAGATAGACTTGGTAAGACGATCTTGCTATCTTTGATTACCAAAAGCCTATCACTCTTGAGTAGAACTTGAATCTTTGAGAGAGTTTGATAGAGAATCGAACTAGAATGAGATTGATATGGTTCTCTTTGAAAATCTGGCAAAGTATAAGTATATAATTTAAGAATTAAAGAGTATTAATGAAGGAAAGAAAGAAAGAAGTAGTTAATAAAATTTAGTTATAAAATCGAATTTGGTAGCCAATTTATAATCTCCCAATAATCAAATCCTTTCAGAATAGTTTTGAATTCAAAAGACACAACTTTTCAAAATTTGAATTTGAAAACAAACGTCCACTATGTCAACATACCTTAGAGATTTCTCAAAAAAAATAAACTTTGAATTAAAGCAAATAAATTAGGATGATTATTGAGTTAAAACAAACTATATTTCTTTATATGAAACCAGAGTTTTTCAAGTAAAAATATATATTAAAAAAACATATTAAGAAGATTTAAAAATGATTAAAAAATTATATATGATATTAAAGCATTTAGGTAAAACTATGAATATAAGAAATACTTTAGAACTTAATATAAATATAAGTAAGGAAATTCAAAAATTAAGTAAATATATATAAAAATTAGTATTAAATATATAAATAAGAAATATTTGAATATGAAGTTAAAAAGTATTAGGAAATAATCTATATTTAAAAACAGAAGTAAAAATAAATTTAAGAACAAACAAATATATTTAAATAAGGAAGTAATTTTGTAATCATTAAAACCAGAATATTTAAAAATTGTGAGAAAGGTTGAATAAGGATTTAGTGCTAATCAAAGTTTTAATAAGAAACCTAGACTCAATTACTTTTTATTTCTTGAACTCTTGAAATCTTGTTACTCACGAGTCTTGTTTCTTGAACTCTTCTTCTTTGAAATCTTGATTCTCTAAACTGTACAATCTTCAATAATCAATACCTGCATATATTTCCTGTATATACATATATACATATGTACATATATATATATATATATATATATATATATATATTATAGATAATAGTGTTAGTATATATATATATTATAACAATCATAGTTAAAACAAGGTTGTTGTCATCAAATCCATCATTGCAACCATCTCAATCCCTAGCAAGCTCCCATTTTTATGATGAAAACTTTGGTTTATAAAATATTCATACCTGACCTCTTGATTCTATAATTACTCCCCCTTACTCCATTGAATCTTTTGAAATTACCAACTTCACCTTAATCTGAGCCCTATTTTATAATTCTTCCCTTTGTCATCAATTAAAACTATGTATCTTAATAATACTCCCCTTTAAACTAAGACATAGTTCCAATGTCTAAAACTACTATAGTGCTAATTACATAATACCTAAAACTAATCTAGTCTAGAACAAGTTTCAATATTTAATACTATCCTGAAGTTAATAAACCAAAAAAATGCCTTAATGATCTTTCTAAGACTTTTAAACACATGAATATAAACCTTATTATAAATTTTTGGTTACAAATTCAGTTACGAGAACATACAACTAATATTTACGAACATTAGCAAACATATTATATGAATAAATGATAACTAATTACTAAGTGTTTTTGACAAGATGGGACTTTTGAATTGGACAATTAGGGTAATAGAGGCAGAATTCTTCATTTTGTCTGATCATATTTCCTTCCTTGTCGAAATAGACTTCACCGACACAAATGACTTGATCATCTTCTTCCATTTCTTGATCCTTTTCTACTACTTCTTCCTCTTCTTCAACTTCTTCTTCTTCCATAGATTATGGATTTGAATATTGGATGAATCATCTTCCATAATAATTGTATTAGACTGGTTATCCATTGTGAATTTCTGGAGATTTCTTACTATCTTCCCTTGTTTTTCTTGTTCTATTGTCATATGAAGTTACAGAAGTTTTAGATCAATGAGTAATTGTAGGGTATCTTTCATAAATTCCTCTAATTTGATAACTCTTACAAACGTAGTTCATTGAAAAGGGCCTTGAGTAGAAGTAGGAAATGGAATAGTGTTGTTTTGGTTGTTATTTGAAGTGGAAACCATTATTTATTTGTTTCAGAATTTTATTACAAAGGAAAAAGAGTAGGAAGAGAAGAGTTTTTGAAATGGAGAGTTTAAATAAGTGTTATAACTAATTTTTATGGGAATTTAAAATTTGAAATTTTACTAATATATGTCGACATAATAGGTTAGATATATCGACATATCTCTTAAAATTTTGAACATTTTGATTTTTCCTATATTTTATAATATATTTATACTAACATGCCTAATTATTTTATTTCGGTTAATGAACAAATCCTAGTTCTCTTCTTAATTTAGTAAACGTTGCTTCATTCAACGGTTTAATTAATATATCTGTAATTTAGTTTTATATTTTTGATAAATTCTAGTGAAATGTTTTCTTTATTTATGTTAGCTCTAAGAAAATATTGTCAAACATCAATATGATTTGTTCTAAAATGAGTGTAGGATTGGATAGATCTATAGCACTAATATTATCATAGTAAATCAGTGGTTTAGTTATATATAATACGAAATCTCTTGGAGTCTGTTGCATATAAATTACTTGAAAACATGTCAAAGCTGCAAATATATACGCGACTTCAGTTGTTGACAAGGAAACGGGATTTTGCTTTTTACTAAACCAGGAAACCATAGAATGGCCCAAAATGTGACAAGTTCCACTTGTACTTTTTCGGACTGATTTACAACCAGCATAATAAGCATCACGATATGAAATATAATTGAATGAATCATTTTTATGATAAAATAAACCAAAGTTTGATATATGTTTGACGTATCGTAGAATACATTTTACGGCTTTTAAGTGAGTTTCCTTAGGTTGTGATTGATATGTTATGCAGAGACAAATGCTATGCATTATGTCTGGTTTACTTGCAGTTAAACATAATAAAGAACCTATTGCACCCCTATATAATTATGAATATACATCTTTTGAAGAGTCGTCTCTACTTAATGCTTCATTGGTTGCCATGGGTGTGGGTTTTCCTTTAGTACTAGCCATGTTAAATTTATTAATTAAATCCCTAGCATATTTTCCTTGATTAATAAATATTCTATTATCTGATTGCCTTATTTGTAATCCTAAAAAGAAAGTGAGTTCAACCTTGTGACTCATTTCAAATTCTTTCAAACTAATTTCATAAAATTCTTGATTTATTTTATTACTTATTGATCCAAAATTGATATCGTTTACATAGATTTATACTAACTAAATATCATTTTTGCTTCTTTTAATATATAGAGTATTATCTACTTTACCAATTTCAAATTTTGATTGTAACAAATAAGTTCTTAGTCTATCATATCAGGGTCAAGGAGCTTGTTTTAATCCTTGTAAAGCTTTCTTTAACCTATAAACATGGTTTGGAAATTTTTCATCTTTGAATAATGGGGGTTGTTTAATACAAACATCTTCTTTAACAAATCCATTTAGAAAAGCAATTTTTACATCCATTTGAAGTAGTTTGAAATTATTATAATTAGCAAAAGTATGTAGAATTCTAATAGCCTCTAATCTTAATATAGGGGCAAATGTTTCGTCCTAATCTATTCCTTCTTCTTGACAATATCCTTGTGCAACTAGTCGAGCTTTGTTTCTAACGACCTCATCAAGTTCATTCATTTTATTTTTATAAATCCATTAAGTTTCTATTATAGTTTTATCCTCTGGTCTAGGAACAAGTTCCCATACATCATTTCTTGTGAATTGATACAATTCTTCTTGCATGGAAAGTATCTTTGAATTATCAGACGATGCCTCCTTTGGATTTTCAGGTTCAATATTTGATATAAAAGCTACATTACTCATGTTATTTAATTGATTTCTAGTTCTAACTACAAACTTGATATCACCTAGTATATTTTCTACAGGATAATCTATTAGAAGTCTGATTCCTTTATTGGGTTAATTTATTATCATTATAACATTCATTTTCATTGTGTTTTTTATTTAAATTTTTATAATTTTCATCAAAAGATACATTTAGAGTTTTCTTCAATAGTATTAGTTTTCAAATTAAAAACTTTATATACTTTACTTCTATTTGAGTATCCAATAAAAATTCCTCTATCTGTTTATAATCAAATTTATCTAAATTTTCTCTAGTGTTTAAAATAAAACATTTAGTTCTAAAAATTCTGAAATAAGATACCTTTGGTTTCTTATTATAAAGAAGTTCAAATGAAGTTTTGTTAGTTAATGGTATAATTAAAATTCTATTTAAGATATAACAAGCTGTAGCAATTGCTCCAGCCCAAAAACTTTTTGGTAAATTACTATTACAAAAGCATAGTTCTTGAACACTCTTGGACCATTCTGTTTTTACGCTCAGCTATGCCTTTTTGTTGAGGAGTTCTCGAAAAATAGAAATTATGAGTAACTACTTTTTATTACAGAAATTCTCAAAAATTTCATTTTCAAATTCTCCACCATGGACAACGTGTATAGTTTTTTTTATAAAGATATTAGATTTTGAATTCTTTTAGCAAAAAAATTCAATAAATCAAAGGAGTCACTTTTATGTTTGAGAAAAAGGAGTCGAAGTAAACCTAGAGAAATCATCACCAACTACGAAAACATAATTACCATGATTTATTGATTGTTTTTTAAATGAACCAAATAAATCCATATGCAACAATTCTAATGGATTTGAAGTGGATATCTTATCATTTAATTTAAATAAACTTCTTAATTTCCGTAATTGACAGGCTTTACATAAATTATTTAATTTAACCTCTTACTAAATATAAGTTGGAAATTCTAGATAGATGTTTGAAATTTAAATAATCGAAGTTTTTATGCCAAATCCAATGATCACTTGTATTGGCCACAAGGTATAAGTAAATTTTCATACTTAAGATGTAAATATTTTTCTTTCTAATTCCTTAAAATTTTATTTTTGAATTATTATCTTCGATAAAACACTTATCTTCTTCAAATTTAATTTTATAACCTTTATCACATAATTGACTTATACTAAGCAGGTTATCTTTTAAATTCTTAACTAATAAACATTAGAAATAGTATGAGTTTTAGAATTACCGACATTATCGATGCCATCACATATCCTTTCGCGTTATCACCAAAATTGACCATTCCTCCATCTTCATAGATTATATTATTTAGTATGTCTGGATTTACCGTCATATGTCTCGAACAACCACTAACAAGTATCGATTTATCTTTCTAGATTTGCACCATTTGAATGTCAAGGTTTGAATCATCAAGATCCATTAACACAATTGTTCCTGTACAACATACCAGTTCGGTAGATAACTTGTTTTTCAATAGAATTAAATGCAAACTTATGAAATAATGATGAAATGAAAATTTTTAGCAAATCCGACCAGTTTTTATTGCGAGGCGCAACACTTATTATTATAAAAAAAATAACAATTACAATAGTTGCAAGAGTAGGCAGATTGCCAGACTACTATTTCGGTTTTTAGAGGGACCGTCCACTTCCAATGACATTTATAGCAGGTTGTCCACTATATCTTTCTAGATTATAGTAAATGAGCTAGCTATATTACTTGACTACTATTACTCCACGCAGGGAGGATATTCTTCATTACATGGCATTCTTTACTAAGAAAAGCATTACATATTACATAAAGAATACATGGCATTCGAACAATTACATTCCGGGCAGCACCAGGTAGCACAATTTACATGATGATGTAACCTAAGCCATCAGTACATGGAAGATTTCCTGCTGCAGCAAGTAAAGTTGGATGAAGAGGTACCCAAAAAATTTTAGTAGCGTTGAAAGCTCACACTTCACATGTGCTGCTGAAACAGCCAACACCCAAACCATCAAAACTCCACCTATGCAACAAACTGACATCCATATACCATAACGAAACACTCCCAACCCCCCTGCGTAAGAACCCCCCGCGCGCGCGCGCACACAAAAACCCCAAGACGACCTCCCACCAACAAGCTTCAATCGACAAACTCAAGAAACAACAGGACGACAAACCACTAGGAACAGACCGACAAAACATACAGAAAGTAGGGTTGGAATTTTTTTCCATATTACCACTTACCAGCCATTACCAACCGCTACCAACGAAAGTGGTACCGAACAATCGGTAACTAATTTGATTGGTACGGTATGCCAACCACCTGAAAATATACGGTACGGTAACGGTAATTGAGCATTGAAAATGGTAATTATCATACTACCACATATATGTTTATACATAACAAAGAATTTTTAATATGTAATGATTTAATAAAATACCTAGGAAAAAACTATTATGATAAAAGATTGAATGCAATTTTTATTATATACCCTAAAAACGATATAATTTATATGGTATTTTTGTTCATTCATAAAGTTTTCATGCATGTTTGACTAGGTAAAATAAGATGTATAAATAATAATAATATAATAACAAAAAAATTAATATTTTAACGTGAAATATTATAAACAAAAAGATTTTATACTAGTGAACGGTAAAAACTTATTACCGACATCTACCAACCATTACCAACCATAAACCGATCTATTGGTAACCGATTTCTTTGGCCGGTAACGGTATGATTTTTGTATTACCATATAAAGTCGGTACGGTAATGATTTTGAGTACAAAGTTCCGGTACCGAACCGATTCCACCCCTAACAAAAAGTGCCTAACAATACCAAACTCACATCCCAGTGGCCATTCAAGCACCAATAGCTAACTAAGCGAGAGCATGGGAACTAGATTTCATTACTTCTTAGTAAATAACTAAAAGGCATACAAAAAGAGTATGGCGAGTCGCGTAACACACTGCCAAGCATCCCACTCTGAGGAAAGTAATACACTCGCGTTCAAGATAAGAAGTATCCATACCCAAAGCATGACGAACCAATTCCATAAACCGTTGAATCCCATCGTTCTGCCCACAATAAGAGTAACAGCAGATCCTGACTAACCTAGAAACTCTGAGGAAGAAGGAAACTCGATACAAGAATAACTAAGGAGAGAAGTGGGTTACCAGTAAAGGAAAAGGACTCCGCGCTAAGGCACATAGTCGAGGACTGAATCAAGGTAGCGATGGGATGTTTGAGGGGTAACAGAACAATGAGGAAAGGGGTCAGAGGAAATCAGTCAGATCTAAAATTAAAATTAGGGTTTTGGAAAGCTCACGAACAACAAAAGCAGGCGATTGAAGAAGAGGAAATAGGGATAGTCATGAAGAGGAAGACGATAGATCGAAGGAGAAAAGTAGAGGAGAGGGTGGGAAGTCAGTAGAGAAGGGAAAAGAGAGTTCGCATGTTGCCATTTACGAGTTTCACCCAAACCTAACCAATGTTTTTTGAAAACAATTGTTTTTTATGAAACAAATATTTTTGATCTAGTGTTATAATAAATTTCAAAAATTGCCATTTAAACTTTTCAAAAATCAGATTATGAAAACTTTGTAAACCAATGCTCTAATACCAATTATTGAGGAATGCATATTAAGGATTTTAAGGCAAACAAACACCGGAGGGGGTGAATAGTGTATTATGCATTTTATAGATTTCTTGTAATCTTTTTAAGTTAATCAGAATATTATGCAAATCGCAGAATCAATCAAAAATGGAGCTAATAATACTATAAAGCAGTAAAAGGAAAGAACACACCAGAATTTTATACTGGTTCGGAGTTAACTTACATCTAGTCCCATACAACGCTAGATTGATGTGGATTTCTTTTCAAATAATATGCAAATTACAATCCTTGATTACTGGGATACAAGAGCACACCCCAACTGCTTCTGGAGTACAGTGAAACTCAGTTGATTTCCCAGCCACAACCTACACCCAATTTATTTTCGAGCTCCAATCATACTCAATCGATTTTTACGGGCTACGACCACACCTTTCTAGCATCCGTTTTGGAAGATAGACTCGATAGGACTTGATTTTGTGATCTTTGATTACAGAAAGCCTATAACTCTAGAGTAGCACTTGAATCTTTGAGAGAGTTTGGTAGAGAATTGAACTAGAAAGAGATTGATATGATTCTCTTTGAAAATTGACAGAGTATAAGTATACAATTTAAGAATTAAAGAGTACTAATGGGGAGAAGAGAAAGCAAGAAGAAGATAATAAAAAGTTAATTAAAAAATCAAACTTAAAACCCTATTTATAGTCTCCTATCAGTCAAATCCTTTCAAAATAGTTTTGAATTCATAAGACACAACTTTTCAAAGTTTGAATTTGAAAAAAAATGGCGACTACGTCGACAGACATAGTTACCAATTTCGAAAGACCTTAGAGATTTATCAAAAATTAAAATTTGAATTAAATAAAATTAATTATGGTGATTCTTGTGTTAGAAAAAATTATACTTATTTATATTAAAATAGATTTTTTCAAGTAAAATAATATATTATAAATACATGTTAAGATGATTTAAAAATGAATAAAAAAACTATATATAAAATGACATTAAAGCATTTATATAAATTATAAATATAAGAAATATTTTAAAACTTTATATAAATATAAGTAAGGAAATTTTAAAACATAAGTAAATAAATACAAAAAATAGTATTAAATATATTGATAAGAAATACTTGAATCGGAAGTTAAAAAGTATCAGGAAATCTATTATGTTTAAAAACAGGAGTAAAAATAAATTTAAGTACAAAGAAATATATTTAAATAAGGAAGTAATTTTAAAATCATTAAAATAGGAATATTTAAAAATAGTGAGAAAAGATTGAAATAAGGATTAAGTGCTAATTAGAGTTTTAACAAGAAATCTAGACTCAATTACATTTTATTTCTTGAGCTCTTGTTACTCATGAGTCTTATATCCTAAACACTTTTTCTTTAAAATCTCGATTCTCTAATATGTACGGTCTTCAATAATCAATACATGCATATATTCCATGTGTGTGTGTGTGTGTGTGTGTGTTCTAGATAATATTGTTAATATATTTTTACAACAGTAATAGTTAAAATAAGGTTGTTATCATCAAAACCATCATTACAACCATCTCAATCCCTAAAATTAGAGAACACAATACTAGAGTGCAAAAAAAAAGACTTAGTTGGACATGCTAAAATTAATAGTTTACCAGTTGCAGTTTTCCAAAAAAAAAAAAAAAAAAAAAAGCAACTAAATGCTTGTTTTGTGCCTTTCCGTGCTTTTGTTATTGACTGGCTTGGTGGGTATCCTAAGGTCTTCCTTTTTTAACTTTTAAATTTAGGATTATTCAAATGCATTAATCGACGATGATCAAGTGTTCGTATTGCTTTAAAAAATACAACCCATGTATTTGTTTTGATTCCCAACCAAAAATAAATCAAATCAAGATTGGATGATCTTCATCATTCATCGCTTAATTGTATATAAAGAAAATTTTGTATCAAAAATCATTGAATAATAGAGAATTTTTTTCGAAAACCATGTGTAAGAAATAAGAAAGAAATCAACATAAAGATTACAATAGACGGGCAAAAAAAGGGTTCAAAAAAAAAAAAACTTGTTAAGCTTCCCAAATGGCATTTCACAGAATGGAAAGAGAGACTGTTATCTAGCTAGGTTTTGTCCAAGATAATATAATCATCCTTAAAAACTGTAAATGATCCAACTATAATATCCAATGGAACAAGATACTCCTACAGAATTGAGCCAAACATTTTATAATAAGTTTCCAATTCGAGGTCTTGGAGGCTTTTAAAAATATACAAGTCATTTAGCTTTTATGTAGATATGAGTGTTTATGCAATATAATGAATATATTATTGTGTCTAAATTTCTCAGAATCACGAGCATGTTTCTTTGAAAATTTCATGTTTGTTGGTTGAATTTTTATCAAACATTTCTATGTTCTCATAGTAAATGTTTATTAACTACTTATAATTTAAGCAAATCATACATGCCACTAGGCTTCATATTTGTTTAGCATTAATGGTTGTCATAAATTTGTTCAGTACTAACATTAATTATGCTCAACACAAGTTAAACTAAATGTTTAAACTAAAATTTGAAGAATATAAATTTTAATAACCAAGTAAAAAGGAAAGATGTTACCTTACAAATTTAAGCTCCTTGCCGGAGCATAAAAGAATATGAATAAAAAGGTGAACGTCTAAAACATGTTTGATAATTCATACCAGGAACATCTACATTTCAAAAATAAAATTAGAAAAAAAAAGCTCCAAAGAAAACTTAAAACAAAGGGGATCAATGCACTATTTTTGGTAATAGAGACGTAACTGACGAATAACAATTAGATAAAATAATAAGCATGCAAATTGAAGCAACCATATTAATAAATGGAGAATAATATGTTGCTTGAATGGTCATGCACTAAACTCCTACTTAGCAATATGGGAAGTAAAGAAAACAAGGTCACAAACACCCAATTAATGTTTAAGTTTAGAATACAGTTGGATTTAAAAGCATGAAGTGAAAAAATGGACAATAAATCGGTTTAAGTACAATATACAACGAAAGGGCTTTTCTATAACTGTGGGTTTAGTGTGCGCAAGGAATCAAAGTATTGAAACACTGCATTTATCATGGACAAGCTCAAGGGATTATTTTTTAACTGCCTAGCAATGATAATTTGATGTGTAGTTAATGACGACAGTGACTCATGAAAGCTCCTCTTTGTAATACATTTAACTCGTTTAAGTCAATGAATATGAGTAGCTAATGTTAGTTTTATGGACAAACCCATGGTACCAGATCTATCACAAAATTTGCAACAAAATTTCACTTGTATATGGCATGGGATGTCTTCACAAATTAATATTCACCTTTACAAGTAAACTCGATACTGTGCACAATCTTTTTAATCTCTGGAAAAAGCCATGTCTATTTTATGTAAGGATCAAAGATCTCGTGCCTAACTTGTTATGCTATAATTTGGGAAAAATGATTTCAGTTGTATTTTAAAAGAAATTAATTGCAAGTTGGCAATTAGCACATCAATGTTGCAAACTAGGCAATTGGCGTAACAAAGTGGCATAACCGTATGAACACAACTGAACTGAAGTTAAATAAGAAATTTCAAGGATTTACAGCTGAAATTAAAGTGCTAGTTTTGACAAAGGGAATGAAGTCTTATTTTCTCAAAAGGAGCTCTAAAATAGCATACTAGCAATAGCTTTGCAACGTGCAGATACTAAGACTCATGTAAACCTTACAAAATTATAAGGGTGACAGATATACATGCACTTATATTTCTTTATAAATGTAATTAGATTGCAAATATGTTCATACAAAGAAGAATATAAAAGGATCAATGCTTGATCGAAAAGTGAAGAACCTAGTTCGTACATAATAAACTATGAACACAATCATATAAAGCATAGTAATAAAATTACGGACAAATGCAAGTAATAGTAGCAACATAATGACATCCCATCAACAACTGCCCGTAAAAAACCAATGACCCGTTAGTGGCCCGATAATAATTTGATTCACTACGAACAATATAAAAACAACCAAAATATACATTTTGAATCTATATGCACAAATGCCATATTAATATCGGTGTTGTCCAAAATACATATTTCATATTAGTATCAAAAAACAATAGCTAGGATGGAATCAAAAGTATACATCAATTTAGAGGTTTTGCTCACTAGCAGAGTCATAAATCCAAGAAGATATTAAAAAATAGTCATTGAATGCTTATCGACGTCAGTTCCAAGGTCCCGAGCAATAATTTGCAAGATCAAGCTAGTTTTAGCAAGTATATTCATGAAATAAACGATTTAAGTTTATTGTTCAAAAGAAACCATATATTCATTAAGCTAAAAGGAATGCAAATGTAGCACATAATTATATTTCACAGTATTAATAAGAAATACCAAACATATTTCATCAAGATTAGCTAGTTCATACAGTGGTTGAATAGTTTCTTAACGATAAAAACATATATTTCATATATCTACGCTACGTGATTAGCTAATCACGATTATTTTGTTAAATGGATCATAATATTCTTTTCATTTTAATATATTTTCAGTTCTAAAACTTAAACAAAAAAGAACAAAAAGTGACAGTTCATGCAATAAAACTATATATCATTATAAATATATATCAGTTATTGTAGAATCTCTGTTAGAAGAAATGAAGAACAAAAAAGAACAAAAAATTACAGTTCATGCAATAAAACTATATATTATTATAAATCTAGATACCAAAGGTGAATATCTAGATTATTGTTCTGACGAATGCCCCATACCTCCTGCACCAACTAAAGAAAATGTGCTTTATATGACGTGCCCGACCGATAGGGACGATCATCAAGGAAGAATAACTCGTAATAAATCTGTCGTATAACTCACAACTCGTATATAACATATAGTATGAAATATACAGCATGAAATAGTAGTGAAGCATTGTAAAACAGAAAAATCAAATCTCAGAGTCATGAGTATAAAACATCTGTATAAATGAGTAATCTGAACATCAGGCCTCATTACATATCACTCAAGGTCTCAAAATCATCAACATACAGAGGAAATTAAAAATTACTATATAGTAGAAAATAATACATCAGCCTTTCGCTCGTCGCCGCACAACATCGTGGACACCAAAACCTACTACCTGCTATCTCAATTAGGGGTGAGCATTATTCGGTTAAACCAAATAAACCAACCAAACCAATCTATTTTGGTCGGTTTGGTTCGGTTTTGAAGTTAAATCGGTTTGTAATTGGCCTAGAAAATTATAAAGTTCGGTTATTGGTTTAACCAAATTAACCAAACTTTTACTATATTTTAAAATTATCGATATTATAATGAATATATTTAGGTTAGTTTGGTTATTTAAGTAAATTTTAATCATTACCTATGTGTCAAAATTAATATTACAAAGCATAAAAATCATAAATAATAATACTCTAATCAAATAGTTATAATTTATTTCAAATTATAGTGAATATTCCAAACACAAAGTTTAAAACATTTTTAGTTCGGTTTAATCGGATAACCAACCGAACCAACCAAACTTAATTTGGTTGGTTTGGTTTTCATTTTTATTGGTTTTAGTTTGGTTTGACAAATTTGGTCATCGGATAAACCGAACCAACCAAACGCTCACCCCTAATCTCAATTTTCTCACCACCAACGTTGTTGAGCAGCCCAAGATAATATGAGGGAAATATATAACCTTAAGTAAAAAAAATAGTCTTAGTGAGTGATAAAATAACTAACAACAGTTACACATAATATATAAGCATAGACAATTCAACCTTCTGATCTGTCCGACAACCATAAAGTTAACACATGAATATCATCCATCACATGTTATTTCAGAATAGGAAAGGACAAACCCCAACCCGCTTCTCTTCGACATCTTATGGTGATAGCCCACACAGAAAGTAGAGAAGAAAGTACATAATCGGCCATGACATCCAATATCCTAGCTATAACTGAATACAGCCTTGAATACACCAATTATTGAATTTGCTTTCAAGGATCAAAATGCTAATGGAAAATTCCAGTTCTATCCTGACTCCCATAAGCCATCGTGACTACGTATGTTTGTCTCCATCAAGACAGCTTGGTCCATCATGATTACCCTGGGTACTCGATCCATCGTGATCTCAATGTGCGTCCCCACGATACTCCTGTTTTGTGTACGCTAGAAACTACGATAACTAATGATTTCTTGGCACTTTAAATCTATCGAGCCTTTATTCTAGCTAATCACATCTCTTAGTTCGAGCAACTTCTCAAAGTAATTCCACTGTCATCGATGATCAACTCCCACCAGAGTCAGTCCATCATCATACTGAATCATTCATCATTCCATGACCAGGACTGCGTCAATCCTACTCCGACCACTCTAACTTGATTTCATAATCGAAGCCTCATTCATCCTTGAGTTTCACACCAACCATTTGAATCCCATTCATTACCAAAATCGATCAACAACCACTGGAAGCCAACACAAGCACGCTCCCTAAAAATCATGCCTATTTGCACTCGTATGATTGATCGGTACCGGTCCATTAGCCATGGGCTAGTATCAATCCATATACTCAGCTTAAAATGGCTATTTGTTTTCATTTTTGTGATCCTCGTCCTATGTTATTCCTACCAGTCCAATACCAAAGCATTTCATCCATCTAGTATAATCCCCTACTGGTCCATCATAGACTAGAGCAATCAAACTTTGACTCATCAAAATCACCTCCAATTGACTTGAAAATTTTCATTCTGCCTTGAATACACCTTCTAAGCCCATGCCCAAAATTTCAAAGCCATCCATTTAACTGTAATGGACCGGTGCGGGTCCATCAGCCGCGAACCGATACCGATCCATATAGTTATATTTTCTCAAACCCAAAATTCAGAGTTCCTTCCTTTCGGTTTCCAGAGCGCCTCCTCCATGTTTCATCTGGATTTGATCATCTGAACATCCGATTTACTCTATTCTTCAATCCTAAGTTCTATATAAGCTAATTCTAGTAAGCAACCCAAACAATGCAATCAATTCAATCAAAACAAACAACAATTCATTAATTTTTTACCATATTAACATTCATATATCATAAACATGACATAAATCAATGGATGTAACGTCTTTCAGATCTAGACATACACAATAACTTAATAGTTCTAACAATTATCCTATAACATAATTAAATTAGGTTTCCTATGACGCCTAAATCTGAGTTAAACATGTATGATTAGATCTAGATGAATTTAGTGCATAAAATATGAATCTGATCCTAATTAATCCATATATTATGTAGTTTTCATATGACATATATCCATCACTCACCAAATCTAAGTTCCAATGCAATACCAATGAGATCAGATCTGGATAGTGACGATGAACCCCAAAACGATGCAGTTTGATGCGGTCTAATCTTCTTTAATGATGATCTAAACTCTAGATGTAATCTACGATGGACTAAGATGAATATGATGAAGAAAATAAGGATTAGTTGAACCAGAGAATCACAAGTGCCCAACCTAATATTTGAATGAAGAGAGAAACTCTATTTCTCTCCCCAAACAATAACAACCCGAATTTCGATAAACCAATTTTTTCTCAAAAAGCCCAATCTATCAAAGCTCGAGTTGGCTTGTCTGCTATCCTGTAGAAAAGACAGAGATAATAAATATACCAGAGCTCGATAAAACAACTCACAACGGAATGGATAAAGTAGAATAATCAAATACAACCTTATCGAAATAATAACACTGCCTAACAAGTATCCAAATGCTACCAAATCTCTTCCATTAATCTAACCTGCGAGTATATTATGAGGAGGGGGTCAGAACACTAGTTCTTGTAAGAGAATAAATTATGCATTCTGGAATAACCATACGTATACTGCTCAGTTACATTTTCTTAATTATTAGGTTATCTAGGTTAGCAACACACTGGGCTCTGCACTCACGTCGTACCCATCTACTCCCAGTAGATTAAACCTAATATTGTTTATATGTAGCTATTCCCAACATCTCAAGGTACTCCCCATGGTAACCTCCTCATACAATCTCTGCCATCACGTCACGGAAGTATGCACAGCCTCCATCCTATACCAAACCGCATACGGAAATACATGTCATTACGCTACGTAATCGCACCGAATCACCATCGCTATGCCATGTAATCGTATGAATCCTCGTATCTGAACCCCTTGGTTGAATCATGTCTCAACACGGAGTAATGCCCTAATGTCTACAATACACCACCCCGTGCGTATATCTAGAACCTCAAACGAACGTACTGGCTACTATAACCCGAGTCCTATAACAGGACTGCATTCGATGAACGAAACCCGATCAGGAGCTTTCGATACATGTAAAGGACAACTTCTGTTACTACCAAAATTAACTCCGAAACAGGTTGACGGTGAAGGGGTATCGGATGAACATAAGCATATAAGGATCCCCTGAAAGAAAAAGCCAAATACAAAGAGAAACCGAGAGCATAAGAGGCTACCCGAAAGATGTACAACCAACACTGTCCCAGGAGGAAGGATTCAAGCTACATACAAAATAGGAAGTACCGGTAGGGAGTTCTCGGCATAGTGAACGAGTGATAGGAGGTCATCTAAGTTAGAAGCTAAGAAAGAAGGAAGGAAGAGCTCCGCTGATCAAGACCTAGAAAGGCGGAAGGGCTGTCGGTATTAACCTGCTTAATACCGATACATCAGGAAATAAAGGCATTAAAAGATACCAAGCTGAAAGAACATAGAGATTACGGAACCAGCTTCTAAAACATCTACTGCATAAACACTGAAAGGTCACACTGATGGATGACAAGCAGATCACCGGAAGCTACCTTTTGGAAAACCAGGCTATACCCGAAGGCTCCACCGGAAGGCAAATCGGACGCTAAAGGGGATATAGGCTATCCATACAAATTTGCTCGACACTAACACCGACAGGGGTTCCGAACCGACATCTATTTACATACATCACGTGGGAAAGCTCCTCAAAGTGTTCATGAGAAAACTGGAAGCATACACCTGGAAGCCACAACCAGTAGTACAAATGTCTTCCGAAAGCCATTTACATTGTTAAGCTCATACCAATCTCGAAGGAGCTTCAACTGACCAGGACCCTCACTCCGGAAGCTATAATCAGCACCACAAAGGCGCCCGAAAGCTAAACATCTGAGACCAACGAGAAAAGCGACCGACAGAGGCTTTTGCAAGCCTAACAACAGAAGGGACCCAAAATTCTCTATAAATAAGACCCAGGGGTCACATTTTGAGGACGATCTTCTCATTCTTATTCTTGTATTCCTTTCTTTCTAGAGAAAAACCTTAATTCTTAGATCGATTTGGGGATTTCTTCTATTATATTCATGTGTTCTAAATCAAAGGTCAATAAAGTGTGAATCAATACTTAGAGTATTTCCTAATGGGTTTGTCATGTGATTTCTCAGTTATTGTTGCCGCAACTAACTATTTGCTTTATGTATGTGCGTGAACCTCTCTCCAAATCTTTCCGCAAGCCAGGTGAAATACCCCCCTTTCTACAAACCTAGACCCTTCTGTAAGCTCAGTGCAGAACAACTTTCTACAAACCGTTAAGTCATTCGCTAAGGGTTGCGCTTAGGAATCCTTCATCCCAAGGTAACTATCGGTTTTGGAATAACTTAGCGTGATGCTCTCACTATTAAGGGAAGAGTGACTATTCTTTTCGGTTCTAAACCTTGATATCTAGGAAATTGTGAACTAACTTAAACTTGTGAAGGCTAAACAACCTATTTTCCCCTAAGTCCACTTCCATAGACCTATCTTCGGTGCTGACGAAAAATATCGTTAACATTTTGGCACTAGAAGGAGGTCCTGAACCTCTGTTCCTTTGGTTAACCTTACCACATATCTACTTGCGATGTTTTGACCCTGGATGGACTAAGCTTTGAAGAAGTAAACATTATGAATAAAAGGTCTATGCAAGTTACTAACGGGTTTCCCATGGTTGGATAAATTATTTGCGAGCCATGGGCAACCAAAAGGTTTAAATTAGAAACCTTACATATCCAAGGAAAAGAGAAGGATGTAAAGCCTTATGATCCTGGTCGATGGAGCATTAACCCCTTCCATTAGGACCAACTCCGGTCTTTGCCCTAGACCATTCCTCATTGGAAAGATATAACCCCTTTCTTTGTATCAAAAAAGCTATCCAAACATAGGCTAAGTGAACCATATTCGAACAGAAGGTTGAGAAGGCATCCACTCCTCTTACCATAAAAAGGCCTAGAAAAGATATGCCCCCATGTCAAAAGGCAGCTAAAAGAAAGTTTAGGAACGAAGAGGGTATAACAAAATCAAGTGGTAAAAGGGTCAAGCTTCAACATCGAAAGAAGGCTTTCGAGTCAAGATTGCCAAAAGGTTGTAAGCTCATGACGTCAATCGAGGGTATCTACTTCCTAACTAAACACGAGTTAAATTTTTGGTCGTCGTTGAAGAAGAAGCCCAAAAATGAAGTTAAGTTGGAAGGGCCTTATTGCTACTACCATATCGTAAATGGAAACGAAATCAACCATAGCAGAATTTTAGAGGGGATGGTTATCAACTTCTTAAGCCAAGGAAAACTACAAAAATATGTACAGAGAGAATAGATAACTACGGCAATAAGATCTTTGAGAAAGAAAAGAATTGTCTACACGATTGCAAAGGAGAAAATCCCTCAAACTTGAGATGACCGAAGATAGATTGAACCATAAATGGATAAATAAACCTTTGTCACCTCTAAATTGGCCAGGGCAAGGCATCCCCCAGAGGGGGGTGATGTGTTTGTCTTTCTCCATGTCCAAATCAGAGGGGGCTTGGCTAAAGCATTAAAAGCATAAGCCTACGTTTCACACCAGAAATGGTCGTGGCAGAGCATCTAAAATTAGCACGCCTTGCCTCTACTAGAAGAGTACGCCATGCCTCTGCTATGAACTAAGCGCGTCCCACCTCTGCTTATGTTCTGCATTACCCACAGAAGGGAACGCAAACCCCTATCATCGCCTACGATAGTCAGGATAGGGCAACCCTTGGAGGGAGGTGGTGTGTAAGCCTCTATCAGTATCTATGATGGTTAGTGTAGAGCATCAAAAGAGTAAACGTTAATTTCGTGTCTAAGATGGATCGGTTTTGGTTACTAAGACCTTATCATCGCCTACGATGGTCAGTATAAGGAGCCTCCTAGAGGGAGGTCGGGTAAGTTCTTGGGCCTTACTTATGAATAAGCTAGCCAAGCGCACCGGACGCACAGGCCTAGAGTGGCCAACAAAGCACGTAATCCTCTGCTTTGACATCAAAAGCCTAGAGAGTGGCCCATGAAGCGCGTACAACCTCTGCTTCATAAATAAAATCCAAGGGGGATACCAAAACATTAATGCCAGAAGTGGGTTTCTGGTCCTCGATCTTTAATTTCCTAAACAAGGGTTGGTTCAGGTATCCTATCTTAATACCCAAATCTGGGTTAGTTCAGCATTCAACAAAGACCAAAAGTGGGTTTTCAGTCTCCTATTTTAATACTCGAATATGGGTTGGTTCGGATCTCTACAAACACTGGAAGTGAATTCCCGGTTTTATCTCAATACCCGAATCTGGGTTAATTTGGGACTTCTTTCAAAAATGCAAATTTGAAATGGTCCATGAGCTCTATTAAACCATCATGAGCTAGTAGCCGGTCCTCTACCAGATAATCCTAGCCTGAGATGAATCTTAAAGGTTATAACTCATCGAAGGAAGAATTCCAAGGTGTTACCTTAAAATTCCGAATTAGAACAACCAGAAATATGTTCTCGGGAGAGTCCACAGAAAAAAACTTGGGAGGAAATGAAGAGCCCATCTTCGAACGAACTCAGAATAAAATGGTTATATCTTTTTCTTATCTAGAAAAATTCCTTAAACCATTTATGTACAAATAATTGTTACCTTCATTTTATATCAACAACTATTTACATGATAGACAACTCCAATTCACAAGTTCGTTCACTAAAGTTACACCCTCAATTACCCAAAATGGATATGTTTACACATTACTATTACAAATGTCACTAAATGTCCAGATCCTCCCCATCCTCGGGTAAAAGGGGATTAATGGCATGACGAGGAGCAATACTTAGTAGCTTGTTAAGCTTTCGCTCTGTTCTATTTGCTTCATCAATATGATCAGAAGGTACGATCTGAAGCTTTAAAGCTCTGCTATAAGCTCTACACATAGCCCTAAGAGACTTGCTTTCTTTCTATAACTCGAAAACATTCATGCGAAAATCATGCCTCTCTTCTTATAAGTGTCTAATTTGATCAACATACCGGCTAACACAGTCATATGAATCTTTAATTAACGTGGTATCATAGGTCCCCTTTATCTCAACTACCACTCTTTTGCACAACTCATAAATGACAAATACTTTTTGTGACACCCCGTAATTTTAACAACACTAGAAGAGGATAAACTAAATAATAATTAATTTAATATTCAAAAAGCGCCATTGCGTTCGTCTCGAAATTCTGGTTAAGATAGACATTTGGTTTCCGTAAAACGGACACTGTATGAGGAAGTTATGAAGGTTTGAAGTTTGTATATGTGCAGAAGAATTATATATATAATCAGAAAAATATGAAAATAGTTTGAAATCTGAAAATAAAGAGGCGGCGATTTTCCCGCCCTAGGGGAGTCGACCCCTTAAGGGGGTGTCGACCGATGGGTCGACCCCCCTAGGGCTGAGGTGGCAGTCGATTTCTGGGGGGCTGACAGCTACAACTAAAGGTCCATTTCTCCTATTTTCTTCACTGGAAATCAGTGGAAACCAAATGTTGTCGGTGCCTGAACTGAAACGAATCCTTTTCTTCAACAACAATCAACTAGGGCTAATCAGTTAGAGATTCGCGTTTAGATCTGAGTTTCAACACCAACAATTTCTCTTCTATCTTCTAAAACCCAAACATTGTAAGTTAGTTACTTTTAGATTTAAATGATTAAAAGTAAACGTGATATAAATGTGATTTGGATCTGTTATAAATTGTGAATGTATGATATCCTTGGATCTTAAACTTTATTATGATAGATCTACCTTTATAGATCTAATTCACTTGTGGTTAATTTATCATGTTACCTTTGTGGATCTTAACCTTTATCTATGTTTGTGGTTAATCTGGATCTGCCATTATTTGATAGTTAAAATCTTGTTTAGATCTAATTCTCCCTCTAGATCATCTTGTACCTATCATGTGGTGGTTAATTTAGATTTTTCATCAATTGGACATATGAATCCTTATTTAGAGCTACTCATGCCTATTAGGACATCCTTATTATGTTAGATCTAGTTTTATCATCACCTATTCATTAGATCTGCTTTTATGTCCACCTTATTATTATGCTAATTACATGTCTATGCCACTATATATATATATATATATATATATATATATATATATATATATATATATGCCAGTTATGTTAGAATAATCACTATTGTCACCTTCCCATCACCTTTCCCTTTTTATTGTTTATGGCCAGGCTATTCTCTAGCCTAAGCATGCCACCAAATATATGTGAATGCGTTAGTTATGGAACGGGGAAAATATTAGAATTGGCATAATTTGTATAATGAATATGAATTTGGACATATAATTCACTATGAATACAATTGGGAAAATGGGCATGAACGCCTGTAAGACATAGGTAATTAATTGGTTAAAATACATAGGATTACAGTAATTAAAAATTGTAACTGCACTTGTGACACGAGGTTAGATTGCATTTGTGGTGGAAGTCTGCCTGGACCCGACCGGCATATCCAGCAACCGCAAATTGAATCTAATGTGAGGGGTCTAAGTGCACAAATACGAGACAGGCTAAGACATGAGGTTAGGCCCAACTTGTGGAAGAAGTCTGCCCGGACCCGACCGGAATATCCAGCATCCACAAGCTGTAGGCCTAATATGGGAGGTCTAGCCCATTATAAACCATAAATGGACATGTTAACGACTTGGAATACTTTACCTAGTTGAATCCATAGGGATTGTGTGAACATGAATATGAATAGGGGTTAAGTAAACTTGGTCGAACAATGGGAGGGTTAAGTTAAGTATATCTGGGTTGGGTGGGTAATATTTAAATATAGGCCCACAAAACTTATCCAATTGAGGGTTATGTATTAAAGACACCTATGGGTAAGCATAATGGGTAGAAAACTTGGGATTATATAATTAAAGATACCTTTAGGGTAAATATAACCTGCGGAAAACCTAATGGGGGATACAAGACAAAGGGGAGAGCTTGTATCATATTGTGTGGGACCCGTTTCAGTCAGTAACCCGAGGAAGGTATCAAACAAGGTACTCAGAACTAGGTCGGAGAAGGGGCACGCTTACTGAACTGACTGTAAGAGATCCAAATGTGGAGGACGGTGTGAGCAGCACAAATCGAACGGCTCATATGGGTGTATGGGCCGGGCAAAGGGGGATAAGACGACCGTGACACCTGTAGATATATGGCTGTGCATATCAGCGAAGGGTTTCCACTTTAGGATGTGATACATCCTACGGTGGGGCTGGCATAGAGTATCTACATGAATTAGGGAGCCGATAGATTAGGGCATGTAACACCCCACACCCGCTAAGGTCACTCACTAAGGGAATGCCTTAACTTCGGTGGAGTATTTTAAGTGAATATAGAACAGAAAAATTACAATAGACAGATATAAGTAATACTTGAAATTTAAAAACATCTTTTCATTGCAGCTGAAGGTAAACATGTTTGGTTACATATCAAAAACCAACAAGAGTCAAGTACAAAATATCCATCTCGTTAAAACATAAGTACATAATCCCACTACATACTAATAGCCATAATAGAAAGGATAACCGAGCTTTACTTCAAGAGTCCAAGCTCCAAAAGATAGATAAAGCAATCTGAATCAAAGCCCACTAGTGCTAGGCCCACTCTGATAACCTGAGGGTTGGGAAAAATATAAAAACAACGGGGTCAGACATAAGTCTGAGTGAGCCCTACAACTTTAACAATACAATCATTAAAGTAATTAGGGTATGATATAAACCTGGTACAGTACGACTGGGAATAAATGACTACACTAAGCAGCCAACTAGACTTAGGATGAACTAAGATAACGGTAAAGACGCGCCTATCCACCCAAGGATAAATACTACACTACACCACCCTAGATCTACCCACCCAAAGGTAATTTCTAACTGCACCACACCAGTCATTCCTACTTAAAGGTTGATCCCTCCCAAGGACTTAGAAAAATTTACCCAGTAGTTTCGTGTACCCCTGGCTGACTACAAAGGTGCCGTCTGCCCCTATCTCCACTAGGTGTACCCTGTACTTAGTAATCTTAATAGTAGTCTCTTGTACCCCTAGCTGACTACATAGGTGTCGTCTGCCCCTATCTCCACTAGGTGTACCCACTACTCCCATTCGATCGGCTCCCTAACGTAGATACCCGTGCTGGCCCCACAGTGGGGTGTATCACTCCCCAAAGTGGCAACCCGATACAATCAATGGTGCACGACTTATACCTACACGATGCAACAACGTCTTACCTACCAGCCCGGGTCCACACACGCATATGAAACCCGTTGGACTTGCGTTGCCACCACTAACCCGTTTTTGGCCTCTTATAGTCAAGCCCAGTACGCGTGTCCCGTCCTCGACATGGGTCGAGCCCACTAAGATACATATGGGTTACTGGTTGAAATGGGCCCCCACAAGCTACCCACCTAAGCTTGTCATTTTATCTAGTGCATCCCACTTAACCCTTTTCTAATAATCATGTCCACTTACATGTTTAAGGTTTGGTTAAGTCATCAAATCATATTTCAATTGCCACTCAAGGCACCCACTAGATTTCCTCATGCCACCCAAGGCACTTACTTGATTTCCACATGCCACCCAAGGCACTTACTTAACCCTTTAATCATGTTTAATCAAATGTTCCACTTTGATTAAGTATTCTAATCTTATCTTCCATTGCCACCCAAGGCAACCATTAGATTTTCCCCATGCCACCCAAGGCACTTACTTAACCCTTTAATCATGTTTAATTACATGTTCCACTTTGGTTAAGTATTCTAATCGTATTCTCTATTGCCACCCAAGGCAACCACTAGATTTTTCCACATGCCACCCAAGGCACCCACTTAACCCCTCATGTTTAATTACATGTTCCACTTTGGTTAAGTATTCTAATCGTATTTTCTATTGCCACCCAAGGCAACCACTAGATTTTTCCACATGCCACCCAAGGCACCCACTTAACCCCTCATGCCCCACTACATGCTTATCTGGTTAAGTGTTTCTTAATTGATTAAGAACGTAACCGTTGTAAAGACCTCTCACATTAGACTATCTTTTATGGCAGCTGGATTTGCCGGTCGGTTCCGGGCAGCCTTACGCCATAACCGAGTCTAGCCTCGTGTCTTTACACTTGTCACGTATTTAGTTTGTGCCTAAGACCTCTCACATTGGGCCAATCATTTGTAGCCGTTGGATTTGTCGGTCGGTTCCGGGCAGTCTTATGCTACAAAAGGGTCCAACCTCGTGTCTTAGTCGATTAATTACACCTAATTAATCACCCACATAATTTGTATTAATTATCCCTAATTAATTACTAATTTAACGATGTACATAATTGACTCAATTATGTCCATCCACTTTATGGTATGCATAATCATACCAACTTCATTTCATTAACATGAATATTAACCCCATCGTTCCCCACGTAATTCGCTAACATGACATACTTAAAAGGGAAGATCCATCACACATACAATGGGTTCAACTTGCATAACTTCAACATGGGTTTAAAAGGTGTCAACATGCATATAGCATCAAACCCAACTAGCATAAATAATCAACCCAAACTTGCATGAATCACATATGTCATAAAGAGGTTAACTTGCATAGGTTACTTATGTCATCCAAAGGGGTAAACTTGCATATGTATGTATGACATACAAAGGGGTTAACTTGCATATGTATGCATATCATACAAAGGTGTAAACTTGTACATGTTACTTGCATATAATCAAACACCAAACTTGCATAACATGTCATATATGAACTTGCATATAATCAAACACCAACTTGCATAACATATCATGTATGAACTTGCATATAATCATACACCAAACTTGCATAACATATCATGTATGAACTTGCATATAATCATACACCAAACTTGCATAACATATCATGTATGAACTTGCATATAATCATACACCAAACTTGCATAATCATGGTGTCATAATGGATCAATGTTTATCATAGCAATTTGCATAACTAGCATCATGAACACATAGCCTAACACTTGCATAACTTGCATAATCATCATGATCATATAACATATAACTTGCATAACATCATGAACATGTAGCATATGACTTGCATAACTTGCATAACATCATGAACATGTAGCATATAACTTGCATAACTTGCATAACATCATGATCATATAGTATATGACTTGCATAACTTGCATAACATCATGAACATGTAGCATATAACTTGCATAACTTGCATAACATCATGATCATATAGTATATGACTTGCATAACTTGCATAACATCATGAACACATAACACATAACTTGCATAACTTGCATAACATCACAAACACATAGCATATGATAACATAATCTTGCATTGATCCACATTCATAGCCATAACCTCATTATATCCTATCATAATCATTCAATAATTGGTTATTAAGGCTATAGAAACTCACAACTTGTTGATTAGCACTCCTAAGAAGAAGATTAAGTTGCTAGAGTTGATTAGAAGTTGATTTGAGAAGCTATCTTCCTCTTTAATTTGATGGAGGCTCCTTCAAGTTGCATTTTGACGGCATAACGACGTTGTCTCCAATTTTAGTATGAATTAGGGTAGTCTTAGGGTGTATTTATAGAGTAGTTAAGTGTTTTAGGCCATTAGATTAACCCTAAATCAGATTATAGCCGTCAGATCTCGTCCTAGCCACCAAAACACAGCCCAAAAGCCAAACCGATGCACCCAGGTCACCTAGGCTCGACCAGGGAGGTCGACCCCCAGGTCGACACTAGAGTCGACACCCTAGTCGACCTGGTGGGCAGGTCGACTCCCTGGGTCTGGCGGGAATTTTCCCGCCACTTCTGAAATGTTTGAATTTTTATATTTAAATCTGTTTTGAATTTCTGAAAACTTCTTCGGGCCTTAACTGGGTCATACGGACTCCGATTTTCGAAAACTCGGACTCTATTTCGCGTATTTTTCCGAGACGAACGCAATGGCATAGCCCGTTTCCCCTGATTCAGATTTTAAAATTTAATTCTGCCATGTTTTATATTATAGCAAGTTATTAAACATACGGGGTGTTACATTCTCCCCTACTTAAAGGATTTCGTCCCCGAAATCTCTAAGTCAAGAAGAACGTATCCTACCAACCAAACAACCATCTACTCAAACCATCAAACACTGGCATCCATTGTCCTTAAAATTTCTAATCCTGTATGAACATATGCAAAGAGTGTGTGTATATGTTCCCTGTCTAATGCAAAATTATGCGGTCTACCGATTCCGTTGACCTCCTTAATGCAAACAATGATAGTGCCATGCATCCAATATGTATGCGAAAGAACCTTATCGACACATACTATTTCTACATGAGTGCACAATCATTCACCAAAATGCATCATCCATATGATAGCACAACCATTATACATCCATTAATATAGCTACCTACACACAATTATATGCAATATGCAATATGAAGTGATTGAGCCGATCTAGTGCCTAGAGTGTGTGTATATGCATCCACGAGCAACCACTAGCAACCACTTGCATCCACTCGCATCCATCAATCATAACATGTCTCAAACACATGTTTCAACCATAGGTTTACCCTATCTAAAGGTCAAAGATACTAATGAGAGGACATACTAAAGATAAGATAAGTACTAGACAAACGATAAAGGAGAAGTTAAAAGACATACCCTCAAAAAGGAATGGGTACAATGAACGCATCTTCGCTTCTGTCTCCCAAGTAGCATTGCTCTCATCTTCTCCCCATTGCTCTTTGACTAGTCGAACCTCTTTTTTTCTCAACTTTCTAATCTCTGACCCAAGGATGCGGGTAGGAGCTCGTTGAATAGTCGGATCACGCTCTACCTCCACCTCTCTAAGCAAGCTCGGCTCTACCACCTCTACGGTTTCATGTAGGCACTTCCTCAAATATGACACATGGAATACGCCATGTACCCCACTAAGTCTCTCGGGTAAATCCACTCTATATGCCATGGAGCAGTCCTCTCGCTCTTTACGGGTATGAAATGGGCACTCTTAGTAAGTCTGTCTACCACAACCCAAATTCCCGTATTACCCTTCTTCGACCTAGGTAACCCATCAATAAAATCCATCGAGACGCCATCCCACTTCCATTGCGGAACTTCCAATGGGTGAAGGAACCCACCTGGTTTCTTTTGCTCTGCTTTCAGTTGTTGGCACACCAAGCATCTAGTGACATACTCGGCCACATCTTTCTTCATACCGGCCCAAAAGAAAACTCGCTTCATGTCTTGGTACATCTTATCCCCACCGGGATGAATGGTCATCTTCGAACGATGCGCATCATCAAGTATAGCCTTCCTCAAACCCTCGTCTTGCGGTACACAAAGTCTACCGTCTCTACGCAACCACCCCCTATCGTCTAGGGTGTACCTACTCAAATGGCTGGACGATTCCCCCCTATTGAGCCTCTCTACTAACTCAACCAACTGTGGGTCGTCCCGCTGTGCCTCGCCAAGCCGTCCCAAAAGAGTAGGTCTGACCTCTAAGGATGCTAGCAAAGCGGGTACAAAGTCAACGGAAGGTCTAAAATCAAACATCGAGATAAATTCCAAGCTTCGTCGTTCCACGAACAATGGACTCAAGGACAACCTTTTTCTGCTCAAGGCGTCCGCCACCACGTTACCCTTGCCAGGGGTATACGCTATCTCGAAATCATAGGATGCTAAGAATTCCATCCACCTTTGTTGTCTTAAGACCATGCGCTCGCAGAGTCCCCAACACTTCCCTAAGATGTAGGGCATGCTTTTCTTCACTTCTAGAGAAAACCAGGATATTCTCCCATGCAAAAATCGTCACAACTATCCATCTCTCACGCAGACCATCCTAGTCGAACTCGACATCCCCCAAGTGCAAGCCCCAAAGGCCTAAACCAATATCAGACAAACACCCAAGGGATACCTCCTTCGAATTCAGACGACCTACGTGAGATGATACTAGTAAAACGGCTAAATAATTAAGCACTTATCCAACTCTGGATGTCCTTGCCAGTCTCGTTCCAAAACCACCGTTGATCAAATAACTGGCTTTGCTTAACCTACATACGAAAACTTATTTCGCTCTTAGAAAAGACCAAGATGTCATCCACAAAGACCACTACAAAGTTATTTAGGTACTCCTTGAACACCCTACTCATCAAATCAATAAAGTATGCAGGGGCGTTCGTCAAACCAAATGGCATCACCATCCACTCATAGAAACCATCCGGAGTCCTAAAGGCGGTCTTCTCCATACTATCCTCAGCCACTCCCAACTGATGAAACCCCGTGGCCAAGTCCAACTGCGAAAACAATGAGGCGCCAACCAATCTGATCAAAGAGATCCTCAATCCTCGGCAATGGGTGTCTATTCTTCTTTGTGAGCTTGTTGAGTTCTCTATAGTCTACACAAAGTCTGAGGGACCCATCCGCCTTCGTGGCAAAAACTACTGGAGCACTCCACTCCGATATACTTCGTCTTATGAACCCCTTCTCAAGCAACTCCCCTACTTGCTTATGGAGTTCCCTCCTTTAACACATCCGAGTATTCCCGGACCACTCTAACAGATCGCAAACTCTCGACCGAAGCGTCACGCGATTCAAGATAACTTAGCATAACAAAATCTATGGGATTACAAGAGATCTCGAGAGTATTACCCAAGCGGGTCATGAGCCTAACAACTCTCCTTTCACAATCAAGAACGGCACCATTACTGGATAACCAGTCCATGCCCAAAATCAACCCATAGCCCGTGAAGCCCAAAACAAAGGCACCACATCTAAACTCAACGCTAAGTATAGAAATCTTCAAACCCAAACATATAATGGACAAATAAGTGGAGCCCCCCAATTGGGTTTGAAACTACCAAGGGATCATCTACTAGACTGGTGTCTACGTGCAGTGACTCAACTAATGATGATAAGATAAACGAATGTGATGCGCCAAAGTCGAATAAAGTTCGAACAGGGTGATCGAGAGAACCAAATCTCAACCTAGACGGTCCTACCCCCATCAGGTATACCAGCCGTGAGGGAATACATCTACCCTCCAGAAGATCCTGTACTTTGTCCTTACCTCTTTGGACAACCCTAATAAGGTGTTCTATTTCTCCAAAACAACTAGCCTTCTCCTTCACATTCTCCTTTCGTGACCTCTCACCACGATGAGGTTTCGTCCTTTATTTACCTAATAGCTATTTGAACCTTCCTCTCTCGTCCATCTTAAAGGTACCCATAAGCCCTCCACCTCCTTGGACTAACTCCTTAGCCCGACAAATGTCTGAGTCCCTTGAAGTGGTTCCTCCGTCCTTCATACGGAAGTCCTTATTTATCTTAAAAAGACATCTATACGCGGAGGGGAAATTCAAAAAGAGAAAGAGGAAGAGATTCAAAATGGAGAATCCGATGGATAAAGATATGGCTATTGGGGATTATGCTTTTCTTTCAAAAACTTTTCTCTTAAAAGACATGTTTTTGAAAATACTTCTTCCAAAAATGTTTTTAGAAAAACAATTTTCTAAAAATTTTAGCTGTTCCGGTAACCTTAAGCTCTGATACCACGTGTAACACCCCACACCCGCTAAGGTCACTCACTAAGGGAATGCCTTAACTTCGGTGGAGTATTTTAAGTGAATATAGAACAAAATAATTACAACAGACAGATATAAGTAATACTTGAAATTTAAAAACATCATTTCATTGCAGCAGAAGGTAAACATGTTTGGTTACATATCAAAAACCAACAAGAGTCAAGTACAAAATATCCATCTCGTTAAAACATAAGTACATAATCCCACTACATACTAATAGCCATAATAGAAAGGATAACCGAGCTTTACATCAAGAGTCCAAGCTCCAAAAGATAGATAAAGCAATCTGAATCAAAGCCCACTAGTGCTAGGCCCACTCTGTTAAAATGAGGGTTGGGAAAAATATAAAAACAACGGGGTCAGACATAAGTCTGAGTGAGCCCTATAACTTTAACAATACAATCATTAAAGTAATTAGGGTATGATATAAACCTAGTACGGTACGACTGGGGATAAATGACTACACTAAGCAGCCAACTAGACTTAGGATGAACTAAGATAACGGTAAAGACGCGCCTATCCACCCAAGGATAAATACTACACTGCACCACCCCAGATCTACCCACCCAAGGGTAATTTCTAACTGCACCACACCAGTCATTCCTACTTAAAGGTTGATCCCTCCCAAGGACTTAGAAAAATTTACCTAGTAGTTTCGTGTACCCCTGGCTGACCACATAGGTGCCGTCTGCCCCTATCTCCACTAGGTGTACCCTGTACTTAGTAATCTTAATAGTAGTCTCTTGTACCCCTAGCTGACTACATAGGTGCCGTCTGCCCCTATCTCCACTAGGTGTACCCACTACTCCCATTCGATCGGCTCCCTAACGTAGATACCCCTGCAGGCCCCACAGTGGGGTGTATCACTCCCCAAAGTGGCAACCCGATACAATCAATGGTGCACGACTTATACCTACACGATGCAACAACGTCTTACCTACCAGCCCGGGTCCACACACGCATATGAAACCCGTTGGACTTGCGTTGCCACCGCTAACCCGTTTTTGGCCTCTTATAGTCAAGCCCAGTACGCATGTCCCGTCCTCGACATGGGTCGAGCCCACTAAGATACATATGGGTTACTGGTTGAAATGGGCCCCCACAAGCTACCCACCTAAGCTTGTCATTTTATCTAGTGCATCCCACTTAACCCTTTTCTAATAATCATGTCCACTTACATGTTTAAGGTTTGGTTAAGTCATCAAATCATATTTCAATTGCCACTCAAGGCACCCACTAGATTTCCTCATGCCACCCAAGGCACTTACTTGATTTCCACATGCCACCCAAGGCACTTACTTAACCCTTTAATCATGTTTAATTACATGTTCCACTTTGGTTAAGTATTCTAATCTTATCTTCCATTGCCACCCAAGGCAACCATTAGATTTTCCCCATGCCACCCAAGGCACTTACTTAACCCTTTAATCATGTTTAATTACATGTTCCACTTTGGTTAAGTATTCTAATCGTATTCTCTATTGCCACCCAAGGCAACCACTAGATTTTTCCACATGCCACCCAAGGCACCCACTTAACCCCTCATGTTTAATTACATGTTCCACTTTGGTTAAGTATTCTAATCGTATTTTCTATTGCCACCCAAGGCAACCACAAGATTTTTCCACATGCCACCCAAGGCACCCACTTAACCCCTCATGCCCCACTACATGCTTATCTGGTTAAGTGTTTCTTAATTGATTAAGAACGTAACCGTTGTAAAGACCTCTCACATTAGACTATCTTTTATGGCAGCTGGATTTGCCGGTCGGTTCCGGGCAGCCTTACGCCATAACTGAGTCTAACCTCGTGTCTTTACACTTGTCACGTATTTAGTTTGTGCCTAAGACCTCTCACATTGGGCCAATCATTTGTAGCCGCTGGATTTGTCGGTCGGTTCCGGGCAGTCTTATGCTACAAAAGGGTCCAACCTCGTGTCTTAGTCGATTAATTACACCTAATTAATCACCCACATAATTTGTATTAATTATCCCTAATTAATTACTAATTTAACGATGTACATAATTGACTCAATTATGTCCATCCACTTTATGGTATGCATAATCATACCAACTTCATTTCATTAACATGAATATTAACCCCATCGTTCCCCACGTAATTCGCTAACATGACATACTTAAAAGGGAAGATCCATCACACATACAATGGGTTCAACTTGCATAACCTCAACATGGGTTTAAAAGGTGTCAACATGCATATAACATCAAACCCAACTAGCATAAATAATCAACCCAAACTTGCATGAATCACATATGTCATAAAGAGGTTAACTTGCATTGGTTACTTATGTCATCCAAAGGGGTAAACTTGCATATGTATGTATGACATACAAAGGGATTAACTTGCATATGTATGCATATCATACAAAGGTGTAAACTTGTACATGTTACTTGCATATAATCAAACACCAAACTTGCATAACATGTCATATATGAACTTGCATATAATCAAACACCAACTTGCATAACATATCATGTATGAACTTGCATATAATCATACACCAAACTTGCATAACATATCATGTATGAACTTGCATATAATCATACACCAAACTTGCATAACATATCATGTATGAACTTGCATATAATCATACACCAAACTTGCATAATCATGGTGTCATAATGGATCAATGTTTATCATAGCAATTTGCATAACTAGCATCATGAACACATAGCCTAACACTTGCATAACTTGCATAATCATCATGATCATATAGCATATAACTTGCATAACTTGCATAACATCATGAACATGTAGCATATGACTTGCATAACTTGCATAACATCATGAACATGTAGCATATAACTTGCATAACTTGCATAACATCATGATCATATAGTATATGACTTGCATAACTTGCATAACATCATGAACATGTAGCATATAACTTGCATAACTTGCATAACATCATGATCATATAGTATATGACTTGCATAACTTGCATAACATCATGAACACATAACACATAACTTGCATAACTTGCATAACTTGCATAACATCACAAACACATAGCATATGATAACATAATCTTGCATTGATCCACATTCATAGCCATAACCTTATTATATCCTATCATAATCATTCAACAATTGGTTATTAAGGCTATAGAAACTCACAACTTGTTGATTAGCACTCCTAAGAAGAAGATTAAGTTGCTAGAGTTGATTAGAAGTTGATTTGAGAAGCTATCTTCCTCTTTAATTTGATGGAGGCTCCTTCAAGTTGCATTTTGACGGCATAACAACATTATCTCCAATTTTAGTATGAATTAGGGTAGTCTTAGGGTGTATTTATAGAGTAGTTAAGTGTTTTAGGCCATTAGATTAACCCTAAATCAGATTATAGCCGTCAGATCTCGTCCTAGCCACCAAAACACAGCCCAAAAGCCAAACCGATGCACCCAGGTCACCTAGGCTCGACCAGGGAGGTCGACCCCCAGGTCGACACTAGGGTCGACACCCTAGTCGACCTGGTGGGCAGGTCGACTCCCCAGGTCGACTCCCTGGGTCTGGCGGGAATTTTCCCGCCACTTCTGAAATGTTTGAATTTTTATATTTAAATCTGTTTTGAATTTCTAAAAACTTCTTCGGGCCTTAACTGGGTCATACGGACTCCGATTTTCGAAAACTCGGACTCTATTTCGCGTATTTTTCCGAGACGAACGCAATGGCGTAGCCCATTTCCCCTGATTCAGATTTTAAAATTTAATTCTGCCCTGTTTTATATTATAGCAAGTTATTCAACATACGGGGTGTTACAGGGCAGGAGTTAGGATACATTCGGACGTATGCCTAAGTCTATTACCTTATAGTGGAAGGGATCATTTCATTCTGGTTATACTAGTAATAATGCAGAGTAATCATTAAGGAAGCGTATACACTCTATCATGTTACCTTGTCATGCTTACCGTTTATGCTGTTATCTCTCCCTCTTATCCACTTTATATGCTTGTCTAGCTACTTTTATTTATTTACTTGCTAAAAGTAACTGGACTCGTCAGACTTTATGTCTAACCCTTTTGTTTCCTCTTCTTTCTTCCGTTCCCCCAGGGGTTCTCAGGGCGGGAACACTCAGGCTTGACCGTGATTCTACTTACATTTTGTTGGAGCTGCTAGATGTATGGTTCAAGCTCTTATCCTTGTTGCTATGGCTATATTTTGTTTGGGGAATTTTGCTTCTTTCATGTACTCTAATGTTTTAAAGTACAAGACAGTAGTTTTTATGTTGTAATAGTTTTTGTGTATTTTAGACATGTGATGTTTTTGAAACACAATGCTTTATTATAAATAAAGTTTTAATTCCGCTGTCATTTTATATTTGTCTTGTAATATTTCTGTTTCTTTTTACCTTTAACGCCCCACGAAACTTAATGCATTCCCTTTGTTAGTGACATTTACGGACGTAGGGTGCCACACTTGGTATCAGAGCTGAAGGTTACCAGATTACATAAAAGTTTTTGAAATCAAAATGGGTTTAAAAGAAAGCATTTTCAAAAAGAAAAGTCTGTTTTGAAAAACATTCCCCAAAAAGTCATAAGTAATATCTTTCTTTCTTTTGTCTGAGTCTCTTTCCTTTTCTTTTTCTATATGTCTGGGGAACCCAATATTCCAGAGTGCATTACGATACCAGGCTGGTTCTGTAGGTATATGGAGACCACGGCGCCTACCGAAGGCCAAGGAAACGTTCCTCCCCCAGATACACCCGTTGTTCCTCCTCCTCCGCGTGCAGACAACTTTTCCAAGATCTGCAAAGATTTCCGTGCTATGGGAGGAAAGTCATTCCATGGAACCGAGACATTCGTAGAGGCAAGGAATTGGCTCAAGGAGACTGAGGACTTGTTTGTAATCTTTGAAGTAGAAGTTCGAAGGAAGATTCAGTTAGCCGCCTGACTACTGAAAGATGAAGCCTCTTTTTGGTGGGAAGTTACCCAAGCTGGACATCCGGTAGAGACATGAGGTGATTTTAGGCAAAGATTTGAAATGAAATTTCTAGCCAAGCTGAGAAAAGCATGCAAATGGAGAGGTTCTTAGCACTCAAAAAGGAAACTTGACGGTTAAAGAGTATGTGAACAAATTCAACCATCTAGCGAGGTTTGGATTAGAATTGGTGGACACTCCGCATAAGATGGCTTTGTGGTTTGTCAAAGGACTTAATGAGCCCCTTCATGGGTTGGCTATGTCCCACATTCCAATGGGAGCTGCTTTTGAAAGGCTTGTTGACGTGGCCTTGATGTATGAGGAAGAGAAAGGAGAAAAGAAGGAAGTAAAGGCTGAGGAAACAACACAAAACAAGAATATTTGACCCAAGAAGGGACAACAACAACAACTAAAGAAAGGCGGAAAGAATGACAAGGCTAAGGATAAGAGGAAGTGTCACAATTGTGGGCGAGAAGGTCACTTGGTGAAGGACTGTAAAAGGAGGAAGAATTCTTGCTTCAATTATGGAGAGGTCGGACACTTTGCTAGGGAGTGCCCAAAGAAACAGGGACAAGGTCAAAGGGCAGGAACTTCTGGAGGGAAGGTGCATGCTCTCGCGATCAGTGCTCCTGATAGAGGTAGAAAAATTTCTGTGGAAAGTTTAATTTCTCTTTCAAATCATCCTGTTAGAACACTTTTTGAATTTGGCGCTTCACATTAATTTATATCTAGTTCTGTGGTTGAATATCTGCACTTAATTACTAGTTTGGTAGTGGATCCCGTAGTTGTCTCAAACCCTATTGGTGGTTCAGCGCATTTATCTATGATTTATCGGGGTTTGAGAATATCTGTGTTAGGCGTCGAGTTTGAATGCGACACGTATGTTCTTGGTTTTATGGGCTATGGTTTAATTCTAGGAATGGATTGGTTAACCACGTATGGTTCCATTCTAGATTGTGAGAGGAGAGCCGTTAGACTTTTGACTTGCCATAGGATGACCCTCGAGATCTTTTATGACCCGCAAGGGTCGGTTATGCTTAGTTTCCTAGAGTCTCTTGATGCATCTATAGATGATCTGCAATCTATTCCAACAGTCCGAAAATATTCTGATGTTTTTGATGTGGTACATGGTTTACCTCCGAGGCGCAAGATCGATTTTTGTATATAACTGATGGACAATGCAAAGCCAGTTCCATTATCAGTGCGCTATATGGCTCCAAGAGAAAGGAGGGAGCTTAGCAAACAAGTAGGGGAGCTACTTGAAAAAGGATTTATTAGGTGAAGCATATTTGAATAGGGTGTTCTAGTAGTATTCGCGACTAAGGCGGATGGTTCGCTTCGTTTGTGTATGGACTATAGAGAATTGAATAAACTCACTAAGAATAATAGGCACCCACTTCCGAGGATAGATGACTTGTTTGACCAGCTTGTTGGTGCCTCAGTATTCTCTTTGTTAGACTTGGCCACGGGGTTTCATCAGTTGAGGGTGGCTGAGGACAGTATAGATAAGAATGCTTTTAGAACTCCGGATGGTTTCTTTGAATGGCTAGTTATGAATTTTGGGTTGACGAATGCACTCGCCTATTTTGTTGATCTAATGAGTAGGGTGTTTCGGGAGTTTCTAAATAAATTTGTCATAGTCTTTGTTGATGATATCTTAATCTTCTCCAAAAGAGAAGTAGAGCATGCCCAACATTTGAGAGAAGTTTTGAAAACTCTCCGTGAGCATCAGCTTAAGGCAAAGTTCTCCAAATGCCATTTTTGGAGAAAAGAGGTGAGATTATTAGGGCATGTGGTCTCCAAAGAAGGGATAACTGTAGATCCCGCAAAGGTGGTTGCAGTGCAAGATTGGAAAATTCTGAAAAATCAACAAAGGTGAGAAGCTTTCTTAGATTGGCAGGCTATTATAGGAAGTTCATTAAGGACTTTGCAAAGATATCAGCCCCGCTCACTAAGCTGACGAAGAAGAACTTGGCATTTTCATGGGATATAGATTGTGATGTGGCTTTCCAACAATTAAAGAGGGCTCTAACAACATCCCCAGTCTTGACCTTGCCTGATGGGAATAAAGTGTTTACTGTATACACTGATGTGTGTGGTACTGGGTTTGGTGCGGTTCTGATGCAAGAAGGAAAGGTAGTGTGTTATGGGGGTAGACAGTTGAGATTTCATGAGAAGAACTACCATACCCATGATTTAAAACTAGCTGCTATAGTATTCGTGCTCCAGACGGGGCGTCATTGTTTACTTGGAGAGAAGTTCGAGTTATATACCGATCATAAATCTATCAAGTATCTATTCTCGCAGAAGGACCTTAATTTAAGACAAGAAAGGTGGATGGAGTTCCTAGCTTCTTATGATTTTGAAATTTCTTATACCTCTGGCAAGGGTAATGTGGTGGCCGACGCACTAAGTAGGCAGATGATGGCTTTAAGTCCTATGTTTCTAGAGAGGAAGAGCTTAGATTTCATATCAACTTTTGATTTTAGACCCTCCATAGAGATTTTGCCTGATTTATTTGCATCACTAGAAATACGACCAACTCTTATGGATCAGATAGGAGCTTCGCAGCGAGATGACCCACAAATTTTAGACATCATGAATAAGCTCAGAAAAGGGGAGACTTCTAGTCATCTTGGTAGATATTCCATAGATGAAAGGGGGTGGCCGCAACGAGACGAAAGGATTTGTGTCCCTCAAACTGGAAGCTTGATAAAGGCAGTCCTAGAAGAAGCCCACCGTTCTAAGATGACTATTCATCCAGGTGGTGATAAGATGTACAGAGACATAAAGAGGGGTTTCTTTTGGGTTGGGATGAAGAAAGATGTGGCAGAGTTTGTTTCTCAATGTTTAGTTTGCCAGCAAGCTAAAGCTGAGCAAAAGAAGCCCAGTGGTCTACTTCATCCTTTGGAGGTTCCATAGTGGAAGTGGGAGAGCGTCTCCATGGATTTCATAGATGGTTTTCCTAGATCGAAGAAAGGAAACACTAGTATCTGGGTTGTGGTGGATAGACTTACTAAGAGCGCTCATTTCATTCCAGCTAAGAGTCAGAGGACGACATCATGGTTGGCAGCAATTTACGTTCGTGAAACAGTCCGTCTTCATGGAGTACCTTCCAGCATCGTAAGCGATCGTGACCCCATCTTCACCAGTGAATTTTGGAGGAGCTTGCAAGAAGCATTCGGTACACAGTTGTGTTTGACCACAACTTATCATCCTCAGACTGATGGGCAGACGGAGAGGGTGAACAGAATTCTTGAGGATTTTTTAAGGCTGTGTATCCTAGACTTCCGAGGGACTTGGGAAGAACATCTTTCTTTAGTAGAGTTTGCCTACAACAACAGTTATCATTGTAGCATCGGCATGGCACCCTTCGAAGCATTGTACGGACGACCCTGTAGATCACCAACTTGTTGGTGGGAATCTACAGAAAGTTTATTACTTGGACCAGATATCGTTAGAGAAACGTCCGAGAAGATTGACCTTATTCGACGATGAATGAAGATAGCTCAAGATAGGCAGAAATCCTATGCGGATAAGAGAAGGACTAACATCTAATATGAAGTAGGAGGCTTATTTTTTTAAAGTATCACCTCTGAGGAATGTGGTTCGCTTCGGATCAGTAGGGAAGTTGGCAGCCAGATTTGTAGGACCATTTCCTATAACCGAAAGGATCGGTCAATAGTGTAGGACCATTTCCTATAACCGAAAGGATCGTTCAATGGACTATAGAGTAAAGCTACCAGAAAATCTATCTGGTGTTCATGATGTTTTCCACGTTTCTCATCTATAGAAGTGCTTGCATGATACCGCGGAAGTTGTTGAGCCAAGTATATTGGAGGAAGTAGAAGTGGAGCGAGAGGCGACGGTCAGACGAGTCCCTACCCGTATTCTTAGATCAGAAGTTAAGAAGCTACGCAATAAAGAAATCAAGCTGATAAAGGTTCAATGGGGAGATAACCCAGAGGATGCGACTTGGGAGACCAAAGACAAGACTAGTGCTTCGTACCCTTTCTTTTTCGAGGGTATGTCCTTAACTTCTTATTCCAAAGTTTTATCTATGCTTGTTTTTATCATTTGAGTATGTCCTATCAATAGTATTTTCAACCTTTAGATAGGAATCCTATGAAAGTAAACATGTGTTTGAGACATATTATGTTTGATGGATGCAAGTGGATTCAAGTGTTTGCTAGTGGTTTCCTGTAGATGCATATACACACACATTAAGCACTAGATCGGCTCAATCACTCTCATACTGCATATGGATATGTGTGCATTTTTCTTTTCTTTTAGTGGGTGAAAATGGATGTATTAGCATATGGATGTTGCATTTGGACGAATGAGTGTGCACACATATAGAACTTACATGTTACAATAGGACTATTTGCATGCATATTGGATTCATGGCACTAACATACATTGCATTGAGGAGGTCGACTGAATCAGTAGACCGCCTAATCTTCGCATTAGTGTTGGGACACATACACACACCTTTGCATATGTTCATATAAGCATTAGAAGTCTGTAAGGACAATGGATGCCTGTGATTGTTGGATGAGTAAATGGGTGATGGATGGTAGGATATACATTCTTCTCAACTTTGAGATTTCGAGGGGGGGTGGGGAAATCCTTTGAGTAGGGAGGAATGTAACACCCGGTAATTTAAACAACACCATAAGAGGATAAATTAAATAATAATTAATTTAATATTCAGAATTAAGGGGAATGGACTACGCCATTGCGTTCATCTCGAAATTCTGGTCAAGATAGTCATTTGGTTTGCGTAAAACAGACACTGTATGAGGAAGTTATGAAGGTTTGAAGTTTGTATACATGTAGAAGAATTATATATATATATACATAATCAGAAAAATCAGAAAACGGTTTGATCCAAAAATAAAGAAGTGGCAATTTTCCCGCCCTAGGGGAGTCGACCCCTTAGGGGGGTTTTGACCTCGGTGTCGACCCCTTAAAGGGGTGTCGACCAATGGGTCGACCACCTAAGGGGGGGTGACCCCCCTAGGGATGAGGTGGCAGTCGATTTCTGGGGAGCTGGAAGCTATAAATAAAGGTCCATTTCTCCTGTTTTCTTTACTGTAAATCAATAAAAGCCAAATGTTGTCGGTGCCTGAACTGAAACGAATCATTTTCTTCAACAACAATCAACTAGGGCTAATCCGTTAGAGATTCACATTTAGATCTGAGTTTCAACACTAACAATTTCTCTTCTATCTTCTAAAACCCAAACACTGTGAGTTAGTTACTTTCAGATTTAAATGATTAAAAGTAAACGTGATATGACCGTGATTTGGATCGGTTATAAATTATCAATCTGTGATATTCTTGGATCTTAAACTTTATTATGATAGATCTACCTTTATAGATCTAATTCACTTATGGTTAATTTATCATGTCACCCTTGTGGATCTTAACCTTTGTCTATGTTTGTGGTTAATCTGGATCTGTCATTATTTGATACTTAAAATCTTGTTTAGATCTAATTCTCCCTCTAGATCATCTTGTACCTATCATGTGGTGGTTAATTTAGATGTGTCATTAATTGGACATATGAATTCTTATTTAAAGTTATTCATGCCTATTAGGACATCTTTATTATGTTAGATCTAGTTTTATCATCACCTGTTCACTAGATCTGCTTTTATGCCCACCTTATTATTATGCCAATTACTTGTCTATGCCACTACATATATATATATGTATATATATATATGCCAGTTAACTTAGAATAATCACTATTGTCACCTTCCCATCACCTTTCCTTTTTTATTGCTTATGGCCAGCCTACTCTCTAGCCTAATAATGCCGCCAATTATATGCGAAAGCGTTAGTTAGGGAATGGGGGAAAATATTTGAATTGGCATAATTTGTATAATGAATATGAATTTGGAAATATAATTCACTATGAATATAATTGGGTAAATGGGTATGAACGCCTATAAGACATAGGTAATTAAATCATTAAAGTGCTTAGGATTACAGTAATTAGAAACTGTAACTGTACTTATGACACGAGGTTAGATTGCATTTGTAGTGGAATTCTGCCTGTACCCAACCGGCATATCCAGCAACCGCAAATGCTGAATCTAATGTGAGGGGTCTAAGTGCACAAATACGAGACGGGCTATGACACGAGGTTAGGCCCAACTTGTGGAAGAAGTCTACACGGACCCGACCGACATATCTAGCATCCACAAGCTGTAGGCCTAATGTGGGAGGTCTAGCCCATTATAAACCATAAATGGACCTGGTAACGAATTGGAATACTTAACCTAGTTGAATCCATAGGGATTGTGTGAACCTGAATATGAATAGGGGTTAAGTAAACTTGGTTGAACAATGGGAGGGTTAAGTTAAGTATATCTGGGTTGGGTGGGTAATATTTAAATATAGGCCCACAAAACTTAACCAATTGGGGGTTATGTATTAAAGACAACTATGGGTAAGCATAACCGGTAGAAAGTTTGGGGTTATATAATTAAAGACACCTTTAGGGTAAATATAACCTATGGAAAACCTAGTGGGGGATACAAGACAAAGGGAAGAGCTTGTATCATATTGTGTGGGACCCGTTTCAGTCAGTAACCTGGAGTATGTATCAAACAAGGTACTCCGAGCTAGGTCAGAGAAGGGGCACGCTTACTGAACTGATTGTAAGAGATCCAAACGTGGAGGACGGTGTGGGCGGCACAAACCGACCGGGTCATGTGCGTGTATGGGCCGGGCAGAAGTGGATAAGACGACCGTGACACCTGTAAATATGGGGCTGTGCATATCAGCGAAGGGTTTCCACTTTAGGATGTGATACATCCTACGGTGGGGCTGGCACAGAGTATCTACGCGGATTAGGGAGCCGATCGATCAGGGTAGGAGTTAGGATACATTCAGACGTATGCCTATGTCTACCACCTTATAGTGGAAGGGATCATCTTATTCTGGTTATACTAGTAATAGTGCATAGTAATCATTAGGGAAGCGTATACACTCTATCCTGTTACTTGTCATGCTTACCTTTTATGTAGTTATCTCTCTCTCTCATCCACTTTATACGCCTGTCATGCTACTTTTATGTATTTACTTGTTAAAAGTAACTGGACTCGCTAGACTTTATGTCTGATCCTTTTGTTCCTCTTCTTTCTTCCGTTCCCCCCTCCCCTGTTCTCAGGGCGGGAACACTTAGGCTTGACCGTGATTCTGCTTACATTTTGCTGGAGCTACTAGATGTATGACTCAAGCTCCTATCCTTGTTTCTATGGTTGTAATTTGTTTGGGGAATTTTGCTTCTTTCATGTAGTCTGATGTTTTAAAGTACAAGACAATAGTTTTTTATGTTGTAATGGTTTTTTGGTATTTCAGACATGTGATGTTTTTGAACAACGATGCTTTATTATAAATAAATTTTTAGTTCCGCTGTCGTTTTATATTTGTCTTGTAATATTTCTATTTACCTTTAATGCTTCACGAAACTTAATGCATTCCCTTTGTGAGTGACATTAACGGACTTGGGGTGTCACACTTTTAACCCGAGAGGAGGGTTATTCAAGTAAAAACACTTTTAAAGGGCTGGGGTCTTATGCGCGGTCACGACGCCAAAGAGGTTGGGACCCCATCATGATAGGAATATTTTTGAAGCAATATTCCCACGTCTCGCACTTCGTATTGACATTGCTTAAGTCAATTTCGAAGTTGACAGTGAGTTGGTATAAACTCCTTAATTCATCCTCAAGCTTGATAGAGGGTTTAGTCCTTATGTATGTCTTCAATCCAAGAATAGTTCTATCTCTTTCTTCTTATTGGCCTTTCAAAGCATTCATTCTCTCGTTCAAATGCTTAATGGATAAATTCTGGAGTAAACTCCTTCTTTCTTGAGATATAGAAGAAATGTCTTTTACTAGTAACGCTTCACTTTGAGACGGGAAAGTTTCACGATGATCTACCTACTCACAAGAACAAAAAAATTAGTTATGTTTGTATCTTTTCAATTTGCAAAAATAGAGCTCCATTCTTACATAAAAGCTTTGCATAAATTAAGTCCGAAACCAATTTGCCATAACATACGGATCAAAAAGAGTTACAAAGGACCACTTTCACTTGATTAATACATCTATAGTTTACATAGCGTCTCGGCATGTTCAATCCTTAGACTTTTTAGAACTGCTTCATGGTCTTCACTCAAGAAGTTGAAAGAGAGCCGAAGGAATTCAATATAAAACACTCTTAAGCTTCTGGAGAAAATATTTTTTTTCCTAAAAGTGTGAATGGATGTTGTTATAAACTCTTTTTCAGTCTACAAGTTACACATAATGCATCTTCGTAGTAAACAAAGTTCTGTCATAACGCAAATAAGTGTATTAGCAGTCACATATAGTAAATAGAGTTCCAAACAAGTTTTACATAGATGGCCATATCAAGTTTACAAATACTCCTCTTGTTCATACAAAATCTACCTTTTAAACAACGCAGTGATAACCTTGTTGTATTCAATCTTTTTTGGAGGAAGGTCCCTAGGAATTGAAAGAACCCTTTCGAGGTTCCAACACTCCCCCGGTGCGAGTCAGATCCAAACTCATCTAAATAACGTCTACGAAGGCGACACATTAAACCTCCACTGTGTACCCCTAGAAAGGAAAAATCCACTGTTTTGTGTTGTTTGTAAACTTCATACAAGAAGTCAACCAAATTGTCCCTGTCCTTAATTAATATCAAAAATAGGGTCATCAGTACCTTGTTCTCTTCGCGGAGAATTTCCCTTTGTTTACGGGCTTTCTTTAACCTGGGCCTTGCTTCATGTTCCTTATAAGACATAAGCTTATGTCCCTCTTTTCAAGATCATGGTATTTTCGGGATAGGGAAAATATAATCTTTTAATAATCTCTCTTGCTCTACATAAGATCAAGTTAATTCCTTTTGTTTATTGTCTAATTTTTCTCTAAGGTGAGAAACAACTTTCCTTTTGGTCTATTAGATATAATGACAGGAAACTAGTTACAGTCAAATACTTAGGAAAAGTAAGAACATTGTAAGAATAAGGTTTATACCTGAGAGAGAAAGGAAGATTGGAATCAACAGGTTCTCCTCTTCCCGAGAAATTGGAGGTGCCACCTTCTTTAAACAAGAGAAGTTCAAAATCCTAGGCAACAGGGAAACCTCCAACATCGAGACTATTCCAAACAGAATCATGAGATGCTTCGACACCCATAAGAGGATCATTTCTATCCTTGTCATGTCCATCCCGATGGTCCCTACCTCTGGAACCATCACCGCCATTTTCCCCATCATCATCATCAACGAAAATAGAGGTCTCTTCTCTACCACCGGAATCATCGGAAAGGTCATCAATGTATAGAAGGTCTTCAATTTTAGTTTTTCCCTTCTATGGAATCTCGACACGTTATTTACTTAACTCGATCCACTCCATAAGTTTATCCTTGATAAAAGGTGGAACAGTGGTAGTTCAATCCTAATTTGCAGAAGATGAACTTGTGAAAAATCATAAATCCTGCCTTTGGCTTCACATATTATCTATGCAGCACGAGAAAGATTCTCTTTCTTCTTCTGAAGCTCATCAGCGTGAGTTACCACATCTTCCGCTCTTTGATGTTCTAAGGCCGAAACTTTATCAGGAATGAGTCCTTAGCCTATCTTTCCTTCTCTAAAGCCGCCTCAGCGTGTTCAAGGGAAGCTTTTAACCTCTTATATTCATCACTTAAAGCTTCGTTAGCCTCACGAAGTCGAGAAATTTCGAGGGTCGAGGAGGAAGGAATTAACGTAAACAAAAGCCATCTTTTGGTAATCTTACAGGGTAGAAGAATTCGGTCAACAGCTGAAATAAAAAAATTGTACCTAAAGCTGTCAGTTAATCAAATTTTGATAAGAATCCACCACATCTGAAGAAGAAGAGGATAACGAGATGTCAGTAACCTTCGGATAGGAAAGAGCAAGCTTCACATAGTTAACGAAATTTATTGAAGGGACGGGAATCCTCAAAGGCTCATTAGACTGAGAAGTTGGAATTTGCGACGTAGCATGTGGACCCACTTCTGATGTACCTGGAAAAGATGGTGGTAGGACACAACTTCCACTTTCTTTACCAGAAGTGCCCTCGGAAATTGTAGAAGTGGAAAATTCAAGTTTTAATTTCTTAGCTGGCGGTTCGACAAGTAACTCAGCCAACCTCTTAATAGCAATGGAAGTGAACTGATTTAGGACGCCAGTAAGGGTTAAAGCTTCCGAAGCCAAAATTCCTAGTCAAATGAAAAATCAAAAATAAGTTCAGAAATGTAAAACTTGAATATTAAATAGGATTCGTTAAAGAAACTAACAATTCAACAAGCATACCGGGAGACAAAAGGGTAGAAGAAGTGAACAAAACCGAACCCAACGTCAAATGCTTAGATCCTACTAACGCAACTTTTGAGGGAGCAGATCATACTAACGCAACTTGTCCGTGGTTAGCAAAACATATCGATGATGTGGATCTGCAAGTAACTTCAAAATGAGCTCAAACACACGAGATTCACTTTCGGTTAAAGTAACCTTCTTGGAAGCAGGATCTAAAGAAGCCCTGAGTAAGAAAAATAATCACTCATAAAAGGTTGGAAAACTCACCATGGTCAGCAAATTTTCCTAAGATACCGGCGTGACATCTTATGAAGAAGAATTGATCTTTTCAATATATAGCCTTACCCGCACCATCACTAACAATCTTCCTCAAAGAGTCAACATGGGAATATATGGGAGTCAGCACCTCTTGAAAAACGCACCAAGTGTTGAATGAGATTAGAAGTAAGAGAGGCCTGGCCTGACTCTAGAGCGAGTATTTCAAAACATAGAAGCAATGTATAAGTACTTGGTAGGAGTTGGATAGGTGCAGCCTACAGATCCCGTAAAAGTCAAGATATGAAAGTTAGGAAAGGAAAGAAGCCTTCATGCTATATATGCATGGCTGAGTTTGTAAAGTATCCTTCAGAAGGATTCGTAATATTATCACGATAGGTAGTAGGTACAGCGTCCATATTGTCCATTCGAAAGCTGCCAGGGATGGAATTTATTTCATCCTGTGAAGTAATTAAAGATTTCTTCAAGGCGAAAGGTCTCCTCTTCCGAGAAATGTAAAGAACACCAGTTTGTGATGGTCTAGAACTCCTTTTATCAGACATGACACTGCCAGGTGATATAATTTCATAAGTGAGAAAATTTGTATTGTACTCATTGGTATATAATGAAGTGACAACATATGAACCTATTAGTGACAGATGGTTAAGGCAGTAAATATTGAGATAATCCTAAATACCAGTTTAAGCAAGATGCACAGTAATCATTTGTTAAGGAACAATCAAACCCTTAGTGATGAAAAGATTAGCCTTTCCTAAGGATAATGCCAGGAAGATTCAGAGGAAAAGGTAAGGTTGAACTGGAACCAGGCAACCTTAAGTCATCACCGAAGGCCTGGTTAGCTCTCAGAATCGGCACATAGAACTAAAGTCGAAAGTTTGCAATGATAAAATTCCTAAATTCTACCGATACCAAAACAAGAGAAAAATCATCCTTCTGACAACCCTATCGGATGGTTCATCGATTTTGAGTCAAACTGACTCTCACACGTTAGATAAACACTGGACCAGGTATCGGTAAAAGGGGAATGGCCAAATCATCGATTTTGGTAATAAGATTACTGGTATTAACATCATCATTTCCGTCACTTAATTGTTTTTTCATTCTAAATCAATGGAAGACTAGATGTTGCCTCTGCCTAGACTAAAATAGCTTATTCTTCTTCTTCAACGGGAGTTAGACTAATTCAGAGATCTGTGATTCAACATCAGCAATCCCTCTTCTATTTCTTAGATCCGATTACAGTGAGTCAACGTTATTTTTACATCTAAATACTTAAAAGTTAATCTTAACATGACTATAACTTGGATCTAAGCATATGACTATTTGAATCATATCAGATCTACTATAATCTTTGTACCTAAGTTATTCTGACATGACTATGAACTAGATCTAAGCCTACACCTATTGAGTCATGCCAGATCTATCATTATTTGTAGATCTAATTTACTGTTTAGATCTCATCATGTTTTTCCCTACTATGTTAATCAATGCTATTGTCACAACATATATGCTATTAGTTGGGTATCTAATTCTCTATTTAGATCTCATCATGCCTGTTTATGATATTAGAATCAGCTCTGTTATTACATATTCATTAGATCTGTTCCTATATGCCTATCCTGTCATTATGCCCAACTTTTTCACTGTATATTTATTAGTTGCTATGCCTATTTTCTACCATTTATGTCAACCTTGTTATTATGTTCATTTCTGTCCTCTTCCCTTCTTCTTTTCCCTTTTTATTTTTATAGCCAGACTATCTTCGAGCCTAAGCATGCCGCTGAAATATGCGAACGCGTTAAATTGGGAACGAAGGGAAAACGTTAAATTTGAGCATAAATTGTATTGGGAAATTTGGGCCTATATTGAACGAAATACATGAATGTGGATTTGGGGAATAAACCAAACTTTGATAAAAGATCTGAATTGGGGGCATAAACCAAACTTTGATAAAAGATCTGAATTTGGGGGCATATGATACATGATGAACATGGCTTGGGAAAGGGGCATGAAAACCTATAATGAAGTTGGAATAATTGTTAAAGAATGAACATGCCTAGATTTACAGTAATTAGAAACTGTAACCGCGCTTAGACACGAGGTTAGATTACGCTTATGGTAGAAGTCTGGCCGGATCTGCCCGGCATATCCAGCAACCACAAGTGGTGAATCTAATGTGAGGGGTCTAAGTGCATAAACACGTGACGTGCTAAGACACGAGGTTAAGTCCAACTTGTGGAAGAAATCTTCCCGGATCTGCCCGACATATCCAGCATCCACAAGTTGTAGGCTTAATGCGGGAGGGCTAGCGCATTATAACCATAAATGGATAAATGGTAATAAATTGGAGTAAACGAGAAAGGATAGTAGCCTATTGTAATTAGTTACTTTAATGAGAATATTTTATAATAGGTAGGCTTGTCCTAGGGACAAGTGGAAATTATAACATAAGTTATAGTAAAAGGAAAGGAAAATTATTAGTAAACCTTAGTTAAGAGAACTAAGTTGATAAGTAAACAATGACAAGTTGTAGTGATATGTTAAACAGAAAACAGGTGAAGTATACTTAATTACATATTAAGTAAAAAAATGTTATTATAACTATGGAATCAGACAATGAATAATAAAAAGGGATTGTAAGATTACTTCCGTTAATTACAATCAAGTGGGAAAGATTGTAGATCACTTTTGTTAATTACAATCTAAAGAATAACATGTGATGGGGATTATTAATAAACTTGAGTGGATTAAGTTATATATATATATATATATATATATATATATATATATATATATATATATATGAAGTTAATAAGCAAGTGGAACTTGGCAACTTGAAAAGAAGTCAATGCGAATGGGGATAACCTGTTAACCTATAATACTTAACACATTTGAATCCATAGGGATTACCTAAACATGTTAAATTGAGTAAGGGTTAAGTAAACTTGCTTGAAATAGTGCATGGGTTAATTAAATCTTGGGGTGGTTGGTAATATTTATATATAAGTCCACAAACTTAACCTGTGGGTTTATGCAATCGTTTACTCTGGTATGGCATAACATGTGGAAAACCTAGTGGGGATGCAAGGGTGGGGGTAGCTTGTATCATCTTGTGTGTGGGACCCATTTCAGTCGGTAACCCATATATAGGTATCAAACGAGTACTCCAACTAGGTCGGAGTCGGGGCATGCTTACTGGGCTGATTGTAAGAGATCCAAACATAGGGGCGATGTGGGCGGCGCGTTCCGAAGGAGTCATGTGTGTGCATGGGTCCGGACAAGAGGTGGCTAAGATGCCGTGATATCAGTAGATATGGTTGTGCACATCTTGAAAATGAAGGGTTGCCACTTTAGGAAGTGATACATCCTACTGTGGGGCTAACACAGGGTATCTACATAGTAGGGAGCCGATCGATTGGGGGTAGAAATTAGGGTACATCTAAACTCCAGTATGTTTAGGAGCCCGTTATTATCCTTAGGGGTAACTCCGGTATGTTGGGCTGTCTGTTGATTGTATGGGGTTAAACCTCTCACTAGAAGTACGCCTAAGTCTACCATCTTATAATTGTTAGGACCATCTCATTCTGGTTATACTAGTATTGGTGCAGAGAGAAAGGGAAAGTACTAGAGAAGTGTAATATACTCTATCATGTTATCCTGTCTACCTTGCCATACCTTCCTTTTATTATGTTATCTCTCTTATCCATTTTATATGCCTGTCATGACACTTTACTTATTTATATGCTATGTTTGAACTATTTTGTTTCCTCTTCTTTCTCTTCCATTCCCCCTCCCCTCCAGGTTCTCAGGGTGGGAATACTCAAGATTGATCAGGACTCTTCTTTCATCTTGCTTGGAGCTGTTTTAGAAGTATGGCTTGATTTCATATCTCTCTACTATGGCTATGTTTTCGGGATTATGCTTCTTTTATTACTATACTCTGATGTTTTAAGTACAAGACAGAAATTTTAATGATGTACTAGATTTCAGACATATGATGTAACATATTTTGAACTATGATGTTTTCTATCTAATAAAATTTTAAATTCCGCTGCTATTTTATATCTGTCTTGTAATGTTTCTGTTTCTGTTTACCTGAAACTTAATGCATTCTCTTAATCAGTGACCTTAACAGACGTTGGGTGTCACAGAACCCCTTTCTACAAACCGTTAAGTCGTTCCCTAAGGGTTGCACTTAGGAATCCCTTATCCTAAAATAACTGTCGGTTCTGGAATCATTTGAGCGTGATGCTCACCCCATTGTGGGAAGAGTAACTATTCTTTTGGGTTCTAAACCTTGATATCTAGGAGACGGTGAACTAACTCAAACTTTTGAAGGCTAAATAACTTATTTTTCCCCTTGGTCCACTTTCATAGACCTATCTCCAGTGTTGACGAAAAATATCGTTAACAGTTTTGTTAGGCCTAAAATACAGATATTCACATTTGGTCTATCTTTTTTCACGGTGGCTATGGCCCTACCTCAGCCCCTACCTTAATAAATGAAAGACTACATCAAAAGCTAATGGCGTTCCCCTAACAACGAATCTAGCATCCAATGTTGCATGTCCCTCAACTAAGTCCCGATAGTGAAAGATCGTTGGTCTGTTGGTTTAGCTCTTAATCTTTCTGCATCCCACTGACTGCCGATGACAAGTATTCGATGATTACTATCCTTAATATGGTCCTGACCGCCTCCTCCTAGAGCAAAGAAAACCGTTGAATCACCCAGCGCTATCTACCACAATTTTCTGACTACCACACCATAGTTGTAGTCAAGGTATACACTAGATGGTGCTATAGACATGCCTCCAAGTGAGGGTTTAATCCGATTATTCCTCAGAGTACCTTACCACATCCCGCAGAAGCCCTATATTTCCCTCCAGTCCCGTAGAATAATTAGTTGGACATGCCCCTCTCGTGTCTCCAGACACCGCGATGATCTAGCCCGTTGCGTTCTTTATCTCTTTACATACGGACTGGTCCAAACGCATCACCACAACGCGTCATTAGATCCGATTTCTAATTATTTAATCACATTCTTGTTGTAACTTATCACATTTCTAATTAACTTAATTATTTTCTCATTCGTTTTCTATTCAAGTTATTGATTTATTAGCTTCAATTTGGCCACTTACTTTCTTAATCAACCCCATGCTGCCAAAGTGGACTTTCACTTATTATTACATTCATTAGACTTAATACTCTCAATTATAAGTATACTAATAATAAGCCTACTTTATTCTTTCTTATTTAATTATAACCCTATCGTACACCATTACCACAACCATTTCCGTTGATTTTCTTATTAATTTAGTTCCCTTAGCTAAGATTTATTAATAAGTTCTCTGTTCATCGTTAATTATAAGATATGTTACAATTCTACTAATCCCTAGGATGAGCCTACCTATTACATCTCATTCCCATTCATATAATTAATTATAATAGGTTATATTCCCCGTTTATCACAATTTCCCTAGGTTCCTTAATATTTAATCGAACCTTTACTATTGTAACCTTTCTTTATTTACTGTCTTGAACATTTTTATTATTACAGGAAAATATATCATGCACTTCATTAGATTGGTTGGTGGAAGTGTATAAAATATATTTCCATAATACACATCAAATAAGATCCATAGTTGCAAGTTATTTCTTTTTATTTATATCATATGCATATATATATATATATATATATATATATATATATATATATATATATATATATATATGATTAGTGTGCAATACGACAAAAGAATCCCTATTTCACACTAATCCCTATTTCCTTCCTTTTCTTGCAACTACATACTCAGTAATTTACTGTAATGGTAATTATGGTAATGTATCCCATTTCCATCCCCAAGTAATTCAGTCCACTACCAATTCCTTTTTTCTGAGTTAGATATTAATCACTTTTTTCATACACCATTTCCAATTACTGTAAATTTCCATACAAGATTAGGCATCCTAATTCTTTTTCCATTATTTCCATAATTCTCTATAATTATTTTTATAACATATCCAACTTACCATTGAATTACCATCTTAACTGTGACGATCTCCCACAGCCCCTGCACTTAACAAGAGGAAATGCGTTGCAAGGCGTGCCAGGCAGCTATGGACGATCATCAAGGTATGATAACATAAGCGAAACCTGTCGTAAATCTCACAGCGCAAGGATAAAATATAATAGAACATATACAACAGGTAATATTAATGAAGCATATTTTAATAGGAATTTCAACTTTCTAAAACAACTAGAAAGTATATCCATATACCAGAACTACAACATATATTTGTACAAATTTTCCTCACTACAACACTCGGAGTAGAATAACAAATAGAGGAAATCCAAATACTATATACTAAGAAAGGTAATATGCTAGCTTTCTGCTCACCTCCGAACTGCTACATCGTCTTTACTAAGCTGTCACATGTCACCTGCTACCTAGTCTGCCCATCCAAAGTTGGATGAACAACCAAAGGTAATAAGAGGGAAACATAAAACCTTGAGTCAGACTATTGTCTTAGTGAGCGATAAAACAACTAACTAACTTCATCAATAAAGTATATGAGAATGGGTGAATAAACTAACTAATTCACCCACTACATCAAAGAAGAACACAACTCCCATCTTCCGCACATCAGACAGTGATAGCCTTTACAAACAACCAAAGGAACAACAATCCATCCAGGGTAATCATAACGATCATTCAATCATGACAAACAGAAGCAACCAATCATTGACACTCATAGCATCAAGATTATAGATCTCACGTAAACCATCCTAATCGAATTCAACATACCTTAAGTACAAGCCCCAAAGGCGTAAACCAATATTAGACAAGCACCCGAGATATATCTCCTTCGACATTGGACGATCTACATGAGATGGTACAAACAAAGAAACTAATCATCCATGACAGACTCTGGCTATCACTGTCAATCCTGCTTTGGAACCATCATTAATCGTATGACTGGCCATATCATACTTCCATCCGTCAAAGGCTAATGGTAACCCTGGCTCTATCAAAAACTCTATATGCCTTTCAACGATACGCACCTAGGCCTTTCAACGATACCCAGGGTACTCGGCCTACATCCAGTCTTTTAGGTGCCCCTATTATACCCCTGCTTTGGGCCTGCTAGAACCTACGATGATGATAATTCCTCGGCCTTTAGTACCTCTAGTCGTCGTCAACGACGACTATCCAACCATTATCAGCCCACTTGGAACACCTATGAGTTGTCATACCATTCATTGTTCTACATCGATCAACGAACACATTCAACACTTTGAATATTCCTACTTGAGTCCACTTCGAAGTTACGACATCACTGAGCTAGATTACATCACTACGTTGCAGCTATGGTTCGGGGGGATGCCCCCGGAAAATATTTTTTTCAAGCTCTTTTGTTCAAATCTGGGTCGTACCCGAAAAATATAATTTTTCAGAAAATGACCCTGTGCGACCGACCCCTTCAACATCACGATCGACCCAGAGTCCTTCCAAGCCAGCTAAAAATCACGGCCGATCGACCACCATCATCTCTCAACCGACCGACCCGCTCCTAAACTCTTCCAAAACATGACCCACCCAATCCTCTTGCATAACATGACCGACCCCATTGCTTCAAGACCGACCGACCAGAAGTGTGACCCACCCCTCTTCTTAGATTATGACTGACTCGTCCCATTTTGGGTACATGACCGACCCACTATCAAGGCAGAGACTGACCGGCCGCCTGCTCGAACCCATTAACTGCTCGACCCATTGACCCGCCTGCTCCACCCATCAAGACCGACCACCCCTGACTTGTTTCCCAAGGAAAAATCTCGGCAGACCGACCCAATCATGACCGACCCAAAACCCGCACAACCCCAATGGAAACCAATTTCGACCAAAACATCGCCAATCGACAAGATCAATGAAATCTACTCATCCAATTCATCCAATACAACCATAAGCATGTTATGAAATCGCTAACAACATGAATATGACGATTTTTACCAAAATTATGCAAATCACTCCAAAATCATGATAAATGAACATATGAACTAAATTGCGGATCTAACTTGCTTAAACATATGAAAATACATGGAAATTACCGATTTGAACTTGCTAAATCAGATCCTATAGTGATTCATATGAAAATGAACTTACCTAGGTGTAGATCTATGGGAAAATGCCTGAATTTGATGAGAAACATAATCAACATTCATGTACTTGATTGAATCCATGTGAGGGAAGCATATGACTCACCAATTCTCCAAAACAAGCTAAATGCAATGAATTAAGATTCCGAACAACAAGGATTTCGATCCAAACTCCTTGATTCGATGAACTCTCGCTTGAAACGATGTAGATCTAGCCTCCATGGTGTAGATCTTTGATTTCCACCTTTAGATCTCGATTTTTAATGGCGAAGAGGTGTTAGAGGAAGGAGGAACATAGGCCACCGAATGAGATAATGAGGAATGTAAACTATTTCCCGTACCTCCCACCCCCTATTTATAGCCTTCCACCAGCCCACTAATGGGCCTCTACAAATCAGCCCATTAAGGCTTCATAAACATGACCAGCCAACTGTTAAACCTTAAAACAGCGAATCCTCCCAAACTGCTGAGCCAAATCTTTAATATAACCACTCTACAGAAAGTCAATCATCATTTCCTTTCCAATGGCATAGGTCTCACCCCCTAATTCGACCTAAGTCAAAAGTTATGCCCTGTAAAAGACTGATAGGGGCAAAATGGTCACACAAAAAATAGGTAAAAATTATGGACATGTTTCATATCCCCATAAGCAACATATTAAAATATGAGAATGACCCAACCCTCAGTAAATAAAATAAAAATATTTTACGATCTTCCGATACGTAAAATGCGGGCTATTACATTAATAGTATATGCACAATCACTATCAAATTCACAATTTCAATATTACAGTAATTCTCAACCCAAATAGAAAGTTTATGGAATAGATTTGTACAACAGTAAAGTATTTAGAGGATGGATTACATTACAATTACCATAATTTAAATTATTTATTATGTTTAGAATTACGGGGAATTAAATGATAAATATACCGTTACAAAAGGTATAAATTAAATCCACTCACCGACTAATTCTTGAATATGATTCAAATCCACTACCCCATGGTCTTCCTAATTGAAACTAATATTGAAATAACTATGGATTTACAAATATGATGCTAAAAGAATGAAAGAAATCCTAATAATTCAGATTCATAGAATTTACCTTATGTAGACAAGAAATCTGGACACCTATGTCGTCGATCTATATTCTTTGTCTTCAAATCTTGAGTCAGAATTCCTAAAACTAATACTCTTATTTTTGAAATATTTGGAGAAAAAAGAAAATGGCAGAGCCTTGGCGACTAGGCTCTGCTAGTCTATTTATAGGCAAGGTTTTAAATCTTGGATATCGGTCGCGTTTCGTCTCGGAGATTTTAGAGACCTGATCTCGTATGGGGGGAGATCTCGTATAAGATGAGTCTAACACGGGGGTTTAACTCAGATTTCCATATCGGGTCTTGAAGTTCATATTGGAAAATCTCGGGGTACATAATATGTTAAAAACTGATATTCTTGCAAAATGATTTTTATGAAGGCTATTAAAAATACAGTAAATTAAACTTGAATTGCAAAATCAATTTATTATTCTTAATTTTTGAAAGATTGTCATACTCTAAATCGAAATATGCTTAAAACAAAAATATAATACAATTCAAATAGATCAATGCTAACAACATATGGTCCATGATGAATTTTTGTTACATATAAAACATAAAAATGATCCAAAACATTAAAATTTCAGCATAAGTAGAACATAAAATAGAAAATACATAATTTCATGGGTAACATGTAAATAAAAAGGACAAATATGAAAATCATAAGCATTGTATAACATATGTGAACATACAATATGATCATTTAACACGCAAAATGTAAAATAACAGGAGATCATCATGACTAGATTTGAGTTATTTAATTATTATTCTGGTTTAGGCGTAGATATAAATTTTAACAAAAAAAACCAAGATCTCGGATGATATTCTAGTATCTCGTCACAGTCGATATATCGTTCGATATCGTAATATCCCGGAAGATATATTCGAAAAAAGATGTTATAGTGATATTTTTTGTTTTGTTTCAGAAAGAGCGCAAAATGAGATCTCAAAGAGATCTCGGGCGATATTTTCAAGATCTAAAACAGTGTTTAAAGATGCACAAAAAATTCTGGTTCATCAGACTAAAAATAATATAATTTGAGTCGTATAGATCATAAATATAATGTCAGTTTGCTCAGAAATGGGTTGACTTGGACCCTTGGTGGTTCGACCCATAGGTCGACCCAACTCTAGGGAGTGTCGACCCTCGGGTCGACCCATATATAGTCTGGGTCGACCCATGACTTGGGCCACTAACGATAATTTTCCAAAAATTTAATTTTTGTTTAACGTTGCTTGTAATGTACCTTTTCTTACTAAATATTGCTATGCAAATGATTTTCTTTCATTTATAAGGTATGTTCAACATTTCAATTTCAGACTTATGCGCATATGTATGCATATAACTCTTCAAATCTTTGTTCGTTAATAACTTCCCTATACGGGCTTCAATTGGGACAAGCCATATATGAAAACAAATTAGAAAATTGCCATGAATACAATGGTATATGTTTTGGGGCCTAAATCATAAATCATAAAATATTGATATTTTCCAACAACTAATTAAACATATATATAAATAGGGGGTGTTACATTCTTCCGCTTACGAAATTCCGTCCTCGAAATTTGATATGGGTAGAATTATGTTATTCCTTGTATAATTTGCAGCCATCATGTGTACGTCAATTTTTTTAATTAATTGTGCACTTATGTAAAGTGTTACACAACATAAAATATATGAATGCAATGAATGCCTAAATGGTATCTCCTATATGAATGATTTTTTTTTTCTAATTTTTTTTTTGAAAACATGATGCACACATCCGTACTTGTAGCACCCCACATCCGTTAATGTCACTCTTAAGAGAATGCATTAAGTTTCGTGAAGCGCAATCGGTAAATAGTAACTAAATGTACAAGATAGATACAAATAAAACAACAAAAAGCTCAAAACATTTATTATTCAAGAAAGCACCATTTCAAATCCAAAGTTACAACATCATTTTCTCAAATACCAAAAGCAATCGGTCTCATAATCAGAGTACAAAAACCATAACAATATCCCTTAAGTGTCATTACAAGTAACATAGATAAACTGAAGAAAGTACGTGTGAAAGGGGAGCTACCCAAATCCAAGCAGAATCACGATCTCAACTACTGACCACTCTTACTTTGAGAACCGGAGGGGGAAAGGAAGAGAGAGAACGGAAAACAAAGGGTTAGACATAAAGTCCAGCGAATGCCAGTAAATTTTAGCACAAGTATATGAAAAGGTGTCAAGACAGATAAATAACACTAGAAGAGAAAGTACAGTAAAACATGTATATACGTACGAGGTAAAAAAGATTTCAAAACAATATATAGGTAGATTAAACTTCTCATTTATATCCCAAAAACCAGGTTAACTGCACCACTTACTAGTATTAATAGGGTTAGGTATTACCCTAATTACTACCCATGTGATCGGCTTCCTACTACTTGAATATCCTGTGTTAGCCCTGACAGTAGGGTGTATCAGTCCCTGACCCATCAACTTTATAGAACACAGCCATATCCGTAGGTGTTACAGCGGCTTAGTTTCCTGTAGTCGTACCCACGCATGCTCATGACTCTGCTGGAATGCACCATACACCCCCAAACCATGAACCTCTCAATATCCAGTTCAGTGAAGCGTGCCCTGATCCTTACCTAGTGTGGGGTCGCTAATGAGATACCACCAGGGATACTGACTGATATGGGTTCCGCACAAATTGACACAAGCCACCCCTTAGGTTTGTGTCCTCACGTACCTAGGATTTAAGAGTCCTTAAAACCTGATACAATAGCTAGACTTGGGACCCCTTTAGCTTATTAATTAACAGATGCAACTTAGCAGGTTTAGTTCATTAATAAGGCTAGTTGTAACACTGACATTTAACAAAATGTTATTGGTGTGTAACTCCTTTCCTCAATAAGCACCTACCCTAATGTATAATTAAACTTACAGTGATTCATTTTGCTTAGTTTTTATGTCTGATACTAATCTCTTCTTACATGTTATACTTAATATCACATTAAGTCCAATTTAAGCAATTAACAAGCAAGAATAAAGTACATTATGTAATTTGTAGATCTGAATAGAAAAACATGTATAAACATATTTAGGGATTATTTTAGGCGATGTTTATATCAGATCCAACATTATTTACTGTAACACCCCGCAATTTTAACTCAAGATAATAAAATAAGGATAACTCAATAAAATATTTAGAAATAAGTAAAATGGACTATGCCATTGCGTCCGTCTCAGAATTCTGGTCAAGATAGACACCTGGTTTGCGTAAAATGGACACCGTATGAAGAAGATATGAGCATTAGAAGTTTGTATACATATACGGAACTTATATGTATATATGTTAAATAAAAAATTATCCAGAAAATCAAATCAGCAGCGGGAACTTGGGCTTCAAAATGACCCATTGGGGGTCGACCCAGGGGGGTCGACCAATCAACAGGGGGTCGACCTAACCCAAGGGGGGTCGACCACATGGTCAACCCCACCGCATATTTGGGTTTTTTTTAGACGCGCACGGTTCTGATGGTTTCAATTCAAATCTAAGGGACATGGTTTCTCAGATACACCTATAAATAAGTCTACAAAGCTAACCCTAAACCTTATATTTCTGAGGCTACGCTGAAGCTCCGTTGTTTCTCCTCCTTTATAGATGATCTCTTCAGAAAATATAAATTATTAGTTAGGAAAATTTTAAATCAAGATCTGGAGGAAAGAGATTGACGTTTATAAAAGGTGTTCAGAATTATTTGAAAAGTAAGGTAACTTTCTAGATCCGATCTATTAAAATTTCCTCCTCTTTCTTTTCCTTTCTATGTTAGTATAAATAGTTAATCCATGGTTGTTAGATTTTGAATCTAATTAGGGGAAAACCATGAAAGATTAGATCTGGACCAGATCCAGGATTTGGAAAGCTTACGAGGTGAGTGGATTTAAGCTATAGCATTTTAGATAATAATATGTTATCATTTAAAACATTCCCCGTTATTATATGTGAATTTGCCAGAATAATTAAGAATTATTGTTATAACAAGTTGAGATGTTATTATGAGTAACTCATATGTTGAATCAGTTAAAGTGTTGGAATGATTACGTATTGAAACAAACTCAAACTTGTTAGAATATGGGCAATGACCAGTATTGTTATAATTACATGATTCACTTATGGCATATATTGAGTAAATGACATGTTAACTTGTTAGATTTGAATAATTACCCAATTAAATGTTTACATGTCAAAATAGAATTAAACACATGTTAAAATGGACATGCTCCATATATGGCATAACTTGATGACATGTTAATTAGATTACAGTAAAAAGGAAAACATGCCTAAAATTTACAGTAAATGAGAAACTATAACGTGCTTAGACACGAAATTAGATTACACTTATGGTAGAAGTCTGCCCGGACCCTCCCGGCATATCCAGCATTCACAAGTGGTAAATCTAATGTGAGGGGTCTAAGTACATAAATAAAACATGTAATGGCACTAAGACACCAGGTTAAGTCAACTTGTGGTAGAAGTCTGCCCGGACCTGCCCGACAAATCCAGCATCCACAAGTGTAGGCTTAATGTGAGAGGTCTAATGCATACATATACATATATGTATATGTATATAACAAAATATAAATAAATGGCAATGATAGTAATTAAATGTTTAACTAAGGAAATAACAAAGGAAGGGATTAATGGACTGAGTTAGTGCGATGCGAAAGAAAAGTGATATATTTCCCTAAATGAACTATTTCTGAGAACATGGTTGCAAGTAAGCCACAGTAAATAAAGTAAGAAAAAGGAAAGAAATTACTTGCCACCACGGATTTAATGGGAATACGTTATGAAAATAAATCATGGATTCCTTCTATAAATAAAACTGATAAGGTGCATGAGGTATTTTCCTTAATAAAATAAGGAACATATATTACAGTGAATGAAGAATAATGGGTTACAACAGTAAATGGTTTAAACGGGGAATGATAATAACCTATTATAAATGAATTACATTAATGAGAATATTGTATAATAGGCAGACATGTCCTAGGGACAAGTGAATATTATAACTTAGGTTATAATAAACTAGTAAGGAAATGGGATAACTGGTGAAATGAGATAAGGGACACTTAATTGTAAATTAAGTAATCAGTAAATGGGGAAAATCTGAAACCAGTTGAGAAAAGGGGGAAAATTTATGAAATATAGAAGATGTACTTAATTATAAATTAATTAATTCATAAACTTGGAAGTCTGAAACCCGCTGATAAGAATAATATGTTTGGACTTGTCCTAGGGACAAGAGGAAATTATAATATAGGTTATAATAAATGGGTAGAGAAACTTATTAATGGACCTTAGTTAAGAGAACTAAGTTAAAAAGTAAAAAATTATAAGTTGTAGTAATGGTGTAAAATGGAATTATGATTAAATGAGAAAGAATGAGGAAAACTAATGAAATAAGTTATATTTAATCATAAACTAAAACGACCCAAGCTCGCCCTTACGGGAAAGCCCGGATTGAGTTGAGAATACGACAAATCATAGCACAAACAGAAGAACATTTCATTGTTGTTACAATAATTACATCAAAGTACAAGAATTTAACAGAGTATGAATAAATAATATACATTTGATAAATATCAGAGATTCAATACATTACATAGCAGCGGAAAAATAATACATAACACAACTGAAAGAAATACACGGATACAGAGCGTTCCGAATATAGCTCCAGCTGTAAACCAGGATCCTCTAAAAATAAATCTGCATTACCAAAACTACTAGTTGCCCGTGTGGAAAATAGGGGCACCAAGAGTTTACGTTAAAACAATAAACTCCAGGTCAGTCATGTGACTGGTGTGAGAACTAAAAATAGTTATTAACTTGGTTTTAAAGTAAGGTAAATCAAGGGACCACGCTGTATAACACAGGACGAGTTTTTACCCCAAGAATACCAGTGCATAAACAACAACGTAATGCTGAAGAAGAAAAATGAAGCTATTATAAGACTCAGGTCCCATCACACAATGCAACGCAAGCCAGAGGATAGAGTTTTACCTTATAATAGCCAAAAATGCTTGGTACGTGAAATTTCATATTTTATTATTATTATAAGTGAAGAAATCAACTTCAAATATTAATGTATCAATCATAGGCGGTGTAGGTACCCATATATTACGTCTCCATACTAGGTTCTACAATTAAAAACGAAAAGTCACATATTGGAAGTTGGATTTCGTCTGTGAACCAAGGCAAGGGATCATCCTTACTGCTTCGAGACAATCTAGCACCATGTCTCACGGTCAGCCGTAACTGCATCTTGGATCTTCAGGACCGGTCACCGATCGGTGATTAATAATACCTGAACAATACGTTTCCTGCCCTATAGGGCATAAACCAGGTCAATATGTCAACCATCATATCCATCGGCCCCGTAGTGATCAATATATCTGAGGTACCTCACTATCCATCAAATAATAAGCAACATCCACATGAATAAAATGTTTGGGCTCCATACCATGACACCACTCCTAGCTAGAAAGAAATGCATGTTCTCCCTATAGTCCTCTCCCTTTTCTAGTTCATACCGGGGTGTGAGGCTCGCGAATTAACGCTATACACAAAGTTATGCCCTTTAAGGTCGTGCTTTGATCATCAACCACAAGGCCTGCTTTTCAACAAAAGCCTTGAACATTAGCATCCCAGCATGCCACACAGGAAATTCACGCCATGCGACTGATGTCTATCGATATATAACCTCTGAGCTCGTACGTCTCAGAGAAGGGCGTTAAGCAAGAGAATAAATTCTTCGCCACCGAACAGATATATATTTAATAGAGATCAATCAACACCGAATAAAATCCAATGTCAGACACACATCCATTTACAAGTTCGTTCTGGGTTTGAACAAAACCGGAGGCACCTTATTCCTCATCCCATATGTCCAATACAGGAGAGAGGCCCTCGCGTATCCGGTCGATCTCCAAGTACGTCTAGACGATCAGCACTTATTACCTCGTCTTGGGTGTACAACCCAATCAAGACATCAGTAATCATCCAAACGATGTGAAGACCTCCGGTCTTCAACCACCGTCTTCATCGTCGAATCAGTTATTCAGAATGGGGGTAAACCTGGTCTTTCTGAATAACTCGCGTATCTTATAAACAAGTGCTATAAAAACACAACATACGCCTTATTCCAATCCAGAATATTCATTTATTCAAATATTCACATTTTTAGGGAATGGTTCCCATTAATTTTATCAAAGATAAATTCTTTAAATTTGTTCTTTAATCTTCCTTTGGATATCAATTCTAACCAAATAAAGGTTTATCCAAACTAGTCGGGATTAGCGCACCTTATTGAAGTAATCATTTGTTTAATTTCCCAATCCCAACCTATTCATCCCATGGAGCAAAACTTGTAATACTCCATATCTAACACCATGGCGTTATCGGTAAATTTAATTATCATTTCACGTTCAAATCTAATTAAAGATTTAACTATCGCTTGGAGCAGAACTGGTGATACTCCATTCTCGATCATTTCCCAAATTTGATAATTTAAACTATCAATTCACATTTCAATCTAATTAAAGATTCATTAAAACTCCACTTAGTTTTAATCTTCCCAAAAATCAATATTAATGATTATTTAACTTTGGGAAATCAAATACACTGCATCGACAATCTACATCGTACCATTGATTTCTGTCCATATATAACCTCTGAGCTCATACGTCTCAGAGAAGGGTGTTAAGCAAGAGAATAAATTCTTCGACACCAAACAAATATATATTTAGCAGAGATCAACAATACAGTTTAAAATACAATGTTAGACATGAAATCTTGTCTTTAACTGGATTAAAGAACGAATGTCATTCAAAACACAGTTCACGATAAACCCAAATCACATTCCATTAATTATAGAATCTCCACGGAAAAACAGATCAACATATAATCGATAACAATTTCTGTATCCGACCAATAATATAAATGGAAAAACGACAAAGCCTTTTAAATTCCATATATATTAACAGTCTTCCTCCACAGAAGCTCACTTCGATTATTACCAAATCGAATTCGATTGATTTCCAATTTAATATATTAAATTGGAAAACTTTACTTTGGAAAATTCCCGTTAAATCTTAATATAAGACTTATAAATTCCAAATTACATTACACGGTTAATCGGGTTAAAGAACAACTGTCATTTAAAACATCGTTCACTATAAACCCAAAAACCCAATTCTTTTATTCAATTCCAATTAAATATTAATTAATTGGAAAACTTCACTAAATCTTAAATTAAAGATTTATTCTTTTCTTAACTGGGTTTAAGAACAGTGTCAATAAAGACACCATTCACGACAAACCCAAAATCACATTTGATAATAAATATAAGGCTCTGAATAGAAATTATATCGGCTTATATTCAATATCAAATTCTGAAACCAACAAATATCGTTTTAGAAATAACGATATAAATATATCTTCCAAATTTCCACAAAAATATCCGTATAAACATGGAATCCAATATCGAAATATTCCGAAGATTATTTATATTCCAAATCCATCCCAATTTGTTCATTGGAAATTTCTAGTTATATTAAAACCATTCACAAATCCAATTTATTTTATTTAAAAATTATTGGATTTCAAATCTAGTAAATAACTAGTTCATTTTGATAAAAATATATTTTTATCTTTACAATCATGGAATTTTTCATCCCAATTCTTTCCAAATCATTTATTATGATTTTACACAAATTATTAATATTTTTAATAATTTCATTAAGGCCATTTCAGTCGATTTCCATAGACGGTCATCGAACTGCACTTACAATGACCTTTTCCAAATTGGATTTGGACATAATTCCAAATCCAACCGTTAGATTTCAAATATCTTATATTCTTTGGGAAGCTCTTTTCGATACGAACACAACGGTCCTGGTTCTAGGAGAATCCGACGGTCGGATCTCCCATAATATCAATTCGAAGTCAATGTTCGAAATTCGCGAATGGCCGCGGCGCGGCGTGTTCTATTCAGGCCATTAATATATATATATATAATATTATATATATTTCGTCGATTTCCATTTAAAACGTATTTTATAAATCGTTTATAAATTCATTTTAAAATGATTCTAACTTCATTTTCAATTCTAAATCAAAATTGAATATTCTATATCATTATAATATATAGATGATAATAGTTTCAAAAACCAGATTTTGAAATCATTTCCTTTTCAATATTCATTATAAAAATGAATAAAATTGATATAAATATCGTTCGCATCAAAATGGTGCATATCTAAACATTACGGCTTCCCATATTTCAATATTTTCTTGTCCATCCAAAATCGGGCATCAAAATCAGATTTTAATCCTTTACTGAATATTATTTTAAAATATTCGTTATTTTAAAATATTCATTCTTTCTAAATTGGAATCAGACATAATCAATTAACATATATTGTTATTTATATGGATTTCATACAACACATGTACATAACCATAATGATACACAATCAACCATCATCCAGTATGCAATTTACAACTGTATAACCGTTAAAAATAAATAATTAACACTCATTACAGACTGTCAGCCATTGATTGGCGTATAACTAAATATTGGGATTAGTATATGTCCAATATCATCCCCATACCCGTGTGGGGTTTTCAAACAACAAATACTGATTATTAATTGTGCAGTTGGGTGATGTGTAAAATTTATCGTCCCAATCTATATCAGTCAAATGGGTGTACATAAAAAAATCGTCCGATTTGTAAATGAATATTTATTTTCATTTCAGGAGCATTTTATGCCATTCATATATACGTTAAAAATTATATTTTTAACGATAAAATATTTTATTCATCTCATGAATATTTTATATAATTTATACATTCAATAAAAATGATATTTTTATTGTTCAAACATTTTATTCAACACATGAATATTTTATATAATTTATACATTCAATAAAAATGATATTTTTATTATTCAACACATGAATATTTTATATAATTTATACATTCAGTAAAAATGATATTTTTATTATTCAAACATTTTATTCAACACATGAATATTTTATATAATTCATTCATTCAATAAACACAACACAGTCAATTCAATCCAAACAAACAATCATGGTTTGTACAATCAACGGTGTCGGGTGCTGTTAAGCACCGTCTGCATCTTAGTATATATTCAACTGTAAATAAATTGAGTGAGAAATAGTTCTCACATTTGGTTTCCACTCCGTCAGCCTTTGATTGAACGGTTTGAATTTGGATTTGCTTCTAGTCGGGTTCCATCGCAATCTGTTTCATGCAGTTTATATTAAAAATCACATTTTTTATCACAATGCTATTTCATATATTTAAAAATCATATTTTTAAATCAAAGCAATATACATAGAAATCATATTTTTATTTTGCTATTCCTATTATTAAAAAAATGCAAATTTTATTTTAAAAACAATGCAAATTTTATTTTAAAAACAATGCAAATTTTATCTTCAAAAACAATGCTAATTTTATTTTAAAAACGATGCAAATTTTATTATAAAAACAATGCAAAATTTATTTTCAAAAACAATGTATATTTATATATTTAAAACAATGTTATTTTTATTTTTAAAAACAAGGTATATTTTTATTTTCAAAAATAATGCTATTTATATTTTCAAAAAGAATACTATTTATGTTTTCAAAAAGAATGCAACTTATATTTTCAAAAAGAATGCTATTTATATTTTAAAAAAGAATGCTATTTATATTTAAAGAAAAAATGCTATTTATATTTTCAAAAATCAGGTTTTAAATAATGTTTTTTTTCCTTTATTTACACTAATCACTTGTTAATCGGTTATTATGGTTCACTAACCCTGTCTTCTTCCTGTTGCCAATCGAACCCGTGCTCCTTCGTTTTGTCGCCCAGAAACCATCAAAACCCTTGCTTCGCCATAAATAATCCACCACGCATGTGGCCCAAGGTCTTCCGCCGCCGATCAGAACACCTCACTCCATCGCCACGAACGCCCTCTCCTATCACTAGACTCCTCAGTAAACTCGAACCCACTATGCTCTTCAAAAACTGGTTCGAACGCACATACTTTGAGCGAGAATTTCAGACCAAACACCACACTAAATCCCATCACCACCCTACCAAATCGAAGAGCTAAAGAAGCATTCTAATTTATGTACGGAAACTTGGTTTTAATTTGCATTGGATCGTGGGAATTTTGGGGTTCCTTTTTGGAAAATATCGGCCGTCTAAAAGGACCTGGCAGCGACTTAGTTAAAGTGAAATTAGGGTTTTGATTTTTTTTCTCCCAAGGGTATATATATAATTATTAATTAATTCGTTTTAAAGCTCAAAATTATCACGAACTCCAAATCAAACGCAATGACTGTCGCCCCTAGCTAAATACCCTCATATCGGACACAATGGGATATGTCCAGTAAGCCAATTCGGTTATGATCAGTTTTCTTTAAATTAAAATATAAATCAATGTATATTATGTACATTTTAATTTACTGGGGCCACATAATGATTCCAAAAACACAAAAAAATAAATCTTGCTATGTTTTGACAATACGGTCCTAACAAAACTGATTTCGTCGAGTTTGGAGACCGTTTGAAAAACGGTCATTTTCCAATCGATTAAATTCAAACTGAAATTTCCAAACGCATTTTATTACACCACGCTCACATATTAATTCCAAAAATTATGAAAATTGGAATCTAGCAATAATTTAACATTCCAGATCCAACCAAAGTAATTTCGTCGGAAACGGAGATCGTTTGCAAAATGGCTATTTTTAAGAGCTATATATTATATAAAATATATAAATTCCATAGTGACTATTTTAAATTTTAAACTGGACATAACTTTTTATTCCCGTTATGAAATCTGGATTTTTTACATTCGTTAGAAAGATATAATTAAACAGATTCAAATAACTCTGGTTTTTATTGAAATCCGATTTATTTTGAATCCTGTGCATTCATTTGAAATTTAAAATCGAATTTTCAAACTGCCATGCCATTTCAGGCTCGTTTTATAACTAAAATCAATTTATTCGTTCTAACTTTGATTTAAATAAAATTTTAATCGTTATTATTTAAAGTAAACCATTTTAAATATTCAAAATCCATTAAAATAGCTAAAATAAAAATTTTAAATTGGTCTAGAAAATCCAGGTTGTTTCAATCTCCCCCACTTAAAATCTTTTCGTCCTCGAAAAGGAACGGAGCTGAAAGTTGTTTAACTAATCAACTCAACTTTCATTCTTCAACTTTTCAGTTCCTAAGAATTTTCTAATTTTTCAAAAATTTGGCTAACACCCTAAATTTTCGAAAAATTTCGCCAAAACCTCCTTTGTACGGGTTGATATTTAAAACCGCAACTTGCCTCACAGGGCCCTCATCAATCCAAAAGAAAATGAAAAAGCCAATCGGCTCATAAAATCATCAAACTCCAAGAAAATGGTAAACATGTACCTATTTGTCAGGTATACAATTTTATTCCTCTTCTTAGCTTCCTTGCTATGACCTGTTCATTTCATATACATGTACATATATGCAATTCTAATCAAGTTTCAATTCAGTTCAATTTTTGATCCAGTTTGTCTAAATTTACCTTACATGTTCATATTGGTTTAATATTACAATATTTTTATTAGTTAAACTAATAAGCAGACAACACAACCAAAAATCAATTAGTTGATTAGCTTTTCAATTATATATCTTTAGTATATTCAAAATCATGTTTTTGATGCCAATTCACAACAATATATTCTAACTATATTTTGGTTCTCACACGAGTCAATTGGAAATATATAGATATCCCAATTTTGAAACTCGAACATAAACACTGATGATGTAATCTCAATCATCAGTATTATCTCCAGGCAACTAGAGTGTAATTCTATATCTATCCAGTATATTTGAGACTTCGAATACACACTAGCTAGGCGTATACACAAAATCTTCAAATACTCGATTGTCCAAATTCAATACAAATTAAATATTCAAATACGTATAACAAGGTTTAAATTTTCAAAACAAAATTTGTTTTCATTTTTATTTCAAAAATGACACTATTTACACTCGTTCTAAGATACTACTGATCCCATCTCTAACGAGTCATTCTTATTGGATATTACTAATCCAATCTTTGATGAATTCTTTCGTTCGGTTCTAATATGTCTTGTCCTCGAGCTCTGTAAACCAAAGCTCTGATACCAACTGAAATGACCCAAACTCGTCCTTACGGGAAAGCCCGGATTGAGTTGAGAACACGACAAATCAGAACACAAACAGAAGAACATTTCATTGTTGTTACAACAATTACATCAGAGTACAAGAATATAACAGAGTATGAATAAATAATATACATTTGATAAATATCAGAGATTCAATACATTACATAGCAGTGGAAAAATAATACATAACACAACTGAAAGAGATACACGGATACAGAGCGTTCCGAATATAACTCCAGCTGTAAACCAGGATCTTGTAAAAGTAAATCTGCAAAACCAAAACTACTAGCTTCCTGTGTGGAAAATATGGGCATCCAGAGTTTAGGTTAAACAATAAACTCCAAGTCAGTCATGTGACTGGTGTGAGAACTAAAAACAGTTATTAACTTGGTTTTAAAGTAACGTAAATCAAGGGACCACGCCGTATAACACGGGACGGGTTTTCACCCATAGAGTACTAGTGCATAAACAACAACGCAATGCTAAAGAAGAAAGATGAATCTATTATAAGACTCAGGTCCCATCACACAATGCAACGCAAGCCGAAGGGTAGAGTTTTACCTTATAATAACAAAAAATGCTTGGTACGTGAAATTTCATATTCTATTATTATTATAAGTGAAGAAATCAATTTCAAATATAAATGTATCAATCATAGGAGGCGTAGGTACTCATATATTATGTCGTCGTACTAGGTTCTACAATTAAAACCGAAAAGTCGCGTATTGGAAGTTGGATTTCATCTATGAACCAAGGCAAAGGATCGTCCTTACCGCTTCGAGATAATCTAGCACTATGTCTTAGGGCCAGCCGCAACTGCACCTTGGATCTTCAGGGTCGGTCACCCGTCGGTGATTAATAATGCTTGAACAATAAATTTCCCTTCCCTATGGGGCATAAACCTGATCAATATGTCGACCATCATATCCATCGGCCCCGTGGTGACCAATTTATCTGAGGTATCTCGCTATCCATCAAATAATAAGCAACATCCACATGAGTAAAATATCTGGGATCCATACCATGACACCACTCCTAGCTAGAAAGAAACACACATTCTCACTGCAGTCCTCTCCCGTTTCTGGTTCATACCAGGGTGTGAGGTTCGCGAATTAACGCTATACAAAAAGCTATGCCATTTAAGGCTGTGCTTTGATCATCAACCACAAGACCCTGCTTTTCAACAAATGCCTTGATCATTTGCATCTCAGCATGCCACACAGGCAATTCACGCCGCCAAACAAGAGAAAGGCATTAAGCAAGAGAATAAATTCTCCACCGCCAAACAGATATATATTTAATAGAGATCAATCAACATAGAATAAAATCTAATATCAGACACACACCCATTTACAAGTTCGTTCTGGGTCTGAACGAAACCGGAGGCACCTTGTTCCTCGTCCCATATGTCCAATACAGGAGATAGGCCATCACATATCAGGTCGATCTCCAAGTACGTCTGGACGATCACCACTTATTACCTCGTCTTGGAAGTATAGCCCAATCAAGCCATCAGTAATCATCCAAATGATGTGAAGACCTCCGGTCTTCAACCATCGTCTTCATCATTGACTTATCGTCGAATCAGTTATTCAGAATGGGGTAAATCCGGTCTTTCTGAATAACTCGTGTATCTTATAAACAAGTGCTATAAAAACACAACATATGCCTCATTCCAATCCAGAATATTCATTTATTCAAATATTCACATTTTTAGGGAATGGTTCCCATTAATTTTATCAAAGATAAATTCTTTAAATCTATTCTTTAATCTTCTCTTGGATATCAATTCAAACCAAATTAAGGTTTATCTAAACTAGTCGGGATTAGCGCACCTTACCGAAGTAATCATTTGTTTAATTTCCCAATCCCAGCCTATTCATTCCATGGAGCAAAACTGGTAATACTCCATATCTAAAACCACGGTGTTATTGGTAAATTTAATTAACATTTCATGTTCAAATTTAATTAAAGATTTAACTATCGCTTAGAGCAAAACTGGTGATACTCCATTCTCGATCATTTCCCAAATTTGATAATTTAACTATCAATTCACAATTCAATCTAATTAAAGATACATTAAAACTCCACTTAGTTTTAATCTTCCAAAAAATAAATATTAATGATTATTTAACTTTGGAAAATCAAACATGCTGCATCGACAATCTTCACCGTACCATTGATTTCTACCGATATATAACCTTTGAGCTCAAACGTCTCAGAGAAGGGTGTTAAGCAAGTGCATAAATTCTTCGCCACCAAATTGATATATATTTAGCAGAGATCAACAATACAGTTCAAAATACAATGTTAGACATGAAATCTTGTCTTTAACTGGGTTAAAGTACAAATGTCATTTAAAACACAGTTCACGGTAAACCCAAAATTACATTCCATTAATTATAGAATCTCCACGGAAAATAGGTCAATATATAATCGATATCAATTTCCGTATCCGACCAATAATATAAATGGAATAACGACAAAGCTTTTTAAATTCCAAAAATATTAACAGTCTTCCTCCACAGAAGCTCACTTCGATTATTACCAAATCGAATTCCATTAAATTCCAATTTAATATATTAAATTGGAAAACTTTACTATGGAAAATTCCCGTTAAATCTTGATGAAAGACTTATAAGTTCCAAATTACATTACACGGTTAATCAGGTTAAAGAACAACTATCGTATAAAACATCGTTCGCTATAAACCCAAAAATCCAATTCTTTTATTCAATTCCAATTAAACATTAATCAATTGGAAAACTTCACTAAATCTTAAATTAAAGATTTATTCTTTTCTAAACTTGGTTTAAGAATAGTGTTAATAAAGACACCATTCACGACAAACCCAAATTCACATTTGATATTAAATACAAGGCTCTGAATAGAAATTATATCGGCTTATATTCAATATAAAACTCTAAAACCAACAAATATCGTTTTGGAAATAACGATATAAATATATCTTCCAAATTTCCATAACAATATCCGTATAATCACGGAATCCAATATTAAAATATTCCAAAGACTATTTCCATTCCAAATCCATTCCAATTTGTTCGTTAGAAATTTCTGGTTATATTAAAACCATTCACAAATCCAATTTATTTTATTTAAAAATTATTAGATTTCAAATCTAGTTAATAACTAGTTCATTTTGATAAAAATATATTTTTATCTTTACAAAAGTGGAATTTTTCATCCTAATTCTTACCAAATCATTATTTATGATTTTACACAAATTATTAATATTTTTAATAATTTTATTAAGCCCCTTTCAGTCGATTTCCATAAACGGTCATCGAACTGAACTTACAACGACCTTTTCCAAATTTGATTTGAACATGATTCCAAATCCAACGGTTAGATTTCAAATATCTTATATTCGTTCGAAAGCTCTTTTCGATACGAACCCAACAATTCCTGTTTTAGGAGAATCCGACGGTCAGATCCCCCGTTATATCAATTCGAAGTCAATGGACGAAATTCGCGAATGGTCGCGGCGCAGCGCGTTCTATTCAGCCCATTAATATATATATATATATATATATATATATATATAATATATATTATATATATTTCGTCGATTTCCATTTAAAACGTATTTTATAAATCGTTTACAAATTAGTTTTAAAGCGATTCTAACTTCATTTTCAATTTTAAATCAGAATTGAATATTCTATATCATTATAATATATAGATGATAATATTTTCAAAAATCAGATTTTGAAATCATTTCCTTTTCGATACTCATTATAAAAATGAATAAAATCGATATATAAATATCGTTTGCGTCTAAGTGGCGCATATCTAAACAAAACGGCTTAACATATTTCAATATTTTCTTGTCCATCCAAAATCAAACATCAAAATCAGATTTTAATCCTTTACTGAATATTATTTTAAAATATTCGTTCTTTCTGAATTGGAATCAGACATAGTTAATTACCATATAATGTCATTTATATGGATTTCATACAATACATGTACATAACCAAAATGATACACAATCAACTATCATCCAGAGTACAATTTACAACTATATAAGCGTTAAAAATAAATAATTAACGCTCACTACAGTCTGTAAACCCATCAATTAACATACAACTAAATATTGGGATTAGTGTATATCCAATATCATCCCAATACCCGTGTGGGGTTTTCAAACAACAGATACTGTTTATTTTTTGTGTAGTTAGGCGATGTGTAAAATTTATCGTCCCAATCAATATCAGTCAAATGGATGTACATAAACAAACCGTCCGATTTGTAAATGAATATTTATTTTCATTTCAGGAGCTTTTTATGCCATTCATATATACATTAAAAATTATATTTTTAGCGATAAAATATTTTATTCATCGCATGAATATTTTAAATAATTTATACATTCAATAAAAATGATATTTTTATTATTCAAACATTTTATTCAACACATGAATATTTTATATAATTTATACATTCAATAAAAATGATATGTTTATTATTCAAACATTTTACTCAACATATGAATATTTTATATAAGTTATACATTCAATAAAATGATATTTTTATTATTCAAACATTTTATCCAACACATGAATATTTTATATAATTCATTCATTCAATAAACACAACACAGTCAATTCAATCCAAAAAAACAATCATGGTTTGTACAATCAACAGTGTCGGGTGCTACTAAGCACCGTCTGCATCCTAGTATATATTTAACTGTAAATAAATTGAGTGAGAAAGAGTTCTCACATTTGGTTTCCACTCCGTCGGTCTTTGATTGAACGGTTTGGATTTGGATTTGCTTCTAGTCGGTTCCATCGCAATCTGTTTCATGTAGTTTATATTAAAAATCCCATTTTTTTTATCACAACGCTATTTCATATATTTAAAAATCATATTTTTAAATCAAAGCTATATACATAGAAATCATATTTTTATTTTGCTATTTCTATTTTAAAAACAATGCAAATTTATTTTAAAAACAATGCAAATTTTATCTTAAAAAACAGTGCTAATTTTATTTTAAAAATGATGCAAATTTTATTTTAAAAACAATGCAAATTTTACTTTCAAAAACAATGTATATTTATATTTTTTAAACAATGTTATTTTTATTTTTAAAAACAAGGTATATTTTTATTTTCAAAAATTATGCTATTTATATTTTCAAAAAGAATATTATTTATATTTTCAAAAAGAATGCTATATATATTTTCAAAAAGAATGTTATTTATATTTTCAAAAACAATGCTATTTATATTTAATAAAAGAATGTGATTTATATTTTCAAAAATCAGGTTTCATTTTTCTTTATTTACACTAATCACTGTTAACCAGTCATCAGGGTTCACTAACCCTGTCTTCTTCCTGTTGCCAATCGAACCCGTGCTCCTTCGTTTTGTCACCCAGAAACCGTCGAAAGCCTTGCTTCGCTAGAAATAATCCACCATGCACGCGCCCTAAGGTCTTCCGCCGCCGATCAGAACACCCCACTCCGTCGCCACGAACACCCTCTCATATCACCAGGCTCCTCAATAAACTCGAACCCCCCATGCTCTTCAAAATCTGGTTCGAACGCACATACTTTGAGTGAGAATTTCAGACCAAACACTACACGAAATCCCATCATCACCCTACCAAATTGAAGAGCTGAAGAAGCTTTCTAATTTATGTATTGAAACTAGGTTTTAATTTCTGTTGGATCGAGAGAATTTTGGGGTTCCTTTTTGGAAAATATCGGCCGTCTAAAAGAACCTGGCGGCGGCTTAGTTAAAGTGAAATTAGGGTTTTGATTTTTTTTTCTTCCAAGGCTATATATATTTAATTAATTATTAATTAATTCATTTTAAAGCTCAAAATTATCACGAACTCCAAATCAAATGCAATGACTGTCGCCCCTAGATAAATACCCCATTCTGGACACAATGGGATATGTTCGGTAAGCCAATTCGACTGTTACGATTAGATTTTCTTTAAATTAAAATATAAATCAATGTATATTGGATTTAAACATACATTAAAATATCAATTAAATTAAAATATAAATCAATTCGACTGTGGGGCCAGCACGGGTATCTACGAGTTAGGGAGCCGATCGCTTGGTGGTAGTGGGTACACCTAGTGGAGATAGGGGCAGGCGGCACCTATGAAGGAAGCTAGGGGTGCACGAAACTACCAATTCATTATTAAGTTCTGTAGGCGGGATCAACCTTAGGGTGACTAGTGGTGGTGCAGTACAGTATAGTATAGTGGTGGTGCAATATAGTGATTATCTTAAAGTGGTTATGGTGCGCTTTAACGTTATCTTTGTTCCAATCTTGTTCCTTGTTTTCTCTGCCATACTCAATAGTTCGTGGTCATTTCCTTATTTTTCAACTTATGCCTTAGCTTAGTTATTTTGGTAATTATATTGTTAAAGTTATCGCGCTCGCCAGACTTATGTCTGACCCCCTTTGTTTCCTCCTCTTTTCTTCCTCCCCCCCCCCAAGGTGCTCAGGTTGGAACTAGCACCAATGGAGCTTGATTTTGGACTGTTGTTTCTCTGCTTCTAGAAGATTGCTTGGATCGTTGAAGTAAAGTTCAGCCTCTCATATTTATGGCTACTTTGTATTGGGGATTATGTCTTTCAATTTATGTACTTTGGTTTAGTCAAGATGGATATTATGTACTTTGACTCTGGTTTTTGATGATGTAATTAAACATATGTGTTTTTCGCTGCAATGAAATAAAGTTTTAAAGTTTTAGTACTGTTTATATCTGTCTTGTTGTTAAGTTTATGTTCTATACTTACTTAAAACGCTCCATAGAAGTTAATGCATTCCCTTTGTGAGTGACATTAATGGAAGTGAGGTGTTACACGTGGTATCAGAGCTGAAGGTTACCAGAACAGGTATGAATTTTGAAAAACTATTTTTCAAAACAATTTTTATAAAGAAGTACCTTCAAAAGTATGTTTTAAGGAAAGTATTTTCAAGAGAAAAGTATATTTTAGAAAGCATAACCTCAAGAGCCATATATCTTTCCTTCGGTTCTTTTGTATTGAATCTTTCCTTTTTCGTTTCAGCATGTCTGAAGCATCTGAGATACCAGAGGGTGTTCATGTACCCGGTTGGTTTCGTCAATATCTCGAGGCTAGGGCCGCCACCACAGGTCCAACAAATACTCCTCCTCCTCGTCGTGTCGATAATTTCGCAAAGATATGTAAGGGCTTTCGAGCGATGGGTGGAAAACCTTTTCACGGGATAGAGACATTTGTCGAAGCTAGAAATTGGCTAAAGGAGGTAGAAGAATTGTTTGGAATCTTTGAAGTGGGCGATGGAAGAAAAGTCCAGCTAGCTGCCTGGCTAATGAAGGATGAGGCCTCGTTTTGGTAGGAGGTCACTAATGGAGAACGTCCAGTTGATACTTGGCCATATTTTAGGCGGAGGTTTGAGGCAAAGTTTCTCTCACCGGTCGAAGAGAATTTATACATGGAAAGGTTTTTGGTGCTGAAGCAAGGGAATCTATCGGTGAAAGAGTACATCAACAAGTTCAATCAGTTGGCGAGATTTGGCTTGGACTTGTGAATACTCCAGAAAAGAAGGCTCTAAGATTTGTTAAGGGTTTGAACGAGCCGCTTCATGGGTTAGCTATGACCCACATTCCCATGGGAGCTACCTTTGAGAGATTAGTTGACATGGCACTTATGCATGAAGAGGAGAAGGGCGTCAATGCTAATAAGGCACCCGAGAAGAAAGGGGATCAAAAGAAGCAGCAACAGCAACAACAGAACAAGAAACGTGGCAAAGGCAACAATGCTAAGGGGAAGAAGAGATGCTTTAACTGTGGGACACCCGGCCATCTAAGCAAAAATTGTAGGAAGAAAAAGAAGGCTAGTTGTTTCCACTGTGGCGAAGCGGGACATTTTATTAAGGACTGTCCAAAGAAAGGGCAGAGGGCAGGGTCTACCTCGGGAGGACAGGTGCAGGCTCTTATGGCACCAGGGCAGGCAAGGGGACAAGTTCAGGCTCTCGTGGTCCCACCACTGCAAGAACGAGGTAGAGCAATTTCCATTGAAAGTTTAGTTTTTCTGTTTGATCATCCTGTATGTACTTTATTCGATTCTGGCGCATCACATTCGTTTATCTCTACATCATTAGTTGAAACACTGCACCTAGATACTAGTCTTGTTACTGATCCCTTAGTAGTCTCAAATCCTATTGGTGGTTCGGCTCATCTTTCTATGATCTGTCGGGATTTGAGAGTGTTTATCTTGGGCGTTGAGTTTGAATGCAATGCCTTTGTTCTTGGCTTTATGGGCTACGGTTTGATTCTAGGTATGGATTGGCTCACTAGATATGGGGCCATCCTAGATTGTGAAAGAAGGGTAGTTAGATTGTTGGCTTGTTGTGGGAAGACCCTTGATATTTCTTGTGACCCTAGAGGTCCCGTAATGCTTAGTTACCTAGAATCCCTTGACGCATCCAATGATGATTTACATTCTGTTACCATAGTCCGTGAATATGTTGATGTCTTCGATGAGGTTTGGGATTTACCCCCAAAACGTGAGATAGATTTTCGAATATATCTCATAGATAATGCAAAGCCAGTTGCATTGCCAGTGCGCCACATGGCTCCAAGAGTGAGAAGGGAACTCAGTAAGCAAGTGAAAGAATTGCTTGAGAAGGGGTTCATTAGACGTAGTATATCGGAGTGGGGTGCTCTAGTAGTATTTGCCACGAAGGAAGATGAGTCCCTTAGACTTTGTGTGGACTATAGAGAACTTAATAAGCTTACTAAGAAGAATAGACACCCACTGTCGAGGATTGACGACCTCTTCGATCAGTTAGTTGGCGCCTTAGTGTTTTCGCAGTTGGACTTAGCCACGGGTTTCCATCAGTTGAGAGTGGCTGAGGATAGCATAGACAAGACTACCTTTAGGACTCCGGACGGCTTCTTTGAGTGGCTTGTGATGCCCTTTGGTTTAACAAATGCCCCCGCATACTTTGTTGACTTGATGAGTAGGGTGTTTAGGGAGTACTTTAATAAATTCGTGGTAGTCTTTGTAGATGACATCTTGATCTTTTCTAAGAACGAGGAAGAGCATGCCCTACATCTTAGGGAAGTGATGGAGACTCTTCGAGCGCATAGACTTAAAACTAAATTTTCTAAATGTCACTTTTGGAGGAAGGAAGTGCGATTCTTAGGGCATGTGGTTTCCAAAGAAGGGATAGCCGTGGATCCCACGAAGGCAGTGGCCATCCAAGATTGGAAGGTCCCTAAAAATGCTACCGAGGTAAGGAGTTTTTAGGGTTGGCTGGTTACTATAGGAAGTTTATCAAAGGCTTCGCAAAAATATCAGCCCCATTAACACGCTTGACGAAGAAGAATCTAGTTTTCACATGGGACGTAGATTGTAATGATGCGTTCCAACGTTTAAAGAGAGCTTTGACCACAACCCCAATCTTAGTGTTGCCAGATGGGAGTAAGCCATTTACTGTTTATACCGATGCTTGTGGGACAGAACTAGGCGCAGTCTTAATGCAAGAGGGAAGGGTAATAGCCTATGGTGGAAGGCAGTTGAGAGTGCATGAGAGAAATTACCCTATACATGACCTAGAGTTGGCCGCTATTGTCTTCGTGCTTAAGTCTTGGCGTCATTATCTTCTTGGCGAGAAATTTGAATTGTTCACTTACCACAAATCGCTAAAATACTTATTCTCTCAGAAGGACTTGAACTTAAGGCAGCAAAGGTGGATGGAATTTTTAGCGTCCTACGATTTCGAGATAGCATATACCCCTGGCAAGGGTAACGTGGTGGCAGACGCCTTAAGTAGGAAAAGGTTGTCCTTGAGTCCGTTGTTTGTTGAGCGGCGAAGCTTAGAGTTCATCTCTACGTTTGACTTTAGACCTTCCGTTGACTTTGTACCTGGTTTGCTAGCATCCTTAGAGGTCAGACCTATGCTTTTAAGACGAATTGGTGAGGCACAGCAAGATGACCCACGGTTGGTTGAGTTAGTAGAAAATCTCAAAGGAGGGGAGTCATCGAGCCATCTTCGTAGGTATACCCTGGATGATAAGGGTTGGTTACGTAGGGACGGTAGACTTTGTGTACCAAAAGACGAGGACCTAAGAAGGACCATTCTTGATGATGCACATTGTTCGAAGATGACCATCCATCCCGGTGGGGACAAGATGTACATGGACATGAGACGAGTTTACTTTTGGGTCAGCATGAAGAAGGATATGGCCGAGTATGTCGCCAGATGCTTGGTGTGCCAACAAGTAAAAGCAGAGCAAAAGAAGCCCGGTGGATTACTACACCCATTGTAGGTCCCACAGTGGAAGTGGGAAAGCGTCTCGATGGACTTCGTTGACGGATTACCGAGATCGAGGAAGGGTAATACGGGGATTTAGGTCGTGGTAGACAGACTTACTAAGAGTGCCCATTTCATTCCGGTGAAGAGTAAGAGGACTGCTCCATGGTTAGCCTCCGTATACATTCTAGAGATAGTTCGTTTGCACGACGTTCCTTCTAGCATAGTGAGCGACCGCGATCCTATCTTTACTAGCGAATTTTGGAAGAGCTTACAAGAGGCGGTAGGGACTCAGTTATGTTTGAGCACCGCATATCATCCTCAGACGGACGGCCATACCGAGAGGGTGAATCGTATTCTAGAGGACCTATTGAGGTTATGTGTCTTAGATTTCGGAGGTACGTGGGAGGAACATCTTCTGTTAGTAGAGTTCGCATATAATAACAGCTTTCAGTCTAGCATTGGCATGGCACCGTTCGAGGCTCTTTATGGACGGTCGTGTCGTTCGCCTACATGTTGGTGGGAGTTTATAGATAAGATCTTGCTTGGGTCCGATATGATTAGAGAGACTTCGGAAAAGATAGATTTGATTCGAAGGAGGATGAAGACGGCGCAAGATAGGCAGAAATCTTATGCGGACAAGAGGAGGTCAGATCTTGAGTTTGATGTTGGGGACATGGTCTTTGTCAAGGTGTCTCCATTACGGAACGTCGTTTGCTTTGGGTCCGTTGGGAAGTTAGCACCAAGGTTCGTAGAGCCGTTTCCCATTAAGGAGAGGATTGGGTGGATGGCGTATAGAGTGGAGTTACCCGAGAGACTTAGTAGCGTACACAATGTATTCCATGTATCACATTTGAGGAAGTGATTGCACGAGACCGCGGAGGTGGTAGAGCCGAGCTTGCTTAGAGAGGTGGAGATAGAGTGTGATGTGACAATTCGACGAGCTCCTGCGCGCATTCTTGGGTCGGAGATTAAGAAGTTGAGTAATCGAGAGGTCAAGCTAGTCAAAGTGCAATGGGGAGACGATGAGAGCAACGCTACTTGGGAGATGGAAGAGAAGATGCGTTCATTGTACCCTTTTTCTTTTCGAGGGTATGTCTTTTAATTTCTCCTTTATCGCTTAGCTTGTACTTATCTTATCTTTAGTGTGTCCTCTCGTAAGTATCTTTGACCTTTAGATAGGGTTGTCCTATGGTTGAAACATGTGTTTGAGACATGTTATGTATGATGGATGCACGTGGACGCAAGTGTTTGCTAGTGGTTGCTCATGGATGCATATACACACACTTTAGGCACTAGATCGGCTCAGTCACTTCATATTGCATATTGCATATAAATGTGTGTACATATTTAAGTAATGGATGTATAATGGTTGTACCATCATATGGATGTTGCATTTGGTGAATGGCTGTGCACACATGTAGAAAAAATATGTATCGATAGGGTTCTTCGCATACATAATGGACGCATGGCACTATCATGGTTTGCATTAAGGAGGTCAACTGAATCAGTAGACCGCCTGATTTTGCATTAGATAAGGAACATATACACACAGTTCTTGCATATGTTCATACAGTATTAGAAATTTTATAAGGACAATGGATGCCTGTGTTTGATGGTCGAGTAGATGGTTGTTGGATGTTAGGATATGCATTCTCCTTAACTTGGAGATTTCGGGGGCAAAATCCTTTAAGGAGCGGAGAATGTAACACCCCGTATTTCGGTTAACACTAATGATCACAAATTAAAGAATAACTAATCTCAGACGTAAGAATTAAGGGAAATGGGTTGCGCCATTGTGTTCGTCTCGGAATTCTGGTTGAGATAGAGTCCGAGTTTGCGTGAATTGGTGTAATGACCAGGATATTTGACGGTGTAATAATTTACTTATTTAATTATTTAAATAACGAATATATTATTTAATCGTCGACGTTAGAACGTATAATTATATTATAATTAAAATCGAGCTTGAAATGACGCGGCAGTTCGCTGTTTGACGATTCGAACTTCAACTGAGTGTACAGGATTCGTTTTAAATCAAATTTCTATGAAACAAGAAACGTGTGGAGCTGGTGGAGTATATTTTTCTAGTGGAAGAGAAAAATCGGGATTTCGTTGTGTAGATTTTTAGATATGTCCAAATCAAATTTTGAAATAGTCGCTATTGAATCGTTTATCGACCATAACGGTTTATTCGATATAACTAGAGATCGGGTTAGAATTTAGACAAGGTTCTTTTGGGACATAACGATAATTTAATTTTTAGAATTTTACTGTAATTTTTAATTAATTTAATAAGCATTTTTTTATTTGGAGTATTGTGCACCCTAAATCAGCGATTTTGGGGTTTCAAAATATGAGTTATTCTACCGGTATTTTTATATTTCTGGAGTCGGGACACCTCGCTCGTCACGATGATGTTTTTATTCCTGTCCGTTGCAGTCTGTACGTGAATGGAGTTTTACGAAACAACGTACCGTTCTGAACATATAATTAACACGTACATATGGCTTTGGAATATAATCAAGTAACCTTTGCTGCACATTGAAGTATCCCATATATAATATATAATAAAATCAAATCTAACGTTTAAAATAAAATCAACTTTTGCCACTTTACAATGCTTAAGCCGTAAGCTAATTAAGGGAAGTCCACACACCACGGTAGATTGAGTTGTCACAGTCACACTCCTATGGTGGGAACTAAAGCACGACAGACTAGTATATAATATAACTTCATGTTGAAGTAATGTAGGGCTACGAAAATTATACAGAGACTAGAAACAGAGACTCACCTACCATATATTACTTTACAGCTAAGGTTTCTAACATTATAAATATACCCCTTGAGACGTTATGACCTAAATCCTCTTCTAACAAATTCTGTAGCCGCCAAAATATTTTCGTTCCTCAAACACAAAACTCGCTGAGTTCTAAAAATCGAAGAGAAATCAAAAGAGTAATCTTTAAAACCTTAAACTGTTTGCAAGCTGTTCATACAAGATCGGAAAGCTCGAGTCCCTGACGAAGACTGGGGGTCATCGGCGATCTGGAGTTGTCGGGTTCTAGCGAAGTTGATCTCGTTTGATTTTGAAGTAAGGTCGAAGACTATAGCAAGCTGGAGCGTTGTGGGTGCATGGGTTCGGCGAAATGAACATGCTGATTTGCATGGATGGGTTTCGTTATACTGTGAAGTGGGATGACTCTCGTATACTGGGAGCAGCGTGATGTCTGAAGTGAAGAGAAGGGGGCTCGCTGTAAAGGAGTTCGCTGTTTTTCAAGTACAGCATGGAGGAGTTGATGCCGATGAGGTGGCGGTTGAAGTAGCATGTTTTGTTCGGTATGGAGGAGCTGCCACGTATAGTGGGTTTTGCATGTACAGGTGCAGAAATGGCAAGTGTATTTGCCTGAAGCTGGTTCGTGTATGAGGAAGACATATTAGGAGTTAAACATGGGATTAGGCAATCAAAACGAAGACGGTTTGGCTTCAGCAAATAAGGGAGGTGCGGATTTTATGGAGCAGCACGTGTTTTCTTCTATTGGGAAAGAAGAAGTTTGGAAAAGGGTTGATATTTAACGTTGAATATACGGGAACTATAGATGGGGTTTACTGTAGCACATATGTGCTGATGGTAGCATTAGTTTTTGTCTTTGTGAAGGAGCCAGGGTGTACGGATGGCAAAGGCCATTTACAGAGGAAGGTGAGGGGTCCTTTATATTTGGAAATGGTGGCATGTATGAACGTGAAGAGGAGTAACGTTTTGGGAAGGGGTGGAATCGCGGTGGAAAGTATAAGAGCAGCAACGTTTTTAAGGTATACAGGCATGGTTTCTAGTTGGGGTGGGCCGACATCAAAGGGAAAAGCCCAACTTAAAATATATAAGAAAAAAATGGCGCAAGGGTTGCTTTGAGCATTAGTTTGGTTGAGAGAGCAGAGTCATGGTGAAGAAGAGAAACTATTGAAAATGGGATGGTCGGATCCGACAGGATCGTATGAACGGACACTACTCTGGATTGGGTCTGGAATGGTCTGGATTTATGACAAAGTGTAGCGTCAGTTCAGGATCAACCGACGATTTTCGTTATTTAACGATAACGTGCAATGTGAGTAAAACTCACTAACTCTCCTCAATTTATATTTTCATATAAATTGTACTTTATTTATTGATTGCTGTATATTGATTGTTAAACTGGACTGTTAAATAGATTTGATTGAAAAACGTAGTTATAGTTAATCTATGTATTGTTAATCAAATATGGTTCTGTACAGCAGGATATTTCATTTCAAAATGAAATATGATATATTGTGTAACATCTGTGGATGCAGGGAGACAGGTTGGAGGAATCCGACTGGGTTCCTCAACAATTATTTTACTGTTTTCATATATTGTGATATATGTGGTGATTTATAATCTGTTATTGATTATGGGTGTTAGAACGATATTGATCATCGTTGTTTGATATTTTGAATATCATAAGAAACCCTGATTTGTGAAAAGGAATATTTCAATGTATTTTGAAATAAAGGAATTTTATAAAATCAACCGATTTTATAAAAAGGAAACAATTTGAAAATAGAGTATTTATAAAACGAACACGGTTTTATAATAGGAAATATTTGTAACGGTAAATAGAAGTTGTAAATAGGAAATATTTGTAACGGTAAATAGAAACTGTAAATAGGAAATATTTGTAACGGTAAATAGAAATTGTAAATAGGAAATATTTGTAACGGTAAATAGAAATTGTAAATAGGAAATATTTGTAACGGTAAATAGAATTTATAAATAGGAAATATTTGTAACGGTAAATAGAAGTTGTAAATAGGAAATATTTGTAACAGTAAATAGAAGTTGTAAATAGGAAATATTTGTAACGGTAAATAGAAGTTGTAAATAGGAAATATTTGTAACGGTAAGTAAACGTTATAAAAAGGAAATAGTTGTAACGGAAAACGTAGTTTATCAAAAGGGGTTAATCAAACGTGGTTTATCAAAAGGGGTTAATCGAATATAGAAATTAAGAAGTGAAGTTAAACAAAAATTAGAAACTGACTAGAGATTAGTAAGTTGAATATTTTTCTGAGTGTTGATCTGATGTTGGTTTCGGCCTTCGGGGTTTATACTTAGAGAATTGTTCTCTTACTAGTTTATAGTTAGGGACTAATAGTTGTGGAATGATAGTGATGCGTAAATGAGGATTGGAAATGTTTTCCAATGTATATTTTCTAGTTTTAGAAAATAAGGAAATATGAATATATATATATATATAAATGATTGATGATTGGATCGATAATTCCATTTGGAATTAAGATCGTTGTTTGTACACTGACATATTTTCATTTGATAGTTAAATCACAGACTATCGAAGTTTTGACCATTTTACGTTGTTAATATGGAGAGACCGGTTGGATTATTATCCGAAGAACCACTCCGTATCGACATAAGCGTTGTGATCAAATACGATGAAGAAAATTGAAGACGGAGTAAAGTGCAAGGGCTGTCCTGTTTACAGAATAGTGCCTTCGGTTTCGTTCAGTCCCAGAACGAACGTATATGGACGAATGTCTGACAGAATAGTTCCAATGATCGAAAGAGTTGGACTGTACAAATATATATGGTGGCCAACGGATTTATTCCCTTCGCATAATATCCAGAATCTATTTGTGCAGATCCAACTAATGATTAACGGATCTGATAATGTGGCATTCAAAGTGATCGTGTTGTCAATGAATGGAAAGTAAGCGTAGCTTCTAGCCTCACATCTGGTAAATGACAAAAATCGGGCAGCCAGCATGGCTAAGTCGGTCGCACCGAAGTAGGGTGTATAATCACCTATCTAGAGAATATTCATTTGTTTCTTAAATCTATCAATGCTGTCCCATATATATATACGGGAACGGTTGCTGATCCCAACCGTTGGTGATGTACATTCGATACACTCAAGCGAAATGAGTCGTCGGTCATGTGTGGCTGAGTTGCAAGATGTTCTTGTTGAACTCCAGTGTATCGTTCCTAGAGTACACTGATCGGAAGGTGATTCCACACCTTGTCATAGTTGGAAATCCATTACCCAATACGTGCTTGCGGTTTTGATTGTATACTATATATGTAGAACGTGAGATGCAAGCGTTTCTACTAGACTGATATCTATTTGTATTTAGACATTATCATAATATCAGAATGATATTGCTTTTCAAAGATGTTTGGATTCTCATAAGGGAAAAACCCGTTCCGTATTCACGGCGTGGTCTTATGAGATATCATATACCTGTTTAAATGATTTGAGTTTACTCACACCAGTCACATGACTGACCCGGAGTTTATTTGTTTTGTCTTCCCTAAACTCTTGGGTGCCTAAATTTGTACGGGCAGTCAAGTAGTCGGGATTTACAGATGCACTTGGAGAGCTTGGAGCAGGAGGCTTCAGCAGTCGATAGCTATTATTTATTCCGCTGTGATGTTATATGTTGTACTCTGAAAATGGTATGTATAAACAGTTATAACTTTGTATTTCAAAAGTTATGTTATATTTTATTCGTTCCGCTGTGAGATTCGTGTTACTCTGATGTTGTTGTTGCCTTCTTCTTCTTCTATTCTAATAGTTCTACCTTATCTTTCCTCACCCTCTATCTTCTTTCTATTAGTTTCTTGAATTTCCAGTGCAATTTGGGGTTGGACTTGTGTTATTTAGTCAGCTCAAATTGGACCGGATTTTCGGGTCACTACAGTTGGTATCAGAGCTTAAGTTAAGTATTACCTTGGCTCTGTGGCGTGACTCAGTAGAGATGGGGTTAGTAATACCCTAGACTGAGATTGAGTGTATATATACGAGTGAACGTATTTGTTATTTGATATAAAAATTTGTTTTATATTATGGAGATTTATTGGTCGAGTAGTTTATGAATTTTGGTCGATACAGTAATGCAAACTGTATTGATAGGAGTTACTAAACACTTGAATGCGATGAACCGACATGGTATGTTTTGAAAAGAGGGTGAATGAAATAATTTTACCCAAGTATATATATTGGAAATATTAATGTGTTGGTTGTTATTAAAAATCGAATAAGATTATAAAGGTGAAATGGTTATAAATAACTAAACAGAATTCATATAAGTGAAGTATATGAAATAAGATGAATTAAATCTGAAATTAAAATCAGAATTGAAATTTAAAACTGGAAATTCAGATCAGTGTTTGTAATTGAATTTGGATTAAGTATACGTGAATTTTAAAATCCTGGGAGGTTTTAAATTTGTTTTGATAAGGATATCTGGGATTGATTTCAAAATGGGAAGTGTTTAAAAGTGGTTTTGAAAGGAATATAGCATTGAACTCACTTTGATCGCTGGGAAATAATTCCGATGATGGATCGATACATCATCGGTGTAATTTTCGAGTTGCTAAGTGATGGATTACTACCAAAGATTTTGTTTTGAAATTGTTTTGCAAAAACAAGTTATTCAGGAAGTCAAAGGATTTTGAATTATTATTATGATTTCAAGTGATTTGAATAAACCCAGGAATTTAAATTCGGAAATTAAATTAACTTATGAGTTAAATAGGTGAACTGGTAAAAGTGATTTATAAATTGGGATTTTACTTGAAATAAGTGAATATGATATTGAGTTGGTAAGTTGTGAGATTGAATTTTGAGACTACAGTTTGAATGTTATTTTACTTGGGTACAAGCCAATAATTGTGTTGAGAATAAAGACAGATTGGAGTTTGATTTGGATGGCATGATATATGCAAAATTGATAAGCAGATGGTAGGGATATAGTGATATGCCCAGCAAAAAGGTACAAGTTTATAATTGATATGAGTTTGGATTTTATGAGCCGATTTGGTAAGCCGCTTGGCTGTTTGATTTTCTTTTGGGGTGGAGATAGCCTAGAGAGGCGAGTTGTGGTTTTACCGATAGGGCTGTACAAAGGAGGTTATGGCAAAATTGTCCGAAAATTTAAAGTGTTAGAAAATTTTCAAAATTTTTGAAATTTAGTTTAGTCGGAAGGAATTAATATTTTAGTCAATATTAATTGGTTCAGTTGAAACTGAAGTTAAGGGGTAAACCGATAAATATTTACCTAATAGATAGGGTCGTCCTCTACCTTAGCAATTTCGAGGACGAAATTATTTTAAGTGGGGAAGAATGTAATGACCCGGATATTTGACGGTGTAATAATTTACTTATTTAATTATTTAAATAACGAATATATTATTTAATCGTCGACGTTAGAACGTATAATTATATTATAATTAAAATCGAGCTTGAAATGACGCGGTAGTTCGCTGTTTGACGATTCGAACTTCAACTTAGTGTACAGGATTCGTTTTAAATCAGATTTCTGTGAAACAAGAAACGTGTGGAGCTGGTGGAGTATATCTTTCTAGTGGAAGAGAAAAATCAGGATTTCGTTGTGTAGATTTTTAGATATGTCCAAATAAAATTTTGAAATAGTCGCTATTGAATCGTTTATCGACCATAACGGTTTATTCGATATAACTAGAGATCGGGTTAGAATTTAGACAAGGTTCTTTTGGGACATAACGATAATTTAATTTTTAGAATTTTACTGTAATTTTTAATTAATTTAAAAAGCATTTTTTTATTTGGAGTATTGTGCACCCTAAATTAGCGATTTTGGGGTTTCAAAATATGAGTTATTCTACCGGTATTTTTATATTTCTGGAGTCGGGACACCTCGCTCGTCACGATGATGTTTTTATTCCTGTCTGTTGCAGTCCGTACGTGAACGGAGTTTTACGAAACAACGTACCGTTCTGAACATATAATTAACACGTACATATGGCTTTGGAATATAATCAAGTAACCTTTGCTGCACATTGAAGTATCCCATATATAATATATAATAAAATCAAATCTAACGTTTAAAATAAAATCAACTTTTGCCACTTTACAATGCTTAAGCCGTAAGCTAATTAAGGGAAGTCCACACACCACGGTAGACTGAGTTGTCACAGTCACACTCCTATGGTGGGAACTAAAGCACGGCAGACTAGTATGTAATATAACTTCATGTTGAAGTAATGTAGGGCTACGAAAATTACACAGAGACTAGAAACAGAGACTCACCTACCATATATTACTTTACAGCTAAGGTTTCTAACATTATAAATATACCCCTTGAGACGTTATGACCTAAATCCTCTTCTAACAAATTCTGTAGCCGCCAAAATATTTTCGTTCCTCAAACACAAAACTCGCTGAGTTCTAAAAATCGAAGAGAAATCAAAAGAGTAATCTTTAAAACCTTAAACTGTTTGCGAGCTGTTCATACAAGATCGGAAAGCTCGAGTCCCTGACGAAGACTGGGGGTCATCGGCGATCTGGAGTTGCCGGGTTCTAGCGAAGTTGATCTCGTTTGATTTTGAAGTAAGGTCGAAGACTATAGCAAGCTGGAGCATTGTGGGTGCATGGGTTCGGCGAAATGAACATGCTGATTTGCGTGGATGGGTTTCGTTATACTGTGAAGTGGGATGACTCTCGTATACTGGGAGCAGCGTGATGTCTGAAGTGAAGAGAAGGGGGCTCGCTGTAAAGGAGTTCGCTGTTTTTCAAGTACAGCATGGAGGAGTTGATGCCGATGAGGTGGCGGTTGAAGTAGCATGTTTTGTTCGGTATGGAGGAGCTGCCACGTATAGTGGGTTTTGCATGTACAGGTGCAGAAATGGCAAGTGTATTTGCCTGAAGCTGGTTCGTGTATGAGGAAGACATATTAGGAGTTAAACATGGGATTAGGCAATCAAAACGAAGACGGTTTGGCTTCAGCAAATAAGGGAGGTGCGGATTTTATGGAGCAGCACGTGTTTTCTTATATTGGGAAAGAAGAAGTTTGGAAAAGGGTTGATATTTAACGTTGAATATACGGGAACTATAGATGGGGTTTACTGTAGCACATATGTGCTGATGGTAGCATTAGTTTTTGTCTTTGTGAAGGAGCCAGGGTGTACGGATGGCAAAGGCCATTTACAGAGGAAGGTGAGGGGCCCTTTATATTTGGAAATGGTGGCATGTATGAACGTGAAGAGGAGTAACGTTTTGGGAAGGGGTGGAATCGCGGTGGAAAGTATAAGAGTAGCAACGTTTTTAAGGTATACGGGCATGGTTTCTAGTTGGGGTGGGCCGACATCAAAGGGAAAAGCCCAACTTAAAATATATAAGAAAAAAAATGGCGCAAGGGTTGCTTTGAGCATTAGTTTGGTTGAGAGAGCAGAGTCATGGTGAAGAAGAGAAACTATTGAAAATGGGATGGTCGGATCCGATAGGATCGTATGAACGGACACTACTCTGGATTGGGTCTGGAATGGTCTGGATTTATGACAAAGTGTAGCGTCAGTTCAGGATCAACCGACGATTTTCGTTATTTAACGATAACGTGCAATGTGAGTAAAACTCACTAACTCTCCTCAATTTATATTTTTATATAAATTGTACTTTATTTATTGATTGCTGTATATTGATTGTTAAACTGGACTGTTAAATTGATTTGATTGAAAAACGTAGTTATAGTTAATCTATGTACTGTTAATCAAATATGGTTCTGTACAGCAGGATATTTCATTTCAAAATGAAATATGATATATTGTGTAACATCTGTGGATGCAGGGAGACAGGTTGGAGGAATCCGACTGGGTTCCTCAACAATTATTTTACTGTTTTCATATATTGTGATATATGTGGTGATTTATAATCTGTTATTGATTATGGGTGTTAGAACGATATTGATCATCGTTGTTTGATATTTTGAATATCATAAGAAACCCTGATTTGTGAAAAGGAATATTTCAATGTATTTTGAAATAAAGGAATTTTATAAAATCAACCGATTTTATAAAAAGGAAACAATTTGAAAATAGAGTATTTATAAAACGAACACGGTTTTATAATAGGAAATATTTGTAATGGTAAATAGAAGTTGTAAATAGGAAATATTTGTAACGGTAAATAGAAATTGTAAATAGGAAATATTTGTAACGGTAAATAGAAATTGTAAATAGGAAATATTTGTAACGGTAAATAGAAATTGTAAATAGGAAATATTTGTAACGGTAAATAGAAGTTATAAATAGGAAATATTTGTAACGGTAAATAGAAGTTGTAAATAGGAAATATTTGTAACAGTAAATAGAAGTTGTAAATAGGAAATATTTGTAACGGTAAATAGAAGTTGTAAATAGGAAATATTTGTAACGGTAAGTAAACGTTATAAAAAGGAAATAGTTGTAACGGAAAACGTAGTTTATCAAAAGGGGTTAATCAAACGTGGTTTATCAAAAGGGGTTAATCGAATATAGAAATTAAGAATTGAAGTTAAACAAAAATTAGAAACTGACTAGAGATTAGTAAGTTGAATATTTTTCTGAGTGTTGATCTGATGTTGGTTTCGGCCTTCGGGGTTTATACTTAGAGAATTGTTCTCTTACTAGTTTACAGTTAGGGACTAATAGTTGTGGAATGATAGTGATGCGTAAATGAGGATTGGAAATGTTTTCCAATGTTGAAAATGTATATTTTCTAGTTTTAGAAAATAAGGAAATATGAATATATATATATATATATATATATATGATTGATGATTGGATCGATAATTCCATTTGGAATTAAGATCGTTGTTTGTACACCGACATATTTTCATTTGATAGTTAAATCACAGACTATCGAAGTTTTGACCATTTTACGTTGTTAATATGGAGAGACCGGTTGGATTATTATCCGAAGAACCACTCCGTATCGACATAAGCGTTGTGATCAAATACGATGAAGAAAATTGAAGACGGAGTAAAGTGCAAGGGCTGTCCTGTTTACAGAATAGTGCCTTCGGTTTCGTTCAGTCCCAGAACGAACGTATATGGACGAATGTCTGACAGAATAGTTCCAATGATCGAAAGAGTTGGACTGTACAAATATATATATGGTGGCCAACGGATTTATTCCCTTCGCATAATATCCAGAATCTATTTGTGCAGATCCAACTAATGATTAACGGATCTGATAATGTGGCATTCAAAGTGATCGTGTTATCAATGAATGGAAAGTAAGCGTAGCTTCTAGCCTCACATCTGGTAAATGACAAAAATCGGGCAGGCAACATGGCTAAGTCGGTCGCACCGAAGTAGGGTGTATAATCACCTATCTAGAGAATATTCATTTGTTTCTTAAATCTATCAATGCTGTCCCATATATATATACGGGAACGGTTGCTGATCCCAACCGTTGGTGATGTACATTCGATACACTCAAGCGAAATGAGTGGTCGGTCATGTGTGGCTGAGTTGCAAGATGTTCTTGTTGAACTCCAGTGTATCGTTCCTAGAGTACACTGATCGGAAGGTGATTCCATACCTTGTCATAGTTGGAAATCCATTACCCAATACGTGCTTGCGGTTTTGATTGTATACTATATATGTAGAACGTGAGATGCAAGCGTTTCTACTAGACTGATATCTATTTGTATTTAGACATTATCATAATATCAGAATGATATTGCTTTTCAAAGATGTTTGGATTCTCATAAGGGAAAAACCCGTTCCGTATTCACGGCGTGGTCTTATGAGATATCATATACCTGTTTAAATGATTTGAGTTTACTCACACCAGTCACATGACTGACCCGGAGTTTATTTGTTTTGTCTTCCCTAAACTCTTGGGTGCCTAAATTTGTACGGGCAGTCAAGTAGTCGGGATTTACAGATGCACTTGGAGAGCTTGGAGCAGGAGGCTTCAGCAGTCGATAGCTATTATTTATTCCGCTGTGATGTTATATGTTGTACTCTGAAAATGGTATGTATAAACAGTTATAACTTTGTATTTCAAAAGTTATGTTATATTTTATTCGTTCCGCTGTGAGATTCGTGTTACTCTGATGTTGTTGTTGCCTTCTTCTTCTTCTATTCTAATAGTTCTACCTTATCTTTCCTCACCGTCTATCTTCTTTCTATTAGTTTCTTGAATTTCCAGTGCAATTTGGGGTTGGACTTGTGTTATTTAGTCAGCTCAAATTGGACCAGATTTTCGGGTCACTACAATTGGACTTCGTATGAAGAAGTTATGGCCATCGGAAGTTTCAGAAAATTCAAAACAGATTTCAAAATTCAAATTTCGGAGTCAGACAGGCTAGGCGGGAAAATTCCCGCCAGGGCCAGGTCGACCATAGGGTCGACCTGCCCTAACCAGGTCGACCATAGGGTCGACCTGGAGGTCGACCTACACCCCCCCCGGGCTGAATTGTTTTATGACCTGTTGATGACTGTGTGCTGACTCATTAGGGTTTCTGAACTGCTCTGGTTGGCTGGGATTAATTCTGGGTTGATCGGACGGCTTAAACTAATCCTAAACTCTATAAAAACACCTATAGACTCAAACCCTAAAATCAAAACAAAATTAGATTCATGGCCTCCATGCCGTCACCTAGCAACTCAGCATAGCCGCCACCAATTAGAGAGGAAGAAAGCAAACCTAATTCAATCCTTTTCAACTTTAACAACGAATCTTCTCCAAAGGAAAGCTAATACAACTTCAGAATTCAGAACTCAAGACCTTCTTTGAGTTGTGAGTTCGATTTCCTTAACAAAATAATTAGTAATTTAATTGGATTAAGTTATGATGCCGATTGTATGGATGTGATGTGAATTATTGACCGCATGTTATAGTTATGTTGTAAAATTGTGATGTTATCATATATGTTATAAATTCTATGATGTTATGTTGTGATGTTATTGTTAGATCAAAATTTGGACCCAACACCCAAATTGTTCTGATTCGTAAAGAATTATAACTGGAGAATGAAGAAAAAGCAGATAACACAAAGAATTTATAGTGGTTCGGCGTTAATGAGCCTACGTCCACTTTATATGTTATCGATTATACTTTGAATGCTAGTACAATCAATGATTTCTCTCAAACTCACTTTTACAATTGTAATTTCTCTTAGTAATCTCATAATAAAACTGACAAGAAATAGTGGTATGACAGTAATGGCGGAATCAGTGCTCAATACTGCCAAAAAGATCCTGAAAAATGCCAAGCTCTGGGCTATTTATAGCTGATTTTGTCAGGCGGATCGCAGTCACACGTGGCACATATCCCGAGAATATCGGATCGTATCGCAGCTTGATGAAGAATTAGTCAAATTAGCCGTTGTGGACAGGTGTCGCGATCCCCTTAAATATCGGATCGAGCAAGGAGGAGGAATTGGTCAAAGTGACAGTTGGGGACACGTGTCGCTGGATCCGTGCATCTCGGATCGCCGAAGACTAGCTCGTGCTTGAACAGGTCATAGGCTTCGCTGTGTATCGGGGGATCGGATCGGTCTGCGTTGGGTAGTAGTGTATGCACGGATCGAGTCGTGTAGAAGTAGTCGGATCGCTGATGCAATGGGAGCGATCCGATGGGGGGCGATCCGATGGGGGGCGATCCGTGAGGGGCGACCCTCTGATGCGATCCGATCCTTCATGGACTTAAGGAACGCGGTTTCATACTTTCTTCTTGTGAGTGAGCCTTGGTGGCTTGGTCAAAAAGCTAGCCAACATTTTGCCCCCTCGAAGTATGTTTTATTGATGATGGAACATGCTTCGAAACTATAGAAACGTCTTTTCATAAAGAGATGCAAATCAGTGGTAGCGTCTATCCGAAAGGCCATATCATTTACGGAAAGTTGTCTCTTTGCTCGTTATAAATATCGGATAAATCTTTAATAGTTTCCCTGTTTATTGGAAAATTCTTTTCTGGGATCTTTCAGAGTCTTCATCATCGAATCTACCAGGTGCATTTTTGAATTTTCATTCTTGTCGGTCATTTATCGGTTCGGATCGCATGTGCGAGTCATAGGTCCGTTAGCAAGTTGTTCGTCTCGTCCTTTGGTGAGCATTTGGGCCTCTTCACGGAACGAGACGGGCTTCTCTTCAAGACGTGGTGGGCTTTTGGTTCGCGGCACGCCTATTTTCACGGATTGAATAAGACAAAAAGGGGGAGATTAACGGTCGCCCCTTTGCCTATATAAATCGATCCTCACCCTCATTCTTCTCCTCTTCTTTCTTCTTTCGCAGCCACCGCCAATTTTCTTGAGAGAAAACCCTAACTTTGATTTCCCAATCTCCAACCGATTTCAAACTTTAAGAAGGTAATTAAACAGCTTTTCTTTAGTTTCTATCGTGTTCGCACTGGTTTAGAGAGTGGAGACAGCAGAGTTTTGTAGGATTTGATGATAGTAAATGCGAGTGTGCCTGGTGCAATTCCATGGATTTAAGGGTGAAGAGGAGAGTTGAGGAAGAAGAAGGAAGGGATGACCAGGTCGGTTCGTGGGCGAGGCCCGAGTTCGAAGCGATGGTGAGGCGAGGGGAGAGGGAACGGAACTAGAATGTTGATTTGGCTAGTGGATCGGATCGCGGAAACGGCAAGGCTTCGTGGGGAACTAGACGCGAGTGTCAGATCGTGGAGATACTGGAGCTTCGGGTCGTGGAGGATGGGGGGCGATGCAGATCGCCAAGATACCATCGCGATCCGTCTGGATGAATTGGTGCGCTTCACGATTCGAAGCCTTTCCATGATCTAGTACCCTTCCGCGTACCGAGTCCTTCACCACGATCCGTCCACATGTCGCGATCCGAACTTGCCCTGCGATCCGACTGACGAACGATCTGATGCACACGTTGACTAAATAATATGATGCAACTCTAACAAATCGATGAACAGTTAGGTTAGAGCCCTTGAGACGAACATTCCGGATTGAACAAATGCATAATCTACCAATTGAAAACGACCAATGTCTCGATGATTTTGTTGACCTTTGTACCTTTCTTTAATGCACGCACAAGCACACACTGGCACTTGCACACACAGGGGGATGGGTAGTTTTAATCTTATTTCTCATGTTTACTCGCCTAAACAGTAATGTCGGATAATCACTCCTCTTCAAGATCTAACACAGAGACAGACCCCGAGGTGTCTGAGCACCATAACCCTGAGGTCCCTCCAACTAACCAAAGGGGCAAGGATTCTGGATCCGAGTATGAGGCAACGGAATCGGATCCATCTGAAAGTACTTCACTTGACGAGGAGTCTGAAGTAGACGGTCGAGCTCCTGACGAGATTCCTGATGCACTTGGGATAGAGAAATTTACTGATTCTTTAGCTTCCAAACTCGATGACATAAAGCTTAAGAGAATTTGCCTGAGACACGGGATCCCCTGGGATGACGTGAGGACACCCGGCAGCGAAGATAGACCTCACTTAGCTCCGGAAGGATATATGACAGTCAGCCGGCTCATGTGCTGGGTAGGAGCTATTCCTCCGTTTCCTCCAATCGTCATTGAGACCTTAAAACGATTGGGTATCGCTCCGATGCAGCTCCATCCCAACACCTACGCAGCTCTATACACTCTATATATTGCATACGCGGAAATCCTGCATACTGAGCTTACATTTAAAGATTTAAAATTCTTTTATCTTTTCAAGCATCGCTCCTCGGCAACCCCAAATTTCTCTTTCTTCGAATCGGTAGCGAATAGGAAGGTTCTGTCTGACGGATACAGCAATATAGGGGATCCCAAGTTTGATTGGTTCTATATAAAGAGACAGGTTGGGTGCTCAAGAAGATGACTTAAATCAAGTAAACTTTAATCTTTTGACTGAATACCTTGCTTAAGAAATCGAAGCATTAACATCCCCCCTTCTTTTTTGTTTTAAGCAGATCACATTTTCCCAAGACGGAAGGCTTGGTATACAATAATCGATTGTCTATTCTTCTAAAAAGCAGATCCGATTTTCTAAGGATCAAGAAGTGCATCACTGATGAGAATCTTCATAAGCATCGCCTTCTGGATATAAGGTTTGGACTTGGTGCAGGCGGCAAACCTTACAAATACGTGCCCCCAACGGAGGGAGAGGGAACATCACGGGCAGCAGAAACAACTAAATTCCGTAAGAGTCCTTCCCCGATAATCATCCAGGACGACGAGGACCTGAACATATATAGAGGAGATGAGGCCCGTGGTGACAAGTCCAAGGAAATCCCAGTATCTCCGAGGGGTTTCCCATCAAGGACTTCTCTTCCGACCGAACCTGCTGCTCCCGATAATTTGACAGCAGAACAGCTATTTAAAGAGATGAGCAAAATTCCTTTGCCCGATGATGTATACACAGAGGGGGACTTTGAAGGGGAGCCATTTTTCCCTGCTTCTGAGGAGACCACCGTTCCAATTGGAGGACAAGAAACTACTCAGATGAGCCTGACTTCAGGCCCGGGTCTGTTAGGTGGAATTATATGGGATGCACAAATCACACGCACTGCCTGACCCCACACTTTTATATCAACAGTATCCAAGGTTTTAATATGCTCTTTTCTCCTTTGCAGGAAAGATGTCTCGCAGGCGGTCTTATTCTTATCGCTCTCTTCGTGAAGGCACACCCAGTCTTTATCTGAATCCCGAGCGTTCTCGCGGCCTTTCTCACAAGCCTACTTCTTCGCAATCCCGGTCTCCACCAAAATCAACTTCTGGCAAGCTTCCCAGTTATTCCGTGCCACCTACAGGGGGAAAGCAACTTCCTAAAGAGTTAACTCCTCCGAAGAGTGTACCTTCTCACAGCAGGTCGTCAAAAAGACACTACGAGCCCAAGGATAAAAGCAAGGATCCAATCAAGGATTCTGAAAAGGAGAGAAGTGACATTGTCCCTTCCAGCCAGCAAGAGTTGGTTGCCCCCGGGTCACGAGATTACATCCATGGTCCCGAGACTCAAGCTAAGCTGGAAAAGTTGCGAGAACAATTCCCTAACATCTTCTTCGAAAGGATGATGTTTGTTCCAGCCTTGGAGCCAGTCCCTAGGAACTGGGATACCGAAGTCATCGGGCACATTCGTCACGTAGCCAGGCAGTATGAAGTAATGAAGAAACATGCGGTTAATCTTTCAGAGATCATCCGAACGCTTGAGATGGAAGCACATAGATCCAAGGTGAAGATAGATAACAATGAGAGGGCTAGGACAAAAATGGAGAAGGACTTGGAAGACGCTCAATCCCAACTTTCCTTAGCGCGGAGAGAGGCTGAAAATTATAAGACTGAATTGGACAATGCTAAGAAACGCTTTCATTTTGAACTTGACTCAAATAGTCAAGAGAAAATGGCCTTAAAGAAGGAGGTAGAAGATCTTAAAATGGCCAACATTGATTTGAAGATGGTACAGGGCCATTTCGAAGCCGAGAGAGCTGCTTGGGAGGAAGAAAAGGCAAGTCTGAGAGAAAGTCTAGCTTTGGCTGAAGCAGAGAAGGTAATTTTAAATGATCAAGTTGCGGATGCGGAAAGGCGCGCGGCTCTCGCCGAAAAGAATGTAGAAAGTGCCATTGAGATGGCTACTGCTTCTAACAACAAACTCCTCGAGAGAGAAAAGGATATCAAAGGGTTTGAAGAGATGATATTTGACTTCCTCGGCCAAGTCCTTAAAACCCGTAACATCTCGTGGATCCCGGACTACCACGTTACTTTAGCCAACTTATGGGATGCCATCGTCGAGGGTGATAAGCAGAGATTAGGAGTTGAAGAGATTGGCGAAGATGAACTGATGAAGACCATTCTGAGGGATAACGAGCCCGAGGATCTGGCAGAAGGTCGTCGTCTAATTCAAGAAGAAATGGAGAAGGAGAGGGCCTTGGCTAAGGGCAAAAACAAGATTGACGAAGGTTCGAGCTCAGCTGTAGAGCCCAAGGCCTCCGGAGTTGAGGAATACCATCCTGATGATCCATTAATTCCTTTGGGCCTAACTCCCGTGGTTGTCGGAGCTTCTGCAGCCAGCCTAGATGGAGGATCAGCGGAAGGTATCTCCCTTTTTTCCCCACAATTTGTCAAAGCAATTGCGAATTGTCGTCGTCTGGTAGAGCAACCAATCGGATTAATAACATGTGTTCCCCATAATACAGGTGACGAGCCCGTCGACAAGGATGTCGATAAGAAGACAGAGGCGGAGAAGATTGTCGTTCCGCCTAGCGCCGGTGTTGATATACCGAAGCAGGCTGAAGGTACAACAGCAGAGAAAGGCGTCCTGACACCCAGTGCTGATGCTCCCAAAGATGATGAAACCATCGAGGCCTTGAAAGATATGGACGGGCGCCATGTAGAGGATGAGGAGGATGACGATGAAACTTTGGCTAACAGAAAAGCTAGGCAGGAAAAGCAGCTGGCTTTAAAAAAGGTGGGACAAGAGCCTTTGAACATAGCCCCTATCTCGGAGTTTAATCCCAAAACTGGGATGGTTTTGAAACTTCAGCCCAAATCCATCAGCAAACAGCTTCATTTTGCGAACCCTGATGATTTCCCAGCTTCCCTCACTGATAAAAGAAAGAGAAAGGAGGTGGAGGAGGAGTCTTCTGATGAGTCGGACGTTCCTCTTATAGACAAAAGGAAAAGAAAGAAGGGTGATCAATCCGAAACTGACAAGGCGAAGCTGGAGAAGCAGAAACAGGAGAAAAAGTCCAAGCATAAATAGGATACTGTCGCTTGTCTATATTTTGTCTTTAGGCTTCCCACTGGCCAGGAAATGTAATTGTGAGACTGGCCCTCACTTTTGTTTCAGGTTGATTTTTACTTTGTAGGCTTGCTTTTTATAAATGAAAGTTTATCTCTTTTGCATCATCGTGTACCTGCATTTAATAAACTTTTCATGCTTAGTCATAGACCATCTGATTATAACTACAAATCAGTCAAGCAACAGAAAGAAAAATTTAAAAATTTCCGTGCTGCATCAAAGTTCATGTGTATATGTATATATGTATATGCCCCCAATCAATCGTTAACGTAGCGCCTGACTAGGGCTTATTAAGGATTGATTAACGTTATCTGCACGTTGCCCCCTATTTCTGAATATGGGGGGACTTAGAAAATTTAACAAGATAACTGTCCTTATGGTGCTGAGTTTCCGGCAACCTTTCTCAGTGCTTAACCATAAACTCTCTTATACTCTCCTGGCGGTCGCCGAGGTTAGAGTTTGAATTCAGCAGTTCGGTCGCTCCCCGATCCTTCAGCGGGGCAAGAGCTCTTTCTCAGCGCTCAGCCGGAGATGCTTTTATACTCTCTCTGCTCTGGAGAGTTAGAGTTCGAGCTCAGCAGTTCAATCGCTCCCCGATCCTTCAGCGGGGCAAGAGCTCTTTCTCAGCGCTCAATCGGAGACGCTTTTATACTCTCTCTCTGCTCTGGAGAGTTAGAGTTCGAGCTCAGCAGTTCAATCGCTCCCCGATCCTTCAGCGGGGCAAGAGCTCTTTCTCAGCGCTCAATCGGAGACGTTTTTATACTCTCTCTGCTCTGGAGAGTTAGAGTTCGAGCTCAGCAGTTCAATCGCTCCCCGATCCTTCAGCGGGGCAAGAGCTCTTTCTCAGCGCTCAATCGGAGACGCTTTTATACTCTCCTGGCAGTCGCCGAGGTTAGAGTTCCGTCAAGATGGTTCCGATCATGGTACACCACCATGACTTACGGACATCGCCTTCATGTCTGTTATGCTCTCTCTCGGCTCTGGAGAGTTAGAGCGCTATCTATGATATGATTTACTTTATCGCACCCTCAGAGTTTTGACTGGTGATTGCATTCCATTCTGATGAAAGGCACCTACAGTTATACGCTTCTGTGATCGTTGCATGATTCACAGCAATTTCCATAAAAATAGAAAGGCAGATAAATAATAGTGCAATAAAGGTAAACGACACACAATATTTTTATAGTGGTTCGGTCGAATCATGACCTACGTCCACTTTATAATTTTTTGCTTTAAGAAATCGGACTATTCTAGGCAAGTCGTGCCTTGTACATGGTTCTTAACAAAGCAAAAGAACAGATATGACATCTTTACGTTAGGTACGGCCGTAAATGTTGGGCATTCCACACTCTGGGGATTTCCTTTCCATCTACGGTTGCTAGCTTGAAGGTTCCATTATCAAGCTTGCACAGAATGGAGTACGGTCCTTCCCACTTCACACCCATATGAGTTGGGGCTGGAAAGACACGCTTCAGAACCAAGTCTCCGGGTTCCATGGTTCGGGCTCGAACCTTTTTGTTGTAGTATCGGGCGACCTGTTGTTTGCATCTCAAGGCACGCAGGTCTGCTTCGTCCCTCTTTTCTTCGATCATATCCATGGATTCAAGGAGCAATTCGTTATTGGTCATCGGATCGTAATAAGTCACTCGGTGAGAAGGTACTTTTATCTCAACCGGGATGACTGCTTCTGCTCCAAAAGCAAGGGAGAAGGGGGTATGTCCTATTGCCGATTTATACGTTGTCCTGTAGGCCCATAGTGCTAAGGGTAATTCATCAGCCCACATGGCTCTGGCCCGCTTAAGTCTTCTTTTCAGAATGGACTTAATCACTTTATTCGCCGATTCGACTTGTCCATTCGATTGCGGGTGCGCCACAGAGGTGTATCGTTTCTCAATGTGGTATTTCTGGCAGAAGTCTCTGAATTCAGTTCTATCGAACTGAGTTCCGTTATCCGTTATAACAATCTTTGGAATCCCAAATCGACCAATGATGTTTCTAACGACAAAATTGATCACTCGTTTGGTTGTGATTGTAGTCAGTGGCTCAGCCTCGACCCACTTAGTGAAATAATATACGGCTACAATAGCGAACTTCGCTCCGCCTCTAGCTATGGGGAGACTTCCGATGATATCAATTCCCCATATAGCGAAAGGCCATGGGCTCGTCATTGTTTTTAACTGATTAGGAGGTGCTCTAGGTATCTTTGAAAATCTCTGGCACGCATCACACCGTCGTGCGTATTTCGCCGCATCCTTGTTTATGGTAGGCCAGAAATAACCATGCCGCAACACCTTTTTCGCCAATGTTTGCCCTCTAGTGTGATCGCCGCATTCACCTTCATGTACCTCCTGCAGCACACGCTTGATATCGTCATGAGCTGTACACCGGAGAAGAGGCATTGAAAATCCCTGTCTGTAAAGAACTCCGCCTTGTAGAACGTATCGGGCAGCTTTACGAATTACTTTACGCCTCTCGCTTTTCTTGGTCGGAAGCGTTCCATTCATCAAGAAATTCTTTAGAGGGGTCATCCATGACTCCCTTTCTGGTTCCATCTCTAGTACCGAATCAATTTCCATCTGATCTATACTAGGAGACCGAAGTACTTCGACTGGGGCTAGCCCGGTCTCTTCAGGATCGTCAGAACTAGCAATCTTTGCCAACTTATCCGCCTATTGATTCTATGATCGCGGAATATGAGATATGCTGTAGTGATCGAAGTCGTTCAACAACTCCTTCACTTTCCTCAAGTATAAAATCAATCTTGCACTTTTGGCTTGGAATTTTCCAGTAACCTGGTTCGCAACTAACTTGGAGTCGCAAAAGATGTCCAGCTTTGTGATTTCCAACTCCTTTGCGATCCTTAGTCCGGCTATCAGGGCTTCATATTCGGAGTCGTTGTTAGTGGCGTGAAACTCCATCCGGATAGCATGGGATACCAGCCGTTTCTCGGGAGTTTCAAGCACTACTCCAGCGCCGGATCTCTTGTCATTCTTAGCTCCATCAGTATACAATCTCCAGGCACTGGGGTCGAGAAGTAATTTTGAGGGGTCAACTTCTTCGTTTGCTATATCTTCCTCCGGGACGGTAAACTCTGCTATGAAGTCGGCTATCACTTGCCCCCGTATTGACCGCCGGGGTTGAAAGTTCAGATCAAATTGACTCAACTCAATGTTCCACTTGAGTAGCCTTCCAGACGCTTCTGGTCTTTGTAGAACTTGTTTGAGTGGATGATCAGTGTATACGGTAATGGGATGAGCCTGAAAATAATGTCGGAGCTTTCTAGAGGCAATCAGCAAACTATACGCCAATTTTTCTATCCTTGGATAATTACGCTCTGCTGCCGTCAATTTTTTGCTCACGTAATACACTGGTCTTTGAACTTTATCTTCTTCTCTTACCAATGCTGAGCTGATCGCGTGGGACGATACTGCCAAGTACACGAATAAGTCCTCGTGATCCAATGGCTTAGATAATATCGGAGGTTTCTCTAGGTGTCTCAGCAAGTTCTGAAACGCTTCTACGCAGTCGGGCGTCCATTTGAAGTGGCGTTTTCCTCGCTTTATTAATTCGAAGAATGGGATGCATTTGTCCGTAGCCCTGGAGATAAATCTGCTTAGTGCGGCTACCTTCCCTGCAAGGCTTTGCACATCTTTAATCTGCCTAGGTTCCTGAATGTCTCTGATTGCTGCGATCTGGTCTGGATTAATCTCAATCCCACGAGAACTAACGATGAATCCTAAGAATTTACCGGAGGCGACCCCGAATGAACATTTTGTTGGGTTGAGTTTCATCCCGTACTTTCGAAGAATGCTGAACATCTCTGCCAAGTCCGTAGTGTGATTAGAGGATTGCCTGGACTTAACCAACATGTCGTCGATGTATACTTCCATTGTTTTCCCAATCTGATTATAGAACATTCTGTTCACTAACCGTTGATATGTAGCGCCTGCGTTCTTCAAGCCAAAGGGCATTACCACATAGCAATATAATCCCAGATCCGTAATAAAGCTAGTGTGTTCTTGATCTGGAACGTGCATTGGAATCTGGTTATATCCTGAATAAGCATCAATAAAGGAGAGAAGTTCATGGCCCGCCGTTGAGTCCACCAACTGATCGATCCGGGGTAACGGAAAACTGTCTTTTGGGCAGGCTTTATTCAAATCCGAGAAATCGATACACGTTCGCTACTTCCCGTTGGCCTTCTTTACCAGGAATGGATTTGAAATCCAGTCTGGATAGATTGAGTCTCTGATAAATCCATTACTTTTTAGCTTTCCAACTTCTTCTTTCAAGGCAGCGGACCTCTCTGGGCCCAGCATTCGCCTTTTTTGTTTTACAGGAGGATGCTTAGGGTTAATGCTTAATGAATGACTCATGATTGATGGAGATATACCGCACATGTCTGCGTGGGTCCAAGCAAATACATCCAGATTATTTTTTAAGAAATTCGTCAGTTCTTTAGCTAAATTCGGATTTAACTAGGATCCGATCTTAAGGACCTTCTCTGGGTCACTATCATCGATCGGTACATCCACAGTTGTCTCGTTGGGAGTCGCCATTCTGCCCCCAGGTTCTTTGTCCTCTCTGGGATCTATATCCTCGGGCAACTCTCTGGGCGACTCTCCTACGGTTATCCTCTTTAATTGCTATAAGGTCTCCGCCCTTGTGGGGGGGGAGAAGCACCCTTGGTTTCTATGTCCCCTCCATTGCGGAGTAGCTTTAGCTCTGCAACATAACACGCTCGTGCGGCAACCTGATCTCCTCTGACAATACCAACACCAGCTTTCGTAGGAAATTTCAATAATAAGCACCAGAGGGCTATACAGGCTCTAAACTTTGCGAGGGTCGGTCGGCCCAAGAAGGCATTATAGGGTGATTCAATATCCAAAACCACGAAGGGAAGGATTCTCTCTCTCTGACGTTCTCCTTCCCCAAGCGTAACTGGTAGCTCTACATAACCCATTGGAGCGGTGGATGCTCCGTTAAATCCACGGATCCATCCCTGACAGGGCTTCAAGTCTTTTATCTCGAGGTTCATCTGGTCGAACGTCTTTTTGAAAAGAATGTTGACGAAACTCCCGTTATCCACCAAGACTTTATGAACGGTGGCCGGGCCAATAGGTACTGTGATTACAAATGGATCTTCAGTCGGAGCATGGACTCCAATGCTTTCTCGTTCGCGGAAAACGACATCGTCGGACATTATCTTTTGTTGCTTTATCGGGACGTTGTCCTCAGGGTTGCTACACTCTCCCACCTCGAGGTGTTGCATGGCTGCATTGACATACTGATCCAATGCCTTGGAACCATGTCCGGCGAGATAAAGCCCTCCGATTATGGTATTGATAACAAGGTCCTTTCCCTTTTGTTGGGCAGTTGGCCTGACAGCAGGTTGATTCTGGTTTTGATTTGGGGCCTATACGGCTTGCCCCCTGTCTCTGGGCGTCACTCTATATTCATCCAATTTTCCTTCTCGGAGAAGCCTCTCGACTACATCTCTTAGGTGACGGCATTCATTTGTCGAATGGCCATGAATCTGATGAAAGAGACAAAACTTCCCCGTTTCACGTTCTTTCTCCGTCGACTCTTTGGGAGGAGGCCTTTTATTTTAGAGGACGTTGTATGAATCCATGAAGATATTTTCCAAAGTATCGTTTATTGGCGTATAACTCTCAAAAGACCTGGGACGAGTCCTTCTCTGGGAGTCGTTCCCTCGATTCCTCTTCCGGTTGTTGCCATTACTGTTATTATCATTGTTTCCTGACTGACGACCACCCTGATTCCGATTTCCGACATTAACCTCGACCTTCCCCGAGCTGTCTCCTGTCTGCTTAATGGTGACATTGCTCTGGATTTCCTCTTTATCGGCCGTTTTTGCCTTTCGGTTAGCATATACTTCCTCCCGACGTAAGTGTACGTTAGCTTTTTCGTAGAATAACTCTCTAGTATGGGGTGGTTTGCCGGCCAGATATCTCCCAAATTCGGTGTCTTTATCTACCCCATCAATTAGGGCTGCCACAACAGTTGGCTCATGAGGATCTTTGACTTCAGTAGCGGCCAGGTTGAAACGGTCTAGATACACCCTCAAACTTTCGCCTGGTCGTTGCTTAACAAGGAATAAGTCAATCACACTCTTCGTCTTTTGTGCATAGATGCGGAATTGTTCCACAAACCTTTCACTCAACTCCCTGAAGCTGGAAATTGATCTTGCTGGTAAGCGAGTAAACCATAATAATGCTACATCCTCCAAGAATATGGGAAATGCTTTGCACTTGACAGCATCAGAAGCTGCGGCAGCGGTCATTGACCAAGAATATCTCATCAAATGCTGGACGGGATCAGATCTACCCGCGTAACGATTCATCTGCGGCATGTTGAAGCGTCTTGGGAACGTTGCACCTAAAATGTCATCAGTGAAAGGGGTGTGACTGCGGTCAATTCCCCAATCTTCATTCCGTTGTCCACGGCTATCCGCCAGAATTTGGTGGATCATGGCTGCAACATTTGCACTGGTCAGCGGAGGCTCGGGGTCAGCGCTTCTTGCTCGGTGGGGTTCTCTAATCTCTCTTCCAGGAGCGGTCACGAAATCCAGGGCTCGGATTGGGCTTCGCTGCCCCCTGTTACCATGAGCATTTGTACGGAGACGGGGCTGAGGTAGTCTGTTCTGTACAGGGATGTCCACACCTCGAGCTTTGGGAGTTGCGAGGTGATCGTTCACATTGCGGTTTGAGGGCCCTGCACCCAGTACCTCTTCTTCCCGTGATGGCAGGGTTCCAAATCGAAGTTGCTCTATGTTTTCAAGCCTCTCGTATGGTCGCCGCGGAGGTCTTGGCGATTCTTCTGACGAAGAAGAGTATTCTGGGGTGAGCATACGAACTGGGGGCGTCCTTTGCCTAGCGAGATCATTAAGCCTTCTATCCATAGCAGTCAAATTTTGTCGCAGAACGGAGCTCTCCTGCCTTTGAGCAGCCAATTCATCAAACAACCTCTCCCACATTTCGGAAAAGCGAGAAAGATACCCCTCTGTAACGGGAGCAGAAGGGTCATATTGATCATCATCATTTTCTCTTATGCGCAAAGAGCTTGAGCCAGGTCGAGCGGAGGGGCCAGGGTGGTAAGAGCGAGCCATAGGCTCCTTTCCAGGTCGAGTTGTAGTCTGGTCATCAATTTGGATCGCTGTGGATCAAGGTTGGTGGCTCGCAGTGCCCCCCCGGGATCGGTTCGTGGTCACGGTATGCGGAGGATTCGGGGCGTTATCACGGGATCGAGTAACAACCCCTCCAGCTTCGCGGTTCGCAGCGCCACCCTCAAGTCGGATCGTGGCACCTAGATTGGTTCGGGTCGCCCCCCTGTCCTCGCGATCCATGACCCCCTCAACGACCTGCTCGTGTGCACTTTCGCCAACCATTTCATTCGTGACTTCATTCGCCTGCGAAGCTCGCACTTCCTTAGACTTCTTTCCAGCCATGATATCAGATGTCGCAGGAATCTTCAAAAATCTGAACAGTGAAGTTTTGGGACTGTTTTCTCAGTGAAAGCACCAAAATGTTAGATCAAAATTTGGACCCAACACCCAAATTGTTCTGATTCGTAAAGAATTATAACTGGAGAATGAAGAAAAAGCAGAAAACACACAGAATTTATAGTGGTTCGGCGTTAATGAGCCTACGTCCACTTTATATGTTATCGATTATACTTTGAATGCTAGTACAATCAATGATTTCTCTCAAACTCACTTTTACAATTGTAATTTCTCTCAGTAATCTCGTAATAAAACTGACAAGAAATAGTGGTATGACAGTAATGGCGGAATCGGTGCTCAATACTGCCAAAAAGATCCTGAAAAATGCCAAGCTCTGGGCTATTTATAGCTGATTTTGTCAGGCGGATCGCGGTCACACGTGGCACAGATCCCGAGAATATTGGATCGTATCGCAGCTTGATGAAGAATTAGTCAAATTAGCTGTTGTGGACAGGTGTCGCGATCCCCTTAAATATCGGATCGAGCAAGGAGGAGGAATTGGTCAAAGTGACAGTTGGGGACACGTGTCGCTGGATCCGTGCATCTCGGATCGCCGAAGACTAGCTCGTGCTTGAACAGGTCAGAGGCTTCGCTGTGTATCGGGGGATCGGATCGGTCTGTGCTGGGTAGTAGTGTATGCATGGATCGAGTCGTGTAGAAGTAGCCGGATCGCTGATGCAATGGGAGCGATCCGATGGGGGGCGATCCGTGAGGGGAGACCCTCTGATGCGATCCGATCCTTCATGGACTTAAGGAACGCGGTTTCATACTTTCTTCTTGTGAGTGAGCCTTGGTGGCTTGGTCAAAAAGCTAGCCAACAGTTATCATCCATGTTGTAAAGTTATGTTGCTATCATCTATGTTGTAATTTTATATAATCAAATCATCATGTTTCATACGCTAGTTTGGTTATGTTGATTCATATGATAAATCATATGTATGTATGCAAGTTTAGGCGTTGATTTAGATGTGGATCATATGCAAATTAGTAAATTTTATGCATAACCTTACATGTTTCATGACACCTATTTTATGTGAATTGGATCTAAAAGTTAGGCTATGACATGTGTGAGTTATATGCTAAATTCTACATGATATTTTACATGTTAGATGTAAGTTTAGACCATTGTTATGTTGCATAAATCACATATGCAAGTTTATATAAATATATGAGTTTGGAATATGAATCATGTTATGCAAGTTTGTGGTTATTGCCTATGCAAGTTTACACCTTTAGATGTAGATCTATGACATACATGATTTATGCAAGTTTATGACCATTATTTCAACAAGTTTACATCTTTAGGTTTGGACCTATGACATATATAATTTTATGCAAGTTGTAACTTTGGCCTATGCAAGTTTTAGATGTAGAACATCATTCACACATGCAAGTTCACCCCTATGTTTAGATCTAGTTTTATTATATGCATGTTGTGATGTTTTCCCTTTATTCCATGAGTTAGACTATTCGAGTCTAATGTATATTTTACGTTAAGCGAACGAACGTACAACGTGGGGTAAAGGGGATAATATTAAAAGATTTAATTGGCATAAATGCCTTAAAAGGCATAAAATAGAATTGTGATGAAAATTGGTATGATTTTACATACCATAAATAGATGGACATAATTGAGTCAATTATGGCCATAATTAAATTTGGAATTAATTGATAATTTTAATAGGGAAAGTAATTCAAATTGGGGGATGATTAATTAGGTGTAATTAATCGTCTAAGACACGAGGTTAGGCTCTTTTGTGGTGTAAGACTGCCCGGACCCACCCGGCAAATCCAGCTTCCACAAATGCCAGTCTAATGTGAGAGGTCTTAGGCACAAATTAAATACGTAACAGTTGTAAAGACACGAGGTTAGGCTCGTTTGTGGTGTAAGACTGCCCGGACCCGCCCGGCAAATCCAGCTGCCACAAATGCCAGTCTAATGTGAGAGGTCTTTATGAGGTTACGGTCTTAATGAATAAAGAAACACTTAACCAGATAAGCATGTAGTGGGACATGAGGGGGTTAAGTGGGTGCCTTGGGTGGCATGTGGAATCTAGTGGGTGCCTTGGGTGGCATTGGAAATACGATTAGAAACACTTAACCAAAAATGAAACATGTAACTGAACATGAATAAGAAGTGGGTTAAGTGGGATGTACTAGAGGGGACCAAGCTAAGGTGGATAGCTTGTGTCAAGTAATGGGGGCCCATTTCAACCAGTAACCCATACGTATCTTTGTGAGCTCGACCCAAGTCGAGGACGAGACATGCATACTGGGCTTGACTATAAAAGGCCAAAACGGGTTAGCGGTGGCAATGCAAGTCCAACGGGTTCATATGCGTGTGTGGACCCGGGCTGGTAGGTAAGACGTTGTTGCATCGTGTAGGTATAAGCCGTGCATTTTTTGGTTGTATCGAGTTGCCACTTTGGGGAGTGATACACCCCACTGTAGGGCTAGCATGGGTATCTACGAGTTAGGGAGCCGATCACTTAGGGGTAGTGGGTACACCTAGTGGAGATAGGGGCAGGCGGCACCTATGAAGGCAGGTAGGGGTGCACGAAACTACCAATTCATTATTAAGTTCTGTAGGCGGGATCAACCATAGGGTGACTAGTGGTGGTGCAGTACAGTATAGTATAGTGGTGGTGCAATATAGTGATTATCTTAAAGTGGTTAGGGTGCGCTTTAACGTTATCTTTGTTCCAATCTTGTTCCTTGTTTTCTCTGCCATACTCAATAGTTCATGGTCATTTCCTTATTTTTCAACTTATGCCTTAGCTTAGTTATTTTGGTAATTATATTGTTAAAGTTATCACGCTCGCCAGACTTATGTCTGACCCCCTTTGTTTCCTCCTCTTTTCTTCCTTCCCCCCCCCCCCCCAAGGTGCTCAGGTTGGAACTAGCACCAGTGGAGCTTGATTTTGGACTGCTGTTTCTCTGCTTTTAGAAGATTGCTTGGATCGCTGAAGTAAAGTTCAGCCTCTCATATTTATGGCTACTTTGTATTGGGGATTATGTCTTTCAATTTATGTACTTTGGTTTAGTCAAGATGGATATTATGTACTTTGACTCTGGTTTTTGATGATGTAATCAAACATATGTGTTTTCCGCTGCAATGGAATAAAGTTTTAAAGTTTTAGTACTGTTTATATATGTCTTGTTGTTAAGTTTATGTTCTATACTTACTTAAAACGCTCCATAGAAGTTAATGCATTCTCTTTGTGAGTGACACTAATGGAAGTGGGGTGTTACAGAACGTATTTGTATTTTTAAAAAAGAAAAAAAATATAAATATTATATATATATACCTGATCCATAGAGGAACCCACTAAATAGAAAGAGTATAATATAGTAAGAATTGGGATGACTGCTTTGTACACTAAAGGAATAAATATGAAAATTTTAGACCCTTATGTAATTTGGGTGGAAAGTGTACAATGTACTTTGTATGGAAGGAAGGTGAATCCCATATGATTATTATTTTGGGTTAGTGGGTTTGGCAGTAAAACCTTATAAATAGGAAAAGGTTAAAAAGAGAAAAATGGATTAGGAATATACATAGTTGAGAGAATTGACTTTGTGGGAGTGTCTAGGAAAGCCTAGAAAAATTGGAAACCCGCTTCGAGTCTAACCCCATTTTTAACTTTTAAGAACATGAAACTGTAAAAGTTTTGGGAAAATCGTTTATGGTGTTTTCAAGTATTAATCTTAAAACCTATATTTTTAAAATATGTAAAGAAGTACATACTGGGTTTTGTAGTAAAATGGGGTATATTTTGTAAATAGTAATTCTTTGCGAAACTTTGTAAAATTATCTCAGTAAAAGGTACATATTATAGAGCATGTATGGCTCGCTAGTTTTCTTGCTATATTACATAAAAGGATTTAAAAGAAAAACTTAGAAAGTTTTGCATTTTGTTCTCAATAAACGGAAATTTGAAATATCTATTCTTATGACAATCCTTTTTGGATAAATTATTTTGACAAGATAATTTTGTTGGATGGACAAAATAAGTTGTAGAAATTAAGAATAGAGTAGATGGTTGCACCTTGGAGTAAGAGACTAAAATGACCTTATTGGCAAGAACCTGTCGTAAATCTGATTGAGAATTAGTCGTCCTTATCTACTCCAGTTTTTGTGATTTGAAAAAAAAATGATGATTTACATTTTTTTTAGATGACATGTGTTTTTATGGTTTGGCAAGAGAAAGTTTTCATGAGAAAAATAAAGTTTTGACATTTTTAAATTTTTGGAAGAAAGTTTAAATGAAAAGGCCAAACCATGTTTTAAAAGTATGGAGTAGGTAAGGATTAGTGCCTATGGAAGACAGAAAAAGTTTTGATGCTATAAAGTAAATAGCGAGAATTATCTTGGAAAAATGGTAAGATCCGTAAAATGCGTAAGCATTGGAAAGCCTAGGGTGTTGCTTGAAATAATTGTTGATACACAACTAGGACTAGTGGTGACTACTAGATAGTAAAAAGGGCAAGTAAGTGTTTAGATCCTGTTGCTAATTTTCATGTTAGGGGCAAAACCGGTTAGTACATTTCTGTTGGGATCATTCCGTTATTTTATTCTTTTTGGGTAGTTAGAGTAACACCTAAACCTGTTTGGATCCCAAGGTTTGGACTTTTCTGTCTAAGGGGGATATAGTCATGAGATTCTTGGCCCTTAGTAGTAGATGTGTAGGGTGTTTGTTCTCCTATTTTAGTTGAAATACTATAAGGCTTATTTAAATTTAAACTTAGATCAGATGATTAAATAAGATAAGAAAAGAGAAATGGTACAACTAAAAAGGAAACAACAAATTCAGTAAACATGAAAAAATATGAGAAAAGATGAATAAGAGTAAAAAAAATTCAAGATAAGATGGAAGAGAAAATCTATAACAGAGAAACTTTCTTATGTAAGTTGTGTTTGGATAGGAAGATAAGGAATATTTATAGAATAGTTACATAAAATCCAAGCACGGTTGGAAAAAGGTATATAAAAGAAAATTGGAAGGTGTGAAATTTTCCATTTTCCACCTTTTTTGTAACATTAGAAATCGAATTTAGAAAATTAGATTTTTCTGAAATTCAAAAAATAAAGTTGGTTGGTAGGATTTTGGATGCAACAATTGGATGAACTACGCTCTTACTCAGTAAGAGTGTGGGAGAATTTGGATGAAAAAAGTATTTTTGATTTTCAAAAAATTGCACTCATACAGAACTGCTAGTATATTTAGGATGTGGGCATCATATTTTAAAAGGATTTTTAAAAAATTTGCATACATATAGGAGGTATCGCTTAGGCATACATACATTATTATGTCGTATTTCACTTTTCACAAGTGCATTATGGTTGCAAAAATTGGATGCACACATAATGGATGTATATTATGCGAGGGGTTAATTAATTTTTACCCTTATCAAATTTCAGGGACGAAATTTCCTAAGGGTGGGAGAATGTAACTCCCGACAATTTTAAGTCCAGATAATAAAATAAGGATAAATTAATTAAATATTCAGAATTAAGTAAAACAGACTACGCCATTGCGTCCGTCTCAGAATTCTGGTCAAGATAGACACCTGGTTTGCGTAAAATGTACACCGTATAAAGAAGATATGAATGTTAGAAATTTGTATACATATAATGAACTTATATGTATATATATTAAATAAAATTTTATCCAGAAATCAAAATCACGCAGCAGGAACTTGGGCGGGAAAATGACCCATTGGGGATCGACCCATCAATAGCGGTCGACCCACCCCAAGGGGGGTCGACCACGGGGTCGACCCCACCGTAGATCTGAGTTTTTTTTTTTGACGTGGATGATTCTGATGGTTTCAATTCAAATCTAAGGGACCTGGTTTCTCTGATAGCCTTATAAATAAGTCTACAGAGCTAACCCTAAACCTCATGCTTTTGAGACTACACTGAAGCTCTGATGTTTCTCCTCCCTTAAAGATCTCTTCAGTAAATATAAATTATTAGTTAGGAAAATTTTAAATCAAGATCTGGAGGAAAGAGATTGACGTTTATAAAAGGTATTCAGAATTATGTGAAAAGTAAGGTAACTTTCTAGATCCAATCTATTCAATTTTCCTCCTCTTTCTTTTCCTTTCTACTTTAGTAAAAATAGTAAATCCATGGTTGATAGTTTTGGATCCAATTGGGGGAAAACCAATAAAGATTAGATCTGGACTAGATCCAGGATTTGGAAATCTTACGAGGTAAGTGGATTTAAGCTATGGCATTTTAGATAACAATATGTTATCGTTTAAAACATTCCCCGTTATTATATGTGAATTTGCCAGAATAATTAAGAATTACTGTTATAACAAGTTGAGATGTTAATATGAATAATTCATATGTTGAATCAGTTAAAGTGTTGGAATGATTACATGTTGAAAACCAAACTTGTTAGAATATGGGCAATGAATACTATTGTTATAATTACATGATTCACTTGTGGTATATTTTTGAGTAAATGACATGTTAACCTGTTAGATTTGAACAATTACCCGATTAAATGTTTACATGTCAAAACAGAATTAAACACATGTTAAAAAGGACATGTGCCATAATATAGGCATAAATTGATGACATGTAAATTAGATTACAGTAAAAAGGAAAACATGTCTAAAATTTACAGTAAATGAGAAACTGTAATGCGCTTAGACACGAGGTTAGATTACACTTGTGGTAGAAGTCTGCCCGGACCCGCCCGGCATATCCAGCATCCACAAGTGGTAAATCTAATGTGAGGGGTCTAAGTACATAAATAAAACATGTAACGGTGCTAAGACACGAGATTAAGTCAACTTATGGTAGAAGTCTGCCCGGACCCACCCGGCAAATCCAGCATCCACAAGTGTAGGCTTAATGTGAGAGATCTAGTGCATATATATACATATATGTATATGTATATAACAAGATATGAATAAAAGGCAATGATAGTAATTAAATGTCTAGCTCAGGAAATAAGAAAGGAAGGGATTAATGGACTGAGTTAGAGCGATGCGAAGGAAAAGTGATGTATTTCCCTAAATGGCCTATTTCTAAGAACGTGGTTGCAAGTAAGCCGCAATAAATAAAGTAAGAAAAAGGAAAGAAATTACTTTCCACCACGGATTTAGATGGGAATACGTTATGAAAATAAATCACGGATTCCTTCTATAAATCAAATTGATAAGGTGCATGAAGTGTTTTCCTTAATAAGATAAGGAACATATATTACAGTGAATGAAGAATAATAGGTTAGAACAGTAAATGTTTTAAATGGGGAATGATAATAATTTATTATAAATGAATTATATTAATGAGAATGTTGTATAATAGGTAAACTTGTCCTAGGGACAAGTGAATATTATAACTTAGGTTATAATAAACTAGTAAGGAAATGGGGTAACTTGTGAAATGAGATAAGAGACACTTAATTGTAAATTATGTAATCAGTAAATGGGGAAAATCTGAAACCCATTGAGAAAAGGGGAAGTTTATGAAATATAAGAAGTTGTACTTAATTATAAATTAAGTAATCTGTAAACTTAGACGTTTGAAACCCGCTGATAAGAATAACATGTTTGGACTTGTCCTAGGGACAAGAGGAAATTATAACATAAGTTATAATAAATGGGTAGAGAAACTTATTAATGGACCTTAGTTAAGAGAACTAAGTTAATAAGTAAAAAATGATAAGTTGTAGTAATGGTGTAAAATGGAATTATGATTAAATGAGAAAGAATGAGGAAAACTTATGAAATAAGTTATATTTAATAATAAATAATGACTGACATGTTAAATAAAAAACATGTGAATTGAGATATACTTAATAACATATTAACTAGAACATGTTATGGTAACCTTGAAATCAAACAAGAATATAAAGGGATTGTGGATTACAGACCTTGGGCCATAATCTAGAGAATAACATGTTGTGGGCTTATTAATAAACTTAAATATGTTAAGTTATATAAATGAAATTAATAAGCAAAAGGAACTTGGTAACTTGATTAAGAATTCAATATGAACGGGAAAACCCAAGTTAAATGGAAACCTGATTAGGTAAGGCAAGATCGTAAAAGAATATTTAGACATAGGGTCTAACAACATATTAAAGTGAGGCGCTTGGACCAGTCCGCACGTTTGAGGGTGAATAACCCAACGGGATAGATCATCGTGGTGTTATAAGGCACGAGGGGAGCGCACATTCATCTGATTATTCTGTCGGCTCTGAAGGACTGGAAGGGGAAGCACGTGACTTCCTGAGATATGTAAGGTGCTCCTGGTAGTCCTCTGTGTGGTGGTAGATGTTTAGGCTATGCTCGCAGAGGTTGGGTCTGTGCATAATTACTAGGTGGGTGGGCCTTGAATGCAAAAATAGCTTTGCAGTCAGAATGCTGTGAGCAGTGACACCAGGGTGGTTAGGCGGTCGCCTCAACGAGGAGGTGAAGGGTCATGACCAACAAGGATAGTAGATCGTCGGACACCCGTCATCAGCAACCAGTGGGATGCAAAAAGACTAGAGCTAAAACCAATAAACCATTCACCTTTCACTATCGAATTACGGTGGTTGAGGGAAGACGCCAACTGGATGTTTAGATTGTTTGTTAAGGGACAGTCGTTTAGCTCTTGTAGTCTTTACTTATTGAGGGAGGGGCCGAGGTGGGGCCATAGCCCCCATGAAAAACAGACCCAAGGGATATCTGTATTAGGAGGTCTTTAAGACGCGCCTGTACAGATATGGAAAAGATCTCGACCAAGTTCCGTGTTTCTTGTATAGCCCTGCCACGGAACTCGGTGCACACTAGAGGACGTGCGATTAAGGCATCGAGCTACGATTGACGATACATATGTGGGACAGTCTAGATACATGCATGTCGGCTCTAGGTGGTGTACCGCAGACTTGAGGGATTTACTCTGGTATGAAATTTGATTCGGTCTACGATGGCAATCCATACGCTTACGGAGCGTAGTAATGACAGATATATTTGGCTCCGTCATAGGATGAGGGACTGCGTTCATTTCTATGGAATTACGGTGGAGACCGTGCGAGTGGGGTACCATGGGGTGTACCTTAGTATTGAGAGGTAGCTACATATATACTATATTAGGTTAATCCACTGGGAAGTAAATGGTTATGATGTGTGTATAAGCCTTGAGTGTTGTTAACCCAAGTAACCAAATAAATTAGAAAATGTGATTGAACGGTATATGTAGGATTATCCAAAGTGTATAATTTAAATCTAGTCACCAGAACTTGTGTTCTTACCCCCTCCTCATCACATACTCGCAGGTTAGATTTGTGGTAGAGATATGATAGCCTTGGATACTGGTAAGGCAGTATTATTAATACGGTAAGGCTATATTCTAATTATATTATATTTTATCCATTTTGTTGTGAGATATTTTTTGAGCTCTGACATATTTTATGTCTTTGTCTTTTCTGCAGGATACTAGAGCATAACAACTTGAGTTTTGATAGATTGGAATTTTGAAAAAAAAAAGCCGGTATGTCGGAATTCGGGTTGTTACATTTACTGTCCAAAACCTTTTTACATAATCAAATCTAAAAATCATGCAAAACTCACAGCGAGACTTAGTGAAGAGTATGTATATATGTCACTGTAGTAAAGGTCCACTTTAATCTTGTAGAGATGTTTGAATTGTCCTTGCTATTATATATTTGTGTTGCACCTCGATTGTTCTATGCATATATATTTATCTCAGAAATATTTAGGGGAAGAAATGGTTTTGTGTGTGTATAAAAAATGAGGTTACATGCCTTTTTATAGACTACATAGGAAAATCCACCACCATTCGATATTACGGTTTTAATCTTAGCCTTACACTTAATGTTGAGTCAGCGAACGAACCACGTATCGAAAACAGTCCTGGTTCAGCTCTCGGAAGCCGCCCAGTATGTTGGTGGGTCGACCTGTGGATCGACCCCCCATGCCGTGGGTTGACCTAGGCCTATTATGGGCCGTTCCACCTCCCGTAGTTTGTTGTGTTAACTTGGCGCCGCTTCAGTTTGAATTAATTTGAATTATATATTTATATGTAACCTCCTTATATATATACAAACTTCTCAGGTTCATAACTTCTTCATATGTTTTCCGTTTTACGGTCTATCTAAACTATACGAATGTGATGGTAAAGTCGATTTCACTTAATTCTGAATATTAATATTACTCATTTTATTGTCTTTACTGTATGGTTATAGTGTATTAAATTCTTGGGTGTTACATTCTCCCCTTCATAAAGGATTTCATCCTCGAAATCTTCAAGTTGAGACGAATGTTATTATTTTAACAACCATTTACTCAACCATCATCCATAGGCATCCACTGTCCTTAAGAATTCCTAATGATTGTATGAAAATATGCAAGGGTGTTGTGTATATATGTCCCTACACGAATGCAAAAATCAGGTGGTCGATTGATTCGGTTGACCTCCTTCATGCAATATATGCATGTGCCATGTTTCCGTTATGTATGCGAATAATCCTAGTAATACATATAAGTTATATATCTGTGCTCATCCATTCACCAAAATGCAACATCCATATGATGATTCAATCATTTTCATCCACTGAAAATAGAATGCACACACATCCGTTTGCAATATGTAAGTACTTAAGCCGATCTAGTTCCTAATGTGTGTGTGTATATGCATCCACGAGCGACCACTAGCACACACTTGCATCCACTTGCAACCACCAATTATAACATGTCTCAAACACATGTTTTTGACCATTGGATTCTACCTAAGGATCGAAGGTTCTAACGATAGGATAAACATACTCAAATGATAGAAGCAAGTGCGAAATATAAAAGCACGGAAAAGAAATTAAGAACATACTCACAAAGAGAAAAGGGTAAGAAGCGTGAATCTTGTCTCAGGTTCCCACGTTGCTTCTTCGTGCTCTCCTCCCTACTGTATCTTTACCAGTAGGATATCTTTGTTGCGTAGCTTCTTAATCTTTGTTCCAAGAATACAAGTAGGAACTCTCCTCACTGATGCTTCCTTCTCGACTTCTATATCTTCAAGTGCGTCGGGCTCTACTGTCTTCGACATATCATGGAGACGTTTCCTTATATGGGAAACATGAAACTTGTTGTGTAGCCAATCTGTCTGGAAGCCTAATCTTATAGGACATATGACCTATCCTTTCCACTCTAGTAAATGGCCCTATGAATCTCGGCGCGAACATCCCTATTAAGCCAAAGCAAACTACATTCCTCAACGGTGATAGGTTAATGAAGACCAAATCTCTTACTTTGAATTCCAAGTCGGTTCTTCTCTTATTGGCATACGACTTTTGTCTATCTTGTGTGACCTTCATCCTTCTACGAATGAGGTCTATCTTTTCTAAAGTGTATCGTACCATGTCAGGCCCTAATAGTAGAAGTCTGTGCGTAGACTCCCACCAACAAGTCAGCGATCTACAAGGTCATTCGTATAGCGCTTCGAAAGGTGTCAAGCCTATGATCGACTGGTAACTATTGTTGTAGGTGAACTCAACCAATGGGAGATGCTCCTCCCAAGTCACTTCGAAATCCAGAATACACAGTCTTAAAAGATCCTCAAGATCCCTATTTACCCTCTCAGTCTATCCATCGGTCTAAGGGTGGTATGATGTACTAAACATAGTTGTGTACCTAGTGCCTCTTGTAAGCTCTTCCGAAACTCACTAGTAAAGATGAGGTCACAGTCACTTACTATACTCGAAGGTACCCAATGGAGTTGGACTATCTCTCGAAGATATATTGATGCCAAGCTGCGGTCCTCTTACTCTTGATAGGAATAGAGAGTGAGCGCTCTTCATAAGTTTGTACACTATCACCCAAATACTGGTGTTTCCCTTCCTTGATCTAAGCAATCCATCAATGAAGTCCACAAAGACGCTCTTCCACTTATATTATGGGACATCCAAGGGCTGAAGAAATCCGCCAGGTTTCTTTTGTTCAGCCTTTGCTTGTTGGCAAGTCAAACATCGAGCCACAAACTCTGCCACATCCTTCTTCATGCCAGTCCAAAAGAAAACTCTTTTCATGTCTCGATCTTTTGTCGTCACCCGATGGATAGTCATCCGAGAATGATGAATCTCCCCAAGGACTGTCCTTACCAAGTCTCTATTTCGAGGAATATAAAGTCTTCCATCTCGTCGTGGCCACCCATTATCATTGACCTAATATCTACTAAGGTGGCCAGAGGTCTCTCTTCTACCAAGCTTATCCAAGATGTCTTCTATCTACGGGTTCTCCCGCTGTATGGATCCAATACGTTCCATAGAGTAGGCTTTACAGTCATTGATGATAACAAATCAAGTGTGAAATTCGTAGATGGTCTAAAATTGCAGGTCGAATAAACTCCAAGCTACACAGCTCTACGAATAGGAAACTCAAGGTCATACTCTGCCTACTTAATACATCTGCCACTACATTACCTTTGCCTGGGGTATTGGCTATCTCAAAGTCGTAGGACACTAGGAACTCCATCCACCTTTATTGTCTCAGGTTAAGGTCCTTCTGTGAGAACAAATATTTGAGTGAATTATGATCCTGTTGTGACGACCCCAAACTTCCACAAGTGAAAGCAGGAGAAATCATTTTTGGAATACAACATAAATACAATAAAACAGAACACAGATACAATATAGCAAAGGAGATTCATAGAGTAATAACATTATAGCAGCGGAAAAATATAATGTCATCAATCACAGAAATTCCACAGTCACAGAAAACTAAGATTATTACAACAAGTTTGCAGAAAAGAAATAAGTTTGATGTCTCAAAAGAAAAGAAAAGATGCCAATAGAAACAAAAAGTCTTCAAGCTCCAAGTCATCACCTCTTCTCCCAAGCAGAATCCAAGAGAGAGAAAATAAGCAGCTACAAAGAAAAGCTCCAAGCAAAGAATGAACCTGTCTACTTTGGCTGCCCGTGTAGAAGAGAGGGCACCCAATTTTGCAAAAAAAGTGAAACAAACTATGGGTCAGTCGTGGGACTGGTGTGAGAATTCTTAAATAACTTATACTAATAAGGCAAATCCAAAGACCACGCCGCTAACGCGGAACGGGTTTACTCTAAGGGGCTGCCGTGCATAATTTAAAGTGTCATAATAAATGATTAAATAAGTCGTCAACAACGCAATGTCTTTTGAAAAATGGAACCACCATAAGACTCAGGTCCCATCACACAATGCAACGCACACCAAGAGGATAGAGTTTTACCTTATGGTGGTTAAACATGCTAAATACGCCAAATACGTAACTAATACTATTATTAGTGTGTATAAGTTTTAAAACAATTCAAAGCAATGTATTAATCCTAGGAAGCATAGGTACCATATATTATGCCTCCAATACTAGTAATACAATCAAATCCGTCGGGGTCGTATTGGAAATTTGGGTTTCCATCATGAGTCCAGGCTAGGGAGGACTCCTTACCGATTCGAGACACTCTAGTTAATGCCTCAGGATTACCCGCAGTTAACCCTTGGAAATGGCAGGGCCGGTCCTCACATACAGCTTAGAGGATTAGTTATTCCTAAGTACACGTTCCCCGGTCCTATAGGACCTATCCGAGGTGCCTCATTTCATCATCCTCCAAAAGTAAAATGACTACTAACTAGAAAGAAACGTGCTACTTTCCCTGCGTTCCCTTCCCCCTTTTAGACTCTACCGGTTTGTGAGGCTCGTGAAGTCATGTTCTTCGTACCACAAGGTTCTGCTTTTCAACAAGAAACCCTGATCATTGCATCTTAGTATGCCACACCGTCACTCCATACCGTACTATTGATCGTCCGTCACTATATAAACGGGTGTTAAGTAGAGAATAAATTCTCTACCACCAATCGTTTATATATTAACTGAATATCAACAACATAATATTTTGTGGGGTACGATGTCAGACACACTATCCATTTATACCCATGCTCTAGGTCTGAACTAGGGTCAAACCCGTGAAATCAACACGTACGTTTGGGCAATTACCCCGACCCTTGAATTGGGAGCAAACCAATTCAGAGTCTTGATCGTTGTCCATTCGAGGGGAGATTTACGGTCTTCATGCGTCGTCTTCATACTTGAATTCTTAGAATCGTACGATCATTTGGAATGGGATTAACCCGGACTTTCCAAATAATCTCGCATACATATATTTTGAGAAAAACATATTTCATACCGTTATTTTAATTATATATATAAATATATATATATATATATATATATATAATTCGTTTAGTTTGTCGTCCCTACGTGCAGCTTACGTTTCTCTTAACTTTCACCTTTCTACTTACCTGACAATGTAGTTTAGGATTAGACGATAATTCTTCCCTTTTTAATTCATTATTATTTATTTTATACTTTATAATTTTCATTTAAGAATGTAAATTATAATGTGCCATCCCATTCATTTCTTTATATATATCTTTTCCAATTTCATTATGAACAATGAACATTTTCCTATGGTGTAAGTTCCCTTTTACCTACATTATAAATAATGTTAATGTTCCAATACAGTTCCTTATCTTTCATTTAACATTATAAATAATGTTATTCTTACATACGTTTCATTCCTTTTATTTACATTATAAATAATGTTAAACCTTGCATACAGTTTCTTTTCTTTTATTTAACATTATAAATAATGTTAAACCTTACATACAGTTTCTTTTCTTTTATTTAACATTATAAATAATGTTAATTCTTCCTACGGGGTGAATTCTCTTTTTATATACATTATAAAATAATGTTAATACCATACGGTATAAATTCTTATGTGTTAACATTCAAATTAAATGTTAACTTGACATACGATGAAATTTTCTCTTATATTAACATTAAAATAATGTTAACTACATACAGTTTTATTTTCTTTTTAACATTAACATTAAAATGTTAATATCATACAATGGTGTTATTCTTATAATATAATGCATAAATAAAATGTAATCTCTTTCCTACAGTTAATCCTCTTTAAATTACCATTATAACTAATGTCGATTTCCCATGCATTGTAAATTACTTATTTTTAACATTAAAAATAATGTACTCTTCCTACGATAGAAATACTCTTTTTATTAACATTTTAAATAATGTTACATGTACATACAATAAATGTTAATGAACCATATAGTGAGTTTTTCTCTTTTATTTTCCATTCCATTAACATTAGAAATAAATGTTAATGAATCATACAATGCATTTTCTATATTTTTAATATAGACAAAAATGTTAAATTATCATATGGTGAAATTTTCTATATAACATTAACAAAAAAATTTCCATTCAACATACGGTGAAATTTTTTTTATAATTCTAATATTAACACAAATGAATGTTAATCTCATACGGTGACATTTTCTTAGTACATAACATTAAAAATAATGTTAATGAATCATATGGTGACATTTTCATATTTAACAAAATAAGTATCCATCAATCATACGGTAAATATTTTCATTTTTTTACAAAATGCTATTTTATCATACGATGCAAATTTATATTTTTATAACATGCCCAAAAATGTTATTTAACATACAATGCAAACTTATATTTTTATAACATGACCAAAAATGTTATTTAACATACAATGCAAACTTATATTTTTATAACATGACCAAAAATGTTATTTAACATACAATGCAAACTTATATTTTTATCACATTAAATAAAAATGGCAAAAATACTATTCACATACAATGCATTCTTATATGTTAAACATTAAATAAAAATGACAAAAATACTATTCACATACAATGCATTATTTTCATATTTTACATACAATGCATTATTTTCTAACTTGGACAAATACTATGCTATACATACAATGCATTATTTTACATACAATGCATTATTTACTAACTTGGACAAAATACTATGTTATACATACAATGCATTATTTTACATACAATGCATTATTTACTAACTTGGACAAAATACTATGCTATACATACAATGCATTATTTTACATACAATGCATTATTTACTTATTCTAACATGACAAAATACTATTTTATGCAAAGCAAATTTCTATTTTTCTATCATGACAAAATACTATTTTATGCAAAGCAAATTTCTATTTTTCTAACATGACAAAATACTATTTTATGCAAAGCAAATTTCTATTTTTCTAACATGACAAAATAACATTTTATGCAATGCAAATTTCTATTTTTCTAACATGACAAAATACTATTTTATGCAAAGCAAATTTCTATTTTTCTAACATGACAAAATACCATTTTATGCAAAGCAAATTTCTATTTTTCTAACATGACAAAATACTATTTTATGCAAAGCAAATTTCTATTTTTCTAACATGACAAAATACCATTTTATGCAAAGCAAATTTCTATTTTTCTAACATGACAAAATACCATTTTATGCAATGCAAATTTCTATTTTAACACAAATTTGTTCATTCAACATACGGTGCTCTTTATTTTAAAATAACACAAATTTGTTTATTCAACATACGGTGCTCTTTATTTTAAAATAACACAAATTTGTTCATTCAACATACGGTGCTCTTTATTTTGATAATGAACAAAATATATTCACTTACATACGATGTTTTCTTATTTTGATAATGAACAAAATATTAGTTCATTACATATAGCGGCCAATTCTATTTTGTAAATGAACAAAAATATACTTATCTCAAATGGCGACAAATTCTATTTTAAAATATTGACAAAAATGTCAATCAACATACGGTGTTTATTTTCTTATATAAACATTGAAAAAAAAAAAATGTCAATCATCATACGGTGTTTATTTTCTTATATAAACATTGACAAAAAAAATGTCAATCATCATATGGTGAATAATTTCATATGATGAAATTTCTATTTTTAACATTTAAACAAAAATGTTATTTTCCTTACAGTGCATTTTATATTTATCACATGACAAAAATGTTATTCTTCATATCAATGCATTTTCATATTTACATATTTCTAATGTAAAATTAAACACCGTTTTTCATTGCAACTATATTTACAAATTTCAAATGTAAAATCTATCCATCTTATTAAATCAACAAAACATATACTTTTATATGTTTGCAATAAAAATGTGGTCTTTTGTTTATAACAACAAAATATATAACTTTTTATATAATCAATAAAAATATAATCTTTTTATAAAAACAATAAAATCTCTAACTTTTGTTTCATGTCATATTAACATCGTCCAACTTAAATTTCCTACCTCTATAGTGATTCAAGTTTTCATGTCATACACACATCGCTAATCTTATTTTTCCATGAAACATAACAACAGCAAATATATTCATCGATGCTAAATTTCAGATCTACTATTTCTAATCATTCAAAACATCAACCATACAATTCAAACATCATACTTCATACATCAAATAATAGATCTATAATTAATTTAAATAAAGTGAATACTCACAACATTAGATCTAGCATACATACAGAGGTTTGGTCATAGCTGATTCACATCGCATTTGTTCATAGCAAGTTCACATCGCATAGTATGAATTAAATTAATTAAAATAGAAGTGAACTCTCACCTTGAATTTTTGGCCAAAATTTTACTGTCTCCTTTTCAGCTGCGGTCTGCGCCATCGCGAAGCTCTTAATTTTGTGATTCCAACGCAATTTACGGTTCGTCAAACGGACCTCGTATGAAAGAGTTATGAATTTTTAAAGATCGGATAATTAAATAATTAATTAATATTCGTGAAAATACCTAAAAATTTCACCGTCTCAGAATTGGACAAAATTAGTGTCCACGCGTCCATCTCGTCGCCACGATCCCAACGCACCTGAAATCGTCGATTTTCGACTTCGTATGAGTGAGTTATGCAATTTTAAAGTTCTGGAAATTAATTAAATAATTTAAAAATAAAATAGAAAATACCCTCAGCCCATTGACCGAAAAACACTGTTCACCGCCGAACTTTGACCGCACTTTGCCGCTGCCTCGGGCCACCTGACGCCACGGGACCACCGCCAATGTCTTCGTCTTGGCGAGACGCACCACCACCAGAAAGAGCCGCCCCTAGAGCTTCTCCGATCATCGGGAAATCGCCTAGAAAGGATTTCGCCTCGCGGGTCTCACAGGCCGCCTCACACCTCCAAACTGCCTGAAATTTGGCGAGCACCTCCACCTCACGTAGACGAAGAACTTCCGTGTTCGTGACTTCGTCTAATTCTTCCTCGATTCACGGGAATTTCTTGATTTACGTTTTGAGCTTCTGAATTTCGAAAACAGCGAGCTTTAAGACGAGATTCCGGCGAATCCGAGCGCTGTTTGATAAAACCGACTACACCATTAGCTTCGTATCGTCGAGACCTTCGAGAGGACATATAATTTGCTATGGTTTGAAGAGATTTTATTTTTTACAAATTTTAGAGGAAGAGGGAGCCGCCATGGAAATTGGGAAAAATGATGGAAAAAAAAAGTGGCTGCTGTGCATTTCGAATTTCAGTCCTAAATCTCAGAAAAAAGATAATATATACCATGGGTTTAATTTTGGTTTGGGCCCAAATATCATTACGTGCCCAATTACTCAATTTTCGACTGTTTTCTTCAATTCAGAAATTCTTATAAATACATGCGAATTTCAAAATTAATAAATTTTTAAACATAATTATTTCAGGTCATTACGAACCCAACGAACCTGATTTCGTAATTTTCCGATTCCGTATGAATTTATTATAAATTTCCGAAGTCTGAAAATAGGCTGTATTTCCACTGTAAAAATTATACAGGCCACAAAATAATTCCAAAAATTATAAATTTTATAATTTAACCTTAATTTAATATTCCGAATCCATAGAAACTGGTTTCGTCGAATTCGGAGTTCGTTTGCAAAAATTCTATTTTTCAGGTGTATATTTTAATATTTAAAAATACCAAAAATAGTGGAATTTTTCCGAAACTCAAAAATATAAGTTCTTATAGTCATTTGTATATGTAAACAACATTCTAAAACCAATGGAGATGGTTTCGGGTCCTAATTCCTTATTCTGCAAAATGTAGCATTTTGGCCCTTATAAATTTCATAGCGACCTTTCTAAATATTGAATTGGCCATAACTTTTGATTCCCGTTATGAAATTTCGATTTTTCGGATTCGTTGGAAAGATATTTTTAAATAGATTCCAATATTTTTGGTTTCACTAAAATCCGTTAAATTTTGCATCCTGTATAGTTAGTCAAAGTTCAAGTTTGACTTTTCAAACTACCGCGCCATTTCTAGCTCTTTTTATATTTAAAATTAATTTATTCATTCTAACTTCGATTTGAACCAAATTTGTGATCCTTATTATTTAAAATAGATTATTTTAAATATCAAAACTCATTTAAAATCACTTAAAATAAATTTTAACTTGGCCCCAAAATTCAGGGTCGTTACTCCTGTATAGCTCAAATCTTTTTCCAAGCAAGTAGTGTCGCCAAGACTTCAATACGAACACTATAGCAGCCAACTCTAGGTCATGGGTAGGGTAGTTCTTCTCATAAACTCTCAACTGTCTACTACCATAACATACTACCCTTCCCGCTTGCATCAATGGCACCAAGTCCTATGCCACAAGCAGCTATGATAACCTTGAACATCTTGCTTCCATCAGGGAGAGCCAGAATTGGGGCTGATGTTAAATCCCTCTTCAAACTCTAAAAGACATTCTCGTAATCTATGCTCCATGAAAAATCTAAGTTCTTATTCGTCAATAGGGTGAGTGGGGCTGATACCCTTACAAAGTCCTTGATATTTTTTTTATAATAGCCCGCCAACCATAGAAAAATTCTTACCTCCGTTGCATTCTTCTGGGCCCTCCAATCTTGAACTACGACGACTTTAGAGGGATCCACCGCTATCCCATCCTTAGAGACCGCATTCCCAAATCTTACCTCTTTCCTCCAGAAATGACACGTAGAGAATTTTGCTTTAAGTTGATATGCTTTGAGGCTACTTAGAACCTCCTCTTAAGTGTTGGGCATGTTCCTCTACACACTTGAAGAAGATCAGAATGTCATCTACGAACACCACCACTAACTTATTCAGATACTCCCTAAACACCTGATTCATCTAGTCCATGAAATATGCGGGTGCATTGGTCAACCCAAAAGGCATAACCATCAACTCAAAGAAACCATCCAGAGTTCTGAAAGTCATCATGCCAATGCTGTCCTCCGCCACTCTAAGCTGACGAAATTCAATGGCAAGATCTAATTGTAAGAAAACTGAAGTGGTTACTAGTTGGTCAAATAAGCCATCAATCCTTAGCAGTGGGTGTCTATTCTTCTTGGTGAGTTTGTTCAATTCTCTGTAGTCTACACATAGACGGAGAGAGACATATACCTTGGTTGCGAAGACGACTGGATCTCCCCACTCAGAAATACTTCGCCTAATGAATCCTTTTTCCAATAACTCACCCACTTGTTTGCTGAGCTTCCTCCTCTCCTTAGGAGCCATGTGGCGTATTGGCAATGCAACAGGTTCCACATTTTCCACCAAGTATATCTGGAAGCCAATCTCTCGCCTTGGAGGTAATCTCCTAACCTCGTCAAACACGTCCGGAAATCTGCTAACTATGGGTATTGGTCGAAGATCATCAACGAAAGCATTAAGATATTCTAGGAAACTAAGCATCACCGACCCTCACGGGTTACAAGAAATTTCGAGAGTTCTACCATGACAAGTAAGAAGTCTAACTACTCTCTTCTCGCAATCAAGAATGGAACCATACATGGCTAACCAGTCCATTCTTACAATTAATCTATAACCCATGAAATCAAGAAAATGTGTGTCACATTCAAATTCGACACCTAGAATGGAAATCGTCAAACCCCAACACATCACGGATAAATGAGTCGTTCCTCTTATGGAGTTTGAGATTATAACGGGATCAGAAACAATACTAGTACTTAGGTGTAGATTTTCTACTATCGAGTTCGGTATGAGTAAGTGTGAAGCGTCAGAATCAAAAAGAGTTCTAACAGGATAGTCTAAAAGAGAAATCAATCCTTCTGCGACCTTCCTGCCACGGTCTAATTCCTCGGCTCTAAAGCGTTAACTACCTTCCAAACGATCCAGATCTCTGTCCCTGTCTCTTGGGGCACTGTTCCTTGAAATTCTCCATTAGGCCACAAACAAAGCAAGCCTTCTTTGTCTTTCTACAATCTTTCACAAAGTGTCCCAAAGCACCATACCCATAGCATTTCACTACTTTTTTATCTGATCATTACCGGGTTTCCCCCTTTCTTAACAGTGTTTTTATTAGGCCACCTTTATTCTCTTCTGCCTTCGGTTTCTCTTCCTCTATCTTATCCTCTTTCTTCCCTTCCTTGCCATCCTCATGCATTAAGGCCATGCCTACTAGTTTTTTAAAGGTTGCTCCTGTTGGTACAAGCGTTAGTGGTAGTTCTTGGAGTGGTTGGTTCAATCACTTAGCGAACCTGAAGGCCTTCTTGTGAGGAGTATTTATTTACTCCAACCCAAATCTTACCGATTAATTAAAGGTGTTGACATACTCCTTTATAGTCATATTTCCTTGTTTCAAATTTAGAAATCTTTCCACTTGCATTCCCTTTTTTGCCTTTGATAAGAATCTCGTCTCAAAGATGGCCTTAAAGTTATCCTAAGTAACTATCCCTGCTTCGGCTTGAACTAATTCCCACCAGTATGATGATTCATCCTTTAGCTGCCAAGCTGCTAACTAGACTCTTCTCCTATCATAGAGCTCGAACAAGTTGAACACATACTCTGTTTCTCTTATCCAATTAAATGCTTTTATAAAACTTTCTGTTCCACGAAAAGGTTTTCCTCCTATTGCACAGAAGTCTTTGCAGAGCTTAGAAAAGTTGAATACGGGAGGGGGATGAGGAGGAGGTGCTACTGCGGCTACAACTGGTGGAGGGAAATCCTCTTGTACTCCAACAGGTGTCGTAGCCTCTATGTATCTACGAATCCATGTGGGTATCGGAATTCCCTCAGAAAAGTTAGGAGCCCCAGACATGTTGAAAAAGGACAAAAAAAGAATTCAGAAAAAGAATCGAAGGAATATTGTTAATAACTTAAGGGGATATGTTTTTCAAAAAATTGGTTTTTAATTTAAAATCCTTTTCTTTTGAAAACAATTTTTCAAAATTTTTTCTCTGATCTTGTAGCCTTAAGCTATGATACCAAATGTGACACCCCACGTATGTTAATGTCACTCTTAAGAGAATGCATTAAGTTTCATGAAGCGCAATTGGTAGACAGTAACTAATGTATAAGACAAATAAAAATAAAACAGCGGAAAGCTTAAAACTTTTATTATCCAATAAAGCACCATTTCAAATCCAAAGTTACAACATAAAGTTAAAACTTCATTTTCTCAAATACCAAAAGAAATATGTCTCATAATCAGAGTACAAAAACCCGAACAATATACCTAAAGTGTCATTATAAATAACATAGATAAACTGAAGAAAGCATTGTGAAAGGAGGTCTATCCAAATCCAAGGAGAATCACGATCTCCGCTACTGACCACTCCCACTCTAAGAACCCAAGGGAGGAAAAGGAAGAGAGAGAAGGGAAACAAAAAGGTTAAGACATAAAGTCTGGTGAGTTCCGGTAATTTTTAGCATATGTATATGAAAAGGTGTCAAGGCAGATAAATAATATTGGAAGAGAAATTACTGTAGAACATGTATATACATACGAGTTAAACAAGATATCAAAACAAGATAAAGATATATTAAACTTCTCATTTATATCCCAAGAATCAAGTTAACTGCATCACTTACTAGTATTAATAGGATTTCGTGTTACCGTAATTACTGCCCATTCGATCGGCTCCCTATTACCTGAATATCTTGTGTTAGCCCCGACATAGGGTTATCCGTCACTATCCCAGTAACTTTATAGAACACGACCATATCCTAGGTGTTACAACGCCTTAGTTTCTTGTAGTCGGACCCGCGCATGCTCATGATTCCGCCGGAACACTCACGTACACCCCCTAACCTTGAACCTCGTACTATCCAGTTCAGTGAAGCGTACCCTGATCTCTACCTAGTGTAGAGTCCTTACCGAGATACCGTCAGGGATGCTGACTGATATAGATTCCACACAACTTGACACGAGCAAACCCCTAGGCTTGTGTCCCCGTGTACCTAGGATTTAAGATTCCCTAAAACCTGATACAATAACTAGACTTGGGACCCCTTTATCTTATTAATTAACAGGTGTAACTTAGCAGATTTTCGTTTGTTAATAAGCCCGATTGTAATAATGACATTTATCTAAATGTTATTTGTGTATAACCCCTTTCCCCAACAATCCCCTTCCCAGATGTGTAATTAGACTTACAGTAATTAATTTTACTTAGTTTTTACATCTGATACTAATCTCTTATTACATGTTATGCTTAAAACCACATTAGGTCCAATTTAACCAAATAACATGTCGCATGTTCTTCCTAACATGTAATTAACCCAATTCTTGCAGTCAAGGTTCCAATACCCAATATACCAAAATTTCCCCATTTATATGTCATTACTTAATTATTCCAATTTACGTAGCCTAGGTTTTAAGTAGCCTAGGTTCGACGTAAATAAAAGGAAAAGAGAGAAAACACATCTCAGACTGAATAAAAGGCATATAGAAAGACTGTAAATAAATGAAAGGCATAACAGGGATAAGCAATATTAAAGTGCATAATGAAATTTGTAGATCTGAATGGAAAAACATGTATAAACACGTGTAGGGATTATTTTATGCACTGTTTATATCAGATCCAACATTATTTATTAACCAAAACCTTTTTAAACAATCAAATGTAAAAATCACGTGAAACTCACAGTGAGGCTTGGTGAAGAGTATGTATATATGTCGCTGTAGAAAAGGTCCACTTTAATCTTGCAGAGCAATCTGAATTGTCCTTACTATTATATATTTGGGAAGCACCTCAGTTGTTTTATGTATACATATTTATCTCAGAAAGATTTAGAGGAAGAAGGAGGAAGAAATGGTTTTGTGTGCGTAGAACAAATGAGGTTACATGCCTTTATATAGACTACCTATGACAGTCCACCACTATTAGATATTAGGGTTTTAATCTTACCCTTACACTTAATGTTGAGTCAGCGAACGAACCACGTATCGAAAACAGTCCAGGTTCAGCCCTTGAAATCCGCCCAGCATGTTGGTGGGTCGACCCACCGACATGTTGTGTCGACCCATGGCCCGACCCCCCATACCGTTGGTCAACCTATGGGTCGACCCAGGCCCGTTATGGGTCGTCCCACCTCCCACAATTTACTGCGTTAACTCCGCGCTGCTTCAGTTTGCATTAATTTGAATTATATATTTATATATAACCTTCTTGTATATATATAAACTTCTAAGGTTCATCACTTCTTCGTACATTATCTATTTTACGTAAACTTAGGGTATATCTGAACTAGGATTCTGAGACGAACGCAATGGTAAATTCGATTTCACTTAATTCTGAATATTTAATTAAGTATTACTCATTTTATTGTCTTTACTGTATGGTTATCTCTTATAGAGACAGTTGTTGTGTCTGGGCAAAGTCAAGCTGCGTATGAGCCATATCTTGTTGTCCGAGCAAGATCTCGTGGTGCTTCCTATCTAACTAGTCATGCCTCTCAGATATGGACCTGACCTCCCTCCTTAAATCCCACGGCTTCTCTCCTGGCCATCGGCCCTACTATGGGGACTGGGAAGACATGACGCCTCCCTAGTATGCTGGCTCTACTCCCTGATAACCCTGGTCTCCTGGAGGGTCAAAATACTGATAGGGCTCTTCCCTACCTTGCCCCTTGTCATGTACAAACTCATCCCTAAATCCTGCCTCTGGCTAATATCCAACTAGATACATCTACTGATCCCCCTTGTCCTGCTGACCCTCACTATCATCGTCACCCTCATGATCATCCTCATGTTGCATGGCCTGGGCGTCCTATAACTAGGCCAACTCAATATGCATCCTAGTTAGAGTGGATGCGTCTATCAAAGAGTGGGTCTCCTCAATAGACCTTTCATTCCCTAACTAAACGTGGAACCGTCTAAATACAACTGACCATAAATGACCAAAAGGGATGTTAGACTGCTCGTGTCTGTGGAGGTCGCAAAATGTACCATAATCTCGCTCGCCCAATTAATCTAAAGTCTAGCAAAAATAGTATAAGTGGCACGCCTAATAATGCCGGTAACCTTGTCATAACTTCCAGTCCGGGAGACCAAGTTATATTGCAGTATGTGTGTAACTATCCTTACTAGTGGGCATAGGTACCACATGTCCCAAGCTCTATACCAAATATTAATAAAAATCCGACCCAACATGGCCTCATCCATCATCTTAACATGCTCGAATCCCATACCCTCACCACAAATACCAAGCATGACCCCAAACTGTCTCTCAGTACAAATTATCGCTACCTCTTTTACCTCAAATTCAAATACAACCTCATTATTCTCCTCTTTATAATTCAAATTGGCATTAAAAGACGAACTAATGTGGGGTAAACAACTCGCCCAATTGTAGCATGGTCAAGAATATGATGCAACCCCGTATCTAGGAAAAGCTTCTCCAAAGAGCTTCCTACAACGTTTGGAAATCTAACTGGTCTTCCAAGCAAGATTCAGTACCCTATAGAATCTACATAAGCCTGAGCTACACGCTTGATGTTCCGGCACCTAGCGATCTACGGGGGTGTTAATTGGCGAAAAGTAGCAGTTAAAGATGGTCGCGGAGGCATGGCGAAAATTATTGAAATCCATGAAAAAGGAGATTAGATCTGAATAGAGGAGGTGAATAGTTTCGATTTGGTGCTAATTTCGTGAAAACAATAGAGCTTTGGAGCGGTGATGGGTGTTGGAAGTGAGGGAAATTGGGTTTGGTGGATTTCTCGATTGAGGAAAATGAAAATGATGAAGCCACAAGCTTCATCACTTTCATATAGTGGAAAAAAATGAAGGGTGGGTCAAACTACCTATTTGGGTGTATCAACCCATGGGTCGAGCTGGCTTTGGGTGTGTCGACACAATTTTTGACCCAGTCAAAGTTCTGGGCTGGGCCGACCCGACCCAGTTAGTATTAAATTTTTGTCTTCATTTTTCCGCTATCCCTTCCTAGTTTTAGACTGACTATTCGTTATATCGAAATCTAAAAATATTTCTTGGGTCGGTCAACAAGCTGTTTCAATTCAAATAAATTCTCTTATGCCTTTTCATGACGTTTCCATGAACTCAATTAAAATTCCAAAAATTTATCATTGTTCTTTTCCTGTCCATTTCTATCCTCAACTAAGTTCTCACGTATACTTTTCTCTTCTGTTTTGTCCAAAATTGATTTTCCAAATTCTTGCTCACGATAAATTTAAAACTCCTCTTTTCAAATAACCTCAAATTTTTGTCACCATGAGCATCAATACTAAATTATACAATTTGGTCCTTTTTTTTCTTCCAAACAAATTTCTTAAATATGTTCCAAATCATGTAGTGCCAAAATTCACACCAAAAAAGTCATATATATATATATATATATATAAATCCCTAATCCATCCTTTTATTTACTGACCATTTTGTACACTTTTTAACCCAACCACTTAAAGGCTTATTTTTCTCATATCTTCATGATCATCACTTTAGTGTACAAGTTTTGGCGTCTCAATTCCTTTCATAGATATAGGTATATTTATATATAATATACTTTTCTATAAGAATATACAATTATGTTCACTCACTATCTATATAGGAATCCAAAATCTGAGCTTTGCTACCAGATGTAATAACCCGAATGTTGATAAACTGATTTTTTCTCAAAAGTCCCAATTATCAAAGCTTGAACTAGCTTGTCTAGTATCCTGCAGAAAAGACAGAGATAATAAATATATTAGAGATCGATATTACATCTCACAACGGAATGGATAAAATATAATGATCAAATATAGCCTTACCGAAATAATAAAATTGCCTAACAAGTGTCCAAAGGCTACCAAATCTCTGTCATAAATTTAACCTGCCAGTATGTTATGAGGATTGGGTCAGAACACAAGTTCTGGTGAGAGGACAAATTATACATTCTAAAAAAACCTATATATAATGTTCAGCTACATTTTCTTAATTATTAGGTTATTCAGGTTAATAGCACTCTGGGCACTACACTCACGTCGTACCCCTCTACTCCTAGTAGATTAAACCTAATATAGTTTAAATGTAGCTATGCCCAACATCTCAAGGTACTCCCCATGGTACCCTCCTCGTATGGCCTCTGTTGTCACCTCATGGAAGTATGCACAACCTCTATCCTATACCAAACTACGTATGGAAATCTATATCATTACGCCACGTAATCGGACCGAACCACCGTCGCTATGCCACATAAGCGTACAGATCCTCATATCTGAATTCCTCGGTCGAAACACGTTTTAACATGGAGTAACGCCCTAATGTCTACAATACGCTGTCCAGTTCGTGTATCCAGACTCTCACACGAACATACTGCCTACTGTGACCGGAGTCTCTTAATAGGGTTGCATCCAACACACGAAACTCAATCGTGAGCTTTCGATATCTGTAGTAGATAGCTTCGTTAGGCTTAAAATATAGTTATTCACATATGGTCTGTCTCTTTTCACGGTGGCCCCACGTCGGTCCCTCCCTCAACTAATGAAAGACTACATCAAGAGTTAATGATGTTCCACTAACCATTAATCTAGCATCCAATTTGGCGTGTCCTTCAACCAACGTCCCGATAGTGAAAAATCATGTTTATTAGTTTAGCTCTTAGTCTTTCCACGTCCTACTGACTGCCAATGACGGGTATTCGACAGTTAATATCCTTAATTTGGTACTGACCACCTTCTCCTAGAGTGAGGCAAACCGTCGAATCACCCAACACTATTTGCCACAGTCTTCTTAGTGCCACACCATAGTTGCAGTCAAGGTATACTCTAGATGGTGCAATAGGCATGCTTCCAAGTGAGGGCTTCATCCGGTTATTCCTTAGAGTACCTTACCGCATCCCTCAGAAGCCCCATATTTCCCTCCAGTTCCATAGAATAATTAGTTGGACATGCCCCTCTCGTTTCTCCAGACACCGTGATGATCTACCTTGTTGCGTTCTTCATCTCTATACATACAGACTGGTCCAAGCGCATCACGACAACGCGTCATTAGATCCTGATTCTAATCATTTAATCACATGCTTGTTGTAACTTATCACATTGCTAATTAACTTAATTATTTTCTCATTCGTTTTCTATTAAAGTTACTGATTTATTAGCTTTAATTTGGCTGCTTCTTTTCATAATCAACCCCATGCCACCAAAGCAAACTTTCACTTATTGTTATTACATTCATTACACTTGATACTCTCAATTATAAGACTAATAATAATAAGCCTACTTTATTCTTTCTTATTTAATTATAGCTTATCTTACACCATTACCACAACCATTTCTGTGGATTTTTTTATTAACTTAGTTCCCTTAACTACGGTTTATTAATAAGTTCACTATCCATCTTTAGTTATAACATATGTTATAATTCTACTAATCCCTAGGACAAGCCTACCTATTATATCTCATTCCCATTCATATAATTAATTATAATAGGTTATATTCCCCGTTCAGCACATTTTCCTTTGGTTCCTTAATAATTAATCGAACCTTTACTATTGTAACCTTTCTTTATTTACTGTCTTGTACATTTTTATTATTGCAGGAAAATATTTCATGCACTTCATTAGATTGGTTGGTGGAAGTGTATAAAATCTATTTCCATAATACATATAAAATAAGATCCATAATTGCAAGTTATTTCTTTTATTTATATCATATGCATAGATATATTTGATTAGTGTGTAATACGGAAAAAGAACCCCTATTTCACACTAATCCCTATTTCATTCCTTTTCTTGCAACTATATTCTCAGCAATTTACCGTAATGGTAATTATGGCAATGTATCCCCTTTCCATCCCCAAGTAATTCAGTCCACTACCAATTCCCTTTTTCTGAGTTAGATATTAATCGCTTTTTTTTCATACACCGTTACTAATTACTGTAAATTTCCATACAAAATTAGGCATACTAATTCTTTTTCAATTATTTCCACAATTCACTGTAATTATTTTTATAACATATCCAATTTACCATTGAGTTACTATCTTAACAGTATATGCACAATCACTGTCAGATTCACAATTTCAGTATTACAGTAATTCTCAACCCAAATTGAATGTTAACGTAATGGTTTCGTACAACAATAACATTCTTAACATACTTAAGGGATGGATTATATCATAATTACCACAATTTAATTTTTTATTATACTAAGAATTATGGAGAATTTAAACGATAACTATACCGCTACAAAAGGTATAATTTAAATCCACTCAACAACTACTTTCCAACTCTTGAATCTGATTCAGATCTGCTACCCAGTGGTCCTCCTAATTGAATCTAATATTGAAATAACAACGGATTTTCAAATCTAATGCTAAAAGAATGAAAGAAACCATAATAATTCAAATTCATAGAATTCATCTCATGTATACAAGAAATCTAGACACGTATGTCGTCGATCTATATTCTTTGTCTTCAAATATTGAGTCAAAATTCCTAAAATAATACTGTTATTTCTGAAAGAATTGAAGAAGAAAGAAAATGGAAGAGCCTTGGCATCTTCTCAGAAAATATAAGTTAGAGGCTAGGCCCTGCCTGTCTATTTATAGGTGTATAGAAAATTCTAGTTAGTCGGCTTAAAAATTATATAACCTGAACTGTATAAATCATAAATATAACATCAATTTGCTCAGAAATGGGTCGACTTGGACCCCTGGTGGGTCGACCCATAGGTCGACGCGGCTTTAGAGAGTGTCGACCCCCGAGTCGACCCACATGTGGTCTGGGTCGACCCATGACCTGGGCCACTAACATCAATTATGCAGAAATTTATTTTTTGTTCAATGTTGCTTGCAACGTTCCTTTTCTTGCTAAATATTGCTATATAAATTATTTTATTCCATTTATAAGGTATATTCAACATTTCAATTTCAAATTATGTGTATATATACGCGTATAACTCTTCAAATTGTTGTTCATTAATAAATTCCCCATACGGGCTCCGTTTGGGACAAGTTGTATATGAAAACAAATTAGAAAATTGCCATGAACACAATGGTATATGTTTCCAAGAAAAATTCTGAAATCATAAGATATCGATATTTCTTATAACTAATTAAATATATAAAAACATGTGGTGTTACACAAACCCCCATATCTACAGCTGCAAGTCATTAGTTAAATGGGCATGACTAATCGGCCCGTTAACAAGTAATTAGTCTGCCTAGCTGAAACTGAAACTTAAAACATTGATTCCTCCCAAACAACTTGACCAAATTTTTATTGTGACCATTCTATGGAATTGTAAACCACAATTCCGTTCCAATAAGACTATTTTCAGCACTTGATTCGATCTCTATCAAAAGTTACAGCCAAAACTATATTCACAAAGCTAAAACGGTCACAATTAAGTTTAGTAAAAATCATGGACATGTCTCATATTCCCATGAACAATATATTAAATTTGAGAATGACCAGATCACTAGGGAATTAAATATAATTATTTTACGATCCTCCAATATATAAAATAAGGGTCGTTACAATTGTGTATGGATGTAAATTGGTAAATGAATAACTTACGACCTTAAACAAAAATTCATTTAATGATAAATTTGATTTACAAACATGGCATAGGTACCATGCTGCCACTGGTTACCTTCATTTTATGTTGGTGATTTATATCCAATAGGTTTGGATTATTGAAATTAAGGTGTAATCCATTTAGGCTTAAAATTTTGGCAGTTGAAAATTCAGGGTAGTCAGAATGCCTAAAAAATCCTATATTCATTAAGCTAAAAGGAAGGCACATATACCCAATGCTAACATATATATGGCAAGACTGAATAGTTTAATTAACAATAAATAGAGATGCCTAATATAGGCATCCTTAGCTTTTAATTTAATGATGGTTATTCTGTTAAATGGATTAGTTTTTTTACTCTTCTAAATGTTTCTTTAACATTAAAATAGACATTTTTTTTAAAGTTTGCATACTGAAATTGGATACAGATCAGTAATGTAAATCACTCAACACAGTTCTATAGGTACATAGCATTATTACTATGTAGAGATCCTGTTTCGTTAAAACATAGCATGAATCTATCCCAGCGTGTTGCCATGGCGTTACGCCAATTATCTTAATCTTGAATCTTGCGATTTTGTTCTTGCATTTGAAGATTATGCTCTTGCAATTGGGTTTTAAGCTCATTGTTACGCCTTTTCGCATTTTTTGCCCTTAATATTACATTCCCTAGATCAAACCGATTGCCACTTGAAGTTGAATACATTAACATGCCATGCTCGAGGCCTTTTATATATCCTAGCTTGCACCCAATACTTGGTCACATATACCTAGTCATTGAAGTGGATTCTTTAAGTGCAGACTGATTTTGGAGATTAACCATATGGTTCTATAATTAACATCATTAAAAGAATTATAACCTTGGGTAAGAAACTACTAGCATATGGTTATAAAATATCATAATTACACGATTTGTTTTTGCTTCTAGGCAAGTCTACCTATCTTCTTTTGAGAGAGTTAAGCGATATAACTCAATTCTGCCTAGCTTTGATTAAGTCTCTTTATCGTGCTGTTATGAAAATAAAAAACATATAAAAGTAATGACTCTATAATTTCAATACAATATAGAATATAGACTTATAAATACACAGTAACACTACCATTTCCTCTTTGTCATGTGCAAATGGTTTGGATCCTGCACAGTGACTCACCTAGAGTTATCTTTTAATTCACACAACCATCTTTTGCAAATGGTTTGAAATCCGTTAGGTGTTCTAATAGCGGTTTTGTCTATATTATTGTAACTGGTGAAAGTAGTGGCAAGATTTAGATATGGGAAAACGTTGACTCCTACTAATTAATCAAAGGGGTCATCAATGCGAGGCAAGGTATAATGGTTCTTCTTAAACAATTTACTTAGCCCTCTATGGTCAATGCAGAGCATAAGGAATTGACTTGGTGGAAAAAATGAGTGGTGCCTCCCATTTTGAAATACTTCTTATAAATCCACTATATCAAAAATGGTATTTTATAGCGGCCTACAACCACTATTAACGAATACTATAGCGGTTCATAAGCGTTGTATATCGACATGTTATAAAAAACTGTTGAACATTTATAACACATAAACTGCCGCTATAAAAGGGGAATGTTGTATAGCGAAATTTTGTCGCTATGTTATTTAACTGCAGCAGCGCAATCTGACCACTATAATAGATTAAAATTTCACTGAAAATGAGAATATTTATAACACACTTTTGTCGCTATAACATAACTCTTCGATATCTCATTTTTTTCGCTATGTTATATTAATACAATAACTCACCTCTGCCGCTATAATACATCTAAATCTCAATGACAGTGAGAATCTTTATGACACAGTATTACTGCTATAACATGTTTCTTCGATAGCTTCTATATGACGCTATTAAATTGACATGTTATTGTATTGCTAAATCCTTTTACAGCTCATACATTTTAATAATAACAATCAAAATGAGTCTTCATAAAAAATTAAAGAGCAATGTATGAACGAAAAAAATATAATAATCAGTAAATATAACACATAACTCATATTCATGATAAAAAATAAAGTATCAACCAAAAAAAAATAATCATGAGTTAACAATTTAATTACATATGTTTTCCATTCCCATTGATGTCAACTCGAGTACAAAAGACAAAACGTAGTTCATATTTATTCAGTTTACACTTAAAAGATAAAACACTCCAAACTTGAATCTGATCCACGTTACTTCACAATTCATGGTTCAAAATTCATTCTTTGTTCTCATTTTACAACTTAGCACCTCCATCTTACTTCACAATAACAAAGTTTGGATTCTGATCCACGTTCTTCGGCCTGCATAGAAGCAAATATATCAGAATGAATACAATATATGTTGACTACTAACTATGGATACCCTAACACAAACTACTGCTAACATCAGACCTAAATATATCCTGGTATAACCTTTCAAAAACAACAAAATAGTGCCTCTACAACCATCAAGTAAAACAATACATATTATTCTAAAGATGGCTTAATAATGATGAAGAAACATGCCACAAAATCAACATCTGACATCGTTCACAACTTCAGAATCGGCTAATATTACATGCCAACACGAAAAAGACTAACATGTAACAAAGAAGAAAAAAAACAAAGTAAAACCCATGTTTAAACATATACATGCTACCAGACGCAGAAAAGATGAGCATGATATTAGAAACCATTGATTTCTATGTGCGACAAGTTAGAGCTAATAAAGTCTATTGTGTATCACACAATAGTTATGCTATGTGCTAACTTTCTATTGGCATGTATGCAACTTTTTCACATGTTTTGTTGTTTCAATGGTTATCCTCAAAGGCTTAACATCCCTGAAATTTCCATTATTAATTACTAATATGTTTGCACATGCAAGTGACATGTATGTCAAAAAGTGGCATGTTTATGATTATACAGCAAAATTTAGGAGTATAAATTTAGAAAGTTTCATGTCAAGAAGTTTTCAAGCACATAATACTATTTATTTAATAAATGAGGGAGCATATCAAAACACCAAACTAAACAGAGTAAATGACATTAGATATAATCAATCTAACACATTCAGATCGAAAAAAGAAATGATGAAAGATATGTGCACACACAAAAGAATTTATTATATTCCACCCAGTTTGAGATATGGCCAACTCTACAATTATTCTATGCTGAATCCAAACCATTTGTGTGTGCGTGTGTGTATATACATACATACACACACACACACACACACACACACACACATATATATATATATATATATATATATATATATATATATAAACGCACACACAAATCCTTTTCTTTTTCTACTCCTACTCTTCCCGTTCTGTTTATTTCAAATAAACATAATTTAATTCAAAATTCTTCAAATTGCTGTTAATTCTTATCTATTTATTACCTACTCGAATAAGTTGTTATCCTCTAAATATAGCAAAGGACAGTTTTGACATATTATGTTTAAATCATATAATTTTATTTAAGACATCACAAATATAACACACGCACACATGCGTGTATGTGTGCATGTTATATATATATATATATATATATATATATATATATATGTTTGTATATTGTTTCAGTAGGCTTTCCATACACATGCAAAAGGTGTACAAAGGTACACAAGCAGCCCACACTTGTTGATTTTTTTCATAGGGAACTGTACTTTTTCCCTAGGAATTATCCAATGGAAAGTTAAAAATGTGGATCTTTACACTTCAACAATTGTTAAATTAATGTGGGAATTTTTAAAGCTCGACAACCTATGGTAGAATGGATATGGACTAGATATTGCAAAAATAGAATTATTATAAGCTCCATAAGTATGTTTATTCGTGTGTTTAATAGCTCCCTAGCTATTAGTTGAAGTTTTGGTCAAGGATCTCATGATTTGGAACTACAGATCAATAATAAATACATTTTTGAGAATATATTCGAATTGTAAATGATACATGAAAAGTGAAAAAAATGATAGGAATTTGTATGACTTACAAAAGTGCTTATAGGAACTAATGAATTTGTAGTACTTTTGATCCCACTCCCTATAGAACTAGTCAACAAAAGCTAAAACATCAATTCAAGATATGTTAACTAATCTCGTAAGGTACAAAATATGTGATCCAAAATCTGCAGATTTAATTAAAATGGTACGTTACTATCTCAACCAATAATAACAATGCCAATTACTTTGCCTTTCACTAGTCTATTATCGGCTGAGCAATCTATTTTTTGACATTGTTTAGTCGATGCTCTTCATTCAATGAGTTTATCAATTTAGTACTAGATCACAGTAGACTAAAGCTAATGCAAAGCAATTAATTAGTAAAGTTGTAGTAATCAAAGTATCAAACTAGCTTAAATACTCCCTAGGTAATTCTAATCTGAGTTAAATATAAACTATTACAAAAAGTTGATTATGATTTAGAAACTAGCATATACTGACAATAGTATACACCCTAGGTAATCCTAATCTGAGTTAAATATAAACTATTACAAAAGTTGATTATGATTTAGAAACTAGAATATACTGACAATAGCACAAATATAAAATTAGTTAATATACTGGGCTTATACAAATTTTATGGTAACAAAATTGCTAATAATTAAGATTTTTTTTCATAATGACCAATAACACACACACACCGTAGCTTGCTCTGTTAGGAGCTGTAAGGATGCAATGTGTTTAGCATTGCTAATATCTCTAGACACTAACAACGTATGACAAGTATAGTGGTAGTGGATTAAAGTTATATGTTAGGACACATATAGACCACAATCATGCAGGTATGAAGCCTGGTAGATGAGTAACAATGCTTCATGTTAAGATTATACATAGAGAAGATGACAAGAGAGCTTCAACGGTAAAACACAAATAAACTGTAACGACCTGTATTTTTAACGGATAATAAATAATTTATTTAATTATTTAAATAATGGTTTGGTAATTTAAAATGACCAAAATTAAATAATATTGAATATTTAATTAATATAAATAATAGAATACTATATTTATTTCCGAAATAATAGGAAATAACAGAATTCACAATATTGGGTGAATTGGATTAATTATAATATATATAATTCAGTTTAGTGTTGAATTATATTAACGAATATATTATATGAATGACAGTTGAACGTATAATTTATATTATAATTACAATCGAGCTCGAAATGGCGCGGCAGTTCGTAATTTGGCGATTCGAACTTTAAGCGAATATACAGAATCCGTTTTAAGCCAGATTTCTGTGAAATAAGAAACGTTTGGAGCTGGTGAAGTATATTTTTCTAATGGAAGAGAAAAATCGGGATTTTGTCAGGTATATTTTGATTTATGTCCAAATCAAATTTTCGAAAAGTCTCTGTGGAATTCATTTATAATTTATAATGATTCATTTATATTATAAAAGGATTTTAATATAAATTGAATATCGATATAATCTAAAATTTTGAAATATCGAGTTATAAATCCTGATATAATTATTTTGGTGTTATATGATATCGATGTGAATATATATACGATAATATTAATTTATTAATATTATATTTAAATATTTTTAAATATATTAATATTTAAATGGGTTTATTAAGAGCTTTAATAATAGCCATTTTTGCAAATGATCTCCGTTTTTGATGAAAATAATTTTGTTGGATCCGGAATATTAAATTATTGTTAGATTTCAATTTTCGTGATTTTTGGAGTCAGTATGTGGTTGTACGGGATTTTAATGTGAAATACAGTCAATATTTTGACTTTAAAAATACGCTGTGTAAGTAAACGGATTCGAAATTCGACGAAACAAGTTTCGTTAGGTCTGTAATGTCGAACTTTAGTTGTATGTCCATTTTCATCAGATTTGGGTATCGTATGTAATCATACGGATTTTTAAACAACAAATACATACAATGGTAGATTAAAAATCAATATGAAATGGAATAAAAAATATTTAAATCTCCCTATAAATACACTACCCTATAACCACTAACCCTAAGTCTTTTTCTTTCTAGAGTCAACACAAAATAAGCAGCTACTTTTCTTCCTTCTTTCCAGTAAAATGAGAGAAGAGTTCATCTTTAGATAATTTTTAAAAACCAAATACTCAATAACAAAAATATGAAATCCACATATTTGAAACCCTCAAGACATTCTCTTCGCAATGATGTAGCCTTTACAATACTCGATCAAGTATTGGGAACCCGACTTTGCAACAGTAAACCTAGGGTTTACGTATTTGAGTTATAGGAGCTTCAATTAAAGAAATGAAGTATATTTTTGGGTTTTGGATGTAGAATGGCACTTGTATGCTAAAAAATTGGGATGTTCGGTGGTTTTAAGGTTCGCGACTTGCTGTACATCGTCAAGCAAAGGCTCTGTGACGCACTGGTGTTGAGGAGATCGAGCTTTGATTTAATGGTATGGGGACGGAGTGGGAGACAAGAGAAGTTTAATGGTGGCTTCAGATTTTGGGATTGTTAAGTAACGAGGGAGTGGTGGGGGCTTGGAATAACGGAAATGGAGTTGGTTTTCTGGAGCGATGGATTTTCTTGTTTTGAGGAAGAAGGCACGTGGAGGGCATGGGCTTTTAAAGGTTGGATGGGCCAACTTAGATAGGTTAAGCCCAAATTATTTATAAAGGGAAATAAATTTATTTTAATTGAAAATAATACAAACTTGTATATAGTATAACTTATTCATATGTTAACCAATTCAGCGAAACAAGACTTGTTTGGAACGTATGGATAAGCACTACACGATGGAACTGACTGGGAGTGAATTGGAGCTTGTCATAATTTATAGAGAAATAAATTGTCTGTCTGAATCAACCGACAGTTATTGTTATTTAACGATGACCGTCCAATGTGAGTAAATCTCACTAACTCTGTATAGTTTGTATTTTTATAAATATAATCAAGTATTGATAAATGATGATTGATTGTTGTGTGTTGATTGTTTGGTTGAATTGCAGATGTGTTGGTTGAAATTATAGATAACGATATATATATATATATATAAATCGTTAATCAAATATTGATTCTGTTTATCGGAATATTTCATATTGAAATGAAATCGATGTTATTTATACTGTTTAACATCTGTGATGCAGGAAACAGGTTGGAGGGATCCAACTGGATTCCTCAATATTTATAATACTGTTTGTTTTCATATATTATGATATATGATGTGATATACAATCTGTGATTGATTATGACTGTGTAGATGATGTTGATCATGGTTATTTGGTATTTTAAACACCATAAGAAATACCGGAATGTGAAAAGGGAACTTTCAAAGTGTAAATTGAAAATAATATATTTATAAAATCAACGAATTTTATAAAAGGAATATTTATATAGAAAATAAATAGAAGTATAAAAGGATTATTTATATAGAAAATAAACAGAAGTATAAAAGGATTATTGATTTAGAAAGTAAAGAGAATTATAAAAGGGATATTTGACGCGATATAAAAGAATTATGAAAAGATTGTTTAAAGTGGATATTAAATAGAAATCTGTTTTAACAAATAGATTGAGAAGATTAATTTATAAATAATGTTTTATAAATTAAATAAAATATTTATCATTTGATAAACAAAATATATAAGACTAAATTCATATAGAGAAGTAGGAATCGGTTTTAACAACGATATTTTAAATGGAATTTGAGCAGCATTTATAAAGGTGATTATAAATGGGATTATAAGTGTTAGAAGAATTAAATGAGATTTTATATAAATAATTCTATAATTAGAAGTATAAATAGAAAGTGGATTTGGGATATTGTTTTCAAATACGAAATCAAACTGTGTTGATTGCAAAGAAGAAATGTTGTTCACATTTAATGTGAATAAAGGATTTAAGCAAATATTTTGCAAATAAAATATTATAAAGGAATTTGGGGTTTGAATTAGGAATTTAAATGGAATTACTGAAATTAGAAACTGACTGGAAATTTGTTGAGTTGAATGCTTTTTGGGTATCGATCTTATATTGGTTTCGGCCTTCGGGGTTTATGCTTGGTAAGTTGTTCTCTTACTAGTTTACGATTAGAGACTGGTAGAGGTGAGAAGATATTGATGCGTAAATCAAAAATGGAAACGTTTTCCAAAGCTAATAACGTATATTTTCTAATTTTAGAAAATAAGGAATATATGAATATATGGAAACGATAAATGGGAAATTGGGAAATGAAATGATGATTGATCGATTAGATTTCCATTTGGGAATACGACTGTTGTTTATACACATGTTTTCCTTTGATAGTTAAATCACCGACTATCAAAGATTTTGACCATTTCCGTTGTCAATACGGAGAGACTGGGATCAGATATATTATCTGAAAACCACTCCATATGGCATTATCATTACGAATCAAATATGATGAAGATAATTGAAGACGGAGTTATGCAAGGGTTGTTCAGTAAATCCTAGGTAGAAATTGCCTAAGATGGATTTACAGAATAGTACCTTCGGTCTGTACAGTCTCAGGATGACCTGTAAGGAAGAATGTATGACAGAGTATATTTAACAGATCACGTAAGTTGATCGTTTCAAACGTATTTACGTTGGTGGCGGGGAATTAGTTTCTCTTAGCTGTATACCCATGGTATTTTTGGAGAAATCAATTTGTGATTTGGCGGGTATGACGATGTGACATTCAAAGTAAATAAAGGTGTGATCTGTACATTTTGGCCTTAAGCCTCACAACCGAGAAATGGTATAAAATCGGATAGGTCGCATGGCTAAGTGGTTAGCTGCCAATTAGGGTGCATTGTCACCTGATCTAGAGAAATTCCATTTACTTCTATAATCTATTTCGATGTTGTCCCTTTCGGGAAACGGTTGCCGATCCCAGCCGTTGGTGATAATACATTCTATACACTCAAGCGAAATGAGTGACTGGTCATGTTTAGCTTGGGTTGCAAGATGCTCTTGTTGAACCCGGTGCATTCCTCTCTAGAGATGCAATGTCGGAAGGTGGTCCCATACCTTGCCAGTTGGAATTCATTACCCAATAAGCGCCATCGGTTTTTGATTATACATTATGTATGTGGAACGTGAGATGGAAAGCGTTCTGCTAGATGATTATTATATTATGGTTGATAGACATTATTATAATATAAAGGGAGTTTTGATATAAAAGATCATTGTTTCTTGCAAAAGGATTATTGATGTTAAATCAAATGCTTTGGATTCTCATAAGGGAAAAACCCGTTCCGTGTTATACGGCGTGGTCTTATGAGATATCCTTTATTTTCTCAAACTGTTTTGAAATTGTTTACACACCAGTCCCATGACTGACCCAGAGTTTATTTTGTTTTGTTTTCCCTAACTCTTAGGTTCCCAAATTTATACGGACAGTCAAGTAGTTAGGATTTTATAGATATACTGAGAGCTTGGAGCAGGAGGCTTCAGGATTTTATAGTCATTGTTTATTTTCGCTGTGTTGTAAGTGTTGTACTCTAATAAATGTATTGTATACATATACTGGTTTTATTTCAAAGTTATGTTATATTTTATTCGTTCCGCTATGAGATTAGTGTTACTCTGGTTTTGTCTGGTTGTGTTCTTCTTCTTCTATTCTAATTTTTCTATCTTATCTATTCTCACCCTCTAACTTCTTTCATTAACTATCTGGTATTTCCGATGCTTAGATAGTTGACAATGAGTTTATGTCGATAAACATGATCGCGAAAGCCTGGGTCGTTACAGTGGTATCAGAGCTGAAGGTTAAGTAACTACCTTGGCTCTGTAGCGTGACTAGGTAGATATGGGGTTAGTAATACCCTATATTGAGTTTGAGTGTATATATATGAGTGAACGTATTTGTTGTTCAATATAAAATTGTTTTATATTGTGGAGATTTATTTATTGAGTTGTTTAAGGGTTCTGGTCAATCAGTTTGATCCACTGTATCGGTAGGGGTTTATAAACACTTGAATACGATGAACCGACATGGTATGTTTTGAAAAGAGGGTAAATGGAATAATTTTACCCAAATTATATTTTGATATAAAAGGATGATTAATATTTGAAGTATTATCGTATATTGGATGTGTTGGTTTTATTATAATCAGATAAGATTATAATTGAACGATTACATAAATAACCAATCAAAATTCGTATAAGTGTTACGAAATGAGTTAAATCTGAATTTAAATTAGAATTGAAATTTAAAACTTTGGAAATTTGAATAAGTGTTTGTAATTGAACTTGGATTAAATATATGGAAATTTTTAAATCCTGGGAGAATTTAAATTGTTTTACAAGCATTGAGAAGGATGTTTTGAAATAATAAGATTATAATTGAACGGTTACGTAAATAACCAATCAAAATTCATATAAGTGTTACGAAATGAGTTAAATCTGAATTTAAATCAGAATTGAAATTTAAAACTTTGGAAATTTGAATAAGTGTTTGTAATTGAACTTGGATTAAATATATGGAAATTTTAAAATCCTAGGAGATTTTAAATTGTTTTACAAGCATTGAGAAGGATATTTTGAAATAATTTAAAAATAGAAATGATTAAGAAATGGTTTTGAAAAGTTATATAGTATTGAACTCACTTTGTAGCTGGGAAATAATTCTGATGATGATGGCCACATCATCAGTGTCATTTTCAAGTTGCTAAGTGATGGATTACTACCAAGGATTTTGTTTTTGAATTGTTTTGTGAAAAGCAAGTTGTTTTGAATCCTGAAAAGGGATATCTGGTTTTAGAAAAGCTAAAATGCTTAAAAATTCCCTGGCGGAGATTGTTTGGATTGAAACAAATTAAATTAGAATTTGTAAAAAAATAAATAGAAATTGAATTGAAACCAGTTAAGGGGAAAATGAATTGAGATAGAAAATATCGAATTAGATTGGATTAGAGATAATCCGAAATGAAATTGGACTGGTAAGTTAATAGTTGAAATTAAAAATGGAATCTGAGTTAAGAACAGAATTTAGCTTGGATAAAAGAATGGTTGTGTTGGAGATAAAAGTGATTTGAGTTTGATTGGGATGACATTGGTATATACTAAATTGGCAGCAGATGGAGAGGATATAATGGTATGCCAGACAAAAAGGTACAAGTTTATATTTTGCATGAATTTGGTTATTTATGAGCCGATTTGGCAAGCCGCTTGGCGTTTTGATTTTCTTTTGGGTTGGAGAAGGCCCAGAGAGGCGAGTTGTAGTTGTACCGATTGAGCCATAAAAAGGAGCTGCTTGCGAAATTTTTCGAAAATTTAAGGTGTTAGAAAATTTTCATAATTTTTGAAAATATACGTTAATGAGCATGAATTAATAATTTAGTTGAAATTAATTGGTACAATGAAACTGAAGTTAAAAAGTAAACAAATAATTTTTACCCAGTTAATAAGGTTTGTTTTCTACCTTAGCAATTTCGAGGACGAAATTACTTTAAGGGGGGAGAATGTAACGACCCGTATTTTTAACGGATAATAAATAATTTATTTAATTATTTAAATAATGGTTTGGTAATTTAAAATGACCAGAATTAAATAATATTGAATATTTAATTAATATCAATCATAGAATAATATATTTATTTATGAAATAATCGAAAATAACAGAATTCACAATATTTGGTGAATTGGATTAATTATAATATATAATTCAGTTTAGAGTTGAATTATATTAACGAATATATTATATAAACGACAGTTGAACGTATAATTTATATTATAATTATAATCGAGCATGAAATGGCGTGACAGTTCGTAATTTGGCGATTCGAACTTTAAACGAATATACGGAATCCGTTTTAAGCCGGATTTCTGTGAAACAAAAAACGTTTGGAGCTGGTGAAGTATATTTTTCTAATAGAAGAGAAAAATCGGGATTTCTTCGGGTATATTTTGATTTATGTCCAAATCAAATTTTTGAAAAGTCGCTATGGAATTTCTTTATAATTTATAACAATCTGTTTATATTATAAAAGGATTTTAATATAAATTGAATATCGATATAATCTGGAATTTTGAAATATCGAGTTATAAATCCTGATATAATTATTTTGGGGTTATATGATATCGATGTGAATATATATACGATAATATTAATTTATTAATATAAAATTTAATTATTTTTAAATATATTAATAATTAAATGGGTTTATTTAGAGCTTTAAAAATAGCCATTTTTGCAAACAACCTCCGTTTTCAACGAAACTAATTTTGTTGGATCCGAAATATTAAATTATTGTTAGATTTCAATTTTCGTGATTTTTGGAGTCAGTATGTGGTCGTACGGGATTTTAATGTGAAATACAATCAACATTTTGACTTTAAAAATACGCTGTGTGATCAAACGGATTCGAAATTCGATGAAACAAGTTTTGTTGGGTCTGTAATGTCGAACAATAGCTGTATGTCCATTTTCATCAGATTTGGGTATCGTATGTAATCATACAGATTTTTAAACAACAAATACATACAACAGTTGATTAAAAATCAATATAAAATGGAATAAAAAAACTCCCTATAAATACACTACCCTAACACCACTAACCCTAAGTCTTTTTCTTTCCAGAGTCAACACAAAATACGCCGCTACTTTTCTTCCTTCTTTCCAGCAAAATGAGAGAAGAGTTCATCTTCAGATAATTTTTAAAAACCAAATACTCAACAAAAAATATGAAATCCACATATTTGAACCCTGAAGACATTCTCTTCGCAATGATGTAGCCTTTACAATACTCGATCAAGTATTGGGAACCCGACTTTGTAGTAGTAAACCTAGGGATTACGTATTTGAGTTATAGGAGCTTCGATTAAAGAAATGAAGTTTGTTTTTGGGTTTTGGATGTAGAATGGCACTTTTACGCTAAAAAATTGGGATATTCGGTGGTTTTAAGGTTCACGACTTGTTGTACATCGTCAGGCAAAGGCTCCGTGACGCAGTGGTGCGAGGAGAACGAGCTTTGATTTAATGGTACAGGGACGGAGTGGGAGACAAGAGAAGTTAAATGGTGGCTTCAGATTTTGGGATTGTCAAGTAACAAGGGAGCGGTGGGGGCTTGGAATATCGAAAATGGAGTTGGTTTTCTGGAGCGATGGATTTTCTTGTTTTGGGGAAGAAGGCGCGTGGGGGGCATGGGCTTTTAAAGTTTGGGTGGGCCAATTTTGATAGGTTAAGCCTAAATTATTTATAAAGGGAATTAAATTTATTTTAATTGAAATAATACAAACTTGCATATAGTATAACTGATTCATACATTAACCAAATTCAGCTAAACAAGATCCATTTGGATCATGTGGACGAGCGCTACACGATGGAACTAACTGTGAGTGAATTGGAGCTCGTCACAATTTATAGCGAAATAAATTGTCTGTCTGAATCAACCGACAATTATCGTTATTTAACGATGACCTTCCAATGTGAGTAAATCTCACTAACTCTGTATAGTTTATATTTTTATAAATATAATCTAGTATTGATAAATGATGATTGATTGTTGTGTGTTGATTGTTTGGTTGAATTACTGATGTATTGGTTGAAATTATAGATAACGATATACATATAAATCGTTAATCAAATATTGATTCTGTTTATCAGAATATTTCATATTGAAATGAAATCGATGTTATTTATACTGTTTAACATCTGTGATGCAGGAAACAGGTTGGAGGGATCCAACTGGTATATTTATAATACTATTTGTTTTCATATATTATGATATATGATGTGATATATAATCTGTGATTGATTATGAGTGTGTAGATGATGTTGATCATTGTTATTGGGTATTTTAGACACCATAAGAAATACCAGAATGTGGAAAGGGAATTTTCAAAGTGTAAATTGAAAATAATATATTTATAAAATCGAAGAATTTTATAGAAGGAATATTTATGAAATCAAGAATTTTATAAAATGATTATTTATATAGAAAATAAATAGAAGTATAAAAGGATTATTTATATAGAAAACAAATAGAATTATAAAAGGATTATTTATATAGAAAATAAATAGAAGTATAAAAGGAATATTTATTTAGAAAGTAAATAGAATTATAAAAGGGATATTTGACGAGATGTAAAAGAATTATGAAAAGATTGTTTAAAGAAGATATTTAATAGAAATCTGTTATAACAAATAGATTGAGAAGATTAATTTATAAATAATGTTTTATAAATTAAATAAAATATTTATCATTTGATAAACAGAATATATAAGACTGAATTTATATAAAGAAGTAGGAATCGGTTTTAACACCGATATTTTAAATGGAATTTGAGCAGCATTTATAAAGGTGATTATAAATGGGATTATAAGTGTTAGAAGAATATAATGAGTTTTTGTATAAATAATTCTATAATTAGAAGTATAAATATAAATTGGATTTGGATATTGTTTTTAAATACGAAATCAAACTGTGTTGATTGCAAAGAAGAAATATTATTCACATTTAATGTGAATAAAGGATTTAAGTAAATATTCTGCAAATAAAATATTATAAAGGGATTTAGAGTTTGAATTAGGAATTTAAATGGAATTACTGAAATTAGAAACTGACTGGAAATTTGTTGAGGTGAATGGCTTTCTTGGTATCGATCTGATGTTGGTTTCGGCCTTCGGGGTTTATGCTTGGGAAGTTGTTCTCTTACTAGTTTACAGTTAGAGACTGATAGAGGTGAGAAGGTATTGATGCATGAATCAGAAATGGAAACGTTTTCCAAAGCTAATAACGTATATTTTCTAATTTTAGAAAATAAAGAATTTATGAATATATGGAAACGATAAATGGGAAATTGGGAAATGAAATGATGATTGATCGATAAGATTTCCATTTGGGAATATGACCGTTGTTTGTACACATTTTTTCCTTTGATAGTTAAATCACCGACTATCAAAGATTTTGACCATTTCCGTTGTCAATACGGAGAGACCGGGATCAGACATATTATCTGAAAACCACTCCGTATGGCATTAGCGTTGCGAATCAAATATGATGAAGATAATTGAAGACGGAGTTATGCAAGGGTTGTTCAGTAAATCCTAGATAGAAATTGCCTAAGATGGATTTACAGAATAGTACCTTCAGTCAGTCCAGTCCCAGGACGACCTATATGTCTGACGGAGTATATTTAAGAGATCACATAAGTTGATCGTTTCAAATGAATTTACGTTGGTGGCGGGGGAATTCGTTTCTCTTAGCTGTATACCCATGGTATTTTTGGAGAAATCAATTTGTGATTTGGCGGGTATGACGATGTGACATTCAAAGTAAATAAAGGTGTGATCTGTACGTTTTGGCCTCAAGCATCACAACCGAGAAATGGTATAAAATCGGGTAGGTCGCATGGCTAAGTGGTTAGCTGCCAATTAGGGTGTATTGTCACCTGACCTAGAGAAATTCTATTTACTTATATAATCTATTTCGATGTTGTCCCTTTCGGGAAACGGTTCCTGATCCCAACCGTTGGTGATAATACATTCGGTACACTCAAGCAAAATGAGTGACTGGTCATGTTTAGCCTGGGTCGCAAGATGTTCTTGTTGAACCCGGTGTATTCCTCTCTAGAGATACACTTGGTCCCATACCTTGCTAGTTGGAATTCATTACCCAATAAGCGCCATCAGTTTTTGATTATATATTATGTATGTGGAACGAGAGATGAAAGTGTTCTGCTAGATGATTATTATATTGTGGTTGATAGACATTATTATAATATCAAGGGAGTTTTGATATAAAAGATCATTGTTTCTTGCAAAAGGACATTTGATGTTAAATCAAATGCTTTGGATTCTTATAAGGGAAAAACCCATTCCGTGTTATACGACGTGGTCTTTTGAGATATCGTTTATTTTGTCAAACTGTTTTAAAATTGTTTACTCACACCAGTCCCATGACTGACCCGAAGTTTATTTTTTTCACTAACTCTTGGGTGCCCAAATTTGTACGGGCAATCAAGTAGTCAGGATTTTTAAGATATACTGAGAGCTTGGAGCAGGAGGCTTCAGGATTTTATAGAAATTGTTTATTTCTGCTGTGTTGTAAGTGTTGTACTCTGATAAATGTTATTGTATACATATACTGGTTTTATTTCAAAGTTGTGTTATATTTTATTCGTTTCACTATGAGATTCGTGTTACTCTGGTTTTGTCTGGTTGTGTTCTTCTTCTTCTATTCTAATTTTTCTCTCTTATCTATTCTCACCCTCTAACTTCTTTCATTAACTATCCGGTATTTCCGATGCTTGGATAGTCGACATTGAGTTTATGTCAATTACCAGGATCGCTAAAACATGGGTCGTTACATAAACTATATTGTTATTAAACTGAAGCTCAAAGATAAACAAGTCTGGAAAATATAACAACTAATATAATAATTAAACGGTAAAGACTTACCAAAAATTCATTCCATTACGACGTGCGTAACAGGCCAAGCTATAACAGAAGAGAGGGCATCTTCCATGTACTGTAATTTAGATGTTTGCTTCCATTGCTCTGCTGGTGGCTCTTTTACGGTCTCTATCCAACTTAAACTGCATTGTTTCCTAGCGGTCTAAAATGTACCCTTGCACTTGGATCGGTTGACTCCACCTGTCATAAACAAACTACATTCCCATTTCCCGATAAGTTCAGTAACTTGCATTTATTGTTTGTTCTTGAATTTGCAGTTTGTAAGTTGAAAAAAGAGAAAAATGAAGTTGCTAATCCTTAAAAAATAGGAATACAACATAAAAAATGAGTACCGTTAATGTTTACACCACATCCTTAGTCATAATAGGAACTGTTGTATCAACCATCTCAACAACTACTTGTGATTCAGGCCATGTAACCTTCTTACCAGCACCATCTGCAATTTCGATCAAACTAGGGGCTGGCCTCACAAAAAAGCTTCTGGATTTAGTGGTTCATCTATACAAACAATCATAACTGCTGGTCCAAGAGGAACATCGTTAACAATTTCCTACGAGATGCTGGAATGTAATCGTCATAAAGCCACTAATTTCTTACTCCCTCCCCAATCAATTTTTTTGCATTTGCGTTCTAAGCTGCTACTTCTGTATTAGAGGTAAAAATATTTATTTAGTAAAAAAGGTATATAATAAAATTGCATGTTCATTGTGAAGAAAAATGTTTACCCTATCCTCTCCTCCTTCATTGTGATCGGTTGAATGTAAAACAACTCTATTCTTCGACCATGCCACAGTATTATCCTTTGCTTCCCCAGGAAGTGTGAACAAAGTTGTAGGCCTCCATACAAAGGCATCCAGCTTTATTGGGCATTCAACTAAAATTACCATCACATCCTGCCTTAAAGGAACATCATTGACAAACTCGTTCGGATCGTCTAACATGAATCTTCCTTCAGCAATGATCTCTTCATCCCCCCGCCAATCCAATAAATCATAGTTTTTCACATTTTCATCAAAGTTGCACTACATTTAAACATAGGAAAATTATGATGCTAATTGAATAAAAAGTTAAAATACAAAAAATGTGAAACCAATAAAAAAAATTAATTACTTGAGTTTTGTTTACTTCTGTCCCACTATGTCTACCCTGCAAAACCTAAGAAAATACAATGTTAGTTAGAATTAACTTCATGAATTTACTTTCATCATTTGTTGTTCATACGTAAATAACTTTGTGAATTTACATTAGCGACCATCCGAAGAGACTAAAACTTGATCAAGGTGATGAAAAAATGGTTCAGATAATTCAGAGCTTAAAGCTGATAGATCCAGATCCAGTTCCCAGGAAAAATTGAAGGGATCAAAAGACCACGGAACCAAAAGAGATCACGATACTGGTAGTTCTGTAACTAGGGTTTATCAAGGCTCACTATACAACAATCATGGAAGGTCCAACAAAACTGTCGAGCAAGTGGATAATCATGTTTTCTCTAAAGATGGAAGGAGGAAATCAGTGCAGAGCGAAATCATATTTTGTACTTCAACTTCTAATGTGAAAAGTTGTTGGTCATCTCAAATGGAACAAAATGGAAACTTGAAAAATGGATGAAGTCCGAAAGAGCACAAAGAAGCGGGAGAAAACAGTAACCACTCTGTATGCATGAAGGAAAATCATCAACTGCCTACTGGGGATATTCGTCAAAATGGCTTTAAGACAGACATCTTGGGCTTGGAGAAGCGTGTTCATGGTGTGAATGACTGCTGAATGGGAATTGTCTACTCAATCTTTGATGTATTTTTTAAAAAGTGCAATTTCATCTAATTATTTGGATTTACAACTGGGGATGTTCGTCGAAATGGCTTTGAGACAGACATCAAAAATTAATCTAAGCTACTATATATAAAAATAAAATTGACTATAAAAGCCATATAATTACTTGTAGTGGTTCGACTATAACATTTGTATCTTTGAAGAATATAAGGGGTTGACCAAGGGACATTTGTAGCTGAACATAACTACTGTTTATAAAATAAAAATAAACTACTGATAATTTCATATGTAGTCCAATATGTAGTGATAATTTGCACCTGACTTTTCTCTAGTAGTAGAAATTTCTTCTCTAAGTCCAACACTTTATTTTCAAGTAGCAATGTACGCTTATCCTTAACTTGAGATAAAGCTGCTCTACTAAGACTCATTCCTCTTCCCATCCCTCTAAGTCGACCTAGTCTTTCTTTTCCCTAACACTTGTGCAAGTGCGTTTTCTCTATAATTAATCGGCGATCTCCATTGTGAAACACCGTCAATTTGTTTAATCTTTCCCTACAAAACATGGTTAATTTTGTATTATTGCAGTTTAAACTAAAACATAGTATTTAAATTAAAATTGGAAACATACTCAGAAGCTTGCAAATTTCAATACCATATATATGAGATCTTTTATTGTTTTTCAAAACTCATTAAAACACAGTATTTATATATCAACCATTCATATTTTAAAAGTATTAACTTATTATAGCATCTGCAGCAATCATATTCACCAATTCACCATTTTTCTTAGTGCGAGATTTGATCTAACCACACTTCTAGAGACAGCAGAGCGATTGCTACTTTCGCTTTTCTACATTTAAAAACACCAAATAACAAATATCATTAACTTAAAAGTTTCGTAAATATTGCAGTAAATTATAACTACAATTTTGCTACCAAATCTTCAGCTAGTCGTGCCATTCCTTTACGACTGCACGTGTGTGGCAACTGCCTTTGTCTAATAGCTCTTTTCTTCTCGCTCACAACCTAAAATAAGAATCGTACGGTAGTATGATATCTCAACTTAGTCATTACAAATAAATACTACACTATCATTACAGATAAATACTACACTATCATTACAGATAAATATTACCAATAGTTTAGGCAGCCACATTAGTGTACTATTATAAATCTGATGGTAATTCATCTATTTGGAAATTCATCAACATTATAAATCTTATGCATCTATTTGGAAGTTCATCAACATATAATATGAATCGAAACAGAAAACTTCTAGCATGAATCATTTTAACTTGGAAAACTAAATACATTTTATCTGTGCATGTTATAAGGGTATAAGATCCCTAAGTATCCAGGTATTTTCTTTACAATTTGTACCTTATTTAGCAACGTATATCCTATTTTTATGGATATAGTTGTATCTTAGTATTGTTTTATATGAAAAGCATTCATATACAATTATTTCTGGTTATTTCAAGGCCTTTGCCTATTTCTTTATTCATATTTGAGACTGCTAGATTTTATTTTGCCTCAAGGTCCTAAGCTTTATACACATATGTTTAAATTACTTCATCTTACACAAGCCTGGGTACTGATGTTTAGTTAAAACAAACTTACAAGTTTATTTCATTCTTACTACTCCTTTTTAACTCTACTGAAACCTAGTTTATGGCAGAAACAATAGATTAATATCTCGGCTTCATACGTTATGCACTTTAATTCAAGACAGCTGTTTAAACAGGTGTTACATCACAATCTGCTCAAGAAAAGATGCACCTTATTTCGATCCAAAATTCAACTAGATATTTCAATAATGTTTCAATTCTATTTGAGCATATTACTATGCAAAACTGGTGAGGGTTTGTAATTTGCTCAAACACATTAGGTTGTAAAGAAAAAGAGGTATTACACTCAAAACATTACTCTCTTTATATCAAATAAGACTGGCTTATATATCATGAGTTTTTGGATATTTCAAGTATCTTGTACTTACATATCGGCCTGTATATATTGTATGTATGCACATAACTATCTCATGAGTACATACATACATATATATATATATATATATATTATCATTAGCTTGCGTATCTGAACGTGCTCATCTTACTTTATAAAGACATATGATTCCCTACCTATAGCTTTAATAAGCTTCCTCATAATTGCTTATTTCTTCTAAGCATTTGATGTATAAAATAGATGCTAATTCAAAATAGGGTTTCGTTATAATACTCATATTCATTAGATTCCAGATACCTCCCAGAAAAATAATAACCATTTTAGCATTGTAAATTCTTCATTCTTAGATCAAATAAACACACATTATCACATAAGAATTACATGATAATCGTATACCTTAATGTTTTGAGCAATTTAAATAACAAAATTAGCATACTCTTTTATTTATATAAACAATCATTCAGATTACCTTGTTGTCTTTTATCTCCTACCTGTACATAAATCTATGCATATTTAACTTCGCCGAACAAAGAAGAAAACACATGCATATATTATTTATATGCTATCCTTTCTTCTATATGCAGCCTATGATTTTAATTGAAACAAATACATGCCCTGCTTCTACACTTTTGACTGCAATAATCATATGGAGTTGAAAAACTAGTGTATAATAAAATTTCTTGTACCTTGAATTCCGAACTTGTTTTCAACGTGATAAATTTCTTCCATTCATTCATACATCTAATGTTAGATGGTTTTAACCGAAGTCTTTCCTCCATAGACTTTGCTTGTAACATCTATCGAACTAATCTACATTTTGATGCCTGCCAAATGCCACTAGTTTGTTGAAAACTAGTGTTTTGTGCCAACTTAAATCCAATTTAAACCATGCCTGCAACGATCAAAATTCGGCATAAAGTGTTTGAGGTAAGCAATAATTTTTTTTTTCACTTCACAACTCAATGCAACAATACTAAACAACGAAACAATCAACAACCAGAGCATACACCAATATCACTAAAATGAACTGTAGTAAGAAGAATACATAACCTACAAACTAGCTTAACCAAAAAAATTAGGAAGAATAAAAAAGGGGAGCTCTGAATAGATTTGTGCATTTTCAGTGAATAAATTGAATAAGAAAGAAGAAGAATGGTAAAATATGTTGATCAACACATGATTAGTGAGTTATGTTTCTATTCAAATCATCAGCCGCCTCATCTTTGGGTTTCACTGAATTTCCTCCAATAGTTTTATGTCGTGATCTTTTCTTGATTCTTCTGATTTTATTTTTACTTTAAGTAATAAATATAAGAATTAGTCTTACCTGGATGGTTTCCCATAAAACATTTTTCAACTCGGTACTAAGTTGCTTCCATCCATTTAGTGTAACCAAATAATTTCTGGTAAAAGTGGTCCTAAATAAGAAGATAATTTGACTGACCCCGGTCCTATTGGTTCGCCTGCACTATTAAATTTAACTTCTATTTGCTTCGAAGAATTGAATGGAAGACTTCTAACACAACACCAAAAAAGGCCTTTTATAACAGTTATTACTGTTACTAATGATCTTTGTAACAGTTATAACCGTTACAACAGCATACGTGACAAACTGTTGTCACAGATATTGTAACGGATAAAACCATTATATGGGGATCATATTGTAACGGTTATTACCGTTATAAGATATGTGTTTTGTAACACTTAATACCGTTAGGACTGAAAATTTTATAACATTAATAGCCATTGTAAACATTATTTTTATAACAGTAATAATTGTTACAAATATGAAATATGTAACAGTTATTACTGTTAGCATATAAAACTGACTATTCATACAATAATTTACTTACAGTTATAACTGTTACAAACGTGAATATTATACCAACCCTACAATAGATAATTTCATACAGCATACACCAATAATAATATACAACATATAATATAACAATAACTTAAAGCAAATACAGCATATCACAATTTATATCCTTAAGCAAATTCCATTTCGACCAATATCACAATTTAACATACAATCATAATATCATTCATCGTCCATAACAAATACCAAAATAACATATAAGTATCATAATTTTGCATACAACCATTACACAAAACGCAAACAATTAACGGACCAAATTACAAATCCACCATCGACAAGATCAGATAGTGTATACATACCATTTTGGGGTGCGTCAAAAATTAGCGTATCCGGATCCAGAACTTCCTCCACCTAAATGGCTTTCTCTCCTTCTAGTACAGTTCTATGATGACAAACTTTTTGCACTCCTACATGTCCCTTCGCTACCTCCTTTAATGTTAACGACAATAACACTACCGACTGTTTATCTCTCGTGGATGATCCAATGGCATCAATAGAAGTGGCATGTAGATTGTTATTACCTCCATCAGAAGCAACTTCTTCACGTGGTGTCGTATTCCCTCCTTGTTGATTGATAAGAAGCTTCATAGATTGTTGCAAGTACGCCAATGCTGAGTTCATTGATTTGATGTCTTCATGCATTTGATTTTGGTTGTTCTCCAATTTAGCTAACTGTTGCTTAGTTGCATTCTCTTTTGCCGCGGTTATTGCTTGTGAAGTTTGTGTTATTTTTACTTGCTTTACATTGCATGTAGAGCTGATAGCATGACAATAACTTCTTCTTTTATCATCTCCAAAAACTTCAGCAGTGGGATCTTTATTAAAATTATCTAGACTTAGAGCATCATCACCATCTTCTAATCTTTTTCTTGCTTCCGCTGCTTCAACCAAAGCCTGTTCAACAAATACAATGATATGAGCCTACGCCTGATTAAAAAACAAAGAAAGTTTAACTGAAGATGCTTGATTAAAAACAAACAAAGAACCACCTGACATTCTGTCAACTAAAGAAAGTTTGGCACTCATTTTACTCGGCTCAAGTTTACTGAGCTTGGCTCAGTGTAAACTGAGCCTATGGCTCAGTAAACCTGAGCCGAGTGGCTCGGTTTACTGAGCCTGTGGCTCAGGGTTACTGAGCCTACACGGATCAGTGTTACTGAGCCTATGGCTCGGTAAATCTGAGCCGAGTGGCTCAGGTTTACTGAGCCTACAAGGCTCAGTGTAACTGAGCCTACAAGGCTCAGTGTAACTGAGCCTAAAAGTCAGATCAAGAAACACTATTTTTTACATAAGTACACTATTTTTTACTCTTATAGTCATCAAGGCAGTAAATCTCTAAAAAGGAAATTGAGTTGGTAAGCCTCGATATGTAGCAAAAAGTATTAATTTGTAGTTATTGACTTATAGCATTTATGCCTATTTTTGATATTGCAGTTCCACATTGACTTCACATGCATTCACCACTGGCTACAAACATGTAAAAGTATGTAGAAACTTGTAAAAGTACAGATTTTTATTACCAGAGTAGTAGGCTATTGATTTAATGGTGTGTGTGTACTATTGCTGCAAATTAGAAATCTTGGTGATAGTCATTCTTTTTTCTCAGTTGATTATATCATAGTTTATAGGTCTAAAGTTCAATTGAGCTTCTACACTAATTACATTGTGGAAATTCTATCAATCATGTCTCTTTTGCTATCCTTAAATGTAAACATAGTTTGATTTAGAAAATTATTAAAGCATAATATAGTGCCTAATTGTTTTAGTTCTGACAGCATAATATAGTGCCTAATTGTAATTCATAAAGAACTGTTTTGCATATTGAAATTGTGGTCTGGAGGTATAAGGAAGATGGCATTAAGCCTTTCGTATAAGGAAGATGGCTATAAGCCGTTAGTCTTTAATGATTAGCCACAAAATTGAATTCTATCTATAAAATAAATTTTCAATTATTTTTTCATGTTGCATCCAACAGCCTTGTATATATATAGTTATTATTTCAAGCTCTGGGCATGTCCAAATTTCCTTACAAATTATATTTTCTTGATTCACTTCATAATTGTGGGTTGTTTATAGAAAATCGTCTATTTTTGGTTGTTGAAATATATCTGATACCTTATCGAATGTTATAACATCTTATATTAGCAGCGCATGTTTACATAAACTTGCATAATCGTAAAATGGTATCCTCGCACATGAATATATTTTTGTTTAAATCAATAATCCGGTTGTTTAGTTTTCGATGAATTTCAAATTTTAGATTATAACATTGATCTAAAATAATGATTAATCTTTTACTTGCATCTAATCAAGAATATTAAATATTGAATTTACATAAATTCTATGTTTTAGTTTGAACTAAAAACCACCACTTTTCTTATATGAGTTTTCAAAATTGGATTTTAATTAGAAATTCATTTTTGGCATGTAATTAGAAAGTCCTTGAGTTTTTAACATTTAAAATGCATGATTAACAATATAATTTGCTAACTAATTGTCTGATACATGATTACACAGATCTTGTTTGAGGGGTGTTGAAATATTTTGTATGAATCAATAATCCTATAGTTACAAGCCTTGTTACGAAGAAGGATTACCTCTTAGCTTCCAGGATCGAAGAAGCCATCAAGAAAAATGAGAGTTTGGAATCTCTTAACTCAACCAATGTTAAACGCGATGTGGTTAAATCAAAACCCTTTGAAAAAGAGGGAAAGGGGTCGAAGTTACTTAAAGTTAGAAATACAAAAAACACATCTACAAGAAGAATTACCAAAGCATTTGCAGCCGATACTACAAGAAATAAATTCGTATGCGGTAGAGTCAGTAAAAAAACTGTTACATTTTCAAAGCGCAAATCAGTAACATCTTATGCCGATAGCGAAAACAAAGATTCATCAAAACCCAAGTCCGTGAAATCGTATGCCAGTAGTGCAAACAGAAGTTCTTCAACGGCGAAATCAGTGAAATCTTATGGTAATAATGTAAAAAGAATTACTTCTAAAGGAAAATCAAGTGGCATAAAGAGTAATACTGCATCAAAACTCTCAGTTGTTGGGTTTAGAGGGAAAAATTCATCTAGCAAAAGGGATTCATTGTGATACATTTTTAACAGGCTATTTTATGCGTCTTAACTTGCAAATTATAGTGCCTAATTGTTTTAGTTCTGACAGTCATCTTACTAATGTCATTGATGATACTGTAATAGTATAGATCCAAAACAATGTTAGATGTCATTATTATTTTCTCAAATATTGGACGCATCTATCTCATCGACGTTTCATTTCAACCAAGCATGCATCATCACATTAAAAATTATGAATTCCATCTTAGCAAAAACTCGATAATTAGTCTTTTATTTCTAAATTACAAATTGAAAATTTCTGCTTGCTTCTAGAAAGTCAGGTATTAAAATAAATATCTGGAATCAAGCGAAAAACCTACATCAGTGGATCAAATGGTGAAAAGCCCATGCCATTCAGCTGCTAGTGCGCCAAATGGCTACTAGGTAAGATTATACACCGAGAGGTCCAATACACAGTTCACCAAATGCTTGAGCATATTTGGGGGATGTTAGAAATTCCTGCTTATCCGAATGAGGCTTCGTCCCTTGTGCTGAGGACAACGATAAAATACTGGATTGTCACCAGAAGGTGGCCAGATTTACTAAATCACCCCAGTCATTGTTTTAAATCAGGCTAAATTAAATCTCAAACGTGGAATTGAAGGTTTCTCTAGGATATTGAGTTGTTGTTCTTTTTTTAAGAAGGATGCTAATTATGTGCTACATAAATTGTTGTATGTTAATGATTTACTTGATAAATATTCATAGTAATGAAAATAATATGGAATTTTATACTTGGGCTTTTTTTAGTAATACCTTTTTTGTATGGGTGCTAATAAAGCAAGAAAGTGCAAAAATTTGGAATAAGGAAAATAAGATTGAGAAAGGAAAATAGAGATCGAGAAACTCGAGGATTGAGGCTCTAGAGAGGAATTTGTAAAGGAACACGGACGAACTGAACAAAATAATGCAGCTTGGTAACTGATTGATTCTAGTTTTTATTTATTTATGGTCTCATATCGACATTTGTATCAAAAACTCGATAATTTCCTATAAATTCCATCTTAGCAATATTCCAACATCGCATTAAAAATTATGTCATATGTGTTGTTTTTTCACATAATCTCCTCAGTCGAACACAATAAATGTTCTGCTTTAAAACATTTGGCCCATGAAAATGTACCATCTATTTTCCTTATGTTCATCAATGTCAAGGCATGTTTAAGTATAAGCCAGAAAAGTTATTAGATGTTCAAGCAAATGAAACCTTACTTGTAAGTTCGACCAATTATTAGTTAAAATGAGATCCCACATAATAAGTGTTAAACCAGATCCCACATAAGCGGGATAAGTGAAAAACATCAAGGTGGCACAATATATTCATTAAACTTACAGTTGAAACTATTAATAGAAGAAATAATTAAATATGTAGATGTTGGTTCATTGGACTGTAAAGGAAATGGAATTAAGTTTGAGACTATTCGCATATGCAGTACATCCAGACTAGTGCAATACATATAATAGGATAATATGGTAAAATATTAATTTTAAAAATGCAATAAAGCAATAATCCACTTAAGTGTTAAAAACTTTTAAGTTTTATCTGAAAGTACGTGAATCAAAGTGCGCTCCAATGGTTGTTTGATTTGAGGGGAAAAAATATTGTCCGTGCATGAAGCAAACAGCTATAAACAATCATATAGACAAATGTATTGCATGACATTAGATTATTTAAAGATTAGGGAAATAGCTAAAGAAAGACATTAAGCAAACAGCTAAAGATTATTTAAAGACATGAGTGCAAACAGCTATAAACTTGACACCATTTTATTAATAATGAATTAAAAAAGGCTCGGATTACTTACATATTTTTCAGCGGCATAAGGAAGCACTTCCCTTGTTTTTTTTGCTTGTATGTGCTATTTTCCAAACAAGAGATCGCATAGGCTTACTTTCCGGATTTTCGTTTTTCTAATGAAGCATACAAATAAATATATATAATATAATTTATCATAAAGTTTATTTAAGATATCTGAACTACATACCAATTCATCATAGAGTGTACGGTACGATATTCTGCCCAATGTATGATTTATAGTAACCTTTGCTTTGTTTACAGTATTCTGCTTACATTGTTTTCTCTTTCTATCACCATACTCCATGTCCAAAAAACTCTCCCATTGAACTTTATCAATATCATCAGGACGATTTTCCATTGCAATATGTCTAGGTATAAGCTCATCATCCTTCTTAAGGTATTTGTTACGTAGTTTCGATTTTGAACTTCTGAATTTTTGTGAGAACTCTTTTTCTAATATAGGTCTTGCTTTATCGGGATCTATATCCATATCAAACTCTTTCTGTAGAATCAAAAGAAAAAACAACCAACGCCTGATTAGAACAAACAAAACAAACCCTATAAGTCAATAACTTGTGTTATTTTAGGTTGTACGCATATCAATTATACAATTGCATTTTATAATTTCTACTCTACCTTCCACAAGCATATCAAATGTGTTGACTATATTCCATTGTGTAGGACACACTTATAGTCCAACTTAAGTCAACCGTCTCCTTACATATCTAACTTTTAAACAAGAAACAGGATCACAATAGTAACACCATAAATGTTTATGATTTATTAAATTTAAATGAGAAGTAAGATACCATTATTGCTTTCCATAAAGCATCTTTATAAAAGATATCTACATTCCTCCAATCATCATAACTGATCGGAATGTATGCACGGATCAAAACACCACATCGGGAACTCCACTTCGATCTATCTTTTCCTTTAGCACCATCCATTTCAACATTTATAAAGTACTTTTTATTTGGAGGAGGCGGACAGACATCTGTTGTGTCTTCTGTTTGTCTCGATGAACTACCTGACATTCTGTTAATTTTATTGCATTAGCACGATTACAATTTTTTGACTTGCAAATAAAAAAAAGAAATGCAAAAAGACGGTGTAGCTTACATTTCTGAAAGATAAGTAGAAATGGTGGATGCCCCTTCAACCAAAAATAAAAATAGAAACTCATGAAAAAATTCAGCACATTCGTTTTGTAGCACAAAATAAAAATAGAAACTCATGTTCCAAAAAAAACAATTAACAAAGTAGAGGCAAAACACAAAAACACTCTTGCAAGCATAACCCGATAACATAAAAAATTTAACTGAAGATACTTACATAAGATGATACCTCCACAACCAATCAATTGATAAATAAAATTTACGAATGTTCAAAACAAGAAAAGTTAGCAAAATAAATAAAGCAACGTCAACAACTTCAACCAATTTGTCTATTTGGATTCAATACAATTTAACAATGTTGTTAAGTTGGGTTGCTCTTTTAAAACGGATTGAAAGTTCGTTGGCATCTCATAATCATCCACGTTATCCGTCATGTGTTTAGGAGAGCGTCGTACAATGGACCAATCAGAATTCTTCTGTGTGTTCTTTATGTAAAAAACTTGGCTAGCTTCCGATGCAAGAATGGCAGGCTCATCATACTCTCCATCATTAGTTTTGAGCCTTTTCAAATTCACCATCAGTAATTTGGAGTCAGGACAAACCTTATAACCATGTGTTTTATCAGCAATATTGACCCATTTGCAATAGAACACAACACGTTGAAATTCATAATAATCAACTTCAATGATCTCCTGGATAATACCATACCAAGTAGTGTCATCATCCGTAGGATTTAAATCTTTTGCACTTGCAACAAATGTTGTAATTGCATCCATACAAACGCCACTATCTTGTGTTGAAAGAGTGTCATCGTAGTGCTGAGGAGAGAATAGATAACCATTGATTCTATATTAAAGGTGAGTTTTGGCTTCCCATATTGGTCCACTAACATAATACCGTAATAGGAAGTCCATGCGTTTTTCTTCCATTAACTGAAAAAAAGTAAAATATGTTCAAAAATGTTATTTACTATCAAATTGTGAGTTCACTGTAATCCAACAAACCTTTTTATGCAACCAGTCAATAAATTCAGACTGAATTACTACATCTGCCTTTGATTAGAGCCGCTTTTTACCATGTTGAGTCTCTTCTAATGATAATCGATATTCGCTACAAACAAAAACAAAAAAATAAAGTAAATTTTGGACTAGTATTTATAAATTTTAATGTGTAAAAAAGACAAACCTATAATAATCATCTCGATCTGGAATGTCTATTCTGAAAAGTATCCATCTTCGAATTTGTACACGTTGTACACCAGATAATTTTATTGTTTTACCCTCAATAATGGAACGCTCATAAGTATCACCATAGTTCTCATCTAAAAATGGTGCTTGTTTAGAGCTATGATTACCATCACGTGGATTTGGCATATATTCCATTGTATATCTAACGGACTTTGAAACAAGATACGCTTCATAAATTGATCCCTCAACAAATCTTTTATTGCTTGGTATGTTCTTACACTCCTTCATAGCTCTAAAAAACAACATTTAATGTAACTAATAAAACATAAATCAGTTAACAATCATGTAAATGAAATGTCTACCTTTCAAATGGATACATCCATGTATAATTAACCGGTCCACATAATAATGTTTGATCAGCTAAATGCACCATGAGATGTATGTTAATGTCAAAGAAATAAGGAGGGAAATAATGAGCCAGCACACATAATGCCTTGGCAATCATATCTTTGGAAGCTTGGACATGCTCTCGATTTAAAACCTTCGAACAAATAATATTGAAGTACAAGCATACTTGTAATATTGCACGTCTTAAGCCACGGTTCTTTGGATACGCATATTGAATCATCACAGGTAGAAAATATTGAATTATAACATGATAGTCATATGACTTTCTAATATTCAAACTAGGTGGCTGTGTATTTACCACGTTGCTAAATTTAGTCCGGAAGCATGATGGAAGTTTCGCATCCTTAAGAACTTGACAGCACTGCGTCTTGTGATTTTTGTCGAATGCAAATTTAGAAGATTGTTTGTATTTATCAAACAATATGTTAATAAAATGCTCTGCTACATTCTTTTCAGTGTGCATCACATCAATAGTATGTCGCACCTTATGACCACTCCAATACTCTAAGGAAAAAAGAATAGACTTCTTGTACCATGCTGGTATTTCACTGTCTTCGTTCTCATTTTCAAAATATTCATCATCACGATCGGTCTCATTTAGCATGCGTTTTTGGGTTTTCGTGAATTTACCTGGTACATATCTGATATGAGCAAGCTTTTGCAACAGTGTCGATCCTATCAATCGTGTTGGAGGTTTCTTATCCTCCGTATCTTTATACCATCCATGTTTGAGTGCTCTATATGGATGATCACTCTTCAAAAACCTTCTGTACTTCATATAAACAATCTTATTGCCAATGTGTTCTGATTCTGTTTCTGTTGCACAAATAGGACATGCTTTGTAACCATGTGTTACACAACCAGATAAATTTCCCAATGCACGTAGATCATGAATTCCCCATAGTAGCATTGCTCTCAAAGTGAAATGTTCTCTCTTGTCCATGTCATGTGCAAGCACTCCTATCCAAAGTTGTTTTAACTCATCCACAAGAGGTTCCAAATAGACATCGATATCTTGACTTGGTACCCTTGGTCCAGGAATTAACAAACACAACATTTGAAATTCGTGTTTCATGCACAACGAAGGGGGTAAGTTATAAGGAACCATATACACAGGCCAACAACTATAGCTACCTGATAGGTTTGTACTAGGATTGAACCCGTCAGTAGCAATGCCAAGCCAAACATTTCGTCCATTTCTAGCAAACTCGGGCCATTTGTTTTTAAGTGATCCCCGTTCAGCCGAGTCAATGGGATGATACATCGAATTCTAAGAAGGTTTTGCTTCACTTTGCTTCAACATTTTTCGAGCTATCCATGGCACGGTGTACAACCTTGTTAATCTCGGAATAAGTGGAAAGTGTTTTAATACTTTTCGTGGTTGTTTTGTGATTTTTTCCACTTCTCCTTGTTTTTTCGTTTTAAATCTCGAAGTATGGCATCGAGGACATTCCACTGCATCTTTATAATCCTTCCAAAATAATACGCAATCATTTTCACGAGCGTGTTTACATTCAACTTTCATTCCCAAATCTTTTAACATTTGTTTCATTGTGGAGTACTTCTCAGGTATTGTATTCTCCTTTGGAAGCCACTGTTTCAATCGCTTCAACAACTCGGTCATACTGTTTCCTGACCAATTAAAGTCTTTTTTCAAATTATGAAGCTTTACAATGACACTTAATGTTGTAAGACCATCTTCGCAAGGGGGCTATAATTTTTCGCTTGCTTTTCCCTTGTAATCATGATACTTTTTCCACTGACTACCATCATGCATTTCGTCTACGCTATCATATACTCCATATGCATCATAAATATAGTTTCCAAGAGTATCTTCTATGAGGTTTTCCTCTCGAGATTGATTGGAGTTGTAAGCATCATATGTAACATTTGGTGTATTAGTGACCCTAACGTCAACGTTGCTTCTCTCCCCATGAAGAAACCACTCATCGTATGTTGGATCCATACCATTAATGATTAAGTGCTTCTCAACCATTTCAAAAGACAACTTCTTCGAATTTCTACACTTCATACAAGGGTAGCTACACATTCCGAAGTCGGGTGGTGAATGACACTTCACGAAGTCCATAAAATATCGAACTCCTTGTATATATACATTGGTATTCCTATGTCGAATTCTAATCCACTCTCTTGTAGCTACACATTGCCTATTTGCCGTCGCTATTCACTTTTCCTTTTGTAGTGCTCGTGCCTGTTATATTTTTGTAAATGAAAAAATAATGCAATTAGATAGATAACATATTCATGTTACAAAATAATAAATAAAATGAAGACGATAAATTAAAAAACTTTTAAATTATAGCAACATTCGAAACTGATATGAAACCACATTACATTTCAAAGCAACATTAATGCATTACGGTATAAAACGGCTAGTTTCTTCCTACATATAATTGTCTAACCCTTATACCTTTTAGTATTTTTATTTGCTATTATGGAGTATGTTCCTCAACACCTAGTGGCTTAGCCAATTTAAATCCACTTATAGCTGCTCAGAACATTCATTTTTATATATACATTATGTATAAGTGGTACGACCACTATAAAATCGCTTGGTTATGCCAAAAAGATAACTAGTTAATTTTAAAGCGTCATTAGTATAATGATTAACTAATTCTTAAACATTTTTAATAAACAAATTAATAACTTTATAGCATCATTAATAAATTTATAAATAAACTTCTAATATCATTAATAAATTAATAAATAAACTTAAACACTTTTGAAAACAAAACACGCAAATGCAAAACCTCAAGCACATTACACAACACAGAATATGCTAACACACAAAAAGAATAATGTCCATGACACAAAAAGGACAATTCTGCATGTAACTGCAGAATAGCAAACAAATTTCACCTTTATTTAGAACTATAGATCACTACCTAATCCATTTGATACTATTTTCAAATACTAATTATGTCACATGATTATTTTTGGTTATTTAATGCTGTAAAGTGTTCTCACTCCAAGATGTCAATTTTGCAACAAGTAAAACATTGATTATACCAGGGTCCAATAAATTTTGCAGGTTGGTTGTGAATGCTAATTAATCATATCCGCAAATTGGTCGACAATTCAAGTCTACAAATGATAGAAATAGTTAAGATAAACTGCATTAGTTAAAAAAACTGCACTGAATTAAAAACTGCACTGATTTAAAAAAAACTGCACTGATTTTTGGTCCACAATTCAAGTCTACAAATGATAGAAATACTTAAAAAACTGTACTGATTTAAAAAAAAAAACTGCAGTTTTTAAAAAAAACTGCATTTGTTTAAAAAACTGCACTGATTTCAAACATGTCAACTATCGATTACGATCATCCACCATACAAACCACTTTTTCGATTATATTTTCTCTTCATCTTCATTTTATCATCACCTCCAATTTGTTTAACCACGAACTCAAAAACATAAATGGTTAAACCGTACGAAAATGGAGATTATTCAGATTATGATATTAAAATTTTACCTTATATACTAACTATCACGAGACTTCATGCACCACAAAAAGCTACATTAGATCAAAATGACATTTTCCAGTATCAAAAACTTTCTAAGTTAACAATATAACATGCTATTATGTAGAAGGTGGCCAATAAAACTTCTAAAATGAAAATATATCAATATCTAGAATTATGTGTATGGTTGGAAGGCTACAATTTGTAGCTAATTTCTTATATATCAACTAAAAAAATGGTAGCCCTTTTTTTGGGGACAATATTTTGACTCTTCTAGCACAAAACGTTGCTGAAAGATTTCAATGATTTCTGTTCATATTTGTTTTCTTGAAGTTTTGAAAACTGTTGAATTAAAGTCAACGTGCCACAACACAATTTTGGGTTATGAACTACTAAAACATTAAATTTCTGCTTAAGTTATTATATTCATTTAGCATCCTTAGTTTCACACAAATACAAAAAAAACGTTTTCTTTAAAAACATTGTTAATTAAAAGAAATAAAAAAACTGCATTTTATTTAAAAGAAAAAAACATTACTATATAAGGATACGTTATCTGTATTTTTCTACACCATACCTCATCATTCATACATGAAATAATGAATGGTTGGATGCAGTATAAAGATAACAGAAATGTGCACTCCAAAATGGATGCAATGTTGACAAAGAGCTGACTCCAAATATGTAAAATTTCAGCATAGAACAGGTTGCCTTGTGGGATGTTTAAGAAATCCAAAACATTTTTTTTAATTAGATCATTGCAGACCCATTGTTGTAAAGAAGGGGGCCGCTTTTGTAACAATTGAATCCATGGTTTTCAGAGTGAAATTAAAGCTTTGATCTGACCATTTCCAAAATAACTTTACATTGGACTACAACTTGTTATATAGATGGGTTTTTTATTCATGCAATTGCACTGACATTGAAAAGGTCAACTGAAAGCCATATGGCTGCATAAGTTTTAAATTAAAATGACAGCAGTTAACTGAAATCCCCTTATGGAGTGATGCATCCCCCTGTAGATTGCACTGGCATCTTTAGAAGTGATGTGTTTTGAATAATTGTTTGTTAAATGAACAATTAGTTGCTGCTAATTTTATAAATAGTTGTTCATTGAATGCTATGTTAGATATCTCCCAGCTAAAGAACAACCAAGGAAATGCATAATAATTTTAAAATCTGTATTTTAGATGCATATAAGAGAGGAGCACATAAGGACGCATGAGATAGTAACATGGATTTCATCATACATTGCTAGTGTAATCATTTTGATAGCAGCATAATCCTTAGAAAATGAGACTTGGTCAATATAGCATTGCTTTGCAAGGTTTTTAAAGTACGAATGTTAACCGTACAAATCAGACTAAACATAGGAAATTTGTCAAAAGTGAGTTTCGTTAGGTTTAATAAGTTTTCGTCAACTAGTCAAAAGTGATGACAGCATGATTATTCATTTTGCTGTGTTAAACTGATGTTATATAAAGTTCCGATCATTCATGGTTGTATCATCACATACTAGTCATGTAACATTTATGTAATATATCATATATTTTCTCTCTGCGATGGAAATTGGCTAAGTTATCAGGGACCGAAATCTCGAAGCAAATCTCATATTATAGCTTGAAGTAAATTTTACATTCATTTTCTAATCTCAAAATAAAGGATGTTACATTTACTTTTCCTGAGTGTGATCGGATAAATTAGCCTCTTCAAAATTTGTCTTCAACTTTCGAAATAATTGACCATTGTTCAAACAGTAAATCATGCGGTTGACAATTAAAGAAACAGGTAATTGTGCACGCAAAAATGACCTACCAGTAGGTTGTTCATTTGGACGTTTACCTTAACGCAATACCGAGTAGACACAACAGGAAGCTTTTAAAATAGCAGTTATCCCTGGTATTTCACATTATTTAAAATTTGTAAACATAAGGACTTTTCCACCATCATAACCCTAGCTTGCAACTAAAATTTATTTGGAAGAAATAAGCTATGAGATCGACCATATATCTCCGAACCCATACGCCTATCTGCGTCTACTCACATTTATAAGTCACAGACACTATTTCTGATTAGATACTGAATGAAACCACTAAAACACATTTGAACCTTCCAAATCATGATGGAAATTCAGCTCTTAACATGTGGAAGCAACTATTTTATCCAATCTCCTTGCCCTCAATATGCTTTCCAAAAAATAACCGTGAACCACAAGCGACAAACGTTTTAAATACACTACCAACTACAGTTAGTTGAAAAAACAATCATGTTTCTTTTAACGGCTACATGATTAGATCTCTGCGTACACAGATTTCATCAATACAAATTATCGTTATTAAGCACTGCATCTTTTAATGTTGAACATTAATATCTATGGTACCAGATATTAATGTTGAACCTAATTTTGGTAAATACTGCGTACACAGATGTTGACTCCAACGTAACGAAAAATATAAAATTTGTCGAACAACTCATACAGATAAAAGATACCAATCTACATTAAGCACCAGACTGGCGGCGTCGGTGGAGAAAGAATATCGGTCAGAAAAGATACCTGCGGCTTTGGCGGAGAAAGAATCGAGCTCCAAACGCGGTCAGGCGGAGAACGGATCGGCGTCATGGCGATGGAGATGAAAGAAACTGATGAGAAAACTTAGGCGGCGGCTTTGCAAATTTGGGGATCTAAAAGTGTTGTGGTAGATACAAAAAGGAACGGAAGGGTTTGGAAAAACGAGGGGAAGGGAAATTACCATATCAGCCCATGCGTGCAAAAATCTGGGCTATTGTAACGGTTATTACTATTATAACTAAATATAATGGTAATAAACGTTATAAAATAGTAACAATAATAACTGTTACTAATACGGTCCGCGAAAATGTTACAAAATAGGCTGTTTGGTGTAGTGTAACTTTGGTTGGCCCTCTAGGTTTTCTTCTCGGTTTTCCTTCCGACTGAACTACGTTGTCAACTGTTTGTGGGTTCTCTTGTATTTCGGAATTGTTTTCTGATACGATTTGAATTTGATTATATTCTAATGCATGTGGGTTGTCTTATATTTCAGCATTCTTTTCTGATTCAATATAAACCTTGTCTTATAGTTGATTGTCTTCGAACAACTCTTCTCTTGTACGTTTCTTCCTATGTTTGTCGATTTCTTTTTGCATGTGGCTTTTCCTTTTCATAACCATACTATTCTTCGCTATTTTCGGTATATAAAAACTAAAAGGACAACTTTCATGAACGAGGGTGCTAGGAGTTCAAATAAAACACAACGCATAGAGCAACACAAGCCAAAACTGATTCAAAGTAATAAGGCCACAAGAAGACAACACATGCAATGGGCAGCAATGTGTAGGCAAGATCAAAGCAAATTAAAGCATATACATAAGGAGCAATAGCAACACTAATGCAATGCATCAATTCATCATTGTATAATTAATGAAATATGGTTAGCTACTATAAAGATTGATGGCTTCGGAAATAAGTTTCTAACAGGAACATAATTTGGGTATGAGTTTGGCATGAAGGATCGTGTCATGCATATCATATTTTTAACGTGTCCTTCCTCATATATTAGAGTTTAAATGCAAGTATAATATGGTTGAAACTACCCAGAATTACCTGCATTCGGTTTCTAAAAGTACATGATTTGAACTTATGTTGTTTATTATGTGTAGCATTGATGTATACATAAACTTTGCACATTACGTATATGTAGTTAAATTCAAATACATATATATATGATCTCATATGTATGTACTTCATATTTTTGTCGAGCATAATACTGCTAAGTTCTGTAGGAAAGTTATGTTGTCCGGTATGTTGTGTTTTTGTCAGATATACGTATGTATTTCGGAATGGGCGGGCTTTAAAAATTATCTTTTATAAACCCTTTTAACAAATTATAGTTAACTTCTAGAAAACGTAAGACAAGTCAACTACATTCTCTTCATACATGTTTTATCTTATTTTAGTCATCAAATATGATTAACTCCTCGAGTCTACTATTAAAAAAAATAGCGTGTAAATTGTTAAAAAAATAAAGTTGTACCCAAGTCAAACAATATTTTATTTATTTTATACATGTGGAATTCAAGCATCATAGAATAAACGGTCAAATATATCATTTTCCCACTAATTTATGTGGTCTGTTTAATAGTAGCCAAAAGCAATCTTCCTAAAACTAGACATGAAAATAGGATAAATGGACAAACAACAATCAACTAATTATGACAAGACCAAATTGAGAAAAAGTACAGTTGATTTTTTTTACCTTGTGGTATGTTTGTACTTGATTTTTTTCTATTGCTAGTGGATTGTCTTCATTATGAATCTCGTCGTCTACTTGACTGTCTTCAAGCTGCTTATTTCTTGCGCTTTTCTTTTTTTGTTCATCGAATTGCTTTTCTTTTTTTGTTCATTGAATTGTTTTTGCATTTTTCTCGTTTTCACATTCCCACGGTTTCTCGTTTTCTAGTATCACAAGCAACAAACTAAACAAACTATACCATTTTATCAGGTATAATTACAATTATAACATTAATAACAATAAAAAACAGTAATAACAAAATAAATTATGAAATAGTTTTAACTTTTTATTTGATAAAAAAGCAATATAAAACATGTTGGGTAACATAGTGCTGAACAAAGAAAACAATATCATATCTTACCATGAGAATATACATTACAACCCAAATATGATACATAGCGTGGGTCTATAATAGAGAATACTAGACACAACTCTACGCAGAAAGAGAGAATACAGCTGGTCTAAAAATATACATGACATATGATTTAATATTATACACAAATATACAACATGCATACAGGCTAGAGATAGGCAATACACAAAGCGTATGAGTATGACATAGCCTATAACTTCACAAGCTAGCATGTATTCAAAGTACATGTCTCAGACTATCTAAAATAATTGGGTGAGACTATCTCTATATGTGCATAAGGTAAGATAACATAATAGTCACATAAATAACTTGAGGATTATAGTGAACGCTCTCTGATATATGAAGATCTAATCAAATAGTATTACAAGAGGTGAGTGTTGTATATGACGTAGTTGTATACACATGTTAGACCAAAAAGTGGTTCTAACACCCAAACTGACTAAAAGCAGAATGAAAGAAGATCAAAAGTAAAATGGAGACACAGAATTTATAGTGGTTCGGCGTTAAAGAGCCTACGTCCACTTGTCAATCACTATTCTCGACGATAGAGTTGCAATTACAATGAGATATTCACTCAATTTCACTCACAACTCACATACATTCACTCAATTGTTTCAAAACAAATGTTGAAAAAAGATTTGGATTATCTGGGAGTGCTGGAATTCGGTTTATGAAAGTGGTTGAACTCCCAAAGTGCCAAAAAGAAGATCCTTTTTATTGTCTCTAGACAGGGTATTTATAGGTGAAAATTTGCTCAGAACCCGATCCGGATCGGAGCCACGTGTCTTCCATCCCATCAGTCTCGGGTTCGGATGGATTTCAGTGTTGACAACGCATCAGAGTAGTGGACGTTGTGGGCAGGAACTGGTCATACCCGCTCCGCATATTCAGGCGATCGTGGGGGAGTGTGATGTGGAATATGGGTTCGGATCGGAGGAGCGTGCAAGAGGGGTTCGGATCGGGGTATCCGATCCGATCCGGATTGTCCCAAGGCTAAGTCTTCATCCACTTTTACTCCATTCCGATTCGTCTCTGTAGCAGGTAGCCCTCCGCTCCAACTGGCAGTAGGTTGCTCTCCGATCCGAACAGCAGTGCCTCTCTGATTCCAACAATAACAGCTCACCGATCTGAACAGCAAAACCACTCCGATCCGACCCGCTACATCTCTCCGATCCGACCCGCTATAATGCTTTCCAAGTTCTTCAATGTTTCACATCTCGACTTTGTGTTGCCCAGTTCACAAAGTGGCTAACATTTTGCCCCCTCAAAGGATGCTTCTATTGAAAATAGAGCGTGCTTTGACATTATCCGTACACTAGTCTCTGAATTTGAACTGTTGAATAGTTGCTTCCATTCGCGTGTAGGAATGCGTTGCTTCATAAAGTCATGTCTCTTGTTGCTTATATATACACATCATAGAATGTATGAATTATCTTTTTCATTTTAAATAGCTCTGAGAATTCTTCTTGATGTCCAATGATTCCTCTGGGTAAGCATTTTGTTTCTTTTTCTTTTTGTTCATTTCGAGTATCGAATTAACTCTGGTAACCAAATTTGGGCTCGGTCCCGGTCCGAACAGCTTTTCTTACACTCCACTATCACTGAACGAATGGGCTAAATAACTATGTGGGCCAGCACTCCGGTCCGATCGGAATGAAGTGTTGGGGAACACTAAGAGCCATTTCAAATCTATATAAATTCTCTGTTCATCCCCATCTTCCTTCTTTCCTTCATTATTACCACCCCCCAAGTTTTGCAAAAAGAGAAACCCTAATTTCTGAAGTATCAAGATTCCTTTTAATTCTCGAAGTAATTACATAGGTAGGTTACAAAACTTTAGATAATTCCTTTTTAATTGATCTCGATTCGAATTCGTGGATGATTCGGACGATTTGAGCATGGAACTTGGATGACCTTGACACCGTGACCCCCCTCGTCATCGTCGTTAGTGGCCTCGTCGCCATCTCGAGGTAGTAACGGAGGGGGTTAGAATCCGTTGTTGAATGTGCCAGCGTATAAATGCTTGGCTTTGATTTGGGTGTTTGGCACGAGACTGGCTTTGGTGTTGGTTAAGGAAGAAAGAGGATGGAGAAGAAGAAGAAGAGGGAAAGGTTTGGGATCGGTTTGGGTGAAGAGGCATAAGAGTGAATAGGAGGAAGGGGTTCATCTGACCGAGTCGGGTCGGAGAGGATTCTCAAAATCGGATCGGACCGGAAAGTGAAAAGGAGGAGAAGGGTGTTCACCTAACCGGATCGGGTCGGACTGTAAAATAAAGGAGGAGAAGCATGACTACGTGGTCCGATCCGAACCGTTAGGGGAATCTACCTCCTAGCCGATCCGACTTTGATTTCTGAGTTTCAAAGTTTATCCGAAACCAAGACAAGGCCACGCCCCCAATCCGATCCCAATGAATGCGCCTTAACCGAATCGAAGGGCAGTCCATCTTAATGCATAAAACTTGTTTAACTGGCCCAATCAACTTTTGGCACAATCTTCAACTTAATGGACAGTTAGGATAGTGCCTTGCGAACGTAACTGGACATCAAGAACTACTTCAATTCTTTATACTTTGCCAAACTTTTGCGTCGCACTTTTAAACATTTACTTTACACTTTCCGCATACACTGTTTACACTTTAGTTTGCACACATGCACGGGGGGATACGGGCTAATTTACTCTAATTTGTGCTATTGCTTCTTCAATAGTTTTATGACCATGAGACCTAGGCGCTCTTCTAGACTAGCTGCGAAGAAAGAGGCCCCGGAGACATCCAACAAAGTTACTCTAGAGGACATATCTTCCCCTTCGGATCCGAAATGGAATGATGAGGGTTCAGATTACGAGGTTGGAAATCGCGAAAGTGACAATGTGTCTTCGGAGGATGAAGTTTCTATAGGTTTTGAAGAGGAAGGAGGGATTGGTGACGACCGGGCTCCTGATGAGTTTGAATAGGCTATCATATTGGAATCACCCCAAGATTCTGTTGAATCAACAATCGACAACGACAGACTTATCCGAATTTGTTTGAAATACGGGATACTAAAAAGGGACACTCTAGTGCCTTCGAGATCTGACTGTCCCCACAACCCTCCAGAAGGATATATGGCAATCACTCGGTTGATGTGCATGGTCGGTGCTATCCCTCCATTTTCTCCCTTCATCGTTGATTTTCTAAGACAAATGCGGATTGCCCCCATGCAGCTGCATCCCAATTCTTATGCTTACTTACACACCTTATATATAGCATACCGTGAGATCTTAGGCATAGAGCTCACTTTCGATGACGTTCATTTCTTCTACAACTTCAAGCATCGGACTCGAGAAACTCCTTCTTTCTGCTATTTTGAGTCTGTCCCTAAGAGGAAGATAATTTCAGCGCCATTCAGTAGTAAAGCTGGAGATTCCAGACTGGAATGGTTTTATGTGAAGCGACAGCCTGGGTGTGCCAGGAGGTGGACGAAATCAAGTAAAGCACTGATTTTCTAAATCTTGGCTCTATACATTCAAGTCATCGCCTTAACTCGTTTTTCTTTTTGTTTGCAGTTGACAACCCAAAACAAATATCAGACCAGGTGTTCTTTGACCGGATGCACCAGCTCCTTAATGGCGATCAGAAGTTCCTGACTATTGATGAAGTCCTTAAGGACGAATATCTCTATTTTCATGGGCTGCTATCTGTTACTCGTAGTATCGGTCATGGGACAGCTCCATACGTATATATTCCTCCAGTGGATGTAGTCCCAGAGACAGGGGAAGGTTCGGGAGCTCCTATAGTGCCTCTTCAAACTTCACCTTCTCCATCTTCTACTCTAGATGATGAATTGGCTAACTTGGCCGAAAAGCATCGCAAAGGGTATACTGCTCCTGAGGATGCCATTTCTCCAGAAAGGTCAACGTCTTCCAAAGAGTCGCCAATTGATGCTTCCAAGGGAGATGTCCCTAGTGCTGATGACCCATTATTTCAGGGTTTGGGGGATCTCCCCTTACCTGAAACTATATACACTTCAGAGGATTTTAGGAAGGATCCCTTAGTTTTCACCTCTTCTGAAGAGATCACTCCTGCTAAGGCCAAAGAGTCTGCCCGTACTAGTCTAGCTTCGGACTCGGGTTGGTTGGGGGGAAACACACCACTTAGGACACACTTTACACTATAGCATTACCACTCATTGCACCTCTCTCTGTGAAACTATTGATTCTGAATTTCATTTGTCTTATTGTGCAGGCACGATGTCCCGATCTTACTATGATATCAGGAAGCTCCGCCGCAGCATGTCTAATCCACTTTATGACACTGAGTATGATCGTCGCGACGATCGCAGTAGGGAGGAGAGAAGGCCTTATGAACCCTATCGCTCCCGATCCTTGCGTTCTCGCTCTCCCGTTCGGTCGGACCCAGAGAGATATAAAGGTTATCAAGGTCGTAGGGAAGAGGACAGGCCGCAACCAAAAGACTCCACCTCTTCTCAAGAAAAGCGCAGCAGGGAGAGAAGCCCGCCAAAAGATACTGAGTCGCGAAGTAAACGCAAAGTCCCTGCTAAACGGCCTAGAACAGATAAAGAAACTATTGAATCCTCCACGCACAGGGATACTGAGTTGACGATCCCCGCCCCTCCACCACTAGATGCTGAAACCGCAATCAAGCGGGCGTATTTGGAGGAGCAATTTCCCGAACATTACTTCGAGAACTTGACTTTTTTACCTGCCCTCGAGCCTATTTCTTCCAGGTGGGCAGATGAGGCCAAAGCAAAGATAGATGCGGTCGAAAAACAGTATTCTGAAATGTTCAAATATTCACGCAAACTTTCCAGAATCATTCGTACACTAATCATGAATGCTGATTCGATGCAAAAAACCGCGGAAGAAGATGCAAAGGCCTTAAAGAATCTAGGAAAAGATTTGGAGGACACACAGGCCCAGCTTGCTGTTGCTCAAAGGGACGATACTAGCTTCAAACAACAATTCGAAGATATGCAAAAACGTTATCATGATTTGCTTGAATCTCACACTCAAGAGCGTTCTGAGTTAAAAAAGCAAGCTGAAGATGCTAAGTCAGATGCCGCTAAAACGCGCCTTGCTTACGCTGACCTTGAACGGAAAAATGCCGAGTTAGCAAGGAGGAATGCTGAGCTAGAAAATAAAAATGCTAACTTGGCTTCTAAGCTAATGGAGGCGGAGAACAGAGCTGCCCTGGCGGAGGGTAATGTCGAATGTGCTATCAAATCCGCTGAGGAGGCCCGCAAACAATTGTCAGAGGCGGAGGCAGAGATTCAGGGTTTCGGCGAATTAATGATTGAATTCTTTGCACATATCATCCGTCGCCGGAACATTTCTTGGATTGAGGATTATCCATCTACTCTAGTCCAAGTATGGAGTCAGATCGTTGAGTGGGAAAAGGAGGAGCTCAAGGTTGATTCCATCGATGAAGACAAGCTGATGGAGAAATACTTAAGGGATGATGAGCCAGAACGCCTAGCTGAAGGGCGCCGCCTCATTGCTGATGCTATGGAAGAAGAGAGGCGGAGGACTAAACAGAAGAACGTTCCCGAGGCTGGTTCCTCTTCTACTGCCCCCGCAACTTCTGAAGTAGAGGGGTATGATCCTGAAAACCCGGGAATCCCTCGAACAACTCTGCTATCCCCTATCCCCGAAATGGCATCAGAGACAGCAGTTACCCCTGCCGAGAAGTCTTCGGAAGGTATCCCTACATTTTCTCCTCAATTCGTCAAGGATATTTCTACCTTTTGCCACGTGATTGAGCAATCGATGAAAAACCCATTATTTTCTCCTGAGTTGATAACTGTTGCTTCTCACTCTGTAGGTATTGAGCCATCCGGAAAGACAGATGTGACTCAGGGAGCCGCCTCTGGGGCAGAGCCTACGGAGAAGGCAAAAGGGGGGAAGGACAAGGCTGCTCCTATAGATTTGGGAGAAGGAAGCGAACCGTCTAAGGCTGACACTCCCCGCGATGAAGAAATGATAGAAGCCTTAAAGGATGATAGCGGCGATGGAGGGCATGAGGAAGATCCAGAGGTGGCAATAGTCGGGGAGTCGAAAAGTGCAGATGATGTTACTTTGGCTGCAATGAAAGCTGACCAAGATAAACGCTTGCAGTTAAAAGCTGAAGACTTAGACCCTGAAATCCTCAAGCCTCTCGCAGTTGTGGATGCGGGATCAAGGTTAGTTGTTAAGCTTTCAACTAGATCTATTACAGAGGAACTCGCTAAAAAATCTTCTCTTGATTCCAGCTCTCCGCCCTCCGGGAAGAAGTCAACCGATTCCAGCGCCGCATTTTCAGGAAAGAAAAAATCAAAGCGCATCTTGATGGAGGCCGAGAAAGAGGCAAAGGATGCGGATAAAGCCGCCAAGAAGTCCAAGCGTCACTCGAAATCTAAATAGTGGGTTGTCTTGCGTTGTTTTAGCATTTGGTAGACCAACAATTGCTGCTATAAGGTGGCTCTTGCACCTTCTTTTTGGCTATTTTCCTGTACAAATTCATTTATTCATAAATAAAAAATAATTCATTTTCTGCAATGTCTGTTAGCCATTAATTCTGCACTTATGTAAGAATGCATGTTTTACTATAGTTGTGTAATGAATTTATGGTAGGGGAAATATGTGTATACATATATGCCCCCAGTCGATCTCAAAAAACTATTCAAGACTTAATGAAGTAGTCTGAATGTCCCCGATTTTCTGACGGGATTGCATTTTCTGTGTCGTCAATGCCTGTCGTTTTTTCTGGCTTTTTTTTTACTCTCCTGTCTTATACTCAGGTTAGAGCTCTTACTGAGGTGGTCTCTTGTCTGGGTGCACCTTCACGCCTCAGAGGACGTCATCTTCCCGTCCTTTTATACTCTCTCTCAATTCTCGAGAGTTAGAGTTAAGAATGTCGTTTTCCCATTCTTTTATGTCTTGTCGCACAAATAGTCGTTGTGCTTTTTCTTGCGTATAAACTGTTTTCAACCTTTCAGGTTTTAAATCATCTTATATTCCATAATCGCAACAGAATAGTAGATGAAGGTATATATATAATGCATGAAAGTAAATGACACACGATATTTTTATAGTGGCTCGGCTAAGTCGTAGCCTACATCCACTTTATAGTCCTTTATTCATATCATCAGATTTTCCTAAGGCAAGTCGTGCCTTTTTACAGAGTTCATAAGAAAAATAACAAAGAGTACAACATTTCTAATCCAAATATCGCATCAAGTGTTAGGCATTCCATGCCCTAGGTACTTCTTCACCATCTACGGTCGTTAACTTGAAGGTTCCTTTTTCAAGTTTCCGTTGGATGACAAAGGGTCCTTCCCACTTTGGACCGAGGTGAGGAAGGGATGGAAAGACTCTCTTTAGCACCAAATCTTCTGGTTCAAAAGTCCTAAGGCGAATTTTTTGTCATAATAGCGTGCCATCTGACGTCGATGTCTTGCCGCACGCAAATCCGCTTCGTCCCTTTTTTCTTCGATTTCATCAAGAGACTCGAGTAAGAGTGCCCGATTCGTCATCGGGTCATAATACGTCACCCGGTGGGAAGGAACTTCAAGCTCTACTGGAATTACTGCTTCTGAACCAAAAGAGAGAGAGAAAGGGGTATGACCAGTAGCGGTCTTAAATGTTGTTCGATATGCCCACAAAGCTAAGGGCAATTCGTCAACCCATTTTGCCTTTGCGCGCTCTAACCGTTTCTTGAGGATGGATTTTATAACTTTGTTTATTGCTTCAACTTGCCCGTTCGACTGCGGATAAGCAACCGCAGTATACCATTTGTCAATCTTATATTTCTGGCAGAAATTTCTGAATTCAGTACCATCGAACTGGGTTCCGTTGTCAGTTATAATGGTCCTTGGAATCCCAAATCGGCATATAATATTTCTAACCATGAAACTTATCACCTTTCTCGCCGTGATCTTGGTTAAGGGCTCAGCTTCCACACACTTCGTAAAATAGTCCACAGTGACTATTGCATATTTCGCTCCTCCTTTAGCAATCGGTAGAACTCCGATGATATCAATTCCCCACGTGGCAAAAGGCCAAGGACTCACCATCGATTTGAGTTGGGTCGACGGTGCTCTGGGGATTTTGGCGAATCTCTAGCACTTATCGCAGCGTCGTGAATAATCAGCTGCATCTTTATTAATTGTGGGCCAGAAGTATCCATACCGCAATATCTTTTTCGCTAAAGTCTGACCTCCTGTATGATCTCCACACTCACCTTCGTGTACTTCTCTTAGTACACGTCTGATGTCGTCGTGTGGTATACATCGTAACAGGGGCATAGAAAATCCTTGCCTATAAAGAGTATCATCTTGTAGGACATATCTGGTAGCCTTGCGAACTATAGCCCTTCTCTCACTCTTCTTTGATGGGAGTGTCTCATTCTTAAGGAAGTTCTTAATTGGGGTCATCCACGACTCCTTCTCCGGTTCCGCTTCGAAAGCGAAGTCAATTTCCATCGATTCAAAGCTTGGTGATTCCAACGTTTCAATTGGAATTATTTCAATTTCCTCTGGGTTGTCAGAACTAGCTAGCTTTGCCAGCCTGTCTGCATTCTGGTTTTCGGCTCTTGGGATATGCGTTATACTGTACCGCTCCAGGTTGCTCAACAGCTTTTCCACTTTCTCGAGGTAGGCGATGAGTCGAGGTCCCCGAGCCACAAATTCCTTTTGCACTTGGCAAAAAACGATTTTGGAGTCGCAGAATATGTCCAACATTTTTATTCCGAGGTCTTTAGCAAGCTTCAGCCCGGTAATCAGGGCTTCGTATTCAGAGTCATTGTTAGTCGCCGAAAATTCTAATCGTAGAGCGTAATATAACGACCGCCCTTCAGGAGTAACTAAGACGATTCCAGCTCCGGACCTTCGGTCGTTTTTGGCTCCATCTGTGTATAGCTTCCATGAATCTATCTTTAACTCATCTTCGGACTTGACCACCCTGTCATCGATCACTTCCTCCTCTGGGATAGTGAACTCTGCTATAAAGTCTGCCAGAGCTTGCCCCCTGATCGACCTTCGTGGCTGAAAATTTAAATCAAACTGACTTAATTCTATATTCCATTTGATCAACCTTCCCGATGCTTCGGGTCTCTGCAACACCTGCCTCAGAGGCTGGTCAGTGTATATGGTTATTGGATGAGCTTGGAAATAGTGACGAAGTTTTCGGGATGCAATTAGGAGGCTGTAAGCGAGCTTCTCAATCTTTGGGTAGTTGTGTTCTGCCGCTGCCAATTTCTTGCTTACATAATATACTGGCCTTTGCACTTTGTCTTCTTCTCGAACCAAGGCTGTGCTAACAGCGTGAGCCGAGACTGCCAAGTAAACAAACAATTCTTCGTGATCCACTGGCTTTGACAGAATCGGCGGTTTTTCTAGTAGTTCCAATAAATTTCGAAAGGCTGCAACACAGTCCGGAGTCCACTCGAAGCTCTTCTTTCCCCTTTTAATCAAATCAAAAAACGGGACGCATTTGTCTGTGGCTTTGGAGATAAATCTACTCAACGTGGCTACTTTCCCTACAAGACTTTGGACATCTTTAATTCTTCTCGGCTCTTCAATGTTTCTAATCGCTGCTATTTGGCTAGGATTGATTTCAATTCCTCGGGAGCTCACAATGAAGCCTAGAAACTTTCCCGATGCCACTCCAAATGAACACTTCAAAGGATTGAACTTCATCCGATACTTTCGCAGGATACCGAACATTTCTGCCAAGCCTTGCGTATGGCGGGAGGACTGTTTCGATTTGACAAGCATATCATCTACATAAACTTCCATAGTCTTCCCTATTTGATTATAAAACATTCTGTTCACTAAGCGCTGATAAGTGGCTCCGGCCTTTTTCAATCCGAATGGCATTACAACATAACAATATAACCCCAAATTTGTAATGAAGCTCGTATGTTCTTGATCTGGCACGTGCATAGGAATTTGGTTGTACCCGGAATATGCATCCATGAAAGAGAGAAGTTCATGTCCCGCTGTCGAATCTACAAGATGGTAAATCCTGGGAAGTGGGAAACTATCTTTCGGGCAAGCTTTGTTCAAATCTGAAAAATCAATGCAAGTCCGCCACTTTCCATTCGGCTTCTTTACTAAGACGGGATTCGATATCCAGTCGGGATATGTCGAATCTCGAATAAATCCGTTCTGTTTCAGCTTCTCCACTTCTTCTTTGAGAGAAGCCGACCACTCTGGTCCCAGCATACGTCTCTTTTGCTTCACAGGCGGGTGTTTCGGGTTTACATTTAGTGAGTGACTTATGATGGATGGCGATATCCCACACATGTCAGCATGGGTCCAGGCAAACACGTCCAAGTTTTCCTTCAAGAAGTTCGTTAGTTCTTCGGCCCGACGTGGATCCAACTGAGATCCAATCTTCAAAACTCTTGTTAGATCAGCTTCATCAATAGGAATGTCCACTGTCGCTTCATTAGGAGTTGCATTTCTAGTCTCTGGTTCCTCGTCTTTTCTGGGATCCAGGTCTTCAGGCGTTCCTTTGGGCAACTCCTTCGGGGCCGATCCCTCTAATTGCTACGCCGAGCCCTCCTTCAGAGGAGGCAAGGCATCTTTACTTTCAATGTTAAGTCCTTTCATCAACATCTTTAATTCGGCAACATAGCAGGCCCGTCCAGAGACTTGATCCCCTCTCATTACTCCAGTTCCGGCTTCAATTGGAAACTTAAGCAATAAACACCAAGGGGCGATGCAAGTCCTGAACTCAGCAAGGGCAGGCCTTCCCAAAAATGCATTATAAGGCGAATCTATGTCCAACACTATGAACTGAAGCATCCGTACTCTTTGGCGTTCTCCTTGTCCCAAGGTTACGGGCAATTCTATGTACCCCATTGGGGCTGTCGACGCCCCGTTGAAGCCTCGGATCCAACCTTCGCATGGCTTCAAATCTTCAGATTCAAGCTTCATCTGATCAAATGACTTTTTAAATAAAATATTAACAGAGCTTCCGTTGTCTACTAACACCTTATGAACCAAGGCCGGCCCAATGGTGGTAGTAATGACCAACGGATCATCGGTAGGTGACTGGATCCCAGTATTATCTCTGCTATGGAATACCACGTCATCAAACATTGTCTTCTGTTGCTTTATGGGAGCGATATCTTCCAAATCATCACATTCATCCACATCTACGTGCTTGGCAGCATTTACATATTGATCCATCGCTCTAAAACTGCGGATTGTTGGATGGGGTCCACCCACTATGGAGTTGATAACAATTCCCTTGCCTTTCTGCTGCGCCGTAGGCTTGGGAGCAGATTGAATCTGTTTTGGAGCCTGCTCTCCTTGCCCCTTATCCCTCAGGGCAACCTTATATTCATCCAGTTTCCCTTCGCGCGGCAGCTTCTCAATCACGTCTCTCAAATGTCGACATTCATTGGTTGAATGCCCATGAGTTCCATGAAACAAACAAAACTTCCCAGTTGCCATTTCTTTCTCCGTTGAGTCGCGAGGTGGCGGTCTTTTATATTGCAAAACATTGTATGTATCCAAGTAAATGTTCTCCAGAGTGTCGTTCAACGGTGTATAATTCTCATAAGTCTGGAATCGGGGTCTTTTGTTAGGATCACTTCCCCTACTTCTATTTCTTCTGTTACCATTCGCGTTACGGTTATTGTTGTTGCCCCTGTTTCCATAATTGTCGTTTCCACTCTTGTTTCCCACATTCACTTCAACTTTTCCGGAACTTTCCCCAGACTGCTTCACGGCGACGTTACTCTGAACATTTTCTTTTGAAGCCGCTTCAGACTTTCTCTTTCGGTTTGCCCTGGCTTCCTCTCGTTTTAAGTGAATATCGGCCTTTTCATAAAATAACTCTCTCGTGGAGGGTGTCTTTCCAGAAAGTTAATCTCCAAACTCGGAATCAGGATCGACTCCTTCCATCAAAGCCATCAAGAAGGTGGGCTCATGCGGGTCACTAACTTTAGTTACAGCTAAGTTGAAACGGTCGAGATATGACCTCGAAGACTCTCCTGGCGCCTGCTTAATTCTTGATAATTCAATAACACTCTTAGACTTTCGGGTATGGAGTCGGAACTGATTCATAAAACGTTCGCTCAATTCCCTGTAATTTGATATCGAACGAGGGGGAAGTCGGGTAAACCATAGCAGTGCCACATCTTCTAAATAGATCGGGAATGCTTTACACTTCACTGCGTCAGGAGGAGCAGCAGCATTCATGAGCCACGAGTATCGCATCAAACGCTGTCCCGGATCGGTTCTTCCATTGTACTTGTCCATCTGCGGCAGGTTAAAATGTCGGGGAAACTGAAAATTGAGGATGTCGTTAGTGAAAGGAGTATGGCTTCGCTCAATGCCATAATCTTTATTGGTATAGTTCCGGCTTTCGGACATAATCTGGCATACCATTGCCTGTACGTCGGCATTAGTCAGGGGCCGTTCAGGTTCCTTGGCCCTGGCATCCGGGTTCCTTCTGGGCTCTTGTTCAGGAGATGCCCTTCTTCTTTGAGCTGCTTCTGCTCTACTTCGTTCCCTACGCTCCCGGTCGATCTCGGGAGGAAGGGGCTGGAGCATCTGCCCCTGAGTGGGATTAGTAAGGTTAGGGTCTCTAAAGCTTGGATCATTGGTTCCTAGTGCTCGTGCAATATCCTCTCGGGACCCCAAAGATCCGAACGTCAGTTGCTCCAAATTCTGAGGTCGTTCGAGCGGCCTTCTTTCACGGGGCCGTTCTTCCTCGGAAGAAGAAGACTGATCCATTGGTGTGTGGCGAACCGGGGATGGGGTTCTCTGTCTACGGAGTTCGCTAATTTCCCTGCTCATGAGTCTCATGTTTTCTTGCATCATGAGATTGGTACGCTCGTGGATTTTCATAGCCCCCCTAGTACTTTCAAGCATGTCAAGTAGGCGCGAGAAATCTCCTTGAGTAATAGGTGCGGATGGATTGACCTGATCATTGACCCTGGTGGCTGGAATCGGAGCATTTGTGGGGGCTCGAGTAGAGGTTCCAACATCACCAAGTGTCGGGTCGGTTCGGAGATGGGAAATCGGGTCGGGTCGGAGCTGGGAAGCCTGTTCAGGTCGGAGCTGGAAAGCCAGGTCGGGTCGATGTAGGGCGAGCTGCTCGGGTCGGTTCAGGTTGGGGGAATGCACTGCTTCAGATTCTCCTACCCGGATCGGATCGGAGCTCTCCCCCTGAGTGCGGTTCGGATTTCCTGTATCAGTCCGTCCTGCTACTGAGCTCTGCCCACGAGACCTTGTCAAAACTGCATTTTGCTGATCCTCACCAACTTCGTTTCCTCGACTAGTTTGAACTTCCTTACCTTTTCCTTTGGCCATAGCTCTTCAACAATCAATTCAACAAATATTCAAGAGCGTCGAAACTTGAGGATTAACTTCTTTGAACTCAACGGTCCAAAAAGTAGAACGATAATCCCGAAAAACAAAGAATTCAGATGGTTCTCAGTGAAAGCACCAAAATGTTAGACCAAAAAGTGGCTCTAACACCCAAACTGACTAAAAGCAGAATGAAAGAAGATCAAAAGTAAAATGGAGACACAGAATTTATAGTGGTTCGGCGTTAAAGAGCCTACGTCCACTTGTCAATCACTATTCTCGACGATAGAGTTGCAATTACAATGAGATATTCACTCAATTTCACTCACAACTCACATACATTCACTCAATTGTTTCAAAACAAATGTTGAAAAAAGATTTGGATTATCCGGGAGTGCTGGAATTCGGTTTATGAAAGTGGTTGAACTCCCAAAGTGCCAAAAAGAAGATCCTTTTTATTGTCTCCAGACAGGGTATTTATAGGTGAAATTTGCTCAGAATCCGATCCGGATCGGAGCCACGTGTCTTCCATCCCATCAGTCTCGGGTTCGGATGGATTTCAGTGTTGACAACGCATCAGAGTAGTGGTCGTTGTGGGCAGGAACTGGTCATACCCGCTCCGCATATTCAGGCGATCGTGGGGGAGTGTGATGTGGAATATGGGTTCGGATCGGAGGAGCGTGCAAGAGGGGTTCGGATCGGGGTATCCGATCCGATCCGGATTGTCCAAAGGCTAAGTCTTCATCCACTTTTACTCCATTCCAATCCGTCTCTGTAGCAGGTAGCCCTCCGCTCCAGCTGGCAGTAGGTTGCTCTCCGATCCGAACAGCAGTGCCTCTCTGATTCCAACAATAACAGCTCACCGATCCGAACAGCAAAACCTCTCCGATCCGACCTGCTACATCTCTCCGATCCGACCCGCTATAATGCTTTCCAAGTTCTTCAATGTTTCACATCTCGACTTTGTGTTGCCCAGTTCACAAAGTGGGCTAACAACACAATTATATGATTTTTGTTTGATGATAACAACCAAATAAATATAATTTTTAATGTGTTTGTTATTGTACTGTTATATATATACATCACAGAAACGAATATAATATTTATATTTAAATAGAATGCGACTGTACAGACATTCATATATTCATACAATATTTTATTTAAATTGAATATTATATTTCAAACATTCCAACAGTACAACTATTTATAACTCCACTATTTATTCAATTCACATGAGATTGTACTTGTAAATAAACTGAATACGATAGACAAGTCTGTTTGACAACAATAAAATAATATTTTATTTCAATCAAATTTGTTTATTACATATATCAATACAATTCTCTCACAGCACCTCACTACAGTTCATTCATCACTCGGTACATTTTCATATACATTACACTCAGTTTACAGACTCACTCATATACAGATATTCCTATATATTTTTCTCTGTCATCTTCAGTCTTCTGTTTTCACATCTTTCAGTCAGTCCAGTCATCATCTGCTTACCTGTCACATAAAACGCACCAACAGTACACTGCAATAGAAATGAAATTAAATACAAGCAAATAAAAATTTATTTTTAAATTTTATTTGCCTCAGAATTTCGGTGTGTTTCTCATCATTTTTCTAGACTTGGTCTGATATGCAGGGACAGGAAAAATTGTCTGATGGCCGCATGTACAAACGTGTATAAATATACACGTGTGCACTGCCTTGCCAATTAAAATACAGTAGCATGCAACTAGGGAGTAGCCACGTGGACCATCTCGACCCAGTGCAATACTAATCAAAGTAGTCGAGATCAAGTTAATTTTTCAAAACAGCACAAACAGTATTCAAATCAAAGCAGCAATGAAAAGTGGTCGAGTATGTCATCTAACAAGCTGTGAAAATATAGCAACAAAAATAGGTCAAATACAAGTGTGGACAAGCCAACAACAAGGAATGACCGAGCATATATAAAGCAATATAAAGATTCAAGCCGGAGTGGCTCAAGTACACAAGCATAGCAGGATGATCAAAGCAGCATGGGAAGAACAGCAAATACAAAAAAGACAGTGAGCTCAACATCAAAGCAAAGTCAGCAACATGAATATATGAAGTCAGTTTGAAGCACAAACATGCAAGCATGTCAAAGCATATGACAGTGCAAGTGAAAAGTATCCAAGTCTGTGTGTAAATGGTGGAGTAAATGCATAGCATGAAGCATGTATACACAGTGGGGAATGCAAGTGCAAGTGCAACAATTACAAAGAAGCATAGGTGGATAGTGTTAAAAGCATGGTTCAAAAATTTGCAGCTACATGAGTACATAAAGATGGATCAAGGAACATTAAGGGTGCATCAAAGCTAAAGTCATTGAGATCAAGACTCACGACACAATTCAGGCACAAATTGAATTGACACAAACACAAGTTAGGATAGCATAATGATACATGAATAAAGGTTTAAAAAAAAGGGACGAGCACAAAGCATGTGTATAGATGAAAAGTTAACAAGTGTAATTGGTTGTGGCACAGTTGAAATGCACTGCTTAGGTATGGTGCATAGCAAAGTGGTGTATGTCAAGCCAGCAAATCGAAGGGTGGTATCTGCTCTTATATAAGTATTCAAGACCAGGTGATAGAGCTTCACAAGTTCAAAAGGAATCAAAGATTTCAAATGAAGCATCAAAAAGTCTATTCTAATTTATAGGTGAACTTTAATTTTTAAAATGGTCGAGCCAAAGTCAAGCTGTGTTAAATTTCAAAAGAAAGCAAATAATTTATACACAGCAGCACAGTGCAACAGTTTTTTTTACAAAACTAAGGTAGTAATAAGATGGAAAAAAATATGGCAGATCAAGTATAATGTATGTTCAAATAAACCATGACAAATGAAGATATTGCAACTGTTAAATTGTTTGGACAACAGACTACTCGAGCAACAACATACCAGCAAGAATGCAACTGATCATCTCAAGTATACAAGTGAAACAAGTACGGTATTTGTTCTCATCTCAAGGATACAAGTGCAACTGATCATCTCAAGGATAGTATATGTTCTTATCTAAAAATTGGTCAGGGCAAATATCAAAGTAGAGTATAGCATCTATTAATTTTTTTTTGGGAAAACAAGTACAGTATTTGTTCTTATCAAGAGCAATATTGGTTCTTTTTTTTTGGAAGCATTAGAAAAGTTCCATTCAATTTCAATTGCAAAGTATAATTTAAAATTGGAAAAGAATTCATCACGCAAAAGTTCCAGAAACTATCGGCACAAGTATTTTTCCAGAAACATATATGAACAGAGCAAATATATGAGAAAAGCATGCGAATTGAAAATCAAGGAAAAAATCAAATCGTAGAACTCATGGCAATAAACTCTCAAGACCAATTCAAGCCAAAGATTTCAAGAGCCCAAAAATTACGCATATCAAACCAAGCCCATGCATCGAAACCAGAGATTTTTTTTCTGGGATACAAACTCTATAAATTAACACCCATATCCTCATTGGCAAGCATCGAAAACCAACACAACAATTCAAAGAGAAAATCGAAGGAATCAAATCAGTAAGAGTCACAATTTTACCCTGAGTTTTTTCGATCAAATCGCAAGAGAGAGAGAGAGGCAGATAATCGATCAACGGAGAAGCAACTCAAAGCATTAGAGCAATTTGAGAAACCTCGAATCACAATTCATCAATCAGAGATCGAGATTTGGATTTCCAGAGAAACCCTAGAAATTTCTTCATTGCCGCCATTTTTTTTTCCTACAGCAAAAGAGATCGGGCTAGAAGAGAAGTGGTGAACCAAATCAAAAGGGCCGGCCATGTTTTATAAATAGAAAAGAAATTAGCTTTTAATTTTGAACTAGGGTTTTAAGTTAGTTGTTAAAGTTTTTTTTATTGTTTGTTTTTAATTTCAATTTGTAATTGAATTATAGTTTTCTAGTTTGTCTCTAAAACTAGGAGACGAATTACGGGATTTGTAATTCGGGGAAATCTGGTTTCGAGATAGAAACCAGTGCAGGGTTTTGAGCGTAGGGTTAAGAACAGTTGGGAGCGAGTGTCGCGAGTTTACAGGGGACTGTAAGCATAGAGATTGTTTTAACTCCTAGTAGAAACCTTGGGGAATGCAGCAGTAGGCAGGGTTTTGCCCAAGCTGGGTATATCTGTGTGTTATTTATTTTCCGCATTTATTCTGATTATTATTTGTGTTGTTATTATTAAGTTACTCAAAATAAATCAGCGATAAACCCTATTCACCCCCCTCTAGGGTTAATTTAGATCCTACAAGTGGTATCAGAGCAGGTATTTTTATTTTTAAATAACTCTAGAGTCATGGATTTCCCTAACGATGAGTTTTCTAGTTGTCAATCTAGCGAGAATTTTTCCAGTATAACCCCAACTATTTTAAATGGAACAGATTTTTTAATTTGGAAATTAAAAATGGAATTTTATTTAAAATCTGTTAATACTAGGTGTTGGGATATTATTAAAAATGGGTCTGATATGGTAGATAAGAATGATATTATAATTAACTCTTGTGCTGCTCACATTTTATATTCTTATATTAACGATGATCAGTATAACCATGTCTCTCATTGTTTAACTGCACAAGAAATCTGGAAAACTCTCGATGCGTTGTATGGAAGAAGAGACAACAATAGCTCAAAACCTCCGATTGCTAACTCAGTATCAGAATTATGCTTGACAGGATTTACAGAAGGTGGATCAGATGATGACAGTGATGGAGACTCAACAGATGATGACCACGGTGAATTTCCTTTTGAAAAGTTAATTTTTGTTTGTGACAAATTAACTAAAACTGTTGAGAATCTTAAACTGACAAATAAAAATGTAAAATCTGAAAATATTGAATAGAGCAATAAAAATCATGATTCGGAATTAAAACTTGAAAATATTAAAAAGACAGAAAACTTGAATTCCAAAAAATGTTTGGATTTGGAAAATGATTTAGTTCGTCTTAATGAAAAATTTAAAAAGCTTGAAAAAGGAATTTTGTTTCTAAAAATAAACGAGATTGAACTGAAAACAAAAAATGATTTTTTGCAAAAAGAGTTGAATAAGTTTAATAAGGTTAAAAATTCCAAACATGAAATATAAAAATACGATTTTTATATATATGGAGAAGCGATAAAAATTCGATCTTTATATAAGAAGTAGAAATATAAAAATATAATTTTTATATAGAAAGAAGCGTTGTAAAAATCTATGATTTTTAGTCGAGTAAAAATATAATTTTTAGTTATATATATCGAAAGATTGATTTTTATATATATATACCAGTGAAGTAAAAATATGATTTTTACTTCGATAAAAATAGGATTTTTATACGTGAAGCGAATTAAAAATGTGATTTTTAATGTGAACCGCGTGTAACAGATCTTTTTGGAAGCACGGCGAAGATTTTCTACATATGAAGAGTTGTGGCGTTTGGTTGAGCTAGTCGGTGAGAACTCCTCACTTTTATGTTTATTTCTAGTTTGAAATATATACTAGGATGCAGACGGTGCTTAGTAGCACCCGACACCCGTCGTCCACAGACCATGGGTGACTTGTTTGTTTGATTGTTGTGTTGTGAAATTTGATTGTGTGTTGTGGAATGGAATAAAATATTTTATAGTGGAAAATATTTTATAGTTAAAAATATGACTTTTAACGTGTATATAAAATAAATATTTACAAAACAAATCGGAGATTTGTTTATATACACTGATTTGATTGATATTGATTGGGACGATAAATTTTACACATCGCCCAACCGCACAAATAAAATATGTGTTTGTTGATTTGAAACCCTATGTAACATCCCGGATTTTTCGGCCATTTAAATTCGAATATTTAAATCAGTTAATATATTAGATTTGAAATATATTAGATTTTTAATCGAATTTATTTATTTAAATGGAGTTCGAATATATATATATTTATATATTAATTAAAAACAAGCTCGAAACGTCGCGGTAGTTCGAAATTTTCGATTCGAACTTTAACTGAATATACAGGATCCAATATAAGTCGGATTTCTGTGAAACAAGACACGTTGGGACCAGTTCGATTATATTTTTCTAATGAAAGAGAAAAATCAAAATTTCGGCTTATAGATTTCAAGTTACGTCCAATTCCAATTTCTAAATAGTCGCTATGGAATTCGTTTTAAAATTATAACGATTTAATTATTTATATTATACGATTTTATATAGTTAGAATATTATTTAAAAACTAGAATTGTATGTTGAGTTTGAGTACCTTACTGAATGAAATCTGAAATTCTTGATTTAGTAAATATGATGACATTCATCTATTTATTTTCGTTAAATTTTGTTTTCTTGAATATAATATATATATATGTATATATATTTAGTTACGTTTCCACTCGGTTTGGCCAATGAATATAAAGACCAAACATACATCATACTAAAAATATAAGCGGCTACATAAATAAGAAAACAGCAAATGGAAAAGAAAATTGCAATGGAACAGTAAAGCTAATCCACACATATTGATACATCAGATCCAAAACATATATAGATACACATTTCAACAATTAATGTACAGGACTACATATATATACATTCATCCCAGATTTTTAAACCCTTTGGCAAGCAAAAACAATACAAGTTCGGATTTCTACATCACAAGTTCTTAAAAAAAAGGAAGAAAGAAATATTGGTAAACAAATTTCTGCATTGTCTCGTCCCTCTCCAGTACTAGAGAATCTGTCGGTTTTGATCTACAAAACCAAAACGTAAACCCATCAAAAAGGGAAGATCTCGATAGAAATGAACAGTATATAAAACAAAACAAAAAATATATGAACAACAAAAGAAAAACCCATAAGGGATGACGTTATAACAACATGAACAGCTAAGAAATAATCAAATATATATTTACATCAAATCTGTATAAACGAGTGAATTGGTATACATATATATGTGTTCATATATATAAGTGTGTACAGTCGAATCCTTATGAAAGGTATACAGTGTCTGTCATATCTTTAAGAACACAACACAGAAGATACGGTTTAAAAAAAATGATTTAACAAGTCATAGCCGCTAAACAAACAGTAAGATGAACAACTATGAATATGTTAATTTGAGAATGCAAGAACAACCAAGGAAGTGACTCAAAATATAAATGTACAGCATATTGTACAAGTGAATCCTGCAGCCTATAACAGTAGGAACATATCACACATCCAAAAGGAGTACTACAATATATTAAACAATGACTTTCACAACAAAAATCAAATCTGAATCGCATCACTGCAATATTTTACTACAATGCAAAAATATACATGCATCTATATAACTAGTTCTTATTGAAAATGATTAATAAACTGAGGGGATCTGATCAATTTAATATAGCCTGTAAAGGATCTGTTTTGTTTTTGTAAATGACAAGAAAGCCATAACAATGCAAATCTCTATAAGTCTTTAGCAGCTAAAGAACGGATGAACAGCTAAAATATTTATATATATGATCGAGATCTCATAAATAAATCCACATAAGGATTTATTCTGCCATACATTAAGTAAGTTATGTACATGTACAGTTCGAATCTTTCAAATGAAATTAACAATTCAATAGCCTTATAGCTTCATCTAACCTATACATATATTCGAGCAGATTTGTACACGAAGACCCATCAAAATCTCGGTTAAAAACCTTCACATATCATTTCAGTTCCCATCACCAGTACACAAAAGGGGAGAAGCATATGGCCTAAACTTGGGGTAGTTGAGCCTATTAAGGTTTGATGGACGTTAGTCTTATCGAAATTCAACTACACTATAAATACATGTCACGCATGGTGTTTCATCGATAACAAACCCATTCGAAACAACACAGTAAAACAAAAAATCCCATTCGAAAACCAGGAAAAATCAAACAAAATATTACAGCAAATTTAAAAAGAAAGACTTAGCTTAAGATGAACCGCATCGTTCTGGAGGTTTGGGTTTCGGCAGGGGTTGATTGGCGTTGAGGAGGGTTGCTGAGAGGTTCGGTGGGTTGTAGGAAGGAGGAGGACGAGGAAGTGGTGGAGTACGGAGGGGCGGCGACGCCATGTATCTCGAGATGGCAGAAGACAAAAGGGGATTAGGGTTTTTCTATTTCGGTTTGGGATGAAAATGAGAGGCGACTGAACTAATGAGGAATAAACGGTGGATGAGGGTTTTTAAGGAGGAACGGGTCGGGTTGGAAAAGTGTTGGGCCGAGGTTAAGGTAAGAAGCCCAATTATATATTCAAAGAAATCCATGTTTAAATAATTTAATTAGTTATAACCTTTGTAACATAATTTCCCACTCATACGAGGTCAGATTTATGCACGGTCAGTTGCATTGGGACCGTGGAGACGAGTACTTCGAGATGGAGCAAGTCTAGTCCGGATCTGAAGTGACTGGAATTTTTATTCAAATTAAACGTCAGTTTAATTTGATTAAAACAGACTGTTGATCGACGGATTTAAATCGAGGTGAGTTAAACTCACTCATCTCTTCCCATTTATAATTTATATAAATTGGGTTTTTATTTTGTGTGTTCTGATTGCTAGTGAGTGACTGTTTTCTAGTTAAATATATTTGTTGTTGATTTAATTTCTGAAATTAAATAGTCGTTTAATTTCAGTAGAACACCAATCGTCATGGTTTGACCCAATTAGAGTAGTTTCCCTTGATTGGCCACTTTTAAAAACGTGTTTGAAATTGTTTGAATTGTTTGAATTGGTTGTTGATTGATTGATGATCGATTTTGAAATTATCAGTCAAATAAAAAGGAAATGATTGGTTATTGTTGACTGTTGAAATATATTTCAACATTTATGCTGATGGATGGTATGGGTTGGGTAATTGGCATCGCTTGGTTCATAAATCAATCGATTTATAGAATATGGGGTTTATCAACCGTGAATCGATAATATTTAAGTTATAAATATATTTTATAACGAAAAGGGTTATTACATTGAAAGGTTATTAAAAAAGGAAATAAATATTTAGATTATTTATTTATTTAAAGTTTATAAGGAATTATGAAATGTTTTTATAGAACAAATTTTTATGTTAAACAAACGAGCAAGAAATAGTCTAGGGTTAAGTATTTCATTAATCACGTCAAGTGGACAATTAAATGAAGTTATTTTAATTAATTATATTTTAATTAATTTAAAGAAGGAATTAACTGGGGTTGATTAGAGAAATAATCATGTTTTTTGTCGACCATTTAAACTAAGTGGAATAGTTTAATTGGTTAATCTCAATAAGATTTTAAAAAGGAAATTTATTATTCTAGTAAAGGGAGGAGTTAATTGTTTTGAAATGATTAATGTTGAGTTCTTATAGTAATCATTAATCAAATGGGATATATTTAAGTAATCAAGTTTGAAATAAAATTGGTCGAGCGTTGGGAAAGGGCTAGGGGTGAGTTTTCCTTATTTGAGCTCAAGTTTATAATGAAGCAAATAAGAGGGTTAATCGAGTATATAACTTAAATGAAATTTTTTACTTAATGTTTGAATTAAGTAAAGGGTGGTGAATATGGAAAGGATTTATATATAAAACCTGAAATTTATAAACAAGGTTTATAAATGAATATGGGTTTAAACGTTGTTTTTAAATTGAAATACTTAATCTTGATATTAAGTTAAGTCAATGGATTTGAAAGGAGACTTTCCCGAAAGAAAAAGGTAATTGGGAAAAAGAGAATTGATCAGAGCTTGGTAAACGAAGTTGGGAATAGAAATTGAAATAATAATATCAGGTTTTCGAATTACAATTCGTATTTATCGGAAGATAAGAATGATGTTGATCAAGGTCTGAGAGGTAACTAAAATACCCCAACTTGAACGACTTTGGGACTATCCAAAGATGATGCTAGTTGGTAATGGCGAGAGTGTGTGATAAGATTTCCAAAGTAACGGGAATGAGACGAGATGATATTTTCCCTAGTAATGGGATTAAAAAGGGATTGGGCGATAAATTTTTAAAAGCCAAGTGATGCTAAGTACCAGACCAGTAAATCTATTTTTGTGATTTCATGGATGTTTCCTTGATAGTTAAATAACCGACTATCAAGTCTGACCTTTACGATTGTTGGTTGGAAAGACCGGGATCAAATGTATATTCGAAAACCATTCCGACCAACAAATACGAACATAAAGAAGAGATCAAGCGACGATCGAGATGGAGCATGTGAAGACCATAGATCTTCATAAAGCGGAAGAACCACTTACAATCTCTGATTCGACCCTGAGATATACTGAGGTTCTGTCGTGGTTGAAACTGTGGATTGCAAGGATCATCGCTACTGATCCATGGGGTGATTCCTATATTGGATGCAGTAGGAGAGTACCTTCGGTTCATCCTGTTCCTGGATGACTTGTATGGATGGATGTATGACAAAGTATTTCCAAAGGGTCTCGTACGTTGATTTCTTCAAACGTGCGATAGTGGTTGGCGGGGAATGGCCGTTCTCTTAGCTTAACTGCTAGAGTATTTTTGTGGACGTCAATTAGTGATATCTGGCGGATCTGACGATGTGGCATTCAAAGTATATGATGACCAGATGTGTGCCGACCTCAAGCCTCATCAACCGGGAGATGACAAAAATCGGGCAGGCAGCATGGCTATGTGGGTCGCTCCTATTAGGGTGTATAATCACCTATCTAGAGAAAATCATTTTGTTTCTTACTTTATCGGTTCTGCCCATTCGGGAAAGGTGGTTTCAGTCCAACCGTTGGTGATATACATTCAATACACTCAAGCGAAATGAGTGGTCGGTCATGTGGGGGCCGGGTTGCAAGATGTTCTTGTTGAACCCAGTGTATTCGTCTCTAGAGATATACGATCGGCAGGTGGTCCCATACCTTGTCATAGTTGGAATCCAATCTCCAATAAGTGCCCACGGTTTTGTTTGTATATATATACGCGGAGCGTGAGATGCAAGCGTTCCACTAGATTGATATTTACTTGTATTTAGACACTATTATAATATCAGAAAAGATATTGATTTCGAAAATGTTTTGGTTATTGTAAGGAAAAAAACCATCCGTGTTTATGTGTGGATTTGGTCTTATAATTATCCTTTTCTTTCAAAAGGATTTTGAATTTAAAATCAAGTTGTGTGATACCTTAATGTTGTGCGAGTTTTTTTCTCACTCTGGTCCACCAGACTGACCCGGTGTTTTGTAAATGCTCGGGTTAGACCTAGGTGTACAAGTTCAGGTTATCAGGTACCGTGAAGTCCAGGGACGAGCTGAAGATGTTTAGACGAATGATATTCCGTTGTTTGATTATATATATGAGGACAGATTATCAAAACTGTCTGGATGTGTGTTGTACTCTGATATTGTAAGTATTTTTAAAAGCTCTCAATAAAGATTATTTCTATATTATATTTTGTTCCGCTGTGATGTGAGACTCTGTGTTGGTTCTTCTTCTTCTATTCTAATATTTCTTTCTTTCTTATCTCACCCTCTAAATTCTTTCTACAAACGTTCCAGTGTTTTCGGTGCTTGGAGGATCGGCACAAGTTATGATAAAGGTATTTATGTCGATTTTCGGGGCCGAAATGCCTGGGTCGTTACAGTGGTATCAGAGCTGGTTGCTTAATTGGTACGGATGATAGGGGGTTCTCTCTTTGCGTTAGGTGGTGAACGGGGCACTCTTACCCCTACATCTCCCGACAATGTGGGTTGGTCTAGTCGTGAGGCTGGCCGTAAAAGCAATTCTGAGGTACCAGTGTAAGCCACAGGGGGAGGTTAGCCCTCTGCCTTGGGGGAAGAGGGATGGTTGAAAAGCCTACCAAATTCCCGGGTCGTTACAGTGGTATCAGAGCAATTGGTTGAGTAGTAACCTTGGCTCTGTGGCGTAACTCAATAGAGATGGGGTTAGTAACGCCCTAGATTGAGTTGAGTGTATATATATATGAGAGCGTATTTGTAAAATTTTATATACAAATGTTTTGTATTGTGTTATTTGACTGGTTCAAGTGTTGAGAAGCATTGAACTAGTGAATTGACACGATATTGTTTTATAAAGTGGGTAAATGAAATAATTTTACCCAAGATATATTTTTCTATAGAAAAAAGAAATTATTTTCTATATTGTAGTGATGTGGGTTGTTTGTTTGTCGGATTTCTGTGAAACAAGACACGTTGGGACCTGTTCGATTATATTTTTCTAATGAAAGAGAAAAATCAAAATTTCGGCTTATAGATTTCAAGTTACGTCCAATTCAAATTTCTAAATAGTCGCTATGGAATTCGTTTTAAAATTATAACGATTTAATTATTTATATTATACGATTTTATATAGTAAGAATATTATTTAAAAACTAGAATTGTATGTTGAGTTTGAATACCTTACTGAATGAAATCTGAAATTGTTGATTTAGTAAACATGATGACATTCATCTATTTATTTTCGTTAAATTTTGTTTTCTTGAATATAATATATATGTATGTATATTTAGTTACATTTCCGCTCGGTTTGGCAAAATGAATATAAAGACCAAACATACATCATACTAAAAATATAAGCGGCTGCATAAATAAGAAAACAACAAATGGAAAAGAAAAATGCAATGGAACAGTAAAACTAATCCACACATATTGATACATCAAATCCAAAACATATATAGATACACATTTCAACAGTCCATGTACAGGACTACATATATATACATTCATCCCAGATTTTTAAACCCTTTGGCAAGCAAAAACAATACAAGTTCGGATTTCTACATCACAAGTTCTTAAAAAAAAGGAAGAAAGAAATATTGGTAAATAAATTTCTGCATTGTCTCGTCCCTCTCCAGTACTAGAGAATCTGTTGGTTTTGATCTGCAAAACCAAAAAGTAAACCCATCAAAAAGGGAAGATTTCGATAGAAATGAACAGTATATAAAAAAAATGAACAGCAAAAGAAAAACCCATAAGGGATGACGTTATAACAACATGAACAGCTAAGAAATAATCAAATATATATTTACATCAAATCTGTATAAACGAGTGAATTGGTATACATATATATGTGTTCATATATATAAGTGTGTACAGTCGAATCCTTATGAAAGGTATACAGTGACTGCCATATCTTTAAGAACACAACACAGAAGATACGGTTTTAAAAAAAAATTGATTTAACAAGTCATAGCCGCTAAACAAACAGTAAGATGAACAACTATGAATATGTTAATCTGAGAATGCAAGAACAGCCAAGGAATTGACTCAAAATATAAATGTACAGCATGTTGTACAAGTGAATCCTGCAGCCTATAACAGTAGGAACAGATCACACATCCAAAAGGAGTACTACAATATATTAAACAATGACTTTCACAACAAAAATCAAATCTGAATCGCATCACTGCAATATTTTACTACAATGCAAAAATATACATGCATCTATATAACTAATTCTTATTGAAAATGATTAATAAACTGAGGGGATCTGAACAATTTAATATAGCCTGTAAAGGATCTGTTTTGTTTTTGTAAATGACAAGAAAGCCATAACAATGCAAATCTCTATAAGTCTTTAACAACTAAAGAACAGATGAACAGCTAAAATATTTATATATATGATCGAGATCTCATAAATAAATCCATAAAAGGATTTATTCTGCCATACATTAAGTAAGAGATGTACATGTACAGTTCGAATCTTTCAAATGAAATTAACAATTCAATAGCCTTATAGCTTCATCTAACCTATACATATATTCGAGCAGATTTGTACACGAAGACCCATCAAAATCTCGGTTAAAAACCTTCACATATCATTTCAGTTCCCATCACCAGTACACAAAAGGGGAGAAGCATATGGCATAAACTAGGGGTAGCTGAACCTATTAAGGTTTGATGGACGTTAATCTTATCTGAATTCAACTACACTATAAATACATGTCACGCATGGTGTTTCATCGATACCAAACCCATTCGAAACAACACAGTAAAACAGAAAATCCCATTCGAAAACCAGGAAAAAACAAACAAAATATTACAGCAAATTTAAAAAGAAAGGCTTAGCTTAAGATGAACCGCATCGTTCTGGAGGTTTGGGTTTCGGTAGGGGTTGATTGGCGTTGAGGAGGGTTGCTGAGAGGTTCGGTGGGTTGTAGGAAGGAGGAGGACGAGGAAGTGGTGGAGTACGGAGGGGCAGTGACGCCATGTATCTCGAGATGGCAGAAGACAAAAGCGGATTAGGGTTTTTCTATTTCGGTTTGGGATGAAAATGAGAGGCGGCTGAACTAATGAGGAATAAACGGTGGATGAGGGTTTTTAAGGAGGAACGGGTCGGGTTGGAAAAGTGTTGGGCCGAGGTTAAGGTAAGAAGCCCAATTATATATTCAAAGAAATCCATGTTTAAATAATTTAATTAGTTATAACCTTTGTAACGTAATTTCCCACTCATACGAGGTCAGATTTATGCACGGTCAGTTGCATTGGGACCGTGGAGACGAGTACTTCGAGATGGAGCAAGTCTAGTCCGGATCTGAAGTGACTGGAATTTTTATTCAAATTAAACGTCAGTTTAATTTGATTAAAACAGACTGTTGATCGACGGATTTAAATCGAGGTGAGTTAAACTCACTCAGCTCTTCCTATTTATATTTTATATAAATTTGGTTTTTATTTTGTGTGTTCTGATTGCTAGTTAAATATATTTATTGTTGACTCAATTTCTGAAATTAAACGGTCGTTTAATTTCAGTAGAACACCAATTGTCATGGTTTGACCCAATTAGAGTAATTTCCCTTGATTGGCCACTTTTATAAAACATGTTTGAAATTGTTTGAATTGGTTGTTGATTGATTGATGATCGATATCGAAATTATCAGTCAAATAAAAAGGAAATGATTGGTTATTATTGACTGTTGAAATATATTTCAACATTTATGCTGATGGATGGTATGGGTTGGGTAATTGGCATCGCCTGGTTCATAAATTAATCGATTTATAGAATATGCGGTTTATCAACCGTGAATCGATAATATTTAAGTTATAAATATATTTTATAACAAAAAGGGTTATTACATTGAAAGGTTATTAAAAAAGGAAATAAATATTTAGATTATTTATTTATTTAAAGTTTATAAGGAATTATGAAATTGTTTTTATAAAACAAATTTTTATGTTAAACAAACGAGCAAGAGACAATCTAGGGTTAAGTATTTCATTAATCACGTCAAGTGGACAATTAAATGAACTTATTTAAATTAATTATATTTTTAATTAATTTAAAGAAGGAATTAACTGGGGTTGGTTAGAGAAATAATCATGTTTTTTTGTCGACCATTTAAACTAAGTGGAATAATTTAATTGGTTAATCTCAATAAGATTTTAAAAAGGAAATTTATTATTCTAGCAAAGCGAGGAGTTAATTGTTTTGAAATGATTAATGTTGAGTCGTTATAGTAATCATTAATCAAATGGGATATATTTAAATAATCAAGTTTGAAATAAAATTGGTCGAGCGTTGGGAAAGGGCTAGGGGTGAGTTTTCCTTATTTGAGCTCAAGTTTATAATGAAGCGAATAAGAGGGTTAATCGAGTATATAACTTAAATGAAAAGTTTTACTTAACGTTTGAATTAAGTAAAGGGTGGTGAATATGGAAAGGATTTATATATAAAACCTAAAATTTATAAACAAGGTTTATAAATGAATATGGGTTTAAACGTCGTTTTTAAATTGAAATACTTAATCTTGATATTAAGTTAAGTCAATTGATTAGAAAGAAGACTTTCCCGAAAGAAAAAGGTAATTGGGAAAAAGAGATTTGATTAGAGCTTGGTAAACAAAGTTGGGAATAGAAATTGAAATAATAATAATATCGGGTTTTCGAATTACAACTCGTATTTATCTGAAGATAAGAACGATGTTGATCAAGGTCTGAGAGGTAATTAAAATACCCCAACTTGAACGACTTCAGGACTATCCAAAGATGATACTAGTTGGTAATGGCGATAGTGTGTGATAAGATTTCCAAAGTAACGGGAATGAGACGAGATGATATTTTCCCTAGTATTGGGATTAAAAAGGGATTGGGCGATAAATTTTTAAAAGCCAAGTGATGCTGAGTACCAGACCAGTAAATCTATTTTTGTGATTTCATGGATGTTTACTTGATAGTTAAATAACCGACTATCAAGTCTGACCTTTACGATTGTTGGTTGGAAAGACCGGGATCGAATGTATATTCGAAAACCCTTCCGACCAACAAATACGAATATAAATAAGAGATCAAGCGACGATCGAGATGGAGCATGTGAAGACCATAGATCTTCATAAAGCGGAAGAACCACTTACAATCTCTGATTCGACCCGGAGATATACTGAGGTTCTGTCGTGGTTGAAACTGTGGATTGCAAGGACTATCGCTACTGATCCATGGGGTGATTCCGATATTGGATGCAGTAGGAGAGTACCTTAGGTTCATCCTGTTCCTGGGTGACTTGTATGGATGGATGTCTGACAAAGTAAAGGGTCACGTACGTTGATTTCTTTAAACGTGCGATAGTGGTTGGCGGGGAATGGTCGTTCTCTTAGCTTAACTGCTAGAGTATTTTTGTGGACGTCAATTAGTGATATCTGGCGGATCTGACGATGTGGCATTCAAAGTATATGATGACCAGATATGTGCTGACCTCAAGCCTCATCAATCGGGAGATGACAAAAATCGGGCAGGCAGCATGGGTTTGTGGGTCGCTCCCATTAGGGTGTATAATCACCTATCTAGAGAAATTCCTTTTGTTTCTTACTTTATCGATTCTGCCTTTTCGGGAAACGGTGGTTTGAGTCCAACCGTTGGTGATATACATTCAATACACTCAAGCGAAATGAGTGGTCGGTCATGTGAGGGCCGGGTTGCAAGACGTTCTTATTGAACCCAGTGTATTCGTCTCTAGAGATATACGATCGGCAGGTGGTCCCATACCTTGTCATAGTTGGAATCCAATCTCCAATAAGTGCCCACAGTTTTTTTTTGTATATTTATACGTGGAGCGTGAGATGCAAGCGTTCCACTAGATTGATATTTACTTGTATTTAGACACTATTATAATATCAGAAAAAATATTGATTTCGAAAATGTTTTGGTTATCGTAAGGAAAAAAAACCGTCCGTGTTTATGTGTGGATTTGGTCTTACGATTATCCTTTTCTTTCGAAAGGGTTTTGAATTTAAAATCAAGTTGTGTGATACCTTAATGTTGTGCGAGTTTTTTTCTCACTCTGGTCCACCAGACTGACCCGATGTTTTGTAAATGTTCAGGTTAGACCGAGGTGTACAGGTTCAGGTTATCATGTACCGTGAAGTCCAGGGACGAGCTGAAGATGTTCAGACGAATGATATTCCGCTGTGTGATTATATATATGAGGACAGATTATCAAAACTGTCTGGATGTGTGTTGTACTCTGATATTGTAAGTATTTTTAAAAGCTCTCAATAAAGATTATTTCTGTATTATATTTTGTCCCGCTGTGATGTGAGACTCTGTGTTGGTTCTTCTTCTTTTATTCTAATATTTCTTTCTTTCTTATCTCACCCTCTAAATTCTTTCTACAAACGTTCCAGTGTTTTCGGTGCTTGGAGGATCGACATAAGTTATGATAAAGGTATTTATGTCAATTTTCGGGGCCGAAATGCCTGGGTCGTTACACCCTACACGGGTATTGGGATGATATTTGATGTACACTAATCCCGATTGTTTAGTTGTATGTCAATGGATGGGTTGACAGAGTGTGTAAGAATTAATTATTTATATTTAATGCTTATGCAGTTGTGTGGTGCACTCTGGATGATGGTTGATGATTTATCGTTGCTGTTATATACATGTGTTGTAGGGAATCCATATAATAAACGTTATATGGTAATTGATTGGGCCTCATTTCAATTTGGAAAATATAGAATATTATAAAATGAAAATTCATGTGTTGAATGAAAGAAAATTCATGTGTTGAATAGAATAAATAGTCATGTGTTGACGATACTCATGTGTTGAGAATATTCATGTGTTGAAACTTATCATGTGTTGAGTAAAATATTTTAACAATAAAATTCTCATTTTTATCAAATATGAAATTAGAAACTAACTGGAAATCAGTTAAGATGAATGGTTTCCTGGGTATTGATCTGATGTTGGTTTCGACCTTCGGGGTTAATATTTAGGGAATCGTTCTCTTACTAATATACGGTTAGAGTCTGATTAAGAATTAAACGATATAAAATCATAATTTTATAAAATATATTAAATAAAAAAATAGTCCTGTGTTGACGATACTCATGTTTTGAGAATATTCATGTGTTGAAAGAAATATAGATTAATGTGTTGAATAGAGAAAATATTCATTTGTTGAATAGAATAATGAAGTTATTGAAATATATAAAGCCGTGTTGATTAGATTTACGCCATTTTGACGCGAATGATATTTATATCAATTTTATTCATTTTTATAATGAATATAGAAAAGGAAGTGATTTCAAAATATAACGTTTTGAAAATCTTATCATTTAAAGATTAACGATATGGAATATTAAATTTTGATTAGAAATTGAATATGAAGTTGAAATCGTTTTGAAAACGAATTTAAAACGATTTATAAAATACGTTTTGAAAGGAAATCGACGAAATATATAATATATATATATATATTATAAATAATGGCCTGAATAGAACGCGCCGCGCTGCGGCAGTTCGCGAATTTCGACCATTGACTTCGAATGGACGTTGCGGGAGATCCGACCATCGGATTCTCCTAAAACTGGAACCGTTGGGTTCGTATCGAAAAGAGATTTCTAACGAATATTGGAGATTTGAAATCTAACGGTTGGATTTGGAATTATGTCCAAATCAATTTTGGAAATGGTCGTTGTAAGGCTGTAAGTGCAGTTTGATGGCCGTTTATGGAAATCGACTGTACGGGCCTTGATAAAATTATTAAAAATAGTAATAATTTGTGTAAAATCATAAGAAACGATTTGTGAAGAATTGGGATGAAAATTTCCATATTTGAAAAGATAAAAATAGATTTTTGTCGAAATGAACTAGTTTTGAACTAGAATTATAATTCTATTTATTTTTAAAATAAATAAAGTGAATTTGAAATGGTTTTGAAATATACCCAGAGTTTCCAATAATTGAATTGGAATGGATTTGAATCGAAATTGTCTTTGGAATATTTCGATGTTGGATTTCGTGATTATACAGATATTGTTATGGAATTTTGAAAGATATATTTATATCGTATTTCCAATACGATATTTGTTGGTCGTAGAATTTGATATTGAATATAAGCCGATATATTTTCTATTCAGAGCCTTGTATTTAATAACAAATGTGATTTGGGTTTGTCGTGAATGGTAACTTCAATAATACTGTTCTTAGACTCATTGGAGTTAAGAAAATCAGAAACTAATTGGAGATTAGTTAAGTTGAATGGTCTCCTGGGTATTGATCTGATGTTGGTTTCGGCCTTCGGGGTTAATACTTAGGGAATTGTTCACTTGCTAATTTACGGTTAAAGGTTGATAAAATGGAATGTGATTTTGCGTTTATCGTGAACCGTGTTTTAAATGACATTGGTTCTTTAACCCAGTTAAAGACAGGATATGACTTCCCAAGTTAAACAATCATTAATATTGATTTTTGGGAATATTAAAACCAAGTGGAGTTTTAATGAATCTTTAATTAGATTGAAATGATCGAGAATGGAGTATCACCAGTTTTGCTCCAGACGATAGTTAAATCTTTAATTAGATTTGAACGTGAAATGGTAAGAATTTACCGATAACACCGTGGTGTTAGATATGAAGTATGACCAGTTTTACTTCATGGGATGAATAGGTTGGGATTGGGAAATAGAATAAATGATTACTTCGGTGTGGTTCGCTAATCCCGACTAGTTTGAATTGATATTGAAAAGAAGATTAAAGAATAAATTTAAGGAATTTATCTTTGATAAAATTAATGGGAACCTCTCCCTAAGAATGTGAAATTTAACAACTAACTGAAGATTAGTTAAGATGAATGGTTTCCTGTGTATTGATCTGATGTTGGTTTCGGCCTTCGAGGTTAATATTTGGGAAATTGTTCTCTTACTAATTTATGGTTAGTGACTGATGAATTGGAATGAGGCGTATGTTGTGTTTGTATAACACTTGTTTTATTATATACGCGAGTTATTCAGGAAGACCGGGTTTATCCCATTCTGAATAGCTGATTCGACGTGGTGTCGAGGATGAAGACGGTGGTCGAAGACCGGAGGTCTTCACGTTGTTTGGGTGATTACTGATGATCTTGATTGGGCCTTTCACCCAAGAGGAGGGAATCAGTTAGTGATCGTTCAGAAGTACATGGAGATCGATGGATATGCGGGGTACTAGGTGCCTCCAGTTTCGTTCAGACCCAGAACGAACTTGTAAATGGACTGTGTGTCTGACATTGGATTTTATTCTGTGTGATTGATTTCTATTAAATGTATATCTGTTTGGCGGCGGAGAATTTATTCTCTTGCTTAACGCCCTTCTCTGAGACGTACGAGCTAAGAGGTTATATATTGATGGATATCAAACGCATGGAGTGAATTGCCTGTGTGGCATGCCTAAGTGGCAATATGATCAAGGCTTCTATTGAAAAGCAAAGTCTTGTGGTTGATTATCAAAGCACGGCCTGTGGGGCATAGCTTTCTGTAGCGTTGATTCGCGAGCCTCACACCCCGGTTGTGAACCAGAAATGGGAGAGGACATCAGGGAGGGCATGCGTTTCCTTCTAGCTAGAAGTGGCGTAAGTGGTTTTACACGCCCTGACGAGTTTGACTTATGTGGTTGTTACTGTTGCGAGGCGCCTCGGATATATCGGTCGATCCGGGACCGATGGAGTCATTGGACTCATTGACACCCCAAAGGGTGGGGAAATGCAGTGTTCAGGCATTTTAATCCACATCGGTGGACCGGCCCTGACGATCCAAAGGTCACTCGAGCTCTGACCTGAGACATGGGCTAGAGCGTCTCAAATCAGTAGAGGACTATCTTTTGCCTCGGTTCACAGATGGAAATCCAACTTCCAATACGTGACTTTGCGGTTTTGATTGTAGAGCCTAGTATTGGTGACATGATATATGGTACCCATGCCACCTATGATTGGTACTTATGATTGAAATTGTTTTGACACTATACACTTATAGTGATAAAAGATGAAATTTAGCGTATCAAGCATTCTTTGGCTATTATAAGGTGAAACCCTATCCTCCGTCTTGTGTTGCATTGTGTGATGGGACCTGGGTCTTATAATAGTTTCATTTTTATTTATTTAGCATTGCGCTGTTGTTTTGTGCACTGGTATTCTTGGGAGGAAACCCGTTCCGTGTTATACGGCGTGGTCCCTTGATTTACCCAACTTTAAAAATAAAGATTAATAACTGTTTTAGTTCTCACACTAATCCCATGACTGACCTGGAGTTTATTGTTTTAACCTAAACTCTGGGTGCCCTTATTTTGACACGGGCAGCTAGTAGTTTTGGTTTTGCAGATTTATATTCACAGGATCCCGATTTACAGTTGAAACGATACTCGGAAAGCTCTGTATCCTTGTATTACTTCTAGTTGTGTATTGTATTATTTTCCGCTGCTATGTAATGTATTGTAATCTCTGATATTTATTGAATGTGTAATATTTATTCATACTCTGTATATTCTTGTATTCTGATGGAATTGTTGTAATATACAATGAAATGTTCTTCTGTCTGCGTTCTAGTGTGTCGTGTTCTCAAAACAATCAGGGGTTTTGAACGGTCTTGGTCGGTTTAGCGACTGATTCAGATCGAGCGAAATTCTCAATCGTCACATGAAACCTTAGAGAAAGATAGTTTATTGAAAACTGAATCGATTTTGAGTGAGCTTGAAATTGAAACCGAGAAAATCAAAAATTTCTAGTGCAATAAGCATGACTTTTCAAAAATAATTACTTGAAATAAAAGAAAATTTCAAAACCCTTGAAAACGAAAACGTGATTTTGAAAAATAACGAATCAGGAATTAGTTGTATAAATCAAGATCTGGAAAAAGAAATTGAAAATTTCGAGGATTTTGAAAAACTTGAAATTGAAAAGCGTAAACAATTTGAAAGTTGGATTTTTGAGTCCAATGCGAAAATTAAAATTCTTGAAAACGAAAATATGGTTTTGAAACAAAATGATTCTGAAAAGAGAAATATCGCTATAAATCGTTGTTTGAATATAATAAAAGAAAATAGCGATCTAAAATCTAAAATCTAAAATTCAACGACTTAAATCAATATTGGCTAAATTTTCTAAAGGAGAAAAATTACTGAATATGTTGTTAAAAAACCAATTTTTTGTTAAGAATAAGAAAGCACTCGGTTTTGATAAATTTGATCAAATTGAAAAGTGTGATTTTAAAAATCCTTCAAACCGCTTTGAGAAAATCGATCAAGTTGAAAAACGAAATTCTAATGATTTTAAAAATCCCTTAAATGGCTTTGAAAAAGGTCTATTTGAAATTTCGAACTCTTATAATTTCAAAGGGTTTTTACATCATAAACAATATGAAAACTCGTTTAGAAACAATTCAATTAAACGAATTTGGATTCCAAAAAATAACAAAATGAATTTGAACAAGTTTAAACGAATTTGGGTTCCAAAGGGTACGTTAGCGGATAATAATGGATTGTTATATAAACGGGTTTGGGTACCAAAACGTGTAAACGAAGATAAGAGTGGTAAAACAATTTTTGTTAAACCACTCGATCCTATAAACATTCAGGTACCGGGGATAGGCTAAGGAACAATTGTGTTTAAAAGATAAAAATTCAAATTGTTCCATTTTGTTGAATTATTTGAAGTTCCTTAGCCATAGATTTCAAAGTTGGAGATTTATTGGATCACATCGATTATGGCAAGTCAAGTATGATCTCTAAACTCGTATTTTTATTTTCTTTTATTTCCTTTTTAGTTTATTTCCCTTTTTAGTTTTTATTTCTTTTATTTTTTTGCTGATTTTCGGTTGATAAAGCCACAATTTTTTTTGAGCATATCTTGAACACCGTAAATTGGATTTTAAAATTTATGATGTTCTTGTATGCAAATGAATTTTCACACATTTTTTTTCTGTTTTGAGTTTCTTCTTATGCACTTTGAAAAATATTGAAAAATTGAACTCAATACAGTAGACTACTTGAAAGCCATAATTGACTAGTTATGAAAATTTCATTTTTTTTACTTGGCTTGATTTTGAAATCATTCATTACTGATTTTGAATTTCTTGGATTATAAAAATTTGATTTTTTTTCTCAAGTGATTTCAAATAATTATCTTCAGATTTGATCGTTGAATTTTTCTTGTACTTGTCAAAAAATTCACTTGTGATTCTTTTTTTGAAAATGATCTTGTGTTGCTCTAATAAGGAAATTGATTTGATTTGTTGGACGATGGGTTTGAAAATCTTGGTGACTAGACGATGAGTTGAAAAATCAGTAATTAAATATCTTTAAATTCCATAGACAATTTGAATTAAATATATATGTTGTTATAAAATTGTCTAGGAACAATCAGCATTAGAAATATTAGATAATTCCATATTCTACTGATTGATTATTGAAACTGAATTTCAAACTTGCATTGATATTTCTCAAAAACTCCTCTTAAAGTTGATACTTTCAATTTTAAATTTATTTTTGATTATTTATTCAAAAATTGAAATTATTGATTGATTTGAACCGTTTTGTGACTCATCAAAATTAGTAATAGATTTATGAATTTGTGATGAGTTGTGACTATGGTATAATTCATAACTAGAGGAGATGTTATTTTAAATCTCATGATGATTAGACAGATTTTATAATATCTTTGAATTAGAGCTTATTTCACGACCTTCTTCTATATCGACCATATTTCTGTCATTCATCATGGTTTTATTTAATTTGGGGAGTTCTAATTATTCTTGGAAATAAAAATGAAAAAGAAAAAAATATATATATATATTTATCCTTGGTAATCACTCCCATTTAAAAGTCCTCGCGGTTATGCGTGGGTGAATTACCTTAATCTCTATGTGCTTCCATTCTCACTTAAAAGACCTTTGGGCTGTGCATGGAAGGAATACATTAGAGAGGATAAAGTTAAGTTACTACTAACCCCATTTAAAAGACCTTTGGGCTATGCGTGGTTAGCAAGTGCTTAACACATTTTGACCATATTTAAAATCTTCAAAATTCGTATTCAAATATTCAGTTTTTATTGAACTCTCCTTATTCTATAAAATTCATCGTAAATCCATTCATTCTGAAAGTGAAATTTGCTTCCGATTTAAAGATTATTATGATTTTTGTTTGATTAAATAGGATTTGCGAAATATATTCTCTCTCCTAATTTGAATTTATATTTATGGTTTATATTCATCCCTGTTTCTATTTCTATTATCCTTTTGATGATAAAAAATGGGGGAGAATAGTCAAGATTTTAATTGGTGAGTATTTAATTCAAGAATATTTTAAGATTAGAAATTAAATATCCATAGGAAGAATGGTCAATTGAATTTCATTATTTATATTTTCCACATATACAGGGGGAGTATAGTTGTAAGGGGAGCATACAAATATGGGGAGTTCAATAATCACTGTCAAACACATTTATTATGCTCAAAATATTTTATTTGTTTGTCATCATCAAAAGGGGGTGATTGTTGAATATGACGTAGTTGTATACACAATTATAAGATTTTTGTTTGTTGATAACAACAAAATAAATATAATTTTTAATGTGTTTGTTATTGTACTATTATTTATATACATCACAGACACGAATATAATATTTATATTTAAATAGAATACGACTGTACAGACATTCATATATTCATACAGTATTTTATTTAAATTGAATATTATATTTCAAACATTCCAACAGTACAACTATTTATAACTCCACTATTTATTCAATTCACATGAGATTGTACTTGTAAATAAACTGAATACGATATACAAGTCTGTTTGCCAATAATAAAATAATATTTTATTTCAATCAAATTTGTTTATTACATATATCAGTACAATTCTCTCACGGCTCCTCACTACAGTTCATTCATCACTCGGTACATTTTCATATACACTACACTCAGTTTATAGACTCACTCATATATAGATATTCCTATATATTTTTCTCTGTCATCTTCAGTCTTCTGTTTTCACAGCTTTCAGTCAGTCCAGTCATCATCTGCTTACCTGTCACATGAAACACACACACAATACACTGCAATAGAAATGAAATTAAATACAAGCAAATAAAAAATTATTTTTAAATTTAATTTGCCTTATAATTTCGGTGTGTTTCTCATCATTTTTCTAGACTTGGTCTGATATGCAGGGACAAGAAAAATTGTCTGATGGCTGCATGTACACACGTGTATAAATATACATGTGTGCACTGCCTTGCCAATTAAAATACAGTAGCATGCAACTAGGGAGTAGCCACGTGGACCATCTCGACCCAGTGCAATAATAATCAAAGTAGTCGAGATCAAGTTTATTTTTCAAAACAGCACAAACAGTATTCAAATCAAAGCAGCAATGAAAGGTGGTCGAGTATGTCATCTAACAAGTTGTGAAAATATAGCAACAAAAATAGGTCAAATACAAGTGTGGACAAGCCAACAACAAGGAATGACCGAGCGTATATGCAGCAATATAAAGATTCAAGCCAGAGTGGCTCAAGTACACAAGCATAGCAGGATGATCAAAGCAGCATGGGAAGAACAACAAATACAACAAAGGCAGTGAGCTCAACATCAAAGCAAAGTCAGCAACATGAATATATGAAGTCAGTTTGAAGCACAAACATGCAAGCATGTCAAAGCATATGACAGTGCAAGTGGAAAAGTATCCAAGTTTGTGTGTAAATGGTGGAGTAAATGCACAACATGAAGCATGTATACACAGTGGAAAATACAAGTGCAAGTACAACAATTACAAAGAAGCATAGGTGGATAGTGTTAAAAGCATGGTTCAGAAATTTGTAGCTACATGAGTACATAAAGATGGAGTAAGGAACATTAAGGGTGCATCAAAGCTAAAGTCATTGAGGTCAAGACTCACGACACAATTCAGGCACAAATTGAATTGACACAAACACAAGTCAGGATAGCATAATGATACATGAAGACAGGTTAAACAAAAAGGGCCGAGCACAAAGCATGCGTATAGATGAAGAGTTAACAAGTGTAATTGGTTGCGGCATAGTTGAAATGCACTGCTCAGGTATGGTGCATAGCAAAGTGGTGTATGTCACACAAATAAGCCAGCAAATCAAAGGGTAGTATTTTCTCTTATATAAGTATTCAAGACCAGGTGATAGAGCTTCACAAGTTCAAAAGGAATCAAATATTTCATATGAAGCATCCAAAAGTCCATTCTAATTTATAGGTGAACTTTAATTTTTAAAATGGTCGAGCCAAAGTCAAGTTGTGTTAAAGTTCAAAAGAAAGCAAACAATTTGCACAAAGCAGCACAGCGCAACAGTTTTTTTTTACAAAACTAAGATAGTAATAAGATGGAAAAAATATGGCAGATCAAGTATAATGTCTGTTCAAATAAACCATGACAAATGAAGATATAGCACCGTTAATTGTTTGGACAACAGACTACTCAAGCAACAACAGACCAACAAGAATGCAACTGATCATCTTAAGGATACAAGTGAAACAATTACAGTATTTTTCTCATCTCAAGGATACAAGTGCAAAACCGATCATCTCAAGGATAATATATGTCCTTATCTAAAAATTGGTCAGGGCAAATATCAAAGTAGAGTATAGCATCTGTTAATTTTTTTGGGAAAACAAGTACAGTATTTGTTCTTATCAAAAGCAATAGTGGTTCGTTTTTTCTGGAAGCATTAGAAAAGTTCCATTCGATTTCAATGGCAAAGTAAAATTTAAAATTGGACAAGAATTCATCACGCAAAAGTTCCAGAAACTATCGGCACAAGTATTTTTCCAAAAACATATATGAACAGAGAAAATATAGGAGAAAAGCATGCAAATTCAAAATCAAGAAAAAAATCAAATCGCAGAACTCATGGCAATAAACTCTCAAGACCAATTTAAGCCAAAGATTTCAAGAGCCTTAAAATTACGCATATCAAACCAAGTCCATGCATCGAAATCATAGATTTTTTTTTGTGGATACGAACTCTATAAATTAACACCTATATCCTCATTGGCAAGCATCGAAAACCAACACAACAATTCAAACAGGATATCGAAGGAATCAAATCAGTAAAACTCACAATTTTATCCTGAGTGTTTTCGATCAAATCGCAAGAGAGAGAGAGAGAGGCAGATAATCGATCAATGGAGAAGCAACTCAAAGCATTAGAGTAATTAGAGAAACCTCGAATCACAATTCATCAATCAAAGATCGAGATTTAGATTTCCAGAGAAACCCTAGAAATTTCTTCATTGCCGTCATTTTTTATTTCCCACAGCAAAAGAGATCGGGCCAGAAGAGAAGTGGTGAACCAAATCAAAAGGGTCGGCCATGTTTTATAAATAGAAAAGGACTTAGCTTTTAATTTTGAACTAGGGTTTTAAATTAGTTTTTAAAGTTTTTTTTATTGTTTTTTTTTTATTTCAATTTGTAATCGAATTATAGTTTTCTAGTTTGTCTCTAAAACTAGGAGACGAGTTACGGGATTTGTAATTCGGGGAAATCTGGTTTCGGGGATAGAAACCAGTGTAGGGTTTTAAGCGTAGGGTTAAGAATAGTTGGGAGCGAGTGTCGTGAGTTTACAGGGGACCGAAGCTGGGTATATCTGTGTGTTATTTATTTTGCGTATTTATTCTGATTATTATCTTGTTGTTATTATTTAATTACTTAGCATAAATCTGCGATAAACCCTATTCACCCCCCTCTAGGGTTAATTTAGATCCTACAGTGGGATCACACAGTAGGCATACATAATATACATTATAAAAAATGCAATGTTCCAACCATCTGAAATGAAGGCATGTCAATATATAAAATCAGTATACCACAAAGCATCACACATGTCATAAAACGTCTCACGTCCATCAGTGAGCCATCTTAAATATGATGAACAAGTATATCAAATCAATTCAAAAGAATGATTGATTGCAACTCATCATAGAGGATATCATATCCGTCAATACCGTGAGTCAATCAAGAAAGACATAAGGTTGCATAATAACATGTCAAAACAAGACACTGTAGGCTATGTGTGATATCAAATCCACATCAGGGATAACTTATATCATTCTAATTACCAGCTAGCCAATTCATAGAAGTATAAGACTGCAAGACAACATGCGAAACCAAACACAATGTATTACATGACAACATATCAAAACATATTACATAAGACTGCATGATAATAAGTCAAAACAAAACATGATAGATTGCAAGATGGCAATTAAATCAAATTACATAAGGCCGCATGATAACGAATCGATAGGGAAAGATGAGCATGAAGCAAGTCGAGGTAAACTAACAGTTCCCATAGTTATCTTGGCTACAAAATAATTCTTAATGTGAATTGCTCTTTTTCAATTGGAGATTTATTAGACATGCTCTGAGAGTTTAGGAAGAACAAATACCCGTAAACTATTACATCCATTATGTAGTCAATCCTCATAACATAATTTATTCCCAAGATATAGATTGTTGGCTTATGTGGTGTTGGGATAACTGGCAAAGTTACTTAGACTGGGGATGCGGCCAATGAAACAAGTCACTAGATGATTGCTAGCTTACATGGTCAAGCAAAAAGGTACACTAAAAAATACGAGGAGCCATAATATAGTAGGCTTCCCAAGACGCTATTTGGTAGAAATGTGTTGTTTACTTCCATATAATAAATACTTAAGCAACTCCCATAGGTCCCATGTTATAAGGTGTGGTTTCTCAAGCATTTGCATAAGTTAGTAAATTCCACTAAATTAAATATTCTACACAATAAGTGGAATGAATTTCAAGAGTCATAAGAGAAATCCTATAAAAGGCATAAGATAAAACGTAGAATGCTATGAAAAAGTTAAGGTTCATAAAATAATACTTTAGAATTTCCTACATGTAGAATGAATTCTGAAATATTTTTTGTAATTTTAAATGTCTTTAAAAAATGCAAAAACCCGTTTATTTCTTAATATTAAGCCCTAAATCTGGACTAATATCGTATACTAGCAAATAAGTGGGAATTACAAATCTCACAAGCAAATAAGAATGGAAATATACTTAAATATGCCTTCACAATCTTCTCTAACATAACTTTCTCAACCGAATAAATATCAATGTCGATTTCTTCACAATCTTTCCGAACGAAGCTAACTTCCGTAATAGGATCATCTGTCTCTAATTCATGATAACCTCTTGGTGGTGCTTTCATTACAACATACCAATTAGAATGGTCATTCTCTCTAGAATAAAAAAACTTGTTTTGCTTGAGATGTAAGGATACATGGATATTTTACAAATGAAGATTGATTTTGTTGTAAATTGACAAGAGTGAATCCATTTTTGACCTTCACTCCATTTCCTATATTTGCCCGGTGACATTTAAATACGGGAATATAAAAGCATAATAGTCTAGCAAGATTATGTCCGTCACTACCCCCATAATAAGTGCCACATCAACTCTTTGAGAAATATCTTTTGCACTTACCCTACACATGGTATTCGCAACATAAGTGACTTCGTAGTTTTGGGTTTCTCTTTCAACATCTTTTGTATGAAAACGATAGCCGTTAATTATATAACCTTTGTAGGACAATGCATTACAACTTGGGCCAAAAGTAATCCATCTTAGTATTTCATCACTTGTTGATTGAACAAGTATCTACAAACAAATCATTTAACATAAATTTTGAAGTAAAAAAGAAATATTTTTTGCCCATGGAAGGATAAATTAAAATTAAGATAACCTTCTTTTTAGTCCAATCTGAGAAATCATCTGTATGTTTTTTCCATAGCAATGTTGCATTTTTTCCAAACGCTTATCAAAATTTTGTAACTTCTCCAAATGCATACGGATGTTTAAATAATTTTACCCATGTAACGTCCCATGTTTTTGGCCGTCAAATATTTAATTCAATTTATTATTTTAAATAGTATATTAAGAATATTAATGGATTTTAATATTGAATTCGTTTATTTAAAATGACGTTTAAACGTTATAATTTATGTAACACCCCGTAATTTGAACATAAAAATTCACAAATTAAAGTACACTTAATTAAGTGAAATGGGTTGCGCAGAGAAATATATATATATTGATATATATATATATATATAATTGAAAATTTAATAAATAAATATGCAAAAATGTTCAAAACAGCGAATTGGGAGAGGGGAATAACCGAACCGGCCGATTTTTGAGGTCGACCCGAGCCTGTTGGGTCGACTAGCGGTTAATCCAGGGTGTTTGGCTGTCAACCCGTGGGCCGATTCGCTTGAATGCAGATTTTGCATTTGAATGGTTCTCATGGTTCAGCTTTAATCTAAAGGCCCTAAATGGTTCCTACATGTGACTTCTTCCCCAAGACATGTTTTAAAGGCTAGGATTGGTTCTAGGGTTTATCCTATGGCTAAAACTATCCTAGTCTTCTATAAAAAGACCCCTAACCCTCTCCTAAAACCCTCATAAATTGATCCTACAACTAAACTATGCCAAAATGATTCCTCATCATGGCCTCCACTTCAACCCATGGCCTCCATCTTCTTCTTCATGATAGCTTAAGTGTTCTAAGCTAGTTTCAAAGTAAAGGAGCCTCTTTTCTTCATTCATGAGAGATTCTATGATCATTTGAGTGATTTCATGTTTGTATGAGAGTTCATAAGTTGCATTCTAGCCAAAGTTGCAACCTTTTCTTGACCAAAAAGCAAGGATCTTGCATGAGAGCTCATAAGCTTCATTCAAAGCCAAAGTTGAAACCTTTCTTCTTCAAAGCAAGGATTTTTATTGATATTTGCTCAAGGGTTTCATTTGGAGCTTGTTCTTTTGGGGTTTTTGGGTGATAGCATGAATGGCTTCGTCTCAATCTTTGTTTTATATGTTGATTTGTGCCTTCATAGCATTGTAAGCCCCCTCCTACTCTTAGATATTAACTATAAAGTTAAATGAATGTTGCAAGTTTGGGTTTGATCATTAAGTATGATACATGCTATCATGTTATGCAAGTCTATAAAGTCATTACCTTGATCTTGTGGGTTAAAAGCTATAACCTTTATGTTGAAATGTTGCATTATGCAACATGAGAACCCTCATAACCTTTAGGTTAACTTGCATATGAAGTCATAACCCTTATGTGATGTTATATGCGAGTTACTTGTCATCATTTCATGTCATCTATGACCATGTATCACCTATTTGCCAAGTTTGAGTGTTATGCATGTTTTTGAGGCTTGACAATGTAACATGCAAGTTTGTGAGCACATTTATGCCTCATTTCCACCATGTTTAACTTGTGGCCTTATACCCTTTTTGTCATGCCTTTGCCAAGTTCCTTCTTTAAATCCATTATGCGTTGTTGTGAATGTATATGCGAGTTTAAAAGCGTTGGGGTTAGGTTATGGGGAAACTTTAATAACATGAAACATGATTTGGGTAAGTTGGTATAAACGTGACAACATGTAACTTTGGCTATGAGCATGGGACTTGGAAACTTGACACGTATGGGTTGTAAGTGTAACAAGACACTAGACCAAACATGAAAATGGCCAACTCGAGGTTGGGTTGAGTTTGTAGCATAAATCTACCCGGACCCGCCCGGCTTAACTAGTGGCTACAAACAATAGGATCCAATGTGAGAAGTTGGTCATGTCGCGCTTAAGACCCGAGGTTAGACTAGGTTGTGGTGTAAATCTACCCGGACCCGCCCGGCTTAACTAGTAACCACAACAAAGTCTAATGTGAGAGGTTGAGAGTGCATTAATTAAATTAGTGCCACATGATAAGGTTAAGTAAATTTGACTAATGACACTTAACCGATATGACACAAATGGGTAGGTTAAGTGGGACCGGGCTTGATTTCTTAATGACACTTAACCATACAAGACAGTTAGGGGATGGGGTTAAGTAATTTACGCTTAACTAATCTAAACACGGCAATTAGATGGGGTTAAGTAACTAAGACTTAACTAATCTAAACACGGTAATTAGATGGGGTTAAGTAACTAAGACTTAACTAATCTAAACACGGTAATTAGATGGGGTTAAGTAATCTATACTTAACTAATCTAAACACGGGAATTCGATGGGGTTAAGTTAAACACTTAACCAATCTAAACTTGGTTATTCAATGGGGTTAAGTAACCAATACTTAACCAATTTAACATGATAATTTAATGGGGTTAAGTAACTTATACCTAACCAATTATACGTGATGATTTGATGAGGTTAAGTAACCTATACTTAACCAATCTAATAGGTGGACCTGATAAGGGTTAAGTCACAAGACCTTTTAAGATTAGGCTTAACCATTGTAATACGATTAGTGGATGGGGTTAAGCTAACCCATACTTAACCAATCCGACTCGATAATCTGATGGGATTAAGATAATCCATGCTTAATCAATCTAACATGAAAATCTGATAGGGTTAAGGCAAATAAATACTTAACCAATTTGACTTGATAGGGTTAAGTCATGAGCTTCTTGGTACACTTAACCAACTTGTAGGGCTAAGCCTTGAACTTGAGTACTTAGCCAATCTTGACATGATTTGTAGGCGGGTCAAGTCACGAACTTGGATAACAACACTTAACCCATTTGACAAAACCCTAGCTCAGAGGACTAGGTTGGAAATCGTAGTTAACAAGGATAGCGGAAAGAGGGGCTAAGTGGTAAAACTTAGTTAAGGGTAACTAAGTAATAATTCTTAGCTAAGGACATGGGACTAGTTCATAAAGAGATGAGTAACCTGGTACGGTAGGTCATCGCTTAGTATACGAGGAGGAGCAAGTTATCTGACTAGCATAAAAGCTCCAGCGAACTGGGTGACGAAGTGAAAGCTTCGGGGAACGTGAGGGTACTCTTGGTATCCCTCTGTGAGGTGGCGAGTGGTCCATGAAACCCGGCCTCATAGGGGTTAAGGTCTGCGGTAGAAGAGCCAAGAGTATGCCTTGGTTGCTATGCGAGCGACCTAAAGACTGGGATGGATTAGCGTGGAGTCGACGATACTTGATTTTGCCCCGGGATAGCATGTCGCCGACTACCTACCATCTTTAGTCAATCGTGTACGTACGGAAAGGCAGGGAACTCCCAAAAGACCATATACTAGCTATCAAGTTATGGGTGAGGTTGGCTATCTGGAAGTGGGCATCGATGGGCCTTAGTGTAGTTCTCATACATGATTTTTCTTGGATTGCCTTTCAGTAGTTGAGGGAGGGGTCACGTGGGACCATAGCCACGGGTACAAAAACAGACCTTGATATCTGCATCAGCAGACGACTTAAAGCTCCTAACCGAGTCCCGTATTTCTTGATTTGCCCTGACACGGAACTCGGATGGAACATTGAGGAACATGTGCGTCTAGATATGGAAAACGGTTCACGATACATACGTGGGATAAAGGGCGCGGTTGACGGGTGGCATAATCCCTAGTGGCCCTAGGTGGCTGAACCCAAACCGAGACACGGAAACGTTCATTAGGTAGCATAATCCCTAGTGGTCCTAGGTGGCATAAATCCTAAGTGAACGCGCGATAGTTCAGGGTAAGGAAACATAACTAGATCAAGGGTAGCAGTCCAATATAACCTCAAGGATAAAACGTTTACATGGGAAAGCCCGTATGGCCTATGGCAAAGGACTGAACTTATACATGGAAAGAAACATACGAGTAGGGAAAACCTACATATGCTATATATTAGGTTGACATGGACCATTACATGACATTGGGCAAGGGACATTCATAGTTAACACATGACGCGGGTTGGGATACTAGTACGAGAGGTGCAGAGCAAATATACATGTTAGAACCAGGGGAAATATACATGATAGATACCGTGGGATGTTATACAGGATAGATACCTTGGGATAGTATACTTGATAGAAACCGGACAATGTGGTACCTTGATTTATCTTGACACCGTAGTTTATCATGACACACTCGTTTATTTTGGTATCGTTGTTCATCCTGTTATTTTGGTTTAGCTTATCTATCTTGTCATCATACTTATGTTCATCTCAGTTCCTCATGCCAGTTAACTTTACTAGTTTATATACTGATAGTAGATAGGGCTTACCAGTCTTTATGACTGACCCCGTTTTGTTTCGCCTCTTGTCTTCCGTTTCCCCCCAGGTTACAGGGAGGAAATGCTATTGTTAGTTTGGACTTCTTCTGTTTGAAGGTCATCACGCATGGCTTGGACTTTTCTTGGCTATGGCTATTTTATTGTTTTACTTGGGGAATAATTGATGAAAAGGTTTTTATGCTTCTGTACTATTGCAAGACAGGTTTCCATGTAAGAAATTCTCTGATGTAAAAGGCTTTAGACCTTATTTATTAATGATATGAAAGTTGATTTTACTTCCGCTATTTTATATGTTCTGTCTTGTAATATTTCTGTACATGTTTACCAATAATACCCCTCTAAAGCTAGTGCATTCCTTTGTGAGTGACCCTAGCGGAGGTGGGGTGTTACAATTTATATAATTATAAAACGAGCTCGAAATAGCGCGGCAATTCGTAAATTTGAGTTTTGAACTTCAATCGAATATACAGAATCCGTTTTAAGTCGGATTTCTGTGAAACAAGAAACGTTGGAACCGTATTGACGATAATTTTCAAATGAAAGAGAAAAATTCAGATTTCGTGTTATAGATTGTTAGATATGGCTAAATCAAAATTTGAAATAATCGTTATGAAAATCGTTATTAAAATATAAGCCTTTAAAAGGGCCATTTTGCAAAAGGTCCCCGATTTCAACGAAACCAGTTTCAATGGAACCGTAACGTTAAATTATTGCATGGTGTCGAATGGTGTATGTGGCCATGGTAGCCGTAAACGCCCAGTTAATTTTTATAGCGCGTAATTTATTTAATAAAGGGTTATTTGGGTATAAATTGAGCAGACGATCGAATTAGGCCACGAAACCAGTCCCTTTGAGTTCGTATCGTCGATTAGAGTCAGGATAGGTATATAGTTTGTTATTTTTAGAGACCGGCAAATTTGGTGTTCAGAATGACATTGCGATGCGCGTAAAAATAGCCTACCGGGGAAACAGTCTCAGAATGCGATGAAACCGGTGCCATTGGATTCGTATTGAAGAATTATTATAGGATTGCAAGGTTTCAAGTTGATTTGATTTATCTAGTGATCATGAAAAATTTAAACGTGCGTTTATTTCTGGTTTATAAAGGAATTTTTTTCAAACAACCTCGGATTTCGACGAAACTTGTCCCATTGGGTCCGAAATACCTTTTTACACTAAGATTAGCCTTTTTATCAGTAAAAAGAAACCGTTTGTGATGGTTTTTATCAATTACTTCACGTTGAAGTTTCATATATAATATTATATTAATATACGTTTACTATAAATACACCTTACAGTTGTCTAACCCTATTTTTCGCAGGTCTCTGGTCAATGAATTTATTTCTGCCGCCACAAAAAATGAACGAACAAAACATTCCACCTTTCTCCCTTGAAAAACTTTCGATCCGTTTCTTAAATCAAGAAAACTTCAATGAGAATGATGTTAAGCATGTCAAGATCGTTCGAATGAACGGCTGTGATCAAGTTTTATTCACTATGGAGGCCTTAATCGAATCCCGAAGGACTGGCGATCAGAGGGCTTTTACTGGCGAACGCAACCACCTGGCGAAGTCGAGTTCAGAGTGGTAGACCAAGAGGCTCGGGCGCACCTTTCGAGAATGCCAGATCGATGTCCGGAGCGTGGGAGGTGGTGCGGTGGTATGGAAATTGAATGGCAGCCAAGTGTTTTGGTGATACAGTGGGAACGAAGGAGATGTAAATTGGGAAGTGATCGGCCCATATCCTTTAAATGAAACCAACGTATAAACAGTAATTAGTTAAATGGTTAGTTTTAATTAAAGAACCCTTAATTTAATGTTGTTTTTAACGTTACAGGACTGGTTTGAAAGAATAAAGGGGGTCAGTCCAAATTTCCTGAACAAGGAAGCAGCGTTTTGACGTGTGGCTTGGAACCAACGAGGAACCATGTTGAAGATATCATTTGGTTTAACATAGTAAGCATCAGCCTAGATTTTTAATCAAACCATAATCAGTAATAGGGTTAAACAAATTTATAATTAAGAAAACTTTATTAGTGGTACACTAAGCCGTGAACCCTTTTATGCCTAATAGCTGGAAGCAAAAATCAGAAGGAATAAAGAGTGTGAACACAGGCCTTTAGAAGGAGAAACAACCGTATGTGTTAAGTAATGGAATCTAATTAGTGAACTTAATTAAGGATTGGTATTTTTATTTAAAATATGCTAAACCACGAATACCCTGAACAGGTTGGAATGAAGAAACAAGAAGATGAGGGAGACAGTGAAAACATATCTGCCAAATTCTATAAACGTAATTAGCTTAGTTAATTTAGAGTTAATTATATTAATGAAATCCTATTAAGTTGGAATGTTAATTTCAATGCAGGCATGTTGGTTGGTCTTGCTGAGTGGACATGCAGGGAAACAGAAGTCCACCATATTATTTCACAACTTAAATGTAATTAGTTAACATTGAAACCCTAAACTAAAGTATTTAAATTATTTAATCATATATCTTAAGATGTTAATATCTCCTTGGTATGTGATCAGAATCTGATAAACCGGATAGCGTTGGAGTCGTTATAATGAACACCATTATGGAACGGATCTGGACGTAATTGGAATCAACCGGGATTTTTAATTAAGTAAAACTCTCTTTTAATTTGATTAAAATCAACTGTTCAAACAACGGTATCAACTCAAGGTTAGTTAAACTCACTCAGTTTTCCCATTTATATTTTTATATAAATTGGGTTTTTATTTTGTGTGCTCTGCTTGCCAATGGTTGACTGTTTGCTAATTATACATTTATTTGTTGATTTAAATGATGAAATTAAACCGTCATTTAATTTCAGTGAAATTCCAAATCGTTATTGTTACGATTGGTTCCAATAAAGGTAACTTACCTTATTGGTCACGTTTAGCAATAAACGTGTTTAATGGTTTGCATTGTTTGATCTATTTGAATTATTTGAACTGTTTGAGGATAACCGGGTGTATACAGGGAAGAACAGGTTGGAGGGATCCAACCGGATTCCTCAAATATATTATTTATTTTCATATTATTGTATGAACTGTCAGGTTTGGGTGATTGATTTGAGTGTTTATCATTGATTGGAAACTCAACCTATGTTTGGTTTTAATCAATGGGCAGTATTGGTTGGGTAATCGGCTAGTAAATGGCCTAAAAGTAAATTGTTTTATTTATATCGATTTACCGTCAGGTATGTTGATAGAACTGAAGTTATAAAATTTATTTTATAGCTAAAGATAGATTTGAATATATATATTTTGAATAAAGGTTTGTTAAAAGAAAATAAATTATTATTATTAATTATTTGAATTAATTATTAATTGATTTAATAAAGTAAATTCTAATATTAATCAGAATTATAAACAAGTGATTAGAGATTAACCTAACGATTAAATTTGGATATTTGTCTTGTTAAGAATTATTAAAATGGAATTTTAAAAGTAATGTTTTATCAAATATTACTTAATTATTAAATTAAGAAATAAATGGTTATACCCGAGAAAGGAATTTTCAAAAAGGGAAGAAGGTTTATGAAACCGTATTTTTTTAAATAAAATAGTTAAATGGGATTTGTGTTGAGATTAGAATGAGATATTGGATTGTTGATTATAACTTGTATCTATCCTTAAATATGAACGTTGTTGATCAAGGTCTGAGAGGTAATTAAAATACCCCAACTTGAACGACTTTAAGATTATTTGAGGATGATATAAGTTGTAATGGTGAAAGAAGTTAGTAAAATTTATTATTTCATTAGAGAAATAATAACGCAGCATTTTGGATGGAGATTTGGAAAAAATATACAAAATGATGATTTCAAAGTAAAAGGGGAAAAAGGGAGATTGAGTAAAACTATAACGATATCCGCAAGGTTAAAAGGAAATGTAAAATTGAGTATTGAAATAGTTTTATTCAATAAGTATAAGCGTGGAGTATTGTTTCAAGTAATGAAATAGAAGATAGTTCGTAACGTTATTTTACGAGTAATAAGTTGAATGATTTCCCAATATTAAAGAATAATGTGGTTAATGTTTTGTCAGTGAAAATAGACAATTGAATACGATCTGAGACTTTCCTAAGTATAAGAATGAATTTGTTTAAAAATAAATTTTATGTTAAATAAGAAGTGAAACTATATTTATAAGATCGAAGGATTTAAGAGTTTTGATTTCACAGTTGTTTTTAATTAAAAAGGCCAAGTGGTGCTGAATACTGAACCAGTGAACTCGCTGGATTGTCATGATTGAAACACTGATTATTTTGATAGTTAAGTGACCGACTATCAAATCTGTCCAATACGATTGTTGGTATGGAAAGACTGGGATCGAACTTAGGTTCGAAAACCATTCCGACCATCAAATACGTGAAGATATCAGAAGACGGTCGAGATGGAGCATTGAAGACTGTGGATCTTCATAAGCGGAAGGGTTACTTATAATCTCTGGCTTAGCTGCCCGGGATACACTTTGATTCTGTCGTGGTTGAAATCTACAGGTTGCAAGGACTTCTCGCTACTGATCCATGGGGTGATTCCTATATTGGATGTAGTAGGAGAGTACCTTTGATTCATCTTGTTCCTGAATGAATTGTATGGACGAATGTCTGACAGAGTATTTCCTTAAAACCACGTACGTTGATTTTTACAAACATACCGAGTTGGTGGCGAAGAAGGCGCGCTTCTTTTAAACCCAGTATATGTTTATGGGCGTCAATTAGTGATTTGGAGGATCTGATGATGTGACATTCAAAGTAATGGTGGACAGATGTTCTAAAGGAAAATTCTAACTTCAAGCCTCACAGCCGGTAAATGACAAAATCGGGCAGGCAGCATGGCAATGTGGGTCGCTCCCATTAGGGTGTATAATCACCTATCTAGAGAAACTCCTTTTGCTTCTTTAATCTATTTCGATGCCGTCCCTTTTCGGGAAACGTGGTTTGAGCCCAACCGTTGGTGATATACATTCGATACACTCAAGCGAAATGAGTGGTCGGTCATGTGAGGGCCGGGTTGCAAGACGTTCTTGTTGAACCCAGTGTATTCGCCTCTAGAGATACACTATCGGCAGGTGGTCCCATACCTTGTCAAGGTCGGAATCCAGTCTCCAATAAGCGCCCGCGGTTTTGATTGTATACTATATATATGGAGCGTGAGATGCAAGCGTTCCACTAGATTGTTATTTACTTGTATTTAGACATTATTATAATATCAGAAAAGATATTGATTTCAAAAATGGTTTGGGTTATCGTAAGGTAAAAACCGTATGTGTTTATGTGTGGATTTGGTCTTACGATTATCCTTTTCTTCCAAAAGGATTTTGACTTTAAAATCAAGTTGTGTGACACTCTTAATACTACGCGAGTTTTTCTCACTCTGGTTCACCAGACTGACCCGGTAATTTGTAAATGCTCGGGTTAGCCTGGGGTGTACAGGTTCAGGTTATCGAATGATGTGAAGAGACGAGCTATAAGAGTCCAAACATGTGATATTATATAGCTACTATTCCGCTGTGTGTTGTATCTGAGGACAGGTTATTATAACTGTCCAGATGTGTGATGTACTCTGATGATTGTAAGTATTTTAAAGCTCTCAGTAAAGATTTATTTCTATATTATATTTTGTTCCGCTGTAATGTGAGACTCTGATTCTGTGTTGTGTTGGTTCTTCTTCTTCTATTCTAATATTTCTTTCTTTCTTATCTCACCCTTTAAATTCTTTCTAATAACGTCCAGTATATTCGGTGTTTGAAAGGTCGGCATGAGTTACGGTAAATGTAACGACCCAGATTTTTGAATAGTTTATTTTAAATAATTAATATGGTTTTAAATATTGAGTTTGTAATATGAATGGAATTTATCGTTTTAATAATCAAATAAAATTTATTTCAAATATATATATATAATTATCGAAATACGAAATGTATTTAATTGAATTCAAAAATTTTAAACTGAATCAAAAACAATTCAGATGATCAATATATATTCTATTTGAATATAGACGACGATGATAATAATTTATTATCAAAGAATTTATTTGAGTTGAATTTAAAATTATTTTATATCTGTTTAATATGGTTATTTTATATATATGTTCAAATTAAATTTTATAGTCTATTCTGTTGAGTCCAGAATAGTGTAATTACATTGAAACGTCGGTCGGTAGGTAAAAATAGCGGTTCGTGATGTTGAGTTATGAACCCCGATATTATTTTAGTGGATAAGCATGAGATCAAATCAATATCTGTTTAAAAAGAAATAAAAATCCCTTTGTGTCTAATCACATTAAATAGGAAAATCTTTTTAAAATAAATACAAAGATTCCATTCTTCTCTATATAAACGCGCGGGCCCTTCCTCTTTCTCTCGTTTGTTTCATTCCTCTCAGTATTTTAAGGTCCTGAAAATCAAAAGAAGGGTCGTGCTCCACTTTTGTATTGAGCCATTCAAACCGCGATTTGAATCCCCAAATCAAAGCTTCAAAATCGAAGCTATTGTTTCCTCTTTCTAAATCAATAAGCCGCGATTTCCCCATATAATCAAAATCAAAAACCCCCCTTTCTCTACAAAAAAGCCCATAAGCCACTTCATTTCGAATCGATTATTTTAAAATCCAATTGGAGGTGAAACGTGTTCTTGGAGTTCGATAGAGTCTGTTCTTCTATTTTGGGTGCGATTTAAATTGTGCGGCATCGTTTGGGGGAGATCGACGGTGCCAAGAGAAAGTGGGGGTTCGGCTTCACCAGTAATCGCAAGCACCTGTAACTCGAGCAACGGTGTCGCGATTGTCTTGGATCTAGAGTTCAGCGATGGAGTACGGTTGTAACAACCCGTATTTTCAATAACCTGTTATAACATAAATCGAGGCAGAATTTAATTCTAAAATCTGAATCAAGGGAAACGGGCTATGCCATTGCGTTCGTCTCGGAAAAATACGCGAAATAGAGTCCGAGTTTTCGAAAATCGGAGTCCGTATGACCCAGTTAAGGCCCATTGAAGTTTTCAGAAATTTCCATACTAAAAACAGATTTAAATTTTAAATTAAAAACAAGGATTAGGGCTAACTGGCGTCAGGCGGGAAAATTCCCGCCAGGACCCCCATGTCGACAGGCATGTCGACAGGGTCCCCAGGGTGTCGACAGCCCTGTCGACAGCCCTGTCGACACATGGTGGCCGGGCAGTTTTGCCTGGCGCACCATTTTGGGTCTTGGTCTGGTTTGTGGCTTTGTTCTGGAGAATTCCGAAATCTGATGGACCTAATTCAACCTAGGGTTAATCCTATGGTCTAAATCACTATCCTAATCTATAAATAAGACCCTAACCTACCCTAAATCACTCATTATTCATTCTAGCAACTAAACTATGTCAAAATTCAACCTCTCATGGCCTCCACTCTCTTCATACAATTCCTAAACAAATTCCTAAGAGATTTTCATGCATACAAGTGTATTTAGGCTTGTATGATCCTCTTTAGCTTGCATTAAAGTCTTATTTCTCTATTGTCATCATAAAGAAGGAGTCTTGATCAAGTTTGCTTGCATTTTTGGGGTTTTAATTTGTTGCATAAGGGGGTTTCTTACATTTGCTATACTCATTTGAGTCCGCAAAAGCATTGTAAGCCCTATTCCTCTCATACTTGAACTTTGAAGTTAAATGCATGATATGCGAGTTGCCATAAGTTATGCAAGTTTATTTATGCAAGTATGATATGCAAGTGTCATATGTTGTGCAAGTTTGTTTATGCAAGTTTGTTATGCAAGTATGATATGCGAGTTGCCATAAGTTATGCAAGTTTATTTATGCAAGTATGATATGCAAGTGTCATATGTTGTGCAAGTTTGTTTATGCAAGTTTGTTATGCAAGTATGATATGCGAGTTGCCATAAGTTATGCAAGTTTATTTATGCAAGTATGATATGCAAGTGTCATATGTTGTGCAAGTTTGTTTATGCAAGTTTGTTATGCAAGTATGATATGCGAGTTGCCATAAGTTATGCAAGTTTATTTATGCAAGTATGATATGCAAGTGTCATATGTTGTGCAAGTTTGTTATGCAAGTATGATATGCAAGTTGCCATAAATTATGCAAGTTTTATTATGCAAGTTTGATATGCAAAGTTGTCATATGATATGCAAGTATGCTTATGCAAGTTTGGGATGGTCATGTGGTTCATGTTAACATGTTATGAATGCTTTTGGGCCTAAAAATGTAATATGCAAGTGTATGAACACATGAATCTTTCATATGCCACCATGTTGAACTTGTGGCTCTAACACTTTTATGTCATGATTATGCCAAGTTCCCTCTTTCTATCCTTTATGCGCTATTGCGATATGTGAGCGATGGGATTGCGTTTGGGGTTGGGTAAACTTAAAGGACATAAAAACATGAGCTTGGGAATTTACCTATTAAGTTAGGTCTACCCCTTGGGAATTTACCTATTAAGTTAGGTCTACCCAAGTATTTGTTGAACTTGTAGTGTGTTTTGGAAACATGGTGGACATGACACTTAGAAAACATAAGTGTGGCCAACTCGAGGTTGGGTTGAGTTTGTAGCGTAATTCTACCCGGAACCTACCGGCTTAACTAGTGGCTACAAACAATAGGATCCAATGTGAGAAGTTGGTCATGTGATGCCAATACCCGAGGTTAGACCAAGTTGTGGTGTAAATCTACCCGGAACCCACCGGCTTAACTAGTAACCGCAATAAAGTCTAATGTGAGAGGTTAAGGCACAATTAATTTAATTAATGCCTCATGATTAGGGTTAAGTCATGGCCCACTAATACTTAACCAATTTGGGGATTCGAGGGATTGAAATGGGGTTAAGTTGTGAACTGTTGGTTACACTTAACCAATTTAATCCATTTGGGGGTTCGAGGGATTGAAATGGGGTTGAGTTGTGAACTGTTGGTTACACTTAACCAATTTAATCCATAATTAGTGAAGGGTTAAATCGCACTTAACCCTCTTAGGAAACCCTAGCAATGTGGTCTGTTCCAGCAGTAATCCCAGTTTGGTATCATCACAACCCTAGAGGCTAGGCTAGGGCGGGGCACGATTACTGGACTGATGTAAGCGACAAAAGCGATGGCTGAGTGGTACAGCGGTGCGGGTCCAGGCGGGCTACGGACGTGCACGTAATCCAGTGTTGGACAAACTCGAGGCACGGGTACCAGTAGGTTTAGACTGTGCATTATTGCTTCAGTGTCTGGGGTTGACACCCGAGGGCTTGATACACCCGAAGGTGGACCCAGCACAGTCTGACTACAACCATATGTGGGCCGTATGGACACCAACACTTGACGTGTTAGGTTTATAGGGAGCCGATCGACTAGACCGTTGGGCTGGACCTTGTATTAAGGTCACCTCAGGTTATTGGGCAAAAGTTTGGGCTGAGGGATCAATACCTGTTATGTTAGTTTGCTAGTACACCCGTGGTGCAAAACCTTAATCCTGATTATGCGATGACACCTTTATCTACCTTGATAGTTAATCATCATGTTGTTATCCTTATGTTCATACCCGCTGCTCATGTCAGTTAACTTTATCAGTTTACATTGATTGTAGTAGGGCTTACTCAGTCTTTTTGACTGACCTGTTTTCTTTCGCCTCTTTTCTTCCATTCCCCCCCCCCCCCAGGTTCTCAGGGAGGGAATATAGGAGCTTAGCTTGGATCCTACCCGCTTACTTGGATAGCTCATGTATGCTTCGGACTTGAACTCGCTATGGTTTTTCTGCTTTGGGGATAGCTACTTATGTTTTCTTTTCAGTTTTCAGATGAGGTTGTTTATGTACTAGACTTATTTTATTTGGAAATTGACATGATGTTGTACTAAGACTTGATTTGAAATGGTTTGAAAATCTTCCGCTGTTTTATCCATGTTATTTACTCTGGCTACATATATATACATGTTCTTGTTCTGCCTTGATATATCATTATGCATGTTTACCTTGTTTTAAAACGCCCCACCAAAGTCAGAGTTGCTTGCAAGAGCCACCCTGACGGAGGTGGGGTGTTACATTTGGTATCAGAGCATATGGTTTACGAGAAGGAACAAAAAGGTTTTTAGAAAACTTTTTGAAAACTATCTTCAAAACCAAGTATAAAGTATTTTCCAAAGAAAAGTCTAGTTTATTTTAAAGGCTATTCCCCAAAAAGCCATTAGCAAAATTCCTTCGTTTTTCTCCATTCTGAATTTATCTTTTTCTTCGTTTTTAGTATGGCCGATAACTTTGCCATTCCGGAGGGAGTACACGTACCTGTTTGGTATAGGAGACTTTTGGAGGCTAGGGCGACCGAAGCCGTCCCCGCAAATATAACTCCTCCTCCGGTAGTTGATGTTCCTCTTCCTCCTGTCACTGAGGTTCCTCTTCCTCCTTCCCCTCAGCATCCTCAGACTGACTTCGCAGAGATTTGCCAAGATTTTAAGGCGATGGGTTGCAAGAATTTCTTTGGAACGGAGACTTATGTGGAGGCAAGGAATTGGTTGAAACCAAAGATCTTTTTACCTTCTTTAAGATAGATGACCGTAGGAGGGTTTTATTAGCAATGTGGTTGTTAAAGGAAGAAACTGCACGTTGGTGGGTGGTCACCACCGTTACTAGGCCAATTGAGACTTGGGAAGACTTTCGGGGAAAGTTTGGACTAAGGTTCCTATCACTGAAGCAAGGGGACATGACTATTAGGGAATACATAGATCAGTTTAATCAACTGGCTCAGGTCGGTTTAGACTTAGTTAACACAGCTCAGAAGAAGGCCCTATACTTTGCTCTAGGATTAAATGAGCCATTACATGGTTTGGCCATGACTCATATACCCTTGAGGGCAACTTTTGAGAGTTTGGTGAATATGGCCCTACTTAATGAAGAGAGTAGGAGTGACAAGGAGGAGATCAAGATGAATGATACTCAAGCCAAGAAGACTAATTCCCAGTGGAAAGGAAATCAAGGTAATCCAAGCGGTCAGAGCAGTCATGGCAATAAGAACAAGAACCAGGGCAAGAACAACAAGAGGAAGTGCCATTATTGCGGTTCACTTGGGCATCTTAGTAAGAATTGTCGAAAGAGAAAAAGGAATAATGGTGAATGATTTTTCTGCGGTGAGACTGGACATTTCAGTAAGGATTGCCTAAAGAAGCAAGGGCAAGGCCAGGGTCAGACTCAGCGTGCTGGACCCGCAGGAGAGCAAGCTCATGCTCTCGCTACCGCTCCAGTTTCCGATCGAGGTAGTATTTCTGTTGAGAGCCTTGTATATATTTCTGATTTTCCAGTTCGTACCTTGTTTGATTCTGGTGCATCGCATAGTTTTATCTCATCTGATCTTGTTGATAGTTTGCACCTTAAGTACTAGCTTGGTAGAGGATCCCGTTTGTGTCTCAAATCCTATTGGGGGGTTACGCCCATTTGTCTATGATATGTGGGGATTTGAGGATCTCTATACTGAGTGTAGAGTTCTTGTGCAGTGCTTATGTTCTTGGTTTCAGGGGATACGGATTGATATTGGGCATGGATTGGCTGTCCAGATATGGAGCCATTCTTGATTGTGAGCATAGGGTTGTGAGGCTCGTGACTCGCCTCGGGAACACCCTAGAGATTTCATGTGATCCGAGAGGTCCCGTCATGTTGTGCTATCTTGAATCACTCGACTCGTCAGTGGAGACTCTTCAGTCTGTGAGAGTGGTTCGAGAGTATCCGGATGGTTTTCTCCGACTTTGCGTTGACTATCGAGAGTTGAATAAGGTGACTAAGAAGAACAGACACCCGTTACCGAGGATCGATGATCTCTTTGACCAGCTTGTCGGTGCTTCTGTTTTCTCTCAGCTTGATCTTGCTATTGGATTCCATCAGCTCAGGGTAGCTGAGGGTAGTATAGACAAGACTGCGTTCAGAACTCCGGATAGATTCTTTGAGTGGCTTGTCGTGCCATTCGGCTTGACGAATGCACCCGCATATTTCGTGAACTTGATGAGTAGGGTGTTCAGAGAGTTCTTGAACAAGTTTGTCGTGGTCTTCGTAGATGATATTTTGGTCTTCTCTAAGGATGAGGAAGAGCATGCAAGGCACCTCGGGGAGGTGATGGATACGCTTAGAGCGCATCAGTTGAAGGCCAAGTTCTCCAAGTGTCACTTTTGGAGAAGGGAAGTTAGATTCCTTGGGCATATCGTATCCAAGCAAGGCTTAGCGGTGGATCCCGCTAAGGTGGTTGCAGTTCAGGATTGGAAGACTCCAAGGAATGCAACCAAGGTGAGAAGTTTTCTAGGTCTTGCGGGTTTTTATCGGAAGTTCATCAAGAACTTCACGAAGATTTCTGCTCCTCTCACTAAATTGACGAAGAAGAATTTAGTTTTTGCTTGGAGCTTAGAGTGCGAGCTTGCTTTTCAGAAGCTCAAGAGAACTCTCACATCAGCACCCGTTCTAGCTTTGCCCGATGGAGGGAAATTATTTACGGTATACACCGATGCGTGTGGCACGGGGTTGGGAGCTGTTCTGATGCAAGAAGGAAGGGTGATATGCTTTGGCGGTGGACAACTCAAAGTGCATGAGAAGAATTATCCCACTCATGACTTAGAGTTGGTCTCTAGATGTATCATTTGCCAGCAAGTTAAGGCCGAGTCAAAGAAGCCCGGTGGGCTATTGCATCCTCTAGATGTTCCACTTTGGAAGTGGGAGAGTATCTCCATGGATTTTACTGATGGGCTTCCAAGGTCAAGAAAAGGGAATACGAGCATTTGGGTTATTGTAGATAGACTTACGAAGAGTGCTCATTTCATTCCGGTGAAGAGCAAGAGGACCGCATCTTGGCTAGCGTCCGTATACCTTCGTGAGATTGTGAGACTTCATGGAGTCCCTTCTGGTATTGTCAGTGACCGTGACCCAATCTTTACAAGTCAGTTCTGGAATAGCTTGCAAGAGGCTATGGGCACGAGGTTGAATCTGAGTACTGCTTATCACCCACAGACGGACGGCCAAACCGAAAGGGTGAATAGGGTACTCGAGGATCTATTGAGGTTTGTATTCTGGACTTTGGTGGTACTTGGGAAGACCATCTTCCTCTTGTTGAGTTTGCATATAATAACAGTTATCAGGCAAGCATAGGGATGGCACCATTTGAAGCTTTATATGGGAGGCCGTGCAAGCCGCCTACATGTTGGTGGGAGACTACAGATAAGCTCATACTTGGGCCTGATATGATCAGAGATACATCCGAGAAGATCGAGTTGATTCGGAGACGAATGAAAGCGGCCCAAGACCGACAGAAATCCTATGCTGATAAGCGAAGATCCGATTTAGAGTTCGATATTGGGGATATGGTTTTCGTAAAGGTTTCTCCTTTACGGAATGTGGTCCGATTTGGAGCCGATGGGAAGTTAGCCCCGAGATTTGTTGGACCATTCCCCATTGTTGAGAGGGTCGGGCAGATGGCTTATAGAGTGAAGTTACCCGAGAAGCTTGCCGGAGTACACGATGTTTTTCATGTCTCGCATCTCCGGAAGTGTTTGCATGAATCAGCAGAGATTGTGGAGCCAAGTGTTTTGGGAAGATGTGGAAGTAGAGAGAGAGGCTACCTTGAGGAGAGCTCCGATTCGTATCTTGGGGACAGAGACCAAGAGGCTAAGGAATCGAGAGGTCAGGCTGGTGAAGGTTCAGTGGGGTGAAGCCGAAGAAGACGCAACTTGGGAAACCGAGGAGAAGATGCGTGGGCTTTATCCATTCCTTTTTGAGGGTACACTCTCAATCTCTTTTCTTTGTGAGCGTATCTTTCTCTTTGCTATCCATATTTATCTAGTTTACCGTGTTAATCTTGTCATGAGAACCTTAGGTAGAAACCCTTTGGATGAAACATGTGTTTGAGACATGTTATGCTTGATGGTTGCAAGTGGTTGCAAGTGTTTGCAAGTTGTTGCTCGTGGATGCATTATACACGATTAGGCACTAGATCGGCTCGCACACTCCTCATATTGCATATGCATGAGTGTTTATGCTTATTCATGGATGAAAATTGTGTGTTATCACATGGATGTTGCATATGGGTGTATGTTATGTGCACACATATAGATGTTATACATTATGTTAGGAATTGCATACATATGGATTCATTTCACTAACATAATCCGCATTGATGATATTTGCATTAGATAAGTACATATACACACACCTTCGCATATGTTCATCCAGCATTTAGAATCTTGTAAGGACAATGATTGCTCGTGGATGATGCTTTGAGTAGATGGATGATTGGATGGTAGGATACGTTCTTCCTAACTTGAAGATTTTGGGGACGAAATCCTTTAAGGAGGGGAGAATGTAACAACCCGTATTTTCAATAACCTGTTATAACATAAATCGAGGCAGAATTTAATTCTAAAATCTGAATCAAGGGAAACGGGCTATGCCATTGCATTCGTCTCGGAAAAATACGCGAAATAGAGTCCGAGTTTTCGAAAATCGGAGTCCGTATGACCCAGTTAAGGCCCATTGAAGTTTTCAGAAATTTCCATACTAAAAACAGATTTAAATTTTAAATTAAAAACAAGGATTAGGGCTAACTGGCGTCAGGCGGGAAAATTCCCGCCAGGACCCCCATGTCGACAGGCATGTCGACAGGGTCCCCAGGGTGTCGACAGCCCTGTCGACACATGGTGGCCGGGCAGTTTTGCCTGGCGCACCATTTTGGGTCTTGGTCTGGTTTGTGGCTTGGTTCTGGAGAATTCCGAAATCTGATGGACCTAATTCAACCTAGGGTTAATCCTATGGTCTAAATCACTAGCCTAATCTATAAATAAGACCCTAACCTACCCTAAATCACTCATTATTCATTCTAGCAACTAAACTATGTCAAAATTCAACCTCTCATAGCCTCCACTCTCTTCATACAATTCCTAAACAAATTCCTAAGAGATTTTCATGCATACAAGTGTATTTAGGCTTGCATGATCCTCTTTAGCTTGCATTAAAGTCTTGTTTCTCTATTGTCATCATAAAGGAGGAGTCTTGATCAAGTTTGCTTGCATTTTTGGGGTTTTAATTTGTTGCATAAGGGGGTTTCTTACATTTGCTATACTCATTTGAGTCCGCAAAAGCATTGTAAGCCCTATTCCTCTCATACTTGAACTTTGAAGTTAAATGCATGATATGCGAGTTGCCATAAGTTATGCAAGTTTATTTATGCAAGTATGATATGCAAGTGTCATATGTTGTGCAAGTTTGTTTATGCAAGTTTGTTATGCAAGTATGATATGCGAGTTGCCATAAGTTATGCAAGTTTATTTATGCAAGTATGATATGCAAGTGTCATATGTTGTGCAAGTTTGTTTATGCAAGTTTGTTATGCAAGTATGATATGTGAGTTGCCATAAGTTATGCAAGTTTATTTATGCAAGTATGATATGCAAGTGTCATATGTTGTGCAAGTTTGTTTATGCAAGTTTGTTATGCAAGTATGATATGCGAGTTGCCATAAGTTATGCAAGTTTATTTATGCAAGTATGATATGCAAGTGTCATATGTTGTGCAAGTTTGTTTATGCAAGTTTGTTATGCAAGTATGATATGCAAGTTGCCATAAATTATGCAAGTTTTATTATGCAAGTTTGATATGCAAAGTTGTCATATGATATGCAAGTATGCTTATGCAAGTTTGGGATGGTCATGTGTTTCATGTTAACATGTTATGCATGCTTTTGGGCCTAAAAATGTAATATGCAAGTGTATGAACACATGAATCTTTCATATGCCACCATGTTGAACTTGTGGCTCTAACACTTTTATGTCATGATTATGCCAAGTTCCCTCTTTCTATCCTTTATGCGCTATTGCGATATGTGAGCGATGGGATTGCGTTTGGGGTTGGGTAAACTTAAAGGACATAAAAACATGAGCTTGGGAATTTACCTATTAAGTTAGGTCTACCCCTTGGGAATTTACCTATTAAGTTAGGTCTACCCAAGTATTTGTTGAACTTGTAGTGTGTTTTGGAAACATGGTGGACATGACACTTAGAAAACATAAGTGTGGCCAACTCGAGGTTGGGTTGAGTTTGTAGCGTAATTCTACCCGGAACCTACCGGCTTAACTAGTGGCTACAAACAATAGGATCCAATGTGAGAAGTTGGTCATGTGATGCCAAGACCCGAGGTTAGACCAAGTTGTGGTGTAAATCTACCCGGAACCCACCGGCTTAACTAGTAACCGCAAAAAGTCTAATGTGAGAGGTTAAGGCACAATTAATTTAATTAATGCCTCATGATTAGGGTTAAGTCATGGCCCACTAATACTTAACCAATTTGGGGATTCGAGGGATTGAAATGGGTTTAAGTTGTGAACTGTTGGTTACACTTAACCAATTTAATCCATTTGGGGGTTCGAGGGATTGAAATGGGGTTGAGTTGTGAACTGTTGGTTACAATTAACCAATTTAATCCATAATTAGTGAAGGGTTAAATCGCACTTAACCCTCTTAGGAAACCCTAGCAACGTGGTCTGTTCCAGCAGTAATCCCAGTTTGGTATCATCACAACCCTAGAGGCTAGGCTAGGGCGGGGCACGATTACTGGACTGATGTAAGCGACAAAAGCGATGGCTGAGTGGTACAGCGGTGCGGGTCCAGGCGGGCTACGGACGTGCACGTAATCCAGTGTTGGACAAACTCGAGGCACGGGTACCAGTAGGTTTAGACTGTGCATTATTGCTTCAGTGTCTGGGGTTGACACCCGAGGGCTTGATACACCCGAAGGTGGACCCAGCACAGTCCGACTACAACCATATGTGGGCCGTATGGACACCAACACTTGACGTGTTAGGTTTATAGGGAGCCGATCGACTAGACCGTTGGGCTGGACCTTGTATTAAGGTCACCTCAGGTTATTGGGCAAAAGTTTGGGCTGAGGGATCAATACCTGTTATGTTAGTTTGCTAGTACACCCGTGGTGCAAAACCTTAATCCTGATTATGCGATGACACCTTTATCTACCTTGATAGTTAATCATCATGTTGTTATCCTTATGTTCATACCCGCTGCTCATGTCAGTTAACTTTATCAGTTTACATTGATTGTAGTAGGGCTTACTCATTCTTTTTGACTGACCTGTTTTCTTTCGCCTCTTTTCTTCCGTCCCCCCCCCCCCAGGTTCTCAGGGAGGGAATACAGGAGCTTAGCTTGGATCCTACCCGCTTACTTGGATAGCTCATGTATGCTTCGGACTTGAGCTCGCTATGGTTTTTCTGCTTTGGGGATAGCTACTTATGTTTTCTTTTCAGTTTTCAGATGAGGTTGTTTATGTACTAGACTTATTTTATTTGGAAATTGACATGATGTTGTACTAAGACTTGATTTGAAATGGTTTGAAAATCTTCCGCTGTTTTATCCATGTTATTTACTCTGGTTACATATATATACATGTTCTTGTTCTGCCTTGATATATCATTATGCATGTTTACCTTGTTTTAAAACGCCCCACCAAAGTCAGAGTTGCTTGCAAGAGCCACCCTGACGGAGGTGGGGTGTTACAACGGTCATCGTCGCGGTTTAAGGGGGAGGCGCCGGCTTTGGAAAGGGTGCAGATGAGGTTTGTCAGGCTTGCGAGTTAGGATTTGAAGGGAGATAGATGTGGGTGGACCGAGGTACAGGTCACGAAGGATTTCGAATTGATGTAAAGGTGCGAAGGGACTCAGTTGTATTGGGGGTGTTGTAGTGGGGAATCGAAGTCGCTGGAATTTCTGGTCGGATTCTTGAATGTAGGGAGAAGAGCGGTGGTGTTGGTATAAGAAATAGTGAAGTAGGGGTTTTTTTGGTTTCAGTTAAGGTGACCGATGTGGACCTGTTGATGAAGTCCAAGGCTGTCAACGCAACAGGGAAGAATCAGATTTGTGAAATAGTGATGGAGTGTTAGAAGGGGAATAGTAGCTTGACTATGAGTTGTTTAATGAAATGATGAAGTCACTTTGGGGCTATTTGCAGTCAACAATGGCCGAGGTGTTGGTAATTGGTCGAGTATTTGCAAAGGCGATAAGGTATACGTTTTACCGTAATTTAAAAATATGTAGAATGAGTAAATTATTTATGATGGTAGTTAGTTTAAATAAATGATTAACCGTTAAATTAAATTAAATAAATCATAGGTGTTGACTATATTCGGTCAAGACGATTCGTAGCCGTGAAATATGGGATTCAGCTTGATGTTCAAAATTTAAAATCCTAGTGAGTAAATCTCACTCACCTTTTACTTAGAATTATTTTTATTCATTAAAAATAATTGTTTGTTGCTTGTTTGAATGCTTTCTGGTTGTTTAAAATATATTAGTTATTTAGGATGACTACTATATATATATTTATGGGTTTGGTGATTGGATTGTTCGCGCAGTATCATTAGCGGATGCCCGCAGTATCACTAGCGGATGACCCTACACCCACGTATATAAGTGGATCCCTTTTTTACCGCGATATCCTGCCTCGAAGCAAGATGGGTATTATTTATGTTGACTAACATCTATGGATGCAGGAAAAACAGGTTGGAGGGATCCTACTGGATTCCTCAAAATATATTATCTGTTTATTTATTTGTTTGCATATATACCGTCGTATATGATGTGTTAGAAACCCTGAAAGAAATAATTGGTTGTTTGGTGTTTAAATATCACTGGGCCTAAGTGATAATTTATAAAAAAATACCCTGAAAGGGATATTTGGGATTTAAAAAGGGAAATTCTATTTTTCTAAAATAGAATTTGAATTTTTAATAAATTCGAAATATAAACTTGTTTTGAAAAATAAAACAAGTAGTTCCTTTATAAACGAAGTTTATAAATAGTTCTTTTATAACGAAGTTATAAATGAAGTGAAAAGAATTATCATTTGATAATTCAGAAATAAAAATACAAGTGTGAAATTGAAAAGGGAAATCTATTTTCAAAAAAAATAGAAATATCGATTTCAAAAGGAATTGAAATCGAGACTTGTTTAAAGAATGAATAAAGAAAATTTAAATAGAATTTGTATAAAGAAAATTTAAATAGAATTTGTATATAGAAATTTTAAATAGAATTTGTATATAGAAAATTTAAATAGAATTTGTATATAGAAATTGAAGAGAATTTGAATATATTGAATTTGAATAGAATTCAAATATACAGAAATTTGAATTCAAAGGAATTCAAATAGAATTTGAATTCAAAGGAATTCAAATGGATTTGAAGAAAGGGAGTTCAAATGAAAATCAAATATAGAATTTGAACGTAGAAATTCAAATGGGATTTGAATAAAGGAAATTCGAATATCAAAATTCAAATAGAATTTGAAAATAGAAGTGAATTGAAATTTGAATATAGAATTTCAAATAGAAGTGAAATAGATCGGAAATGCTATGTTGAATTGGGAGAAAGGGATTTGATATATATATAAAAATATATATCAGAATGAAGTGGAATTTATTATAGACGAAGTTTAAACGTTTATATATATATAAATATAATTAAAACGAACTCGCTGCAGCGCTGCAGTTCGTAAATTGGCGTTTCGAACTTCAATTGAGTATACAAAACCCAATTGAAGTCGGAATTTTTTTGAAACAAGAAACGTCAGGACCGATTTGATAATAGTTTTCTAATGGAGGAGAAAAATCTGGATTTCGTCGAATAGATTTTGAGTTATGTCAAAATCAAATTTTCAGAAAAACAGCGCCATAACCATTTAAAAACCATAACGGTTTATTTAATTTTATAAAAGGATTTTAAGCGAATAAAATCCGAATTTCGATTTAGAAAATTTCAGATTTGAGTTGTAAATTATATGTGAACTCAAGTGGAATAATGAATTGATTTTTGAAACAAAAGTCAATATTTTTATTATTAAATAGAATTAACTAATTTGAATAGTAATTAGTTAATGGGATTTTGGATTGATATTGGGCTTTGAATAAGTGAATTCGATTTGAAAATTTATATTCGAAATCGAAAAAGGAATCTAGAATTGAAATGGAAATTCAATTTGGTTATGAGCAAAATAAATATTTTGTTTGAATATGTTATGTGCAAACAAAGGAGTGAAATAGACAAAATGGCTAATTAAAGAATAATTGGGCGAAATTGAATTCAAACGATTCAAAACTGAATTCAAACGATTGGTTTGAGGTGAATTGAGTTGAAAACAGGTGAGCATGTATTAGACAGGTATGGGATGAAATATATGAAGATTTTTGTTTGTGTGCCCGACAAAAAGGTACACGTTTAAATTCATATGAAGTTTTATGTGCCGTATCAGCAAGCCGCTTGGCTTTTTCTTTTTCTTTTGGATTGGTGAGGGCCATAGGAGGCTGTTTGAAATATCCCGAAGCTCCCGGTACAAGGGAGGTTATGGCGAAATTTTCCGGGAATTTAAGGAGTTAGAATATTTTCAGATAATTTGATAGTTAGAAATCAATGTATCGATATATATATAATTCGATTACGAAACAAAATCAAAATTAGAATATGGTTAACAAATATTGATAGGGAAACGGAGAAGAGATTTAATTAATGAAACATTAATTAAAGAGCCCAGTGATTTGTTTGATAGGTTGGATGAACACTTGTTTTTCTTCGATAGTTAAATCATCGACTATCGAAACACTTGTTTTTATTTGATAGTTAAATAACCGACTATCGAAGTGTTTACCAATATCGTTGTCAATATGGAGAGACCGGTTGGATTATTATCCGAGAACCACTCTGTATTGGCAGTAGCGTTGCGAACCAGATTATACGAAGGTAATCGAAGATGGGGTAAAGTGCAAGGGCTTTTTCTATTAATAGAAATTGTGCCTTTGGTTTCGTTCAATCCCAGAGTGAACGTATATGGACGAATGTCTGAAAAAGTATTTCCAATGATCTAATGAGTTGGTCTGTATAAGTATATATGCTTGCAATGGATTTATTCCCTTAGCATAACATTCAGAATATTTGTGCAAATCAATTAGTGATTAACGGATCTGACGATGTGGCAATCAAAGTGATTGTGCTATCAATGAATAGAAAGTAATCGTAGCCTCAGGCCTCAACAATCGGGAAATGACAAAAATCGGGCAGGCAGCATGGCTATGTGGGTCGCTCCCATTAGGGTGTATAATCACCTATCTAGAGATTCATTTAATTCCTTATTCTATTCGATGTTGTCCATTCGGGAGACGGTTGCTGATCCCAACCGTTGGTGATATACATTCGATACACTCAAGCGAAATGAGTGGTCGGTCATGTGTGGGCCGGGTTGCAAGATGTTCTTGTTGAACCCCAGTGTATCGCCTCCAGAGTACACTGATCGGAAGGTGGTTCCATACCTTGTCTTGTTGGAAATCCAATCTCCAATAAGCGCCCTGCGGTTTTTGATTTTATATTATATATGGAGCATGAGATGCAAGCGTTCCGCTAGATTCTATTTATTTGATGTAGACATTATTATAATATCACTGGATATTCGTATCAAAGTGTTTGGGTTATCGTAAGTTAAAAACAATCCGTGTTTATGTGTGGATCGGTCTTACGATTATCATTTCATTCGAAAGGATTTTGAAAGTTAAACAAATGGTTGGAGTTTACTCACACCAGTCCCATGACTGACCCATAGTTTATTTTGTTTGTTTTCCCTAAACTCTTGGGTGCCCAAATTTGTACAGGCAGTCAAGTAGTCGGGATTTTGCAGATTCATTTGGAGGAGCTGGAAGCAGGAGGCTTCACCAGTTAGCTATAGATTATCATATATTCCGTTGTGAACCATGTTTGTATCTGGAAATAGGTGTTTATAACTGTTCCAGGAATAACTCTTGTGCTCTGATGATGGTATGTATATAAAGTTACTGATTGTATTTCAAAAGTTATGTTATATAATATATTTTATTCGTTCCGCTGTGAGATTTGTCTTCGCTGTTTTTCTTCTATTCTAATATTTCTTTCTTTCTATTTCTCATCCTCTAACTTCTTTCTAATAATGATTCGTGTTTCTGTGCAATTTGGGTTGGACGTGTGGTGTTATTAGTCAACTCAGATAGTACGGATTTGCGGGCCTTTATAGTTGGTATCAGAGCTTAGGTTGAGCGAATACCTAGGCTTTGGTGGGATTGTGCTCATTAGAGATAGGGTCAGTAGTAACCTAGAATGAGTTGAGTGTATATACGAGAGCGCGTATTTGTAAATTGATATAAAAACTGTTTTATATTGTGTTGGCTAGTCTGTTGAGCTGTTTATGAATTCTGATCGAATTGTGGGACGCCACGACGTCGATAAGAGTTTGTAAATACTTGAACAGAAGATTGAACACGATATTGTTTTAAAGTGGGTGAATGAAATTATTTTACCTAAAATTCTATTTTGATATAGAAAGAATAATTTTTGAAATTGTTATAATATATGGATGTATTGGTTATTATTGTTATAATTAAATGAGATTATAAGAAATGAAATGGTTATATAGAACCAAATAGAATTTGTATATGAATGAAATATACAAATGAGATGAATTAGAATTGAATTCAAATCAGAATTCAGAATTTAAATCCTGGGAAGTTTGAAAATATTTTCGAAGTATATTAAAAGAATATAGCTTTGTTTTGAAAATACCGTTTGAATAAAAATCATATTTGAATGGATTTTGAAAGTGATAAAGCACTGAACTCACTTCAGTGACTGGAAAATAATTCTGATGATGACTGCAGCATCATCAGTGTTCATTTTCGAGTTTCTAAGTGATGGATTGCTACCTTAGAAAAGTTCTTGGTCGAAATTTGCTTTGAAAGAAAACAAGTGGTTTGAAAATTCAAATGTTTTGAATTTGAAATGGAAATAAATATATATGTATATATTTATGTGATTTCAGAAGGATTCGAAAGGAAAACCCAGGAATTTGAATTCTGAAGTTTAAATTTAACTTAAGCATGTTAAATGGATCGAGATAAATAAATTAGTGAAATTCAAATTGAATAAGATTGAATAGAATTTGAAATGGGTGTAAATCATTTAGATTAAATGTTTTGGTTGGAGCTAATTTGTTGAAATATGAAGAGGTGAGTTTCAACATAAAGGAGTTTTGAAAAGTTAATGGGTTTATAGTATTTTTCCTACCTTAGCAATTTCGAGGACGAAATTATTTTAAGGGGAGAAGAATGTAACGACCCAGATTTTTGAATAGTTTATTTTAAACATTTAATATGGTTTTAAATATTGAGTTTGTAATATGAATGGAATTTATCATTTTAATAATCAAATACGATTTATTTCAAATATATATATATAATTATCGAAATACGAAATGAATTTAATTGAATTCAAAAATTTAAAACTGAATCAAAAACAATCAGATGATCAATATATATTCTATTTGAATATAGATGACGATGATAATAATTTATTATCAAAAAATTTATTTGTGTTGAATTTAAAATTATTTTATATCTGTTTAATATGGTTATTTTATATACACGTTCAAATTAAATTTTATAGTCTATTCTGTTGAGTCCAGAATAGTGTAATTACGTTGAAACGTTGGTCGGTAGGTCAAAATAGCGGTTCGTGATGTCGAGTTATGAACCCCGATAATATTTTAGTGGATAAGCATGAGATCAAATCAATATCTGTTTAAAAAGAAATAAAAATCCCTTTGTGTCTAATCACATTAAATAGGAAAATCTTTTTAAAATAAATACAAAGACTCCATTCTTCTCTATATAAACGCGCTGGCCCTTCCTCTTTCTCTCGTTTGTTTCATTCCTCTCAGTATTCTAAGGTCCTAAAAATCAAAAGAAGGGTCGTGCTCCACTTTTATATTGAGCCATTCAAACCGCGATTTGAATCCCCAAATCAAAGCTTCAAAATCGAAGCTATTGTTTCCTCTTTCTAAATCAATAAGCCGCGATTTCCCCATATAATCAAAATCGAAAACCCCCCTTTCTCTACAAAAAAGCCCATAAGCCACTTCATTTCGAATCGATTATTTTAAAATCCAATTGGAGGTGAAACGTGTTCTTGGAGTTCGATAGAATCTGTTCTTCTATTTTGGGTGCGATTTAAATTGTGCGGCATCGTTTGGGGGAGATCGACGATGCCAAGAGAAAGTGGGGGTTCGGCTTCACCAGTAATCGCAAGCACCTGTAACTCGAGCAACGGTGTCGCGATTGTCTTGGATCTAGAGTTCAGCGATGGAGTACGGTCATCGTCGCGGTTTAAGGGGGAGGCGCCGGCTTTGGAAAGGGTGCAGATGAGGTTTGTCAGGCTTGCGAGTTAGGATTTGAAGGGAGACAGATGTGGGTGGACCGAGGTACAGGTCACGAAGGATTTCGAATTGATGTAAAGGTGCGAAGGGACTCAGTTGTATTGGGGGTGTTGCAGTGGGGAATCAAAGTCGCTGGAATTTCTGGTCGGATTCTTGAATGTAGGGAGAAGAGCGGTGGTGTTGGTATAAGAAATAGTGAAGTAGGGGTTTTTGTGGTTTCAGTTAAGGTGACCGATGTGGACCTATTGATGAAGTCCAAGGCTGTCAACGCAGTAGGGAAGAATCGGATTTGTGAAATAGTGATGGAGTGTTAGAAGGGGAACAATAGCTTGACTATGAGTTGCTTAATGAAATGATGAAGTAACTTTGGGGCTATTTGCAGTCAACAATGGCCGAGGTGTTGGTAATTGGTCGAGTATTTGCAAAGGCGATAAGGTATATGTTTTACCGTAATTTAAAAATATGTAGAATGAGTAAATTATTTATGACGGTAGTTAATTTAAATAAATGATTAACCGTTAAATAAAATTAAATAAATCGTAGGTGTTGACTATATTCGGTCAAGACAATTCATAGCCGTGAAATATGGGATTCAGCTGGATGTTAAAAAATTAAAATCCTAGTGAGTAAATCTCACTCACCTTTTACTTAGAATTATTTTTATTCGTTAAAAATAATTTTTTGTTGCTTGTTTGAATGCTTTCTGGTTGTTTAAAATATATTAGTTATTTAGGATGACTACTATATATATATATATATATATATATATATATATGGGTTTGGTGATTGGATTGTTCCCGCAGTATCATTAGCGGATGCCCGCAGTATCACTAGTGGATGACCCTACGCCCACGTATATAAGTGGATCCCCTTTTTACCGTGATATCCTGCCTCGAAGCAGGATGGGTATTATTTCTGTTGACTAACATCAGTGGATGCAGGAAAAACAGGTTGGAGGGATCCAACTGGATTCCTCAAAATATATTATCTGTTTATTTATTTGTTTGCATATATACTGTCGTATATGATGTGTTAGAAACCCTGAAAGAAATAATTGGTTGTTTGGTGTTTAAATATCACTGGGCCTAAGTGATAATTTATAAAAAAATACCCTGAAAGGGATATTTGGGATTTAAAAAGGGAAATTCTATTTTTCTAAAATAGAATTTGATTTTTTAATAGATTCGAAATATAAACTTGTTTTGAAAAATAAAACAAGTAGTTCCTTTATAAACGAAGTTTATAAATAGTTCTTTTATAACGAAGTTATAAATGAAGTGAAAAGAATTATCATTCGATAATTCAGAAATAAAAATACAAGTGTGAAATTGAAAAGGGAAATCTATTTTCAAAAAAAATAGAAATATTGATTTCAAAAGGAATTGAAATCGAGACTTGTTTAAAGAATGAATAAAGAAAATTTAAATAGAATTTGTATATAGAAAATTTAAATAGAATTTGTATATAGAAATTTTAAATAGAATTTGTATATAGAAAATTTAAATAGAATTTGTATATAGAAATTGAAGAGAATTTGAATATATTGAATTTGAATAGAATTCGAATATACAGAAATTTGAATTCAAAGGAATTCAAATAGAATCTGAATTCAAAGGAATTCAAATGGATTTGAAGAAAGGGAGTTCAAATGAAAATCAAATATAGAATTTGAACGTAGAAATTCAAATGGGATTTGAATAAAGGAAATTCGAATATCAAAATTCAAATAGAATTTGAAAATAGAAGTGAATTGAAATTTGAATATAGAATTTCAAATAGAAGTGAAATAGATCGGAAATGCTATGTTGAATTGGGAGAAATGGATTTGATATATATATATATAAAAATATATATCAGAATGAAGTGGAATTTATTATAGACGAAGTTTAAACGTTTATATATATATAAATATAATTAAAACGAACTCGCCGCAGCGCTGCAGTTCGTAAATTGGCGTTTCGAACTTCAATTGAGTATACAAAACCCAATTGAAGTCGGAATTTTTTTGAAACAAGAAACGTCAGGACCGATTTGATAATAGTTTTCTAATGGAGGAGAAAAATCTGGATTTTGTCGAATAGATTTTGAGTTATGTCAAAATCAAATTTTCAGAAAAACAGCGCCAAAACCATTTAAAAACCATAACGGTTTATTTAATTTTATAAAAGGATTTTAAGCGAATAAAATCCGAATTTCGATTTAGAAAATTTCAGATTTGAGTTGTAAATTATATGTGAACTCAAGTGGAATAATGAATTGATTTTTGAAACAGAAGTCAAATTTTTGATTATTGAATAGAATTAACTAATTTGAATAGTAATTAGTTAATGGGATTTTGGATTGATATTGGGCTTTGAATAAGTGAATTCAATTTGAAAATTTATATTCGAAATTGAAAAAGGAATCTAGAATTGAAATGGAAATTCAATTTGGTTATGAACAAAATAAATATTTTGTTTGAATATGTTATGTGCAAACAAAGGAGTGAAATTGACAAAATGGCTAATTAAAGAATAATTGAGCGAAACTGAATTCAAACGATTCAAAACTGAATTCAAACGATTGGTTTGAGGTGAATTGAGTTGAAAACAGGTGAGCATGTGTTAGACAGGTATGGGATGAAGTATATGAAGGTTTTTGTTTGTGTGCTCGACAAAAAGGTACACGTTTAAATTCATATATGAAATTTTATGCGCCGTATCGGCAAGCCGCTTGGCTTTTTCTTTTTCTTTTAGATTGGTGAGGGCCATGGGAGGCTATTTGAAATATCCCGAAGCTCCCGGTATAAGGGAGGTTATGGCAAAATTTTCCGGGAATTTAAGGAGTTAGAATATTTTTAGATAATTTATAGTTAGAAATCAATGTATCGATATATATATATATAGAATTCGATTAGGAAACAAAATCAAAATTAGAATATGGTTAACAAATATTGATAGGGAAATGGAGAAGAGATTTAATTAATGAAACATTAATTAAAGAGCCCAGTGATTTGTTTGATAGGTTGGATGAACACTTGTTTTTCTTCGATAGTTAAATCATCGACTATCGAAACACTTATTTTTATTCGATAGTTAAATAACCAACTATCGAAGCGTTTGCCAATATTGTTGCCAATATGGAGAGACTGGTTGGATTATTATCCGAGAACCACTCTGTATTGGCAGTAGCGTTGCGAACCAGATTATACGAAGGTAATCGAACACGGTGTGAAGTGCAAGGCCTTTTTCTATTAATAGAAATTGTGCCTTTGGTTTCGTTCAATCCCAGAGCGAACGTATATGGACGAATGTCTGACAAAGTATTTCCAGTGATCTAATGAGTTGGTCTGTATAAATATATATGGTTGCAACAGATTTATTCCCTTAGCATAACATCCAGAATATTTGTGCAAATCAATTAGTGATGAACGGATCTGACGATGTGGCATTCAAAGTGATTGTGCTATCAATGAATAGAAAGTAATCATAGCCTCAGGCCTCAACAACCGGGAAATGACAAAAATCGGGCAGGCAGCATGGCTATGTGGGTCGCTCCCATTAGGGTGTATAATCACCTATCTAGAGATTCATTTAATTCCTTATTCTGTTCGATGCTGTCTCATTCGGGAGACGGTTGCTGATCCCAACCGTTGGTGATATACATTCGATACACTCAAACGAAATGAGTGGTCCGTCATGTGTGGGCCGGGTTGCAAGATGTTCTTGTTGAACCCCAGTGTATCGCCTCTAGATTACACTAATCGGAAGGTGGTTCCATACCTTGTCATGTTGGAAATCTAATCTCCAATAAGTGCCTTGCGGTTTTTGATTTTATATTATATATGGAGCGTGAGATGCAAGCGTTCCGCTAGATTCTATTTATTTGATGTAGACATTATTATAATATCACTGGATTTTCGTATCAAATTGTTTGGGTTATCGTAAGGTAAAAACCATCCGTGTTTATGTGTGGATTGGTCTTACGGTTATCATTTCTTTCGAAAGGATTTTGAAAGTTAAACAAATGGTTGGAGTTTACTCACACCAGTCCCATGACTGACCCAGAGTTTATTTTGTTTGTTTTCCCTAAACTCTTGGGTGCCCAAATTTGTACGGGCAGTCAAGTAGTCGGGATTTTGCAGATTCATTTGGAGGAGCTGGAAGCAGGAGGCTTCACCAGTTAGCTATAGATTATCATATATTCCGCTGTGAACCATGTTTGTATCTGGAAACAGGTGTTTATAACTGTTCCAGGAATAACTGTTGTGCTCTGATGATGGTATGTATATAAAGTTACTGATTGTATTTCAAAAGTTATGTTATATAATATATTTTATTCGTTCCGCTGTGAGATTTGTCTTCACTATTTTTCTTCTATTCTAATATTTCTTTCTTTCTATTTCTCATCCTCTAACTTCTTTCTAATGATGTATCGTATTTCTGTGCGATTTGGGTTGGATGTGTGGTGTTATTAGTCAACTCAGATAGTACGGATTTGCGGGCCTTTACAGTAAAGGTATTTATGTCGATTTTCGGGGCCGAGAATCCCTGGGTCGTTACAGTGGTATCAGAGCTATTGGTTTAGTAATAACCTTGGCTCTGTGGTGGAACTCAATAGAGATTGGGTTAGTAATACCCTAGATTGATATTGAGTGTATATATATATATATTTGAGAGCGTATTTGTAATTTTTTTATAGAAATGGTTTGTATTGTGTTGTTGATTGGTTCAAGTGTTGAGAAGCATAGAACTGGCAATGGATACAGTATTGTTTTGTAAATAGGGTAAATGAAATAATTTTACCCAAATTATATTTTTGTATAGAAAGGAAATAATTTTATTAAATTATTGAGATATCAGTGTGTTTGACTGATTTGGATAAAATTCAAATCGGATTGAAATTTTGAATTGAAACTTAAATTTGTTAAGTAGAATTAAAATTAAGAAGTATATTGGAACTAACTAAATAAATAAATTTGAATTTGAATGAATAATAATCAAATAGACATCAATCGAGTATAAATCGATTGATGTTCAGAAATGTGAAACCGAAGTAAAATATTGATATTGAATGTGAATTCAATTAATTTGATTGGTTGTCGTGTATTGGTTGTTGTTTGTGATTGTTGTTATTGGATGATGGTTGTTTGGATGGAAATAATCAACAATTTAATGAAGCCAAATGAATTATAAACTAAAGAATAATTTCCGGTATAATTAAACTGGAATGAAACCACATATGGATTGAAATTTAGGATTCAACCCTGTAGTTGATAATGGATTGATATTATCTGCTTGGTTTTTGAATTAATATGGTTATATTGTTGATTAATAAGATAGTACTTGAAAATTTCACATATTTATTACTGATATGTGGATCGTGTTAAGTACAGGTGCCAGAGCGATAGTCAGATTGATATTGGTTTAGTAAATCGCATATACGTTGAGCAGATATGCTCAATAGTGCTCGCAAAAGGTACGCCTACGCGAAAAATATAAAAATTTGGGTTTTGATTTTTGTTTTCCGACCGTGTGGGTCGATGTATATATTATTTGTTCCTACGATATCTTAGATGTCACTCCATGCAGGGGAGACTCTGCTGATTTTTTCCGGGAATTTAAGGTGTAAGAAAATTTTCGATATTTTTGAAAATATTGATATATGGTATTGAATCGTTTTCGATTTTAAAATAAACTGGATTTGGAAATTAATGAATTGTAACGTTCTTTCTTACCTTAGCAATTTCGAGGACGAAATTATTTTAAGAGGGGAAGAATGTAACGTCCCGTGTTTTTGGCCGTCAAATATTTAATTCAATTTATTATTTTAAATATTATATTTAGAATATTAATGGATTTTAATATTGAATTCGTTTACTTAAGACGACGTTTAAATGTTATAATTTATATAATTATAAAACGAGCTCCAAATCGCGTGGCAGTTTGTAAATTTGAGTTTTGAACTTCAATCGAATATACAGAATCCGTTTTAAGTCGGATTTCTGTGAAACAAGAAACATTGGAACCGTATTGACGATAATTTTCATATGAAAGAGAAAAATTCAGATTTCGTATTATAGATTGTTAGATATGGCTAAATCAAAATTTGAAATAGTCGCTGTGAAAATTGTTATTAAAATATAAGTCGTTAAAAGGGCCATTTTGCAAACCGTCCCCGATTTCGACAAAACTAGTTTCATTGGAACCGTAACGTTAAATTATTTCATGGTGTCGAATGGCATGGCAAACCGATGTCGTATGTGGCCACGGTAGTCGTAAACGCCCAGTTAATTTCTATAGTGCGTAATTTATTTAATAAAGTGTTATTTGGGTATAACTTGAGCAGACGATCGAATAAGGCCATGAAACCAGTCCCGTTGAGTTCGTATCGTTGATTAGAGTCAGGATAGGTATATAGTTTGTTATTTTTAGAGATCGACAAATTTGGTGTTCAGAATGGCATTGCGATGCACGTAAAAATAGCCTACCGGGGAAACAGTCTCAGAGTGCGACGAAACCGGTGCCGTTGGATTCGTATTGAAGAATTATTATAGGATTGCAAGGTTTCAAGTTGATTTGATTTATCTAGTGATCGTGAAAAATTTAAACACGTGTTTATTTCCGGTTTTATAAAGGAATTTTTTTCAAACAACCTCGGATTTCGATGAAACTTGTCCCATTGGGTCCGGAATACCTTTTTACACTAAGATTAGCCTTTTTATCAGTAAACAAAAATCGTTTGTGATGGTTTTTATCAATTACTTCACGTTGAAGTTTCATATATAATATTATATTAATATACGTTTACTATAAATACTCCTTACAGTTGTCTAACCCTATTTTTCGCAAGTCTCTGGTCAATGAAATTATTTCCGCCGCCACAAAAAATGAACGGACAAAACATTCCACCTTTCTCCCTTGAAAAACTTTTGATCCGTTTCTTAAATCAAGAAAACTTCAATGAGAATGATGTTAAGCATGTCGAGATCGTTCGAATGAACGGCTGTGATCAAGTTTTATTCACTATGGAGGCCGTAATCGAATCCCGAAGGACTGGCGATCGGAGGGCTTTTACTGGCAAACGCCACCACCTGGCGAAGTCGAGTTCAGAGCGGTAGACCAAGAGGCTCGGGCGCACCTTTCGAGAATGCCAGATCGATGTCCGGAGTGTGGGAGGTGGTGCGGTGGTGTGGAAATCAAATGGCAACTGAGTGTTTTGGTGATACAGTGTGTAACACCCCGCATCCTTTAAGGTCACTCACAAAGGGAATGCCTTAACTTCGGTGGAGAGTTATAGGTAAAAGATACAAATTAATTACAAGACAGATAAAATTAAAACAGTGGAAAATAGAACTTTACTTTATTGATCAAATAGTTTGTACAACAATTATTTTCCAATACCAGAATATCTGTCTTACAAAATAAAGAAGCATACAATATCATTTATATTCCCCAATGTAGCGTGAGCCAGCCATAGCAATGGAAAAGAGAATCCAAGCAAAACTTCGACTAATCTTCAGCTTGGAAAGAAAACTGGGCTAAGTACTAATATTCCCTCCCTGCGAACCGGGGGGGAACGGAAGACAAGAAAGCGAAAGAAAACAGAGTCAGACATAAATTCTGGTAAGTTCAGTAAGTTTCAACATGTGAACATGTAAAAAGCAACATGGCATGAATTAACTGAATACAAGACTACACCATGATGATGGGAATCATAAGGTTAGCACAAGATATGATAAGGTAAGATAAACTGGATGCACTTCTATACTTTCTCTGCTTCGCCACTACCTTGTTATTCTAATTTCTATATCCCTGCACCACCTAACTAGTAATCTGTATAAACTGATAAGAACAGATACGTGATCCCAATCCCCGCAATTGTGGTCGTTTCAGGTGTACATCTATTATTTATTACCTAGGTCTAACCTAGGTTTTTCTATCGAGTGCATTCTATATCCAACCAGGGTTTTCGCTACCCAGGGCTACTGGGGTTTATGCTACCTATTGAAGGTTTCTCGGATTTTAGGGTTTACACGACCTAGGTCCAACTAGGGATTATGCTAACTACCGAATGATACCCCCAAGCCTAGGACACACTACCTAGAGTGGTATATGTTCCTAGACTTTTTCCACGTATGTGTCGCGAATCATTATCGCTGTCTAGATGCACATGTCCTCCGTATGTGCGACCCGAGTCTCGTGGCAGGGCAAATCAAGAAACACGGAACTCGGTCGGGAGCTTTCAGATATCTGCCGATGCAGATGCAAAGGTCTGTTTTTTCCAGTGGCTATGGTCCCACCTGACCCCTCCCTCAACTAATGAAAGGCACACCTTGAAAAATGAGAACTATACGCAGGCACTCTATGCCCCCACTAACCTATGGCCATCCGCTCCCATAACTAGATAGCAAGTATATGGTCTTTTGGAGTTCTCCGCCTTTCCGTTGTACGTATCTCGACTGACTCAAGATGGTAGGTAGACGACGAGTTGCTATCACAGGGCAACTGGTCTCGCCGAATCACGCTGGTCCATCCTAGTCTTTAGGTTGCCTTATATTGCAACCAAGGCATACCCTTGGTTCTTCTAACGCAGACCTTAACCTCTGTGAGCCTAGGCGGATCATCTGCAGCCTCACAGAGGGATACCAAGAGTACCCTCACGTCCCCTCGAAGTCGCATGTTTCGTAACCCAGTTCGTTGGAGCCATCTTTAGGATCAGATGGATGTTCGCTCCTTCTCGTATTCTACTAAGGTTTAGTACTTAGTTCCCTTAACCATCGTTTTCTTAACTAAAGTTTACAACTTAGTCGTCTTAACTAAGGTTTACTACTTAGTTCTCTTTCTCGTCAAGTTGGATTGGTTAAGTGTCATTAGTCAATTCAAGTTAACTTAACCCATTCATTTGTCATGTTAAACTGGTTAAGTGTTATCAATAGTTCATGCTGACTTAACCCTACCACAAATCAAGTTATATTGGTTAAGTAATTATTATTACTTAACCCCACCCCTTCATCTTGTATTGGTTAAGTGTTCCCTTTAACTTAACCATGCCCATCTGTTTAGCTAACACGTTATAACGGTTAAGTGCTCTCTTAGTTAACTTAACCCTAACATCTGTTTAATTCACATGCCCTAATGGTTAAGTATTGCCCCTTCATGTTTTAACTTAACCTTGTTCATTTGGCACACTATGATGGCTAAGTGTTCTAAGTTTACTTAACTCCACCTTATTGTCTAGTTAACATGTTAAATTGGCTAAGTGTATTTTACTTAACCCCACCTTCTAGTCTAATTAATATGTTATAACGGTTAAACCTTTTCTTAACCTCACCCACTTGTCTAGTCAACATGTTATAACGGTTATTTAACCCTTACAAGTCCTGTCTTGTTAACATGTTAAGTTGGTTAAGTGTTCCTATGGACTTAACCCTCCCATTCTAGCTTAACTATTTCTTAGCTTTAAATTATTCATTTAAAGCACCAACCACTCACATTAGACAGATATTGTTGCGGTCACTGGATGTGTTGGTCGGTTCCGGGCAGATTTACACCACAACTCAGTCTAACCTCGGGTCTTTTTTGGGCTCAATGCTCTAACCACCCACATTAGATAGGTATTGTTATGGTCGCTGGATTTGCCGGGCGGTTCCAGGCAGTCTTATACCGTAACTCAATCTAACCTCGGGTTAGGCATATTCGTCTTTCCTAGATTTACAAATTTATCCTTTTTGTCTATATGTAAATTGCTAACAACTCTTTTTAAACAAATTTGGCCTATATCATATTCATATGTCATGCCCACTAACATACCTATATTCTAGACCCAAATCTTGATTTACCTATCAATTAACCCAACTTGCAGTTTTATGCCAATTTAGATCTAGTATTCCCAATTACAGTTCATGTCAAAACTAGATTTGATACTCTAGTTTACAATTTATGCCTAAAGCTTAGTTTACTTGCCAATACTAGATTCAATATATCAAATTACATCTTCTATAATTCACGTCAAATTACCCTAATTTGCATCTAATAGTCATGTTATAATACATGCTCTAAATTATGCCAAATAATATAGATTTCATGTTATACCCAAATAACCCCGCATTCATAACGTACGTATACCATGATTTCACAAGTTTTCTAAATACTCATGAAATGAAACTAAAAAGGGAATAGAGGATAAACATGAGAATTGACATAAAAGAATAGGCATGCAAAAGCGAGCCAAATACAAGGATAATGGATCAAATGGTTTTGGTGTACATAATGGCGAATAGTAATAAACCAAACAAGTCACACCATAGGCATGAGATCCAACAAAATGCCAGTTCGGTGTACAACATGATTTGTAACTATAGTGTTATGGGCATAAACAATTAACCATAATAGTCTTAGGCAATTAACCATAATAGTCATAGTCATGGTCATAGGTAGAAATCTCATAGTTATGAATCATAGGCGATACCACAATAGTCATGGATAATTAACCAAAATAGTCCTAGGAAATTACACTAAATAGTCATAGGCAATTAACTGTAATAATTTCAAAGTCATGGTCATAGACAATAGTCTTATGTTCATAATCATAGGCAATAATCTCATAGTCATGAGTCATAGGTGATTAGCCACAATTGTCCTTGTCATAGTCATAGGCAATAGTCTTATGTTCACAGTCATAGGCATAGGCATAGTCTTAGGCCATTAACAATAGTTTCAATGTCATAGGCATAGGCATAGTCTCATCGGTAATTAATCACAATAGTTCTTAATTAGATCCAAAGGCATATACAAACACAGATTCAAATGAGAGGATCAAGCATATTCTTATATCCATTTAATTACATGCCACAAATAGATCTAGACGTTCAAATCTAAAAAGTAACTGACTTACATTGATCGGTTTTAGAAAAGGATAATAAGATAACGTTGAGGTGATTTGCTATGACTCGCACGACGTTTCTCGAAGCCGTTGAATTAACCTTTGCTTCCCTTCTTGAAGCTTTTAGCTTTATTTGAATCTCCAATATACAATTCCTAGCCGTAGTCTTCAAGAATAGTCTTCGTGTTTTATTTTAATTTATTTATTTCAGTTATTCCAGAGGCAGCATAAGGAGAGAATAAAATGGTGTGAGGAGTAGTGGGGATTAGGGGAGGTTTATATAGGCTTAGGATTACGAATCTAGTCAGAAGACACATCTATATACATCGCAATGCATCAGGTTCAAAAACTGGAATTCGGCACCAGGTCGACCCCCAGGTCGACACTATGTTCGACCTGGTCCCTGGGAGGTCGACACTATGGTCGCCCCCCAGGTCGACCTGGTCCTGGGCGGGAAATTTCCCACCCAACCTGTTCTGGGTTTTGAATTCGAATTTCGAGCTGTTTTTCTGTTCTGAAAGTCCTTGAAACTTCGGAGGGTCATATCTCCCTCATACGGACTCCGTTTCTCGAAAACTCGGACTCGTTTCCAAGCAGAATTTCGTGACGAACGCAATGGCACAACCCGATTCCCTTGATTCTTATTTAAAATTTATTTATACTTTAATTCGCGAAACTTAATGTTATAGAATTACGAGGTGTTACATTCTCCCCATCTTAAAAGGATTTCATCCCCGAAATCTTCAATTTAGGAAGAATGTATCCTACCATACAATCACCCATCTACTCAGCTATTCAATCACAGGCATTCATTGTCCTTAAAAATATTTCTAATGCTTTCATGTTCATATTCATAGTGTGTGTATATGTCTTTATCTAATGCAAAATCAGGCGGTCTCCTGATTCAGTTGACCTCCTTAATGCGAATTATGTCAGTGCCATGCGTCTTATCATGTATGCAAGCCTCCCTAGTTATGTAAATACTACATGTGTGCATAGCCATACATCCATATGCAACATCCATATGATAACATATCAAGTTAAATCCGTTAAGCAAATACATATATGCGAATGCAATATGAAAGTGACTGAGTCGTTCTAGCGCCTATGGTGTGTATATGCATCCACGAGCAACCATTTGCAAACATCAATCATAACATGTTTCAAATACATGTTTACATCCATTGGCTTCTACCTAAGGATCGATGATACGCCCTAGAGGATATACCTTAAAAGCTAGAAAGTATGCATAAAATTCCTAGAAAAAGAGATCAAGGATGCACCCTTAAGAAAAAGGGTACGATGCGTGTATCTAGTCTTCAGTCTTCTAAGTCGCATTTTCTTGAGCTTCACTATTATGTACCTTATCAAATTAATCTTCACGATTGCGAAGCTTCTTGACCTTCATTTCCAAAACTGTCGTTGATCGGATAACTGGTTTTGCATTGTCAACTGGATATATGCGGAAGTCTATCTCGCGTTTTAAGGGTAAACTCCTAACCTAATCAAAACATCTGCGTACTCATGGACTACCCTAACGGATTGCAAATCGTCAATAAATGCATTAAGCGATTCTAGCTAGCTAAGCCTAACTGATTCTTTACACGGAATCTCGAGGGTATTTCCAAGGCAAGTCAAAAGTCTAACTACCCTCCTTTCAGAATTACTAGCCAACCAACCCATGCCTAGAACCAACTCATAGCCCATGGAACCAAAAACATAAGCATTGTGCTTAAACTCAACACTTAATATAGTTATTCTTCAAATCCTTACAAACCAAAGGTAAACGGGCCGAACCACCAATTGGATTTGAGACACTAATGGGATCTTCTACTATACAAGTACTAAGGAGCAGAGACTCAACTATGGAAGTAGATACGAACAAATGTGAAGCGCTAAGATCAAAAGAGTACTAACTGGTTGATCAAAACGAAAAGCTAAACTTTTCCAACAGAGACTTTTACTATCTCTCTCTCAGGTATTCTGGTGGTGGAAGCATGCACTCTCCCTTCTGAAAATCATGTCCCTCGTCCTTGCCCTTGTCCTTAATTATATGCCCCATTATACCATGGAAAAGATACTTCCTCTCGTCTTAGGTTTTATAATTCTTTCTTCGTGAGTCGAGTTTATATCCATGAATTTCTCATCCTTGCGTTGAGCTCTCTAGCCAAACTCCGTCATCCTCATCTTTACCATCCCTGTGTAATCATATTGACAAGTTTCTCAAAAGCTGCCTCCATCGCATGGAAAACCTTCCAAAGCTTGAAAGAAAAATGATGCAGGTGAAACTACTATGGCCATAGATAGAAGTCGGGCACTACTTTGCCCTTCGATAGGTATCGTAGTCTTATCAAGCCTACGAAACCGTGCCGAGATGAGGTTACCTCCCAGAAAGCCAGGAGCCCCGAAGACTCAAGAAAGAAAGGGACAAGAATTCAAACAGAGGATTAGAAGATAGTGCGTATGGCTTTTGGGGAATATGCCTTTAAAACAAAACTTTTCTTTTGAAAAATGCTTCTTTAAAAACCGTTTTGAAAATATATTTTTTTTTCAAATCTTTTATCTGATCTGGTAACCTTCAGCTCTGATACCACGTGTAACACCCCACATCCGTTAAGGGCACTCACAAAAGGAATGCCTTAACTTCGGTGGAGAGTTATAGGTAAAAGATACAGATAAATTACAAGACAGATAAAATTAAAACAATGGAAAATAGAACTTTACTTTATTGATCAAATAGTTTGTACAACAATTATTTTCCAATACCAGAATATTTGTCTTACAAAATAAAGAAGCATACAATATCATTTATATTCCCCAATGTAGCGTGAGCCAGCCATAGCAATGGAATAGAGAATCCAAGCAAAACTTCGACTACTCTTCAGCTTGGAAAGAAAACTGGGCTAAGTAGTAATATTCCCTCCCTGCGAACCTGGGGGGGGGGGAACGGAAGACAAGAAAGAGAAAGAAAACAGAGTCAGACATAAAGCCAGGTAAGTTCAGTAAGTTTTAGCATGTGAACAGGTAAAAAGAAACATGGCATGAATTAACTGAATACAAGACTACACCATGATGACGGGAATCATAAGGTTAGCACAAGATATGATAAGGTAAGATAAACTGGATGCACTTCTATACTTTCTCTGCTTCGCCACTACCTTGTTATTCTAATTTCTATATCCCTGCACCACCTAACTAGTAATCTGTATAAACTGATAAGAACAGATACGTGATCCCAATCCCCGCAATTGTGGTCGTTTCAGGTGTACATCTATTATTTATTACCTAGGTCTAACCTAGGGTTTTCTATCGAGCGCATTCTATATCCAACCAGGGTTTTCGCTACCCAGGGCTACTGGGCTATTGAATGTTTTTCGGATTTTAGGGTTTACGCGACCTAGGTCCAACTAGGGATTATGCTATCTACCGAACGACACCCCCCAGCCTAGGACACACTACCTAGAGCGGTATATGTTCCTAGATTTTTCCCACGTATGTGTCGCGAATCGTTATCGCTGTCTAGATGCACATGTCCTCCGTATGTGCGACCCGAGTCTCGTGGCAGGGCAAATCAAGAAACACAGAACTCGGTCGGGAGCTTTCAGATATCTGCCGATGCAGATGCTAAGGTCTGTTTTTTCCAGTGGCTATGGTCCTACCTGACCCCTCCCTCAACTAATGAAAGGCACACCTTGAAAAATGAGAACTATATGCAGGCCCTCTATGCCCCACTAACCTATGGCCATCAGCACCCATAACTAGATAGCAAGTATATGGTCTTTTGGAGTTCTCCGCCTTTCCGCTGTACGTATCTCGACTGACTCAAGATGGTAGGTAGACGACGAGTTGCTATCACAGGGCTACTGGTCTCGCCGAATCACGCTGGTCCATCCTAGTCTTTAGGTTGCCTTATATTGCAACCAAGGCATACCCTTGGTTCTTCTAACGCAGACCTTAACCTCTGTGAGCCCAGGCGGATCATCTGCAGCCTCACAGAGGGATACCAAGAGTACCCTCACGTCCCCTCGAAGCCGCGGGCTTCGTAACCCAGTTCGTTGGAGCCTTCTTTAAGATCAGATGGACGTTCGCTCCTTCTCGTAATCTACTAAGGTTTACTACTTAGTTCCCTTAACCGTCGTTTTCTTAACTAAGGTTTACAAACTTAGTCCTCTTAACTAAGGTTTACTACTTAGTTCTATTTCTCGTCAAGTTGGATTGGTTAAGTGTCATTAGTCAATTCAAGTTAACTTAACCCATTCATTTGTCATGTTAAACTGGTTAAGTGTTATCAGTAGTTCATGCTGACTTAACCCTACCACAAATCAAGTTATATTGGTTAAGTAATTCTTATTACTTAACCCCACCCCTTCATCTTGTATTGGTTAAGTGTTCCCTTTAACTTAACCCTGCCCATCTGTTTAGCTAACACATTATAACGGTTAAGTGTTCTCTTAGTTAACTTAACCCTAACATCTGTTAAATTCACATGTCGTAATGGTTAAGTATTGTCCCTTCATGTTTTAACTTAACCTTGTTCATTTGGAACACTATGATGGCTAAGTGTTCTAAGTTTACTTAACTCCACCTTCTAGTCTAGTTAACATGTTAAATTGGCTAAGTGCATTTTACTTAACCCCACCTTCTAGTCTAGTTAACATGTTATAACGGTTAAACCTTTTCTTAACCTCACCCACTTGTCTAGTCAACATGTTATAACGGTTATTTAACCCCTACAAGTCCTGTCTTGTTAACATGTTACGTTGGTTAAGTGTTCCTATGGATTTAACCCTCCCATTCTAGCTTAACTGTTTCTTAGCTTTAAATTATTCATTTAAAGCACTAACCACTCACATTAGACAGATATTGTTGCGGTCACTGGATGTGCCGGTCGGTTCCGGGCAGATTTACACCACAACTCAGTCTAACCTCGGGTCTTTTTTGGGCTCAATGCTATAACCACCCACATTAGATAGGTATTGTTATGGTTGTTGGATTTGCCGTGCGGTTCCGGGCAGTCTTATACCATAACTCACTCTAACCTCGGGTTAGGCATATTCGTCTTTCCTACATTTACAAATTTATCCTTTTTGTTTATATGTAAATTGCTAACAACTCTTTTTAAACAAATTTGGCCTATATCATATTCATATGTCATGCCCACTAACATACCTATATTCTAGGCCCAAATCTTGATTTACCTATCAATTAACCCAACTTGCAGTTTTATGCCAATTTAGATCTAGTATTCCCATTTACAGTTCATGTCAAAACTAGATTTGATACTCTAGTTTACAATTTATGCCTAAAGCTTAGTTTACTTGCCAATACTAGATTCAATATATCAAATTACATCTTCTATAATTCACGTCAAATTACCCTAATTTGCATCTAATAGTCATGTTATAATAAATGCTCTTAATTATGCTAAATAATATAGATTTCATGTTATACCAAATAACCCCGCATTCATAACGTACGTATACCATGATTTCACAAGTTTTCTAAATACTCATGAAATGAAACTAAAAAGGGAATAGAGGATAAACATGAGAATTGACATAAAAGAATAGGCATGCAAAAGCGAGCCAAATACAAGGATAATGGATCAAATGGTTTTGGTGTACATAATAGCGAATAGGAATAAACTAAACAAGTCACACCCTAGGCATGAGATCCAAAAAAATGCCAGCTCGGTGTACAACATGATTTGTAACTATAGTGTTATGGGCATAAACAATTAACCATAATAGTCTTAGGCAATTAACCACAATAGTCATAGTCATGGTCATAGGTAGAAATCTCATAGTTATGAATCATAGGCGATTAACCACAATAGTCATGGATAATTAACCAAAATAGTCCTAGGCAATTACCCTAAATAGTCATAGGCAATTAACTGTAATAATTTCAAAGTCATGGTCGTAGACAATAGTCTTATGTTCATAATCATAGGCAATAATCTCATAGTCATGAGTCATAGGTGATTAGCCACAATTATCCTTGTCATAGTCATAGGCAATAGTCTTATGTTCACAGTCATTGGCATAGGCATAGTCTTAGGCCATTAACAATAGTTTCAATGTCATAGGCATAGGCACAGTCTCATCGGTAATTAATCACAATAGTTCTTAATTAGATCCAAAGGCATATACAAACACAGATTCAAATGAGAGGATCAGGCATATTCTTATATCCATTTAATTACATGCCACAAGTAGATCTAGACGTTGAAATATAAAAAGTAACCGACTTACATTGATCGGTTTTAGAAAAGGATAATAAGATAACGTTGAGGTGATTTGCTATGACTCGCGCGACGTTGCTCGAAGCCGTTGAATTAACCTTTGTTTCCTTTCTTGAAGCTTTTAACTTTATTTGAATCTCCATTATGCAATTCCTAGCCGTAGTCTTCAAGAATAGTCTTCGTGTTTTATTTTAATTTATTTATTTCAATTATTCCAGAGGCAGCATAAGGAGAGAATAAAATGGTGTGAGGAGTAGTGGGGATTAGGGGAGGTTTATATAGGTTTAGGATTACGAATCTAGTCAGAAAACACGTCTAAATACATCGCAATGCATCAGGTTCAAAAACTGGAATTCGGCACCAGGTCGACCCCCAGGTCGACACTATGGTCGACCTGGTCCCTGGGAGGTCGACACTATGGTCGACCCCCAGGTCGACCTGGTCCTGGGCGGGAAATTTCCCGCCCATCCTGTTCTGGGTTTTGAATTCGAATTTGAATTTGAATTTCGAGCTGTTTTTCTGTTCTGAAAATCCTTGAAACTTCGGAGGGTCATATCTCCCTCATACAGACTCCGTTTCTCGAAAACTCGGACTCGTTTCCAAGCAGAATTTCGAGACGAACGCAATGGCCCAACTCGTTTCCCTTGATTCTTATTTAAAATTTATTTATACTTTAATTCGCGAAACTTAATGTTATAGAATTACGGGGTGTTACACAGTGGGAACGAAGGAGATGTAAATTGGGAAGTGATCGGCCCATATCCTTTAAATGAAATCAACGTGTAAACAGTAATTAGTTAAATAGTTAGTTTTAATTAAAGAACCCTTAATTTAATGTTGTTTTTAATGTTACTGGACTGGTTTGAAATAATAAAGGGGGTCAGTCCAAATTTCCTGAACAAGGAAGCAGCGTTTTGACTTGTGGCTTGGAACCAACGAGGAACCATGTTGAAGATATCATTTGGTTTAACACAGTAAGAATCAGCCTAGATTTTTAACCAAACCGTAATCAATAATATGGTTAAACAAATTTATAATTAAGAAAACTTTATTAGTGGTACACTAAGTCGTGAACCCTTTTATGCCTAAAAGCTGGAAGCAAAAATCAGAAGGAATAAAGAGCGTGAACACAGAACTTTAGAAGGAGAAACAACCGTATGTGTTAAGTAATGGAATCTAATTAGTGAACTTAATTAAGGATTGGTATTTTTATTTAAAATATGCTAAACCACGAATACCCTGAACAGATTGGAATGAAGAAACAAGAAGACGAGGGAGACAGTGAAAACGTATCCGCCAAATTCTATAAACGTAATTAGCTTAGTTAATTTAGTGTTAATTATATTAATGAAATCCTATTAAGTTGGAATGTTAATTTCAATGCAGGCATGTTGGTTGGTCTTGCTGAGTGGACATGCAGGGGAACAGAAGTCCACCATATTATTTCACAACTTAAATGTAATTAGTTAACATTGAAACCCTAAACTAAAGTATTTAAATTATTTAATCATATATCTTAAGATGTTAATATCTCCTTGGTATGTGATCAGAATCTGATGAACCGGATAGCGTTGGAGTCATTATAATGAACACCATTATGGAACGGATCTGGACGCAATTGGAATCAACCGGGATTTTTAATTAAATTAAACTCTTGTTTAATTTAATTAAAATCAACCGTTCAAACAACGGTATCAACTCAAGGTGAGTTAAACTCACTCGGTTTTCCCATTTATATTTTTATATAAATTGGGTTTTCATTTTGTGTGCTCTGCTTGCCAATGGTTGACTGTTTGCTAATTATACATTTATTTGTTGATTTAAATGATGAAATTAAACCGTCGTTTAAATTCAGTGAAATTCCAAATCGTTATTGTTACGATTGGTTCCAATAAAGGTAACTTACCTTATTGGTCACGTTTAACAATAAACGTGTTTAATGGTTTCAATTGTTTGATCTGTTTGAATTATTTGAACTTTTTGAGGATAACCGGGTGTATACAGGGAAGAACAGGTTGGAGGGATCCAATCGGATTCCTCAAATATATTATTTATTTTCATATTATTGTATGAACTGTCCTGTTTGGGTGATTGATTTGAGTGTTGATCATTGATTGGAAACTTAACCTATGTTTGGTTTTAACCAATGGGCAGTATTGGTTGGGTAATCGGCAGTAAATGGCCTAAAAGTAAATTGTTTTATTTATATCGATTTACCGTCAGGTATGTTGATAGAACTGAAGTTATAAAATTTATTTTATAGCTTAAGATAGATTTGAATATATATATTTTGAATAAAGGTTTGTTAAAAGAAAATAAATAATTATTATTAATTATTTGAATTTATAATTAATTATTAATTGATTTAATAAAGTAAATTCTGATATTAATCAGAATTATAAACAAGTGATTAGAGATTAACCTAACGATTAAATTTGGATATTTGTCTTGTTAAGAATTATAAAAATGGAATTTTAAAAGTAATGTTTTATCAAATATTACTTAATTATTAAATTAAGAAATAAATGGTTATACCCGAGAAAGGGATTTTCAAAAAGGGAAGAAGGTTTATGAAACCGTATTTTCTTTAAATAAAATAGTTAAATGGGATTTGTGTTGAGATTAGAATGAGATATTGGATTGTTGATTATAACGTGTATCTATCCTTAAATATGAACGTTGTTGATCAAGGTCTGAGAGGTAATTAAAATACCCCAATTTGAACGACTTCAGGATTATTTGAGGATGATATAAGTTGTAATGGTGAAAGAGGTTAGTAAAATTTATTATTTCATTAGAGAAATAATAACGCAACATTTTGGATGGAGATTTGGAGAAAATATACAAAATGATGATTTCAAAGTAAAAGGGGAAAAAGGGAGATTGCATAAAACTATAACGATATCCGCAAGGTTAAAAGGAAATGTAAAATTGAGTATTGAAATAGTTTTATTCAATAAGTATAAGCGTGGAGTATTGTTTCAAGTAATGAAATAGAAGATAGTTCGTAACGTTATTTTACGAGTAATAAGTTGAATGATTTCCCAATATTAGAGAATAACGTGGTTAATGTTTTGTCAGTGAAAATAGACAACTGAATACGATCTGAGATTTTCCTAAGTATAAGAATGAATTTGTTTAAAAATAAATTTTGTGTTAAATAAGAAGTGTAACTATATTTATAAGATCGAAGGATTTAAGAGTTTTGATTTCACAGTTGTTTTTAATTAAAAAGACCAAGTGGTGCTGAATACTGAACCATTGAACTCACTGGATTGTCATGATTGAAACACTGATTATTTTGATAGTTAAATCACCGACAATTAAATTTGTCCAATACGATTGTTGGTATGGAAAGACCGGGATCGAACTTAGGTTCGAAAACCATTCTGACCAACAAATACGTGAAGATATCAGAAGACGGTCGAGATGGAGCATTGAAGACCATGGATCTTCATAAGCGGAAGGGTTACTTATAATCTCTGGCTTAGTGGCCCGGGATACACTATGATTCTGTCATGGTTGAAATCTACGGGTTGCAGGGACTTCTCGTTACTGATCCATGGGGTGATTCCTATATTGGATGTAGTAGGAGAGTACCTTCGATTCATCCTGTTCCTGGATGACTTGTATGGACGAATGTCTGACAGAGTATTTCCTAAAAACCACGTACGTTGATTTTTACAAACATACCGAGTTGGTGGAGAAGAAGGCGCGCTTCTTTTAAACCCAGTATATGTTTGTAGGCGTCAATTAGTGATTTGGCGGATCTGACAATGTGACATTCAAAGTAATGGTGGCTAGATGTTCTAAAGGAAAATTCTAACTTCAAGCCTCACAGCCGGTAAATGACAAAAATCGGGCAGGCAGCATGGCAATGTGGGTCACTCCCATTAGGGTGTATAATCACCTATCTAGAGAAACTCCTGTTGCTTCTTTAATCTATTTCGATGTTGTCCCTTTTCGGGAAACGGTGGTTTGAGCCCAACCGTTGGTGATATACATTCGATACACTCAAGAGAAATGAGTGGTCGGTCATGTGAGGGTCGGGTTGCAAGACGTTCTTGTTGAACCCAGTGTATTCGCCTCTAGAGATACACTATAGGCAGGTGGTCCCATACCTTGTCAAGGTCGGAATCCAATCTCCAATAAGCGCCCGCGGTTTTGATTGTATACTATATATGTGGAGCGTGAGATACAAGCATTCCACTAGATTGTTGTTTACTTGTATTTAGACATTATTATAATATCAGAAAAGATATTGATTTCAAAAATGGTTTGGGTTATCGTAAGGTAAAAACCGTCCGTGTTTATGTGTGGATTCGGTCTTACGATTATCCTTTTCTTCCGAAAGGATTTTGACTTTAAAATCAAGTTGTGTGATACCCTTAATACTGTGCGAGTTTTTCTCACTCTGGTTCACCAGACTGACCCGGTGTTTTGTAAATGCTCGGGTTAGCCCGGGGTGTACAGGTTCAAGTTATCGAATGATGTGAAGAGACGAGCTGGAAGAGTCCAGACGTGTGATATTATATAGCTACTATTCCGCTGTGTGTTGTATCTGAGGACAGGTTATTATAACTGTCCAGATGTGTGATGTACTCTGATGATTGTAAATATTTTAAAGCTCTCAGTAAAGATTTATTTCTATATTATATTTTGTTCCGCTGCGATGTGAGACTCTGATTCTGTGTTGTGTTGGTTCTTCTTCTTCTTCTATTCTAATATTTCTTTCTTTCGTATCTCACCCTCTAAATTCTTTCTAATAACGTCCAATGTTTTCAGTGTTTGAAAGGTCGGCATGAGTTACGGTAAAGGTATTTATGTCGATTTTCGGGGCCGAGAATCCCTAGGTCGTTACAACCCAAGTTATATTCAACATCAAAAATTTATTAAAAAGTTGTAAACAAAATATACTATGTACTTACTCTAAGTATGGTTCCACCACAGCCATATTCATTAGCACGACCAAATGAGCAGTATCTTTTTCATTCGATGACAGTGTAACTGTCTTCTATTTTAAAATTGGACGTCCTTCAAGTATTGCATTGTTTTCATAATCTCCATTTCGTACTTATTTCCCTCCATTTGTACTTTCTTTTGTAGAAATTCACTAAAAATAATATCATTGATTCTATTACAAGAAAAGATTCTGCAATACACCCTTCAGGTTGTGCATAATTCCTTATATAATCTTTAAGCGTTTTCATATACCTTTCAAAAGGGTACATCCAAAGAAAATGAACCGGACCACATAATTGTGCTTCTCTTACAAGATAAATTGTCAAATGTACCATTATATCGAAAAAGAAAGGTGGAAAATATCTTTCGAGTCTAGACAAAATTTCAAGAATCTCATCATTAAGTTGTCTTAATGTCTCTCTTTCAAGAACGCGTTGACATATTTTATTGAAAAATGAACATAAACAAATTATTAGTGCTCTAACTTTTTTTGGTAATAAATCTCTAACTGCAGCAGGTAATCATTATTGCATTAGGACATGATAATCATGAGACTTCGGCCAACTAACTTTGCACTCTTCTAATGATACAATTCTTTTGGAATTTGAGCAATAACCATCGGGACCTGTAAAATCATGTAATCTCTTACAAAAAAAAAATTTTACGGACAATCACAACGTATATGGAGCCGGTGGTAGGTTTGTTCTATTCCCACGAGTTTTTGCATAAAGACTTTGTCGAATCCCCCGTTCCTCCAAATCCTTCCTTGAATTAATTCCATCTTTTGATTTACTGTCATGCAGCATCGTGCTTGGTAGGCTTTCAGCGACATTTTTCTCAACATGCATCATATCTAAATTATATCGTAAGGGAAGTTCCTTTAAATATCACTAGTACGACAATTTCATATTGTTAGGTCTATTAAAGAAAATATAATTTTAATACTAACCTCTCAATATGGAAAATAAAAAAAGATTGATCTTTTTTTCCACCTAAATACCTCTATTTTCTATCATCTTTGTCTTCTTTATTGTTAGTACTCTTCCTCTTTTTACTTTTTAACTTCTTACTCACCTCTGTCTTTACCTTCTTCTTACTCATCCTCTTTTTGTCTCTTCATTCTTATCTTTTCTAAAAACATTTGGAAAACCATCCAAAATAGCAGAAATGTTTCGTCCCGTTAGAATTCTAGGTCTATTACCGTCCTCTACAGTGTTATCAAACTAAGTTTTTTGTTTCCTCCATGGATGTGAAGGACCTAGAAACCTTCTATGTCCCGTATATACACTTTTCCGACAATGATTCAACCATCGATGATGAGTGTTAACACCGCATATTGGCCAAGCTTTTTCGCCTTTTACACAACATCCTGCAAGATTTCCATAGGCTGGAAAGTCATTTATTGTCCACAGTAAAATTGCTCTTAAATTAAAAACCGATTTACTGAATGCATCATATATATCAATTCCATTATTCCAAAAATAATTTAAGTCTTCTACAAAGGCGCCAAGTACACATTAATATCATTTCTAGGTTGCTTTGACCAGGAATTATTAATGTTAGCATAATGTTTTCTTTTTTCACACATAACATAGGCGAGAGATTCTATGTCACAAGCATTACTGGCCAACAACTATACTTGGAGCTCATCGAGGAAAATGGGTTGATACCGTCTATAGCAAGACCAAGTCTGAGAATGCGTGGATCGGATGAAAATGACTTCCACCTCACGTTCACTGCATTCCATGTTACAGAATCTGCAGGATGTCGCATTTTTCCATCATTGCTTTTATTGTTGAAATGCCACCTTAGGTCTTCTGCCATCTGTTGAGATCTATACATTCTCCTAAATCTTGGAATCATTGGAAGATACCTCAACACTTTAACTGGAACACGTCGTATAATCTCCTTAATGTCCTCATTTATCTTCAATCTTGAAGACTTACATTTCAGACAACTTTATAAATCTTGAAACCCTTTTTTAAAGAGACAACAATCATTCTTACAAGCATGAATCTTTTCAAAACCCATGTCAAATAATTTGAGAATTTTGTTTACATCATACAAAGTCTTAGAAAGTACATTATTCACTGGCAACAACAACTGTAGTACGTTCAAAAGCTTATCAAAACCATTATCGGATAATACAACCTAACATTTAAGATTATACAAAGCAGTGATGGAAGATAGTTTAGTTTGATCTACATAATCAGGATATAAGGGGTTTCTACATCCTCCGAATTTATAGGTAAATCATCCTCACGTTTTTTAACTTTCTCGTCTTCTTTAACATCAGTAAAAAAAGCATGATACAAAAAATCTTCATCTTCAAAATGAATAGCTTTAAGTAGATCAAATGTATTGCCCAACTTCATGTCTACGCCCATATTTAATTGTTCGCCATGATGATACCACTTAGTACTGCTCTTGTATGTAGGATCCATCCCCCTTATAATTAAATGCTCTACAATAATGTCATCATGTTATCGCCTAAGATTTCGGCAATCTAAACAAGGGCATAAAAGTTTCTCTACATTTATTATATTTCTCTTTGCAGCATCTACGAAACATCTTGCCCCTTGCGAGTACTCCTTGGAAGTTCTATAATAATAAAAAATCAACATAATAGTTGATTTTTAACATCAAATATTTTTGTTTTTTGAAATTAAACACGGTTGAGAATATTGAATTATCTATTTACGTCTGTAAATAAACCCAATATTTTTCCATCAACATATAATTAAGGATACGCATGGGAAGAAAGAGTGCTCAAGCACTAAAACTAAAGAGAAAAAAGATTGCTACTGCATAAAGTACATTAAATTTCTACTCACTCTATTAAGAAAGACAAATTTGTTACTGAATATTGGCATATTTGAATGAACATTTCCTTAGCAAAACAAACATTTCCAAAAATAAGGAGTAATACTTGATTATTTTATATTATGTTAGGAGAACAGACTTTAACCTACATGCTAAAATTCTTGAGTGACTAAACATTTTCTAAGATATTGTGAGAAGGCAGGAGAGATGCTTGATTATTGTATACTATGTTATGAGAATAGACTTTAACCTACATGCTAAACAGAACTGAACCCGCGACTATAAATAAACACTCCATAGCTGCATATGTATTCATTCATATCAGCGTCATCAATCTCAGTTGCTCATTTGCTATTCCTGCACTCATCAATTATTATTCTTATTCTCAGATCAAATGGCAACAACCGTGGTCAAATCTTATTCCTAGGGAATAGAAAGGCCAACGTACTCTCTTGTGCAAGAATTATTATAGGCTTAATGGGCCTTGCCTAGGCAGTAGAAAAGTCTTAATTAGTGCCTAACCATGCACCTGTTCCATCTATGAAAGGCTTGTCGCCTCATTTGAGAATCTAAATGGGTATTTAAACACCAGTTAGCCTTAGGCGTTCTTTATAATTCGATGCCATTTATAAGCACACGTGACATGTGTGCTAGTTTCCAACTTTTTTACCTATTTGGTTGTTTCATAACAGACCTGGAGGCTTGAACCCCATATTTCAAGTTTGGACTAATTAGTACTAAACCAATCACTAGAATTTTTTCAGACACACTCTAATTACCGAAAATTAGTAGCTAGTTCTCATTAACTCTTCATTAATCTCCTCTTAATCCCTAACTAATATCCATCTAAACATTTAGTCTATAATGCATACGAGTTTCTTCTCAGATAAACAACAAATTTTGAATAAGTTAGAGGATTAAATGTCTAGTGCAGAACAGCTACTGCTTCCACAATAGTGAGACTAGGCCATCTATTAGTAAGTGAAATCAAATTTAACACGGACTTGGACTAGAGAAGTAATTAACCAATATTGCATAGGAAGTTGAAGACGTTGTGGATACCTTCATGCTGCAAATCGAGCATGCTATTAAAGAGGAATACATGCATCCCTTCTAAACTTGTTGCTCTTCACTATAATGGCACTGCGATTTTGCAAATAAGGTGAAAGATCCATAACATCAGTGATTGCAAAGACAGGTATGAGGTGACTGCCCGCCTCGCACCAGCCGACATTTCCCTTGAAATGTGTTGTGCCAATGTCCGACTAGCACAGGACGGTTGTCAAAAGAAAGGGCTTTGAAACAATGAATTACCAAAGAACCTGTAGTATATCTCACAACGCATGGAATACAATATAATAATAATATAACTTGATATAACACAGGCGAGACAGTGCATAAGCTGAAAACTAAACCGTCATAGCAGCGGAATCCAAAATACAACTTATGATCCAAAGCATTATTACAACTTCAAAAGATTGTCTCTAAAGAAAAATAGAAAATACTAATGTCCAAAGTAGTGACCAACAACAACACAAGGAGAAAATATATAAAGTACATGGAAGCCCCCTGCTCGTTCCGGACAGCTACTCGTGCATAGCCACCTAACCTGTGTCTAGTCTGCATGTTTAGGAGCACCCAGAGTAATAAGAAGATACATAAAACTCTAGGTCAGACAAGTCTGGTATGAACAACAGCAGCAAAATAAAACAATAACAGGTATAAATAATCATACCTGACCTGGACCTGCAACCCAAGAGTTAGCACAAGAAGATGTACAGTACTCTAAGGTAACACTAACATATAGTGTAAAATGGAAGTGTGTGCCATGGTGATAGCAGACATCAAACATAACAATCATCCTCACATCTCTCACTCAGTGCGTAAAGCATACGATTTCCACCGCTTTGACTACCAAATCTATTGGGGCCATGACGGGTCCATGCCCTTCTGGACTCCATACAACTATTGCTATGACCATGCCCTTCTGGTCTATAGCCAATAACACTTCCCATGCCAAACTTCCCTGGCACTGGGGTACAGACCAACCAGTCCATACATCCTCTGGCTCTGGTTCGTCTACATGCCCCCTCTCTCAACGGTGAACCAAAGTTGTAGATATCGATAACCCCTTTGCAGATATCCCGCAGCAAAGCCCAACTCATGAAGTTAACTCGTTGGTCCCCATCTGGATCTTGAGTGATAACTTCCCGTTTTGGAATTCCTTTGCATCTCAGGTTTCAGTAGAATTGGTGTTCAGTTCGGTTCTCCGGTTCATGTTTTTCGGTTCGGTTCATCATGCTCGGGCTCCCTATCCGGTCCCCTGCTGCATTTCCTTTTCGGTCCTCCGATATGACACCCACGCCCTCATTTCCGATCCGAACCCAACTCATTCAGGTGGCCTTCCTTTTTGCCATGTTCTCCTATGCCACGCTCCAGTCCGGTTCGATCCATCTGATCCGATCCGATCCCTCTTCTCTGATCCGATCCGAAATCCTGGCACTTTTCCAACAAGTTTGTATCCCCATTCTTGCCATACGATGGCGTTTTCAACCATTCTAACTTTACTATACAATAATAAAACATACCAAAAAGCAATAACAACATATAGGTTCAATCAAAAAGATCAAAACATCAAGCATATAGGTTGTTTTAGATCCAACATACTAAATCTATGATTTTCCCCTTAACCATGTTTAACCATATCTAACAATAGGATTAGAAAACTTAATCCAAATTAACCCATTTTTTAACCAATAACATAAAATAATATTTTAGAATTTATGCATATTTTTCCATATTTTTCTGAGTTATAATTTCGCTAATTATCACTAATCACCCTTAATTAGCTGTTATTAGTGAATAAACATGCTAGTCGCTCATCTTAGCCACAAATAAATTATAGATATGAAACGTCCACTGATTTGGCATGGATCCCTATGTATAGCAGCAGCTCTATCTCTGATTTGACATAATTTGACTTGATTTGATGTAGTTTTGCGTAATTAGTGATTAGGGAGTGATTTAGAAGATGGAGGCCATTGCTAGGGTTAGAGGAATGTTTGTGGCAGCTAGAAAAATGAAAATGAATCATTCTCTAACTCCTTTCAGCCCTCCCATCACCCTATTCCCCAAATGGGTTATGGGCCAAGCTGCTAATCACCCTATTAAGCCCGATTAAGCCGTTTTTCCATCTTCAAATCTTATTTCAGCCATATCTCCCAAACGGTAAGTCCGTTTGAGTAATGTGACCGCTCTACGAAAAGGTAAACCATCATTTGAATCCGATGTAAGTGGTTTCAAGTCAAAAATCCTTACCAATCAAAAGTCATAGGCGAAAAAAGATTCTCTAGGGGCAAAACGGTTATTAAAAATCGGCAAAAATCGTGAATGTGGGAAATAACCCCAATAGTCGTTTCCCAAAGTTACACGACCACATGACTTCGTATGAAAATAAAATAAATATTCTACGATCCTCCTATGCGTAGGATGTGGCTCGTTACACTCTCTCCCCTTTAAGAAATTTCGCCCCCGAAATTCCTTAACTAAAACATACAATGGTGCCTCGCATGCCTATCAGCAATTTACAAACAAACATTCATAACAACACAACAAGTCTATCCTAGCATGCGGTTTACCAACAAGGGATTAACCATATCGTGATTAAAATCTTACCAGGTGAAGAGCTCTGGATACGACTTCCTTATGTTCTTCTCTGTTTCCCAAGTACAGTCTTTCTCATTATCGCTCCACTGAAACTTGACCAGTTTCACCGTCTTCCTTCGAAGTTGTTTTGTATCATGTTCGACAATACGAATTGTCATGCGGTTCCCAACTGCCTCGGATTCTACCTCGATATCATCCAACTAATCTGGTGAAGTAGTCATATCAGAATCGTGCACGAACTTCCTTAACTGGGAAACATGAAATACGTTGTGAACTCCCGCCATCTTGTCCGGTAATCCAACTTTATATGCCAAATTCCCAACTTGCTCGAGAACTGGAAATGGATCATCAAACTTGGTGCTAGCTTACCTCTTCTACTAAATCGAATCACACTCTTCAACGGAGAAATCTTGACGAATACCAAGTCACCAGCGAAGAATTTCAAATCTCTTCGTCTTTTATCAGCATAACTCTTCTGCCTATCTTGTGCAGCCTTCATTCGTTGTTGAATAACTTCAATCTTATCGGAAGTTTATCTTATTACAACTGGCCCAAGCACAAATTTCTCATTGGCTTCCAACCAACATGATGGTGAGTTGCATGGTCTTCCGTACAAACCTTCAAATGGAGCCATACCAATGCTGGACTAATAACTATTATTATATGCAAACTCAACCAGATGCAAATGGTCATCCCATGATCCTCAAAAATCCAATATACAAGCTCTCAAGAGATCCTCAAATACACGATTCACCCTATCTGTTTGACCGTCGGTTTGAGGATGGTAGGCGGTACTGAGATGTAGTTCTAACCCTAAAGCCTCTTGTAAGCTCTTCCAAAACTCACTAGTAAATAATGGATCTCGTTCACTCACAATACCTTTAGGTATCCCATGAAATCTCACTACCCACTTCATATACAGTTCCGCTAACTTAGCTGTCGACTTGACCGGTATAAACCTTGCGCTCTTGGTCAATCGGTCCACAATCACCCAAATACTATCATGGCCCGATCTAGTCCTTGGTAGACCATCGATGAAATCCATTGAGACTTGTTCCCATTTCCATTTGGGAAATTCTAATGGTTGTAAAAAACCACTAGGCTTCTTTTGCTCGGCTTTAACTAGCTGGCAGTTCATGCACTTGGATATAAACTTCCCAACGTCTATCTTCATCCCTTCCCAGTAGTAGGTTTGCTTCATGTCTCGATACATTTTGTTACCACTGGGGTGAATAGTCAGGATGACATTCTCTAAGCACTTCATCTCTCAATCCATTAATGTCGGGTACAACCAGTCTCTCATTCTTTCGGAGCCATCCTTCTCAATCAAGTCCATACTTGTTCATTTCCTCGCCATCGATACCCATCTCTACCTTGGAGATGATTTCCAATAGGTTAGGATCATCCCTCTGACTGGAATTGATCCGCTCAATCAAAGTCAGTCTGATCGTCAAAATTGCTAACATCGCTGGGTCCAATTCGCACTTAGGCCTGAAATTATATCCCGCGATATACTCCAGTTGCTTCCATTCTAGAAACATAGCCCCTAAACTGGCATGTCTCCTACTCAATGCATCAGCTACCGCATTTCCCTTCCCAGGTGTGTATCGATGTTGAAATCATATGAAGCCAAGAACTCTAACCATCTCTGTTGACGAAGATTTAAATCCTTTTGAGAGAAAAGATACTTTAAAGACTTATGATCGATAAACAACTCGAATCTTTCTCCCAAAACATAATGTCTCCACATCTTTAATGCGAACACGATCGCTACCAATTCCAAATCATGGGTAGGATATCTTTTCTCATGCGGTTTCAGTTGCTGGCTAGCATAAGCCACAACCCTACCTCCTTGCATCAGTACGGCACCTAGTCCAGTACCACAGGCATCCGTGTATACCGTCATCTCTTCGTTCCCCTTAGGAATAACTAACACTTGTGCGCACGTTAACTTCTCCTTTAGACCCTTAAATGCATTCTCACACCTTCCATCCCATACGAAAGCTTGATTCTTCATGGTTAACTGAGTTAACGGTGCCACTATTTTGGAGAAGTCTTGGATAAACTTCCGATAATATCTAGCTAACCACAGGAAACTTCTTACGTCCATTGCATTCTTGGGCATAGACCAATCTTGCACCGTAGATACCTTCGCAGGATCCACGGCAATACCATTCTCTTAAACAACATGGCCTTAGAATCTCATTTCTCTCCTCCAGAAGTGACACTTAGTAAATTTTGCTTTTAATTGGTGTTTCCTCAACAACTCCATCTCTGTCCATAAATGTTCCTTGTGTTCTTCCTCTATCCTTGAGTAAACCAAGATATCGTCCATGAAAACAAGAACAAGCTTATTTAATTGATCCCCGAAAACCCTATTCATAAGATCCACAAAATATGCGGGTGCATTGGTCAACCCGAATGGCATGACCAACCACTCAAAGAATCCAGACGGCGTCCGAAATGCCGTTTTGGGTATATTATCAACTGCTACTCGGAGCTGATGAAAACCTGTCGTGAGATCCAACTGGGAGAACACTCTCGCTCCATTCAACTGATCAAACAAATCATCTATCCGCGGAAGAGGATACTTATTCTTCCTCGTCATCTTGTTCAACTCGCGGTAGTCCACACATAAGCGAAGGGAACCATCTGCCTTAGTAGCAAACACAACTGGTGCTCCCCACTCGAAAATACTTCTTTGGCTAAATCCCTTCTTCAAAAGATCGCTTACTTGCACTTCAAGCTATCGCTGCTCCCTTGGTGCCATACGACGAAGTGGCATCACTATAGGTCTGGCATCTTTTACTAAATCAATCTGAAACTCGATCTTGCGGTGTGGTGGAAGTCCGGTCATTTCCCCGAAGATGACTGGATACTCGCCAGCAATAGGCACATCTGATAACTCATCATGTTGGATGTCGAGGGAATTTAGAAAACTTGCCCTCACCCCATCACTAGATAGGCAACCCAATACCACCCTCCGCCCATCATCCGCTCTAATGGTCACCGAAGACCCCTCACAGTCTACCACCAGCCCATACCTTTGGAGCCAATCGACTCCCAAAATAATGTCAAACCCAGTAAAGCCAAAAAAAAGCAATCATAGGCAAACATACATCCATGACTCGATAAGACCAAATTACGACAAATCATACAAAGGCTAGTCGAACCACCGATCGGGTTCGTCACAATTAAAGGTCCATCGACAATCTCGGGTCCCAATTCCAACCTATCTACCAGGTCACTAGACACGAAGGAATGGGAAGCCCCGGTATCAAAAAATACTCGAACATGAACATCATAAATGGAAAGCATACCTTGAAAAAGGATACTCTGTCCCTTCTTCGCCGCAGTTGGGGCATTCGACGAGGAAGGAACGGCGTTGATAGCATATGATCTCATGATCTGCTTCTCTTTAGCGGGTTACAGACATTCATTCTTGAAGTGTACTACTTGGTCACAGTTGAAGCACTTCCTCTCCCTCATCTTCGCTAGACAATCTTTGATATAGTGGCCCTTCTTGCCGTAGCCAAAGCACTGGGCATCTTTCTTATTCTTCATTTTCTGACCATCCTTTGTTTGGTTCTGTTTCCTCTTATTCCGAGAATTATTCTTGCCTCCACCGCTTGCCTACGGCTTTGGCTCCTCTGCAGATGTAAGCAACCTCGGTCTTCGACTTAGGGTAAACACTTTCTGATCTCAATGCCTTCCCCACAATAGATTCGAAGGTATCATCGATATGGTTTATAAGTATTTCCCCTAAGTACCCATCTAAGCCAGTTATGAACTTCTCGTTCTTTTTCTCGGCAATATCGATAAGAGATAATCCATATCTTGATAAGGTATCGAATTCAGCAATGTATTCCGAGACTGCCCTACCATTCTGCTTAAGCTCCAAAAATTTCCTAAACAATTCTGATTTCTGAGCAGCTAGAATAAACTTATCACTGAAACGAGTCTTAAACTGATTCCAAGTAACTTGATCCTCGGGAGTAGCTGCTTTGATAGCATTCCACCAATTCATTGCTCGTCCTTGAAGTTGACGCGATGCTGGCTTTCTCTTCATCGCATTATCGATCCCCAAATCCTTGAAGATGCTTTCACAACTATCAAGCCAATTTCGGACCTCCGTAGCCGATTATGTTCCATGGAACGGCTTCCCACCAAAACTAGTATAATCCTTGTTAAGCTTGGCAAAATCGGCCGTAGGCGCCTGCACCATTGCACCACCACCGTTAGCAGCATTAGGAACTGCTCGTTGAGCATCCCTAAGAATCTCTCGCATGAAGGCAGTAAACATCATCCTTATGTCAGGGACATCCCCTTTGTTGGCCCTTAAACCTGTTCCCTCTCCAGTTCCCGCTGTGGAGTCTCTCATCGTATTCCTCGTATTTCGGCTCATCGTTCGATCTGTAAAGAGAAAACGATTAATCATCTCCTTAGTGGTCCCAGTGTAGTACGACTTCATCCATAGATATACTAATAGTATATATATAGCTTTCGAAAACCAAAATTTCACAAATAAGCGCTCTCATATACGTATACTACCTCTCCCTGATGTCTTCCCCTATGTTAACTACGCAATCTAGGCTCTGATACCAAGTGTGACAACCCGCCCCGCACCAGCCCACATTTACCTTGAAATGCGTTGTGCCAATGTCCGACTAGCATGGGGCGGTCGTCAAAAGAAAGGGATTTGGAACGATGAATTACCAAAGAACCTGTAGTATATCTCACAGCACATGGAATAAAATACAATAATAACATAACTTGATATAACACAGGCGAGACAGTGCAAAAGCTAAAAACTGAACCATCATAGCAGTGGGATCCAAAATACGACTTATGATACAAACCATTATTACAACTTCAAAAGACTGTCTCTAAAGCAAAATAGAAAAGGTACACTACTAATGCCCAAAGTAGTGACTAGCAACAACACAGGGAGAAAATATATAAAGTACGTGGAAGCGTCCTGCTCGTATCTAGACTGTTATTCGTGCATAACCACCTAACCTATCTCTAGTCTGCTCGTTTAGGAGCACGCAAAGTAATAAGAAGATACATAAAACTCTGGCTTAGACAAAAGTCTGGCATGAGCGATAGCAGCAAAATAAAACAATAACAGGTATAAATAATCATACCTGACCTGGACCTACAACCAAAGAGTTAGCACAAGAAGATGTACAGTACTCTAAGGTAACACTAACATATAGTGTAAAATGGGAGTGTGTGTCATGGTGATAGCAGATATCAAACATAGCAATCATCCTCACATTTCTCACCTAGTGCGTAAAGCATACGATATCCACTGCTTTGATTACCAAATCTATTGGGGCCATGACGGGTCCATGCCCTTCTGGACTCCATACAACTATTGCTATGACCATGCCCTTCTGGTCTATAGCCAATAACCCTTCCCAGTCCAAACTTCCTTGGCTCGGGGGTACAGGCCAACCAGTCCATACATCCTCTGGCTCTGGTTCGTCTACATGCCCCCTCTCTCAATGGTGAACCAAAGTTGTAGATATCGATAACCCCTTTGAACACGTCCCGCAGCAAATCCCAACTCATGAAGTTAACTCATTGGTCCCCATCTGGATCTTAAGTAATTACTTCTCATTTGGACTTCCTTTGCATCTCGAGTTTCGGTTGAATTGGTGTTCGGTTCGGTTCTCCTGTTCATGTCTTTCGGTTCGGTTCTTCATGCTCGGGCTCCCTATCCGGTTCCCTGCTCCACTTCTTTTTCGGTCCTCTGATCCAATCCCCACGCCCTCATTTCCGATCCGAACCCAACTCACTCAGGTGGCCTTCCTTTTTGCCATGTTTTCTCCTATGCCACGCTCCGCTCCGGTTCGGTCCATCTGATCTGATCCCCCTTCTTCGATCTGATCCGGAATCCTGACACTTTTCCAGCAAGTTTGCATCGCCCATTCTCGCTATACGACGGCGTTTTCAACCATTCTAACTTTACTGAACAATAATAAAACATATCAAATAGTGGTAACAACATATAGGTTTAATCAAAAAGATCAAAATAGAAAGCATATAGGTTGTTTTAGATCCAACATACCCAAATCTATTATTTCCCCCTTAACCATGGTACCATATCTAACAATAGGATTAGCAAACTTAATCCAAATTAACCCAATTTTTAACCAGTAACATAAAATAATATTTTAGAATTTATGCATATTTTTTCATATTTTTATGAGTTATAATTTCGCTAGTTATCACTAATCACCCTCAATTTGCCATAATTAATGAATAAACATGTTAATCACTCACTTTAGCTACAAATAAATTATAGATCTGAAATCTCCACTGATTTGGCACGGATCTTTATGTATAGCAGCAGCTAAATCTCTGATTTGTTACTAATTTGACTTGATTTGATGTAGTTTTGCTTAATTAGTGTTAAAAAGGTGATTAGGGAGTGATTTAGAAGATGGAGGCCATTGCTAGGGTAAGAGGAATGTTTGTGGCAGCTACAAAAATGAAAATGAATCATTCTCTAACTCCTTTTAGCCCTCCCATAAGCCTATCCCCGAAATGGGTTATAGGCCTAGCTGCTAATCACCCTATTAAGCTATTTTTCCATCTTCAAATCTTATTTCAGCCATATCTCCCAAACGGTAAGTCCGTTTGAGTAATGTGACCACTCTACGAAAAGGTAAACCATCATTCGGATCCAATGGAAGTATTTCTAGGTCAAAACTCCTTACCAATCAAAAGTTATAGGCGAAACAAGATTCGCCAAGGGCAAAAAGATCATTTAAAAATTGGCAAAAATCATGAATGTGGAAAATGACCCCAATAGTCATTTCCCAAAGTTACACGACCATATAACTTCGTATGAAAATAAAATAAATATTTTACGATCCTTTAATGTGTAGAATGTGGGTCATTACATATGACATCAATAGTCTTGGCGAATCAAGTGATTTTACAGATGAGAAACCTCAAGCACAAAGAAACTTAATTCCTCATCTACTTAAGGAGAAATTTATCGTTGGACTCGGTGATTTAGAAAAGTTACACTAAAATGTCTATTAGAGAATATGCTAGAAGAAATGTTGCTTTATTTAATTGCATTGATTTGGGTTTATATTTGGTATAGAATTATTTATTATAATAGACCCAAATATACTCTAGTATATTCTTATCTAGAATGTTCTTTTAGATAAGGATAAACTATGTATAAATAGAGGCAAAGATTGGCAATGTAAAAAGTATCTTATGTAATAATCAATCAATAAAGCAATAACAATGTAGTTTTTTATGTTTTACCGTTTACTTTCTCCTCTCTTGATCAAATTCTAACATGGTATCGGAGCTTGGTTATACAGAGAGATAAAGAGATATCAGAGCTAGGTTCAAGGGAGGAGAAAGATATATACAAACATATATATATATATAATAATATAACTAAATGTATATGCTGAAAGATACTTCGGATTTGCACCATCGCTTTGAAATTTGTCGTCAATTTGAAGCCTTCAACACTCGGACGTTGCTATCAGGAAATTGCCCGTCTGATAGATTTCAATGCTTTATCTCCTGGATCTAAGTAAATAGTTGTCATCCATCTAAAATTGAAGAAAACGAAAAAAAGAAATAAAAAGTCGATCTCCACACTTTCTGGTTCGGGAGTTCCTTTTGACTTGGGAATTGTAGAAGAAGGAGAATAGTGATGCTTGGAATTCGTGGCAGCGATTGTTGTGAGTTAGTTGTAGTTTGCGGTCGCGATTTTTGATGGTGGTAGGCCAATGTGGTGATCATCGTGATCGATTTGGGGAGGTTTTGGCTACTAAGTAGGAATTCCGGCTGAATTTTTGCACGAATTTGGGATTGGGCTTGCTGTTTTGACGCGGTGGTAGTTTCACTGATTGGGGTTATCGAATTTTGGGGGAAGCAAGACGTTGGACTAGGGATTTGCATTGGTTTCACGGGTTCGGGGTTGTGGTCTGGTATGGAGTATGGTCTAATTGAGCTTTGTATGGAGATGTTTGAGATATGATTGCAGCAATGTGGATGTTGAGTGATTGCAAAATGCTAAAGGCAGTCATCTGTGACTTGTCGATGTGCAGAATAATGATGATGATGATGATAGAGGAGGAAGTCTGGCTGTTGACAATGAAGGGGTTTGCTATGTTAATTGTGATGCAGGAGTTTGCTATATGGTATTTGCTGTGTTGTTGAGGTTTGCTGTGTTAATTGTGATGCAGGAGTTTGCTATATGGTATTTGCTGTGTTGTTGAGGTAAAGGTGATGGGATGATTGAGTTGTTAGAAAGTAACATTAGTTTGAAGATGTTTATTGTTCGTTTGATGTATGTATCGGTAACCCATTTTATTAGGAGGGAAATTGACGTTGATTGAAGGTGGTAGATGGTATTATAAGGTATGTTTGGAGGATGCAAACATATGCTGACTCATCCCTATTGGTTTGGTTTTGTCTTTGTTTGATATGTTTGGGGGATGCAAACATATGCAATCTCGTCTCATTTTAGTTTATTTTTGTCTTCTTTGTATGTTTGGGAGATGCAAACATACAAATACATCTGGGACCAGTTTTGTCATTTGGACGCTCAGATCTTCTGCTTACCGATTAAATTGAAGATAGCTCAGTTGTTTTCGAGTTTCAAATTGAATTTGTTGAGTTTTTTGGAGTTGTAGTTGAATGTTTGATGCTTGGTGTTTGGTGTTACTCTCTAACAATATTGAAATGGTTGCTCGATCTTGCTACTCTTCAGTTTGCAGTTTCTATTTGGCAAACTCACGATTTTTCGCATCATGAGTTCGAGGGGGATGTTAGAGAATATGGTAGAAGACATGTTTCCATTATTTAATTGCATTGATTTGGGTTTATATTTGGTATAGAATCATTTATTATAATAGACCCAAAAATACTCTAGTATATTCTTATCTATCTTATCTAGAATTTTCTTTTAGATATGGATAAACTATGTATAAATAGAGGCAAGGATTGACAATGTAAAAAGTATCTTTTGTAATGATCAATCAATAAAGTAATAACAATGCATTCTTTTATGTTTTACTGTTTAATCTCTCTCCTCTCTTGCTCAAATTCTAATATGGTATCAGAGCTTGGTTATACAGAGAGATAGAGAGAGGGTTGTTGTGTCAACAAAAGAAAACTTAAATCCTCATCTACTTAAGGACAAATTTATCGTTGGACTCGGTGGTTTAGAAAAAGTTACACTAAAACGTCTATTAGATCCTGAAGTGAAAAAACGTGTGGTGATTTGATATCAATTGTTGATATGGGTGGACTAGGAAAGACTACCCTTGCAACAATGATTTACAATAATAATTTAGTTAATGATTGGTTCACATATCATGCATGGGTTACTGTATCATAAGAGTTCAAGCCAGTATTTGAACTTGTACATAATATCATTAGACAAGTTGGAGGAAATCCAGAAGAATATAAAAATATGGACACACATGAGTTACAATTTGAGCTGCATAAGTGTTTAAAAGGTATAAAAAAATCCATTATAGTATTGGATAATGTTTGGGAACATGTATGACAACAACTAAAAGATGCATTGCCATATGAAGATGGAAGCAGTGTTTTAATTACCACTCTCTTTATTGATGTGGGGAAAAAACTGCTGATCCAATCAAAAATTTAAAAGCTCGTCGTGATTCACAATTGATAACCAAAAAGAATACAAAATTCATATTGAAACAGTGAATCACGTCACATAAATGATTTTGTTTTAGAAATAATAACAAATCATTATTGTAAATATCCCACCAGTAACATGAAACACATTTTTCATGTTCACTGTAAAGTTACAAATTTCAAAAGGTTTTACCATCTTTTTCTTCTTCTTTAGAGAAAATAAAGAAGCAAGGAAAAGAATTGAGCATTTAGCAACTACAATCTACAAGCTTGCCACATGCAGGATGAAACACAATTTTTAAGGTCATTATATTCATGATTGTAAGATGAACCGAGCATATGTACCTACAGCTTACAAGCATGTATATAATTTGAACTAAGCATACGCATACTGTTCTCTTATAACTATGTGGTCCTAATTAAGCTTACTTAGTTCTCTTAAAATAGTTTACAGTTTGTTTTAAGAAAAAACAATATATATAATTAAATATGGTTGTATATACATAAGTATAATATAATCTGCAATACGTAATTTCATATATATTAGTTTATCTTACAATTGTATACGAATATTTAGTCTCAATATGTAAACTCATATATTTATAAAGAGATAGGATCAGTAGCACTTCATAATCGAATCTACAAATCAAATATTAGATCTACATATCCATAATCGAATAAATCCCAAAAACAGCGACCCTAAAATCGAAAAATAACATTTTGTTAACTCTTTTGCAAATCGAAAAATAATAGCAACCCTGAAATCGAATAAATCTACTCTTCTCAATATGTAAACTAATTGAATTAATTCCAAAAAACAACAACCCTAAAATCGTAAATCTGAATCAACACATCCATAATCGTAAATGACAAACAAAGAATCGGGTTCGCTTACCAAAATCCAAATCGAATATTAGATCCCAAACGCGTCGCCCTAGCTTCGACAGAAATTAGAGATGAAAGGAGTTTTGGAGGGAGATTGTGAATAATGATTTAGGAGATTGGAGACGGAAGAGGTTTTTGGCAATCGGTTGATATTTTGTGAGGTGTTGTTTTAAAAGGAAAAGGAATGGTTTTGTGGGGAAGATAGAAATTTCTGAAGTGACCGTGAATAAAAGCGTTACACTCGTATTACCAAAACAAATTCACGCGCAAAGAAAGAATTAAGTGTAATTAATAACACTTCAGAATAAAGTGTTATTAAAAAAATTATTAATATCATATTATTTTGAAGTGATCATCTCCAAAAGTTTCTCTATCAATTTACCCAAAAGTTCTATAGTGTTAACTCCAAAAGTGGAATTAACACCCAAGGTGTTAATGAAAATACTTCACCAATTGGTTAGATTAAAATATGGAACCGCACAATCACAAAATAAAGAGAATAAAATGAAGACAAGGAGTTTTTATAGTGGTTCGATAAAACTTGATCTACATGCACTTTAAAATCCATTCTCATTATAGTATTTTGCTTTACATCGTACATGAATTCTCTCTTTACATTCATTCCTCGCTTTTCTATCTTTCTAGGATCAAAATTACACCTGAATCGACAAAGAAATTTGAGAGATCTCTAGTTTTTTATGGTGGATGTATGAATCTTCAATCACTTAACCGCTTTGATGATCTTCCATGTTTTGATAGGAGCTTTGTGTTAGATCGGAATTTTGAGAGAATTGGAGAGGATTAGAGATCACTTGAATTGTGTTGGAGAGATTTCTAATGTAGCTTTAATGAGATTTGATCCATTTTATGTCCAAGAGAAGTAGATTGATCCATGGAAGCCATTAATGAAGTTGGAGAAGAGCTTCAAATTTGGTAGCACTTCGTGGTAGGAATGGAATTTCGATCCACTTGAATGAAGGAAGGAGAGGGGTATTTATAGGAGTGTTTAAGTGTAGTGGCAGTGTTGTAATTACGGTGTGCAGGGTACTGGTCGGTCTGAAACTTATTTACGGAAAATGCCATTGGGTACAGCTTGCAACAGATGTCATTAGGTACCGGTCGGTTACACTCCCTTTTATACCAACCGGTCACACTCTTTTTATACCGACCGGTCACACTCTTTTTATACCGACCGTTCACACTCTTTTTATACCGACCGGTCATACTCTTTCATACCGATGGTTACACTCTTTCATACTGACCGGTTACACTCTTTTATACCGACCGGTTACACTTTTTTATACCGATCGGTCACTTTTTTATACCGACCGGTCGAGTTAATGTCGATCGAACCAAATGCATGACCGAGCGGAACGGCGTATGGGCGATTTCTTCACTAGGCGGTTGACGTATCAATTTTTGAACCGCGTTTTAACAGGATTAGCATTTGCCCCTCGAAGCTTGTACTTTTTGCTTGTGAAAAATGCAGGCTTTGAAATGAACTTTGTTGTTGATACATCTTGCATTAAGATCCAGTTGCCGCCTTTGTTTGCTATGGAAAATCTTACTTTGAATTCATATGCTTCGCATCACCTGTTCTGCAATTAAAACAAGTGATTGGATGATTTTGGACTTATACTCACCATCGACTGTCCATATCGATAGGGGATTAGTTAAAAATTGAACTATAGCAAATTTTATTCTGAATCGAATAAAGTGTTTGCACAGGACCATTTTATTCAACGGGTTAAAACTCGTCAAATGCTATCTGCACAAATACTGTATTCTGATTCGAATTCGCATTAACGCTAAATATCAACTGGTTGAGATAATTCGACTGTGGATTGGGTCATTATTCTAATGATTTACATGATAAAACACGACACTTCTCATTTGGGAAATGCGTATATGCGGTTTATTTTTTGCTTCCTCTTTGAGAAGATTTGATGTTCATGCCCCTTGTTTAGGGAGTCGTTATTAGCCTTCTCTACAGTAAGTATTTTGGATTTCATACCCCAGCTTGGGCTAAAACCTAAAACTTGTCGTGTCTGAGATTTTCAAACACTACTCAAGTTAATTAATTAAGATCCAATACTCGTCGCACATGATATATTTAGACGTTATGCAAGTTGTTTGGTTAAATCCGAACTTCATCCACAATCATGCTTGGTTAATTTAGGCATTAAAGACTTTCGTCACTCAATTATACTGGTTAATCCAAACGTTGGTAGATTCAGAAGGAATGCCCCAGAAAGGACTTTGGTTAGAACCCCAATGTTTGTCGTGATCGGACCAGGTATTCTTGATACTAGCGATCCATTGGGTGCCCGACATTCTTCACATCTGAGATTTCAGATGATACGCAAATGGTTTTCACTCTTCACATCTGGGGATTCTAAATGCTACGCAAATGGTTTTCATTCTTCACATCTGGGGATTCCAGATGCTACGCAAATGGTTTTCATTCTTCACATTTGGGGATTCCAGATGCTACGCAAATGGTTTTCATTCTTCATATCTGGGGATTTCAGATGCTACGCAAATGGTTTTCATTCTTCACATCCGGGGATTCCAGATGCTACGCAAATGGTTTTCATTCTTCACATCTGGAGATTCCAGATGCTACGCAAATGGTTTTCATTCTTCACATCTGGGGATTCCAGATGCTACGCAAATGGTTTTCATTCTTCACATCTGGGGATTCCAAATGCTACGCAAATGATTTTCATTCTTCACATCTGGGGATTCCAGATCCTACGCAAATGGTTTCCATTCTTCACATCTGGGGATTCCAGATGCTACGCAAATGGTTTCCAATCTTCACATCTGGGGATTCCAGATGCTACGCAAATGGTTTTCATTCTTCACGTCTGGGGATTCCAGATGCTACCCAAATGGTTTTCATTCGTCACATCTGGGGATTCCAGATGCTACGCAAATGGTTTCCATTCTTCACATCTAGGGATTCCAAATGCTACGCAAATGGTTTTCATTCTTCACATCTGGGGATTTCAGATGCTACGCAAATGGTTTTCATTCTTCACATCTGGGGATTCCAGATGCTACGCAAATGAATTGGGCGGCTGTTATATTGTTTCACGCGGCAACTATCAGTTTCTTCGTCGAATTTTCGACTTGGAAGGCTATTTCTGTTTAGAAAGTGGTGCTCTGAACCTCTCACTTAGGGAAGTGCCCCTTCGATGCAAGCTACAGCTCTCCTGTTCGCTGTTTGAATCTTTGCGACTTTCCTATTCACTTTTTAGGGTGGTGCTTTTTCTATATATATACACATATATATATATATATATATATTGCAATTGTGCATGTTGATATTTGCAGCATTCGGCTCTTGAACTAGCGTTGTTGGGGTCGCGATCTTACAGGAACAAGAGCTCGACAGATGGCCTGCAATATGAAATCATCTTTTAAGAAAATTTGGATTTGACATATAATTTTGCAAGCAAGAAATTCATTCAGACAGATATGCTCTTAGTCGTAGAGCTAATGTTCAGTGCATCACTTGCAGATTATTACAGACTGTTTACAAGAAGTCCTGGATATAACAGAAAGTAAAACGCGAAGTAAAGCAAGAACTAAAGCAGGAAATAGAGCATAAAGTAAAGCGGTGGCGATGTTGATCGCTTATTCTAAGCCATTGAAATTGGAGCATTGTCAGCGATTATCAGTTGATAATCAGCCTTGGATTGGTTTGAGCAGAAGCGTTGCTTGGTCTAGACTGATCATTTGATGCCCCTTGCCCCTGGGGAGTTGCGGAAGGATTTGCAGCTTGAGGATTCTTCACATATTGTTGCAGCCTGTTTTTCCTGATCAATTACTCAATGAGGTTCTTCAGGTGTTGGCACTCATTAGTGTTATGACGAGGCTGGTTGTGAAATCTACAGAATTTTCCCGAGTTCGCCGCTTTGTTGCTTATCCTTATTGGATTTGGCTCCGCATACTCTTCAGAATTCGTTGTTGCTAGATAGATATTTTCAGGAGTGTCGTTCAAAGGCGTTAGCTCTGATGAGTTGAAAAGGCGAGATTTGTTATTATCCTTGTTGTCGCTCCCATCATCGGCGCGCTTCTTCCCCTGAGTGTTCTTTTGATTGGATTGGATAATTGCACTTTTAGGAGTTTCAAGGAGTTGGTTACCACCAATGATCTGAAGAGTTATAGGATTATCGTCCACTCTCATGCACTCTTCCGCTTTCTTATAGAACTTGTCAAGTGTAGTCGGTTCCTTCATTTTTATCCATCTTCCGAATTCACTTGTTTTGTCTATAGCATCGAGTAAAGCTATGAGAATTATACGTGGTTCCGGATTCCTTACTTCAGACAATGTAATATTGAATCGACTAAGAAAGGCTTTGACAGTTTCTCCTGGTTTCTGTTTCATTGCCGAGAGTGTAATAGCATCCTTGGCTTTGGTAGCGTACAAGAGGAACTGCTCCTTGAACTTTTTGGTCAAGTCTGAGAATCGATCGATAGATTAAGGTGGCAGCTTCGTGAACCATAATGATGCAGCACCTTCTAAGTAGAGAGGAAAGTATGTGCATCTTATCTCGTCAGTCGCCTTAGCCGCACTCATATGCCACTCGTATTTGAATAAGAAGTAGTTTGGATCAACAAGGCCGTTGTACAATGGCAAAGTCGGAGGATTGAATTTCTTTGGACATTCTGCTTCAAGGATCCTTTCGATGAATGGAATCCTATCGGGAGAGAAGTCTCATTCTCTTTCATCTTCTTTGCTAGCTTGATTTCTCTTCATGATTTGTTCTATCATATCCAAGATGTATTCTTCAGTGTTATGCCGCTCTGCGAAGCCAAGCTCTTTACCAAATGTCTGTCTAGGCATATGATCTCGATTAGAGAGCTTTGGCCTTTTGCCTTCTCGATGAGGAAGTGCCCCCGTGAAGGGATTGGTAGCCTTTCGAGCATTTACTTTGGAATGATTCCTAGCCTTTGATTTCAATTCTTCGATGTTAGCTTCGTCCTTGTCACTCATCCAATCATAATCGTCTTCCATGTTGTCGTTGCGGTTTTGATCGGAAGCGGGCGATTTGTCATTCTCTTCGAGATCAACATGGACTTTCGGAGGAGCTGGATTTGGTTGAGAATTAAGGATGGCATCAATTTTATCCATCATGGTTTTAGTAGAAGCATCCATTCGTTGTTTCACATTGGCAATAGCGGCATTCAACTCATTTCTAGTCACCCCTGCTCCACTTACCGAGTTTTCACCAACATCGAAACGGTTAGCAAGCGGTGTTTCTTCATTAGCGATATTATCGGCATTTCCGACATCTTTACTTATGGTCTTCTTTGATTTCGCCGTTAGGTCGAAGAAGGAAGTGGTTTAGAGTTTTAATGGTAGTCTCTTAACCTTGTGAGAAGTGCGAAGGAAGGATATGCGAACGCGGCCCCACGGTGGGTGCCAAAATGTTAACTCCAAAATTGGAATTAACACCAAAGGTGTTAATGAAAACACTTCACCAATTAGTTAGATTAATATATGGAACCGCGCAATCACAAAATAAAGAGAATAAAATGAAGACAAGGAGTTTTTATAGTGGTTCGATCAAACTTGATCTACATCCACTTTAGAATCCATTCTCATTATAGTATTTTGCTTTTCATCATACAAGATTTCTCTCTGTACATTCATTCCTGCTTTTCTCTCTTTCTAGGATCAAAATTATAGTTGAATCGGCAAAGAAATTGGAGAGATCTCTAGCTTTGTGATGGTGGATGTATGAATCTTCAATCACTTAGGCGCTTTTGTGATCTTCCATGTTTTGATAGGAGCTTTCTGTTAGCTCCGAATTTAGAGAGAATTAGAGAGGATTAGATATCACTTGAATTGTGTTGGAGAGATTTCTAATGTAGCTTGAATGAGATTAGATCCATTTGACGTCCAAGAGAAGTAGTTTGATCCATGGAAGCCATTAATGAAGTTGGAGAAGAGCTTCAAAATTGGTAGCACTTCGTGGTAAGAATGGAATTTCAATCCCCTTGAATGAAGGAAGGAGGGGGGTATTTATAGGAGTGTTTAAGGGTAATGGCAGTGTTGTAATTACGGTGTGCAGAGTACCGGTCGGTTTGGAACTTATTTACGGAAAATGCCACTGGGTACAGCTTGCAACAACTGTCACTGGGTACCGGTCGATTACACTCCTTTTTATACCGACCGGTCACACTCTTTTTATACCGATCGGTCACACTCTTTCATACCGACCGGTTACACTCTTTCATACCGACCGGTTACACTCTTTCATACCAACCGGTTACACTCTTTTATACCGACCGGTCACTCTTTTATACCGACCTGTCTAGTTAATGTTGATCGAACCAAATGCATGACCGGGCGACGGTGTATGAGCGATCTCTTCACTAGACGGTTGACGTATCAATTTTTGAACTGCATTTTAACGGGGTTAACATATATAGCCTACTTACTTAGCTTGCATCTTTCCTTTGGAGCCTTATTTCGTACTGGTAATGTTGCCTAGCATTATCGAATATATCTTGAATTCGGTCTCTCTGTGCGGTTGAAGTCCGGTGAATTCCTCAGACATGTCTTGAATGCTTCTTACAATAGTTACTAGACTTAACTCATTAAAAGATAGGTCTATAGAGCAAAAATAACTTAGCAAAACTGATCCTCTCGCTTCATAGGAAAACTCTATGGTACATCCAATATACATGCCTAACAAACTACTCTCCTATCACATTTTGGGATAGCTTAGTATGTGCTAACCAATCTAAACTCAAAATCAACCCATACCTAAAAATGCTCAAGCATCACTCTTCATCTAGGCTCACGGGTTTCAAACCTTGGCATTTCATAGATAAATGTGTCAATCCTTTCACACGGTTAGAAACTACCACTGGGTGTGTAACTATAGAAACTTCTAAGTGCAAACAATCAACTGAAGAAATGGGATGTTCTAGAATCGAATAAAGCACATATGGGAAAATCATAAGTAGAAAGAACTAGAAACAGATAGCACCCTTTTGTCGAATTCTTTCTTTGTTCTTTCACTCTTCATCACTTGATACTCATAAATGCAACAATTTCCTCTAGGCGGTCAAACTTATAATTCTTGGCATATTGCCCCATTTTGTTACACTTATGACACTTCAACTCTTTTGTTTGGATCTTTTCATAAGTTGACGGTCATATTTCTTCCTTCCTCTTATCCTTCAAGCATCTTTTCTTTTCCTCCCGAATTTCTATGGAAGTATTCTTAAGTCATCTCATCCTCCTTGGTCTAAAAAATATTCTTATTAATACTAGATCTTGCCGACTAGCTTCAAAGTAGCAAGTTATCTCCTAGTTCTGTACCTAACAATGACTTGTAAATCTTGATGGAACAAAACGGGCTTATCAACACTCAACATATATAGTTTAACTTAGAAGTACTTGGAATCTCCATATGTTGGAAAGCTTAGATAAATTATCATTTAGATAGCTAAACGAATGAAGGAGAGAATTGGACAAGGAAATGAGATGGATTTAAGGAGTTTTTATGTAAAAACTTCTATATTTTTCAAAATACTCAATTTAAGAAAACCTTTTTGAAAAATAGTTTACTTTTTAAATTCAATTTCAGGAATCTTGAAATCTTATGCTCTAATATCAAATATGACAACCCGTACCACTTAACATATCCCTTGAGTCATGTCAAAAAATACGCACCATCTAGATATAACTAAAGCATGCAAAGATCAAGATCACATGACATAGAAATAAAAACCTTTTTACAGCCAAAACATTTAACTGAATAAAAGTCGTTGCATAAAAACCATCATTCCAAGATGTCATAATCTCAAATGTCTACATCCTAGTCTCGCATAAAACTAAATCAGATGACATATGAAATATCCCTAATAAATCCAGAATACAACTGAGCTGAATGAAACGATAAAGATGAAATAAAATACATGAAGAAGATAGAGCTTTGAAACTGTGCTCCAAGTCATCCAGATGTAAACACCGCCTTGCGAGCCTAATGGGGAAAATGGAAATGATAATAAACAAACATAAAAATCTAGTGAATGAAAAGTAACCACTAAAAAGAGAAGAAAGCAAGAGATAATAGTCTCAAAATCCATTTGATGCGTTACAAAGGTTTTACGTTCGTGCTTTTCTTAAAGTGATTATTTGCACTAAAGTTCTTACTTTAAAATTTTTCTTAAGGAATTATTCTTTATCCTACCCTATGATCAGCCTACTACTCTTTACCATGTGTCTAACATAATAGTCAATGTCCCTTTCACCAAATCAGAATTCGTCCAGACGAGAGACGTTAGGTCGGGCTGCCCTAGCTGTTGTGGTCTTTGGTTTACAGTGCCGAAACCGCTCATGTATCCGTTCAAATGGGCTATCCACTAGCGGTAAGAACCAACAAAGTTTTATTTCCTGCGTCGATGCATGTACCACCGATCATCACTAGGATGCACTACCTACAATTCTTCCTCCATTGAGTCACTTATTCCCAACATTAGCTTGCATGTCGTTCGTTGGTAGGATGGGACCTAAACAATAATCTAGTCTCGCTTGATGCAAAGCCCCCACGATTGAGCCTTAAACTACCGACCACTTATTTACCGCGTCAATGTGCGTGTTTGTTCGTCTTTACAATCTTCCCCCAACTATGCTAAGTATAACTATTATTATGTTCCGCTTATTTCCAACGCTGACGAGTATCTTATTCGTCGTTAGGCCGAACCCTAGCCATACTAGGTATAACTATATTTATGGATCACTTATTTCAAGGTCAGACGAAAATCAAGTTCGTCACTAGGACGAGCCCCAACTATTTTATTATTATGATATTTTTAACCCTTCAATTTCTTTTTTTTCCATGATATTCACTGTCTGCGAAATCTTTATTTATCAATCATGAACTACTTATCATAATAATGTTGCTCTCTTTCTTCATTTCTTGTTAAAACAAAGGCTGTAATTCAACCTCAAGTATAAAACTTTTTTCCTTTCTTTTTTACTATAACTTCAGTAGTTGTCACTTTTCTACTTTCAAAATTACATTGACTACATGTATATTTAAGAATTAACCATTCTTTTCTATTTATCAACATTTTTTTATTAAATCCATATTCACGTGAAATCTCTGACTATTTACTATTTTTTTACATACATTTATAAGGATCTAAAATTATCTTTAAATCTTAAAATTGCAAAATAAATAAACTTCTTAATATACGAAAGGAAAATGTAAATTAACTGTAAACTATAAATAAACTGTAAATTAAAATGTAAAGTAAAACTACTTTTAAGCATATATATTTAATCTTCCTGATTTAAAAAAAAATGTAATAACTCTACACTTACCTGAGGTCCTAAGTTGTTGTTCCTTGGCCTCACTGATCCTCCATCCATATGGTCTCCTTAAAATATTTTAATTTTATCTTCTTCCTCACGAACATATTTTATTTTGTTTTTGCCCCTAAAATTCGGAGGGAAACTTGAGTATAGAGGAAGAAGAGAATGTTTGAAATGAAAGGATTAGGTCTAGGCTCCTGTTTGGATTCAACTAGATCTAATTTGGGACTTCCATGTCATAGTTTAATTAGATTGCCTTTTAGGTTCAAATCCAACCTTAGGTTTAACTCAGGTTAAATTTGGCATTTTATTTAACTCGTTAGATTAAAACTCAACCTCTCTTTAAGTCGGTTAAGCCTCTTAGAACCTTGCACAAATTATTTTCATGTTCAATACGTATCTGGCCAACAAACAAGGTAGGTATTAAGCAACATGTTCGACCTCTGCTTAGGGTGGACGACCGGGTTAGGGCGGTTGACTTATATATGTATATGTATGTATGTATGTATGTACGATATATATATATATATAACAATTCAACTCTTGAAAATGGCGGCCTCATCCATCCGTCCTGAAACCCTATTCGTCGTTGAAGATGAAGGTGGCGGTGGTTGGCAGGAGGTTCAGCAAAGGGGAAAACAAACGTTCGCTGAAATTTTACGTCAGTCTCCCCGCATTAACCATAGCCCGATCTCACGAAACTCTAGCTCATGGGCCGATACTTTCGAATGAAAACTCAAAATTTCTGGCGACATTGAGTACTTTGAATTGCTGAGAACAGGTGATGTCAAATATCAAGTTATAGATGAAGTGGATTACGTTGAATCAAACAAGATATGGGAAAACTCGATCTATGCCTACATGGCAGGTAAAAGACCTTATTTTGTTTATTTCAATGCTTACATCAAGAGGATGTGGAAGCCCAAAGGAGCTTCGGACGTTTTCCCTCGCGAAAACGGTTTCTTTCTGATCAAGTTTCAATTGAAAGACGATTATGAACGAATTTTGAAAGGGGGTCCTTGGTTCATAGACAGTAAAATCATATTCCTGCGGAAGTGGAAGGCTGATTTCAATTTTGAAAAAGCAATATTAACCACGTACCCAATCTGGGTCAAATTCCCAAATCTGAACCTCGGCCTTTGGAACACAAGATGTATTTGCAAACTGGCAAGTATTATAGGTAACCCTCTGGAGATTGATGAAGACACAAAACTGGTCAAGAAAATCAGCTATGCGAAAGTCTTAATAGAAATTACAGCTGATTCTGAACTACCTAAGTTCATTAAAGAATATGATATAAGTAACAACACATATGAACAAGCAGTAGAGTATGAGTTTGTCCCTCCAAAATGCACAGTATGCAAATGTTTTGGGCATTCAGTTACAAATTGCACAGTTTCAGTAAGCACTACAAACTACACATCTACAAAATATACAGATGAAGTCTGGGTGAGGAAAAGCAAAACAACTGATGCAAGTACATCCAAAAATTTAGCTCCTGTACACGCTGAAACCAGTACTGCTGCAGTTACTAGAGTTAGCCCAATCCCACAGCCTAATGCTGGGGACTCTGAAGCATCTCATATAGATCGAGATCAAAGTCAGGAATAGGTTCAGGTAACGGTGGATGGCTCATGTCAAGCTGATCATCATGTGGAGCCCACTGCAATGGTGGAGGAGGATAAGGAACCAGACTCTCTGGATGATATTCAGGCTCTGGAAACTCATACTGTGGAATCTGAAGAGGAAAGCAGTGATGAGGTTGATGCAAATGATTTAACTGTAATAAATGATAAGTATAAGGCACAATTCTCGCAAACAGGTAAAACTACATCTAAGAGTGTTTTAGTGGGGACAGCTCCAGTCACAAGGAGCAAACCCACTAAAAAATAATGTCGATTCTCTGTTGGAACGTAAGAGGTCTTAACAACGATACTCATCAGTTTGACCTCTATAACTTTAGGGATAAGTATAAGCCCTCTACCATCGCTGTTTTAGAAAATAAATTTACGCAAGAAAACTTGGATTATTTCAAACTAAGCATGGGTAACATGTGGGATCTTTGTCATAATCTAAGTTCATCCCTAAAAGGTCGCATTGTGATTTTTTGGGACATGTCTTGCTGGAAGTGTTTGAATGTGAATTACGACGACCAACAAGTTACAATACAAGCAAACAATGTTGGTGGACTAGAGTTATATATAACTTTTGTATATGCAAGTAATCTAGCTACCGAGCGTACTAAATTGTGGGAGACCATCATTAAAACTTCGAAGGTTATTCAATCCCCATGGTTGGTACTTGGTGATTTTAACGCAATGTTAAGAACTTGTGAAAAGAAACGTGGACTTACCCTTAAGCTTTCCTAAGTTTCTGAGTTCAACAACTGTGTTGTTGGCAAGCGGATTATCAGAATTACCCACACTAGCCTGCAGTACACATGGAGGAGTGGTGAGGCTAAGAAAATATCATCAAGACTTGATCGAGCACTGGCCAATGCAAATTTATTAAACCAGATCACTAGTCTCAATGCCTCAATCTTAGCCTCCTCCACCAGTGACCACTCACCACTGTTAATTCAATTCAATGATGCTCAAACCCTAAGGGGGTAAACCATTCAGATATGCCAATCATTGGCACTTGCTTCAGGGATATCAAACAGCCACATATTTCAGTCAAATTTCACTTCCCAGTGGCAACAACATGTTCAAACTTGTTATGCTATTAAAGAAATGCAAATTCAGACTAAAAGAGTGGAACAAAACAAGGCCAAAGGAGAATGACCATGTTCAAAACCTTCAAGAACAGTTGGAAAGAACTCAAAACATGCTAGATGCAGACCCCATGAATGAAGGTTTAAATCATGATTATTTCGACATGCAGGCCCAATTGAAGAAAGTGTTGGAGATAAAGTCGAAAGAAATCAAACAAAAAGCCAAAGAGAAGTGGTTGACACAGGGAGATGAATGCACAAAAATTTTTTACACTAAAATGTCTCAAAGAAAACATTATAATAACCTTCTTAACTGTTTGAATGAACAGGGGGACTCGATGAAACACATCAAATAGTTAGAAGACACAACCATTTCATGTTACACTGAACTTTTCAATGGAGAGTACACTGGTGACTTACCCATCATTGAGTGTCGTAGGAAGCTCAACTCCACTGGAAGACCGAGGTTGGGTGGTGAGATCGACATAGGGGAACTGAAGGCCGATGTTTTCCCCATTTATGATGACTCCAGTCCAGGGCCTGACAGAGTGGGGGCAACCTTCTTCAAACTACACTGGGAAAACCTGAAAAATCACATGTTAACTGCCTTTCAAGAAGCACTTGACTCTGGTGAATTCATTAGAGAAATTAATCACACTTTCATTTCACTAATCCCTAAAGTTCAGAACCATCTAGAATTGAAGACTACGGGCCTATTGCCTATTGTAATGTTGTCTACAAAATTTTGAGTAAAATCATTTGTAACAGGCTAAACAGTGTGCTACCAGCACTTGTCTCCCAATGTCAGAGTGCATTCATCAAAGGAATGTGTATTTCAGAAAATTCTCTAATAGCACATGAACTAGTAAGAGAGTTTAACAAAAAAAGGTGCTAATAAGATTTGCCTTAAAATCGATTTCCACAAGGCTTATGACAAAGTGAACAGGAAATTTATCACGCACATGCTTAAGGCAATGGGGATTCCTGAAAATCTAGTCAGCTTAATCGAATTCTGTCTAAACTCCCCTACATTTTCAATCATGATAAATGGTGTGCCACATGGGTTCATTACTAGTACTCGGGGAATCAGACAAGGGGATCCATTGTCACCATACTTATTTGCAGTTGCAATGGAGTGGTTTACATGACAGATGGAGTTGGCAACTGAATATAAAAAGATCCTACCCATTTATAATCACCATCCCAGAGTTACTCACCTAATCTATGATGATGACTTATTGGTGGTTTTTAAAGCTTCCTGCACAGCCATTGATCATATCAAAGACATTTTCAAAGAAATGGAAGACGAGGTGGGACTGAAAGTAAATGAGCTCAAGACCAAATGCTACTTCATGCAGTAAAAAACAGGGTTGCTAGAGAGGCTAGGCGTTCAAGAAGGAACGCTACCTGTTAAATATCTGGGTGTACCACTTTCGAATAACGTTATCACTGATGCAAAATGTGGCAAGTTAGTGGATGATATACGAGACAAACTTCAAGGCTGTAGGTCAAAACTTTTATCATTTGCAGGAAGGGTGGAACTAGTGCACACAGTTATCACATCAAAGGTCATATTTTGGCGACAAACATTTCAAATCCCAGATTGCTCGATTGTTAAGATCAATTCTGTATGTGCCAACTTCATATGGAAGGGTGGGCTACATAAAGTCAGCTACAAACTTTTATGTAGGCCCAAGAAGGAAGGTCGAGTTGGGCTCAAAGATTTATTTGAACTTAAGCAGGCCTATGGGCTTAAATTGGTCTGGAAACTAATATTATCAGAAAATTTGTGGGCTGTGTGGATAAGGGCTAGATATATGAAGAAGAAATTTTGGACCACTAATGTAGATAATAATGTCTCTGTCGTGTGGAAAAACTGCTTAAAGTTTAGAAACGAACTCAAAGACAGGAATCAAACGGAAATTGCTAATGGGACCACTACAGACTTATGGCATGACCCATGGCTCAATGGTTCAAGCCTAATAGACGGATATGGTTGGGATGGTTTCTCGGCTTATGGTGCACCCAAAACAATTGTGAGCTTTATTATCTCAAATGGAGTATGGAATAGTGATAACAACCTGATTGCAAGAAACCTGGAAGAGGAACTCAGATCAAAAACTATCTTTGCAAACAGAGAAGCTGACACATGGCAGTGGAAGGATGGTCAATTTAAACTCAAGGATGTGTGGGAGAGTTTAAGACAGGTTCACCCTAGTCTGGGTTGGAGTAAAGTGGTCTGGTCCCGATCATGTCCACCCAAGATGGCTCAAGTCATGTACAAGCTATGTTGGGTAGGCTACCCACTAAAGATAGGTTAATTGGATGGGGAATAATTGAAGACGACAGATGTGTTCTATGTAACAACGCATCAGAAACCCTAAACCATCTCTTTTTTGAATGTCAATACAACAGACGTCTATGGGCCATTCAGAAATTAAAACGCTTTAACACTGAACAAATTTGGCGACTTAAAGGATGAAATTAATTACCTGAACGATGGGAGTCAAGTGTCTCAATTGATTGAGAGGTCGGCAAGATTTGCCTCACAGCCACAGTGTGGTAGACATGACGAGAAAGAAACACCCGTACTTTCAAGAAGAAAACGAGAGACGTGTTAGCTATTTCGAATGCAATTAGTAGAGAAGCGGTGATTTGCATAGGAAGAATTTAAAAGAAGATACTCACCAGGTCAATGGAACGAGAACGATTGCAATTGCAGATGCGGAACGGGAAGGCAGCGAGCGGAGGAAGGTACAAAGAGAATTTACGTCCGCCATGAAGGATGAAGAACCCTAATTTGACTTCGGCTTTGTTTACTTTAGCAGAGAATGTTTGAGTAAAGGGAAAAGCAAAGTTTGTTTGTATTATGTTTGACTCGACGATGTTTTGGGCTATGTAACTGTGGGCCGAGCCGGCTTGTGGGCTTAATAATAAGATTTACCCATTTTCAAATATATATATATATATATATATATATATATATATATATATATATATAGAGAGAGAGAGAGAGGGAGGGAGGGAACTTAAATTTTTTGATGACTTATTCCTTTTATGACGTCTCCATCTTAACTGGATTAAAATAAATTATATTTGAAATTTGTTCAGAAAATCATCATGGACTCAATGGCGAATCTTTCGTAGTCAGATTAGGACATTTGTATAAGTTTATATGTTATTTAATTCCTTTTTTAATTTTTTTAGATAATTGTTCTTTATGAACAAATAAAAGAGTTATAAGGGTTTAGCTGTACAAATCAAGTGAAGGGCACATATTCACAACCTCTAAAAATTAATTCATTTCTTAATTAATCTTACTGTGATTAATTTAGGGTGTTACATTGGTATTTAATTATAGAAGTGGAAAATAGGCACAACAACAAACTTTGAAAAAATATTAAGGTTGAAGGACAAACTTTAAAAAATATTAAGTAGAAGGAAATGCTAAAGGGAAGTTTAGCTCGAGTCCAGTTTAGGTTTCAAAATACAAAAAAAACTCCATGACTTAAAACTTTATAAATTAGGTTCCTATTTTTTGAAAATCAACAAAAAACAATGTAAAAATTTACCAAACTTTCAATTTATTCAACACGTAATCATCATCATATTCATGCAAGAAAACTAAAAAAAAGTGATTCAAAAAAAAAAAAAAATGCATGTTCCAACAAATTTCAGCAATTTTCCGAAAAACTGTTGACATCTTAGCAATCATATAAAAGAAATTACAGATTTACGTGCAACTTTTGCTGATTCACATGAAAAATTCAAACTCAAAGACTACTTATTCAAACATTCATGTATTGCAGAAAAATCAGCAGAAAAGTGATAAAAATGCATACAAATGAAAAATATTTCATCTTCAGTGAATTGCAGCAAACTATGCAATTGTTTCAATATTTTGCAGACATTTCTATAACTTTTTCATGTACTTACATCATTTTACACTGCACTGTAAGATAGTTGTTGATATATCAGCAATTATACATAAATAGTTGCAGACATTGCTACAATTATTTATTCACCTTTCAATATATGCACCTACTATGTGAATAATTGCAGAAATGTCTGCAATAATTCACAAAAATTGCTGATATTTCAATAAAAATTTATTTGTGCAGAATTCTTCCGTGAATATTTATAATTTCCTAAATTTTTTATATAACAACGTGAAAATCAGAAAAAACACGTTGCTACAGGTAATATGGATCCGCTTTACACACAAACTTACACAAGAATGTGCGGTGAATTAAAAATGAAAACAAGGATGCACACTTAATTTCCATAATACTAAATATAACTAGCATTTTGTATATGTAAAACTGAATCTAATGTTGGCTATAACTAGCATTTCGATGGTGTAAATATTGAATATAATGTTGGTTGTATTTAGCATTTTCCTTCAGACTAATTTTGTTTAAAGTTTATTCTTCAGCTTAAAAATGAAACTTTGTGTCCTTTAGACTTTTTTTTTAAATAAATTTGTCCTTCTCTCTAATTACCTTATTATAGAATGTGAAAGTCTGTGGCATGTTTTAAATAAACTAAGTTGTTTGGCATGTTATTGGATATAAAGAAAAACATGTTTGACACTATAAAAGCTAAATATTTGTGAGAAAACATTAATGATTAATTTACATGTATGTCATTAACGGATTTGAAAATGAAATAGTATAGTAATAATTATCATAATTGTGTTTAATGTTACAAAAAGTTCAGTAGATGTAAAAGCACGGGATTGTTTTACATTAAGTATATTAGAAAAGGAATCAATATATTAATGATCAATCATTCTTGACGCTACAAAAAGTTGAATAGTCATAAAAATACGTAGGATTATTTTCTTTTATGCCATTAATGTGTTAGCAAATATTTTACAAATGAGAATGTTGTTGATGCAAGCATTAAAAAAGGAAATCTGTGTGAGGAGTGGACTTTGATGTAAAATTAAGGCTATAAATTGTGAAAATTAAGTATTTAGAATTAGATAATGGAGATGAGAGATAATTAATATTTTTATACTATACTTCTTAGATAATGGAATTGATAGAAAAGTATGATCGAAATGTTAAAATTTGACTTACTTAAAGCTAGTCACTAAATTCCCTTTCATAGCTTTTAAATATATATTGTTGAAAATCACATTTGGTAAATTTAAAATACCATAATTGTTGACTTATTAAGCTCTAATTAATACCCAAGGATTGTTTAAAATATGATTTCCTTTGTTAAGTAAATGAACGATGTATTTGATTTGAAAGATCAACGAACTGCCAAGTATTATACAAACACGTACATCTTTATGTACATATATTAATTTTTATTATAATTTAATATATTTTGTTATAAACTGAAAATCACTCAAAATTAATTAAATCGTTCAATTTTGTGAATTATGATTTTATATGAACTTAGTCCAAATATTACAATAATTTAAAAAATAAAAAATAAAGTCAAACCCCAATAAACAAATGAATGAAAGTAATTTGAATTATTTCATATTGTAATATCTTTTTAATAAAAGAAATAGATAATTTATTGCAAAACTAAAAAAATACATGAAATCAATCATTTAATTTTCTAGACAGTTGATTAAATTAACTTCGTCAAATAATACAACATTTTAAATACAAACAAAAACAAAAGGAAAACTCCAAATACGAAATTAAACAAAATTAGCGGTATCATTACTAAAATAAATAAATAGATAGAAAAGCTTATACTATAAATAGAACGATGCTGAGTAAATAAGTGGTATAATATAATCATTAGTGACATCACTGATCTTTTGTAGTTCAGTACGTAAAATGAAAAGGATTGTGGAAAGCATACATAAAAGATTAGATTTTTTTTATATACGATGATATAATAAGCAACGAATTAGAAACATCAAATAAAAAAAATAAAGTTTACTCATGAGCATCGTCCAAGGCTATGTAGTTAAAACCCCGCAAAATCCTCACTATAGCCCATAGCGCTTTCCTACCGCTATGTTATTTCAATTTAGCGCTGATAAACAGTAGTTCTGTTTTTAGCCCTGCTATTTTCCGCTGCACCCGCTAAATCAACGCTATTTAGCACTCGCTTTAGCAATATTAATACATAGAGGATGATTTGATAAGAAATAAATCAAAAAAATTATTGTAAAAAGCAAATTTTAAGTCGTAAGTATCTTAAATAAGACAGAAATCTGTATTAATCTTTGAATCAAGTGTGATAACCATAATGTTCTTTAATTTCTTTTGTTATATAAAATAGGCTGAAAGACAAACTTAACCAAAATTTTGATGAAAAGTACAAAAAGTTTGGAATTTAGACGAAAAGATACATTTTAGTCTAAAAGGAAAAATGACAGTGGACCCCCTGAATTTTACTTTTGCACTAAAAGTTGTTATTCTTTCTAAAAAACAAACTTTGTATACTTTTCATCAAAATTTTGGTTAAATTTGTATGAAATAAATACAGAAGACTGGACGATATAGGTTAATGGAGCAAACTGAACATTAAAATTTATGCCAAATGTCTAAAGAGATTAAACAATAAATATTTTGAATAAGATCGCATGTCCACCATGCATTCCCATGTGCAATCATTTCTGACTTCCGATGGTCATACATCCGATATTTTATATGACAATAGAACTGAGCAGCAAACCATATTATATGGCCTATTCCCATGTGCGGCATAACACGATGATCATTCCTGAATTGGACTTCTGAAACATAATATCGAGGTCGTGGCAGGTGGATCGTGAAACACATTGGTATTCATTTAAGGAATTTTCTACTGTTAGACCAAAAAATGGTCCTAACACCCAATTGATAATGTTTTGTAGAGAATAATGAGGAATCGTGAACGAAAAGCAAGAAAAATCAATCAACACACGGAATTTATAGTGGTTCGGCGTTAACAAGCCTACATCCACTTCATAGCTTCTCAATTCATTCAGAAATTACAAATACAATGAGTATTGACGCTCAAGCACTCAATTACAATGAATAATACTCTCCGAATTCATTGATTTTATTAAAGAGGATGAAGGTTCTTCGTTGGTAGCCATGGCTGAAATAAATAGAGCTTCCTTCAGGCCCCAAAAAGTCCCCTTCTATGATGTGTTGTATGTGTATTTATAGGTATAAATTCGGTTAGGGTTGAGTGGCCACGTGGCAGCTTCAGAGTAAATCTCGGAAGTAGTGGAGAACATGGGGAAGTGGTTACCAGGTCGTGCTTTGCCAAGTGGAGTCCGATCCGCAATTGTAGGAGTCGGTTATGCCAAGAGAAGAGGTCAAACTCCGTGTGCAGAAACAGGTTCAGTCGGTTCGGATCGGATCCGAACCGAACCGGTTGTTCGAGCAGATTGCCAGCACGCACTTCTGTGCAGAATACTTCAGGAGGTTCGGGTAGAGGGTACTCCGATCCGATCCGGAGAGGGGGATCCGATCCGATCCGAAAGGAGGGATCCGATCCGATCCGGAGAGGGGGATCCGATCCGATCCGAAAGGAGGGATCCGATCCGATCCGGAGAGGGGGATCCGATCCGGTTACATTTGCATGTATAATTCAAATTTTCCATCTTTCTATCACTCCATCCAAGTGATCGCCAATCAATGTAAGTTCATACTCAAGTCCCTGGCTTTGGGTAGCCTGGTCACAAAGCAGGCTAACATCTACCAAGCACCCCCTTCTTAGCTTTAAATTGCAATCAAGCATTAGCCGCCTGGCTATTCAGATCCAGGCCATGTCACCACAAATATTTGTGCACGTGCTTAATCTTAAACGATTACATTGGTTAAACTTTTAAGGGGACTTACGTACAAATTGACATAGACCATGTGCACATGACACACGTTATAAATACCGCCCAGGCCTTGGACAATCTCACTCATCTTCTTCATTTTCAGTCTACTGTTATTTTATCAATCTACATATTTCAAACAAATATTAAGTAAAAATGCTTAGCGGAACTATCGGAGGAGTAGTGGGGGGAATCGTAGGAGGTTTAACCGGAGGCGGTGCTCCAAAAGTAAAGGCTAAGGTCATACTAATGAAAAAGAATGTACTTGATTTAACAGATTTTACTGGCACAGTACTCGATGAGCTGCAAGAATTCTTAGGGCAGTCCATATCATTCCAGCTTGTTAGTTCCACTAATGGCGACTCTAGTGAGTGATGTACACTCCATTTTTCTTGTTTTCTCGTCTACTTTTGATAATAGTGGACGAAACAGTGACCGAGTAATTTGATCGATGAGTCCTAATAAGCTTTACTTTCATTTATTTGTTGAAGATCATAGAAACAAAGGTGTGATAGGGGAGAAAGCGTACCTGGAGCAAAGCATACTCAATTTGCCATCAATTGTTGCGGGTGAGTCCGCATTCACTGTTCATTTCAAATACCAGGAAAACCTTGGGACTCCTGGAGCTATCATCGTGAGAAACAACCATCTCGAGCAGTTCTACCTCAAAAGCATCACCATTGAAGATTATCCTGGAAAGGGCCGGATTCACTTTGCTTGTAATTCATGGGTTTACAACGTCAACAAGTATAACTATGAAAGGATCTTCTTTGCCAACCATGTAAGTTTTACTTTCAGTTAACCTCTTTATCTATTCTATTTAGTACATCGGTAACCCGGTCAATTCTTGCTTGCAAAATGAAACATAATCAAGTAAAATTACAATAAATATGTACAGTAAAAGTATGGAGTGTGTGTCTTCATATTGATTGTGAAGTTATATGATATCTTATTATAGTAAAAATAACATAAAGCATAACTGCACACCTAATTTAAAAAGTACATTTAAGGAGATCAGCTTGAAATTATATCAAGAGTTCATTCCTGTTAGCTACACTATACATGTGAATATACCGGGAATATAGGGGGCATTATCCATACTTTTTCGGAGTTTACAAACAGAGCATGGTTTCCCTAGGTCTTTTACAAAATGATCAGCTTGAAGTCATGCAATCGTTTAAAAATTAATGTCAGATCAATGAATATGGCTGACAAAAACAAAGCGCAGGATCTATGATCATATTTAGTAATAGTTGTAAAATATTCATGTCAGGTATACCTCCCACATCAGACACCAGCTGCACTGAAACCATACAGAGAAGAAGAGCTCCTTCACTTGAGAGGCGATGACGTAACTAGACAGCTACAAGAATGGGATCGAGTGTATAACTACGCCTGTTACAATGACCTTGCTAACCCGGACTCTGGAACTGTCCGACCAGTACTCGGAGGTTCTGAAGAATACCCATATCCACGAAGGGGAAGGACTAATCGACCACCTTCAAAGACAGGTAAAATGATATTTTATTTTATTTAGTTTGTCAGTCTTTGTTTCGTGATGCATGGATGACTGACAGAGAATAGGCATTAATACCAACATCAGAAAAATAGAATTCAACATATTTTGGTCAGTTCAGATCAGTAAATTGTATCGGACGTAATTATTTTTATGACAGAAGTTCGTTGCATCGAATATAAAAATAGAACGTGTTTTTCAGTAGTAGGGAACTTTATAGGTTGTACCAACAAAGCCAAATGTCCTATTTACCAAAACGTATGCACAAGTTAGTTAGAAAGGGTTTAACATTGGTTCCATAAAAGAGCACTTACCGGTACACTGCCACAGAAACAATTCCAATCGAACAAAGAGTAATCGCAAGTAATTTTCTGGTATCTCAGATCCAAAAACCGAGAGCAGAACGAGCAGTGGCGTATATGTTCCTAGAGATGAAAGGTTTGGGCATCTTAAAATGTCGGATTTCCTTGGTTACAGTATACAAACGCTATCAAGTGCATTAATTCCTGCCCTTAAATCAATATTTGATTTCACACCAAACGAGTATGACTCGTACGAAGAGGTGCATCGCCTCTTCAGAGGTGGATTACCAATTCCCAGTGTTCCACTTCTGGATTCAATCAAACAAGCCATTCCTTTTCCCATGATCAAGGCAGCAATCAGCACTCAGAACGGGCAAAGCTTTCTTAAGTATCCGATTCCTCAACTTATTCAAGGTCAGTGCTAGCATAACTTGTTTTCATTCGACAATTGTAATGATAATGGTAGTTGATATCCTTTGGCCTGTTTTCAGATGATAAGTATGCTTGGAGAAGTGATGAAGAATTTGCACGAGAGATGCTGGCAGGTGTGAATCCACATATCATCCGTTTGCTCGAGGTAAAGTTCAGAATAGTGATTAATTAGGATAGACATGTTTTTCTTCAGAAAATAAATTAAATGAAGCAATTTTATTCTGTTGCAGGAATTTCCTCCATCAAGTTCCCTGGATTCTAGCAAATATGGTAATCAAATAAGCTCAATTACAGCAGCAGATGTAGAGAAAAACTTAAATGGCCTTAGTGCTCAACAGGTTGCTGTCCTCTGTATTATCAATCAGCTTTGTTTTAACAAAATTAATGTGCATATGTACTGAAAGTTTGAGACTTTTCAGGCACTAGAGCAAAAGAGACTCTTCATTTTGGATCACCATGACGGATTGATACCATACTTAAACAGAATCAATACTTCGACCAACAATAAGGTTTACGCAACAAGAACGATTCTATTTTTAAATGAAGATAGTACGTTGAAGCCATTGGCTATTGAGCTCAGTCTGCCTCACCCAGATGGAGAACAACTTGGCGCAGTCAATGAAGTTTTCACTCCTGCAGAATTGACTGGAGTTCAGGGGGCGATTTGGGAATTAGCAAAAGCATATGTTGGGGTCAATGACTATGGAGTCCACGAAATCATTAGTCACTGGTAAGTAGATATTCTTAACTATCGTAACATTATACCCGGCGAACGCATAATTACTGAGAACGAAACTTGCAGGCTTAAAACGCATGCAGTGACAGAGCCATTCATCCTTGCAACAAACAGACACTTGAGTGCATTGCATCCAATTAACAAACTTTTAGTCCCACATTATCGGGACACCATGAATATTAATGCATTAGCTCGCCAAGCTCTTGTTAACGGTGGTGGAATTCTTGAAACTATAGTGTTCCCAAACAAATATGCCATAGAAATGTCTGCAAAGTATTACAATGACTGGAATTTCATGGAAGAAGCTCTGCCTGCAGATCTCCTCAAAAGGTATTAATTATTCTAGACAATCTGCAGTTGCGAACGTTTACTTCGATTAAAAAGTCATAAGATTATTTTGGTAATTCACAGAGGGGTAGCAGTCAAGGATGAATCAAGCCCGAACAAACTCCGCCTACTAATCAAAGATTATCCATACGCGATCGATGGACTTGAAATTTGGTCAGCAATTGAGACATGGGTCAAAGAATACTGTGCAATTTATTACCCAACTGATGCCAACGTCCAAGCTGATCCCGAACTCCAAGCATTTTGGAAAGAAGTACGAGAAGTTGGCCATGGAGACTTAAAAGATAGGACATGGTGGCCAAAAATGCAGACAGTTGAAGACTTGACGCAGTCATGCACAATCATCATTTGGATAGCGTCTGCTCTCCACGCTGCTGTCAATTTTGGCCAGTACACTTTCACTTCCTACGTTCCAAATCGCCCTACCATTAGTCGCAGGTTCATGCCAAAAGAAGGAACATCCGACTATGAATTACTAAAAACAAATCCCGAAAAGGCAATTCTCAAAACAATCACTACTCAACTCCAAAGCATTATCGGTATATCTCTAATGGAGATTCTGTCGTCTCATGCATCTGATGAGGTGTATCTTGGAACGCGTGATTCAGCTGAATGGACAAATGATCAGAAAGCAATTGATGCATTTAAAAGGTTTGGTGCAACACTTTCCATCGTTGCGGATAATATTGAGAAGCGTAACAACGATAAGAGTTTGAAAAATAGAGCAAGGCCAGTTAATGTTCCCTACCTTTTGTTATATCCAACCAGCGAAGCAGGGATTACATCAAAAGGAATCCCTAATAGCATTTCTATTTGAGCTATTGAGCCGTATGCACCAGTGACACCTAAAATAAAGATGAGTGCCAATAAGGTATTATTGGTATTGTTGTGGGTTTGAATATGCTGTCTTAAATTGTAAGGTAATGATGGATGTGTTTTACTATCCATCGCTGTGTTGTACTTGAAATAATGATCATGAGATCTATCATGGAATAAAGTTATTTTAAAAAGAAAATTGTGTTGCTAAGCAGATTGATTTCCTCTTGCTAATATCAGTCTAGAAAACACCAAAAAAATTGTATGCTGTACTTCAATGATCTAAGGGATACCAATACTTGTAAAACCTTACTAGTATTAGAAAAGCTACTAAAAGTTTGTCAACTGTATCAATCTACTAAATCTGTAATAAGTTAATGTAGGCAAGATCACAAATAATGTGCCTATAGGCATATCCTTGAATCAATGTATGTGTTTTTGTACAAGAATGTTGTTCCAAAAATAATTCTGACATTTAAGCAACCTTTTCAAAAAATTGTAAGTTTGAGAAGTTCAAATTTCAAAGATGTCCTAATTAAATGAATATTCAGATAGAATTCATGATTGAATTTCTTCTTCTTCCTTTCTTCTTCTTCTTTGGAAAAAAGATGGAAATTGTTGTGTGAGTACAATTTCATACCAAATGATGTTAGATTCCATCCACGATGTTTTTCCATTCGACAAAAGAAACATGGTGGATTTCAATTTTCCATGGTTATATTTTTTTTGTTCTTTGATTAATTGTTGAAATGATAAAATATAATTATTGTACTAGGAAAGAAGCGCGTTTAACAAAGTCTCTTTTCTTACCTTTTTATTGGTTTACTCTTCATTTAAAAAACCAAAATAACAACATTCACGTTGTTGGTTTTCTTACATTTTTATTGTTTGATGCATGATAACCCTAGGGCAGATGATGCAATATGTAAAGGTGTTGATCGAATAGTAGATATTATTACCTTCAGACTTTCTTCAATTATGGTTGTGACATTATGAATTGCTTCCTTAGTTCGTTTTAACGCCACAAATCTTTCTCCGCCTCGGTGAGGTAATGTGATTCATACACTCCCTACAACCAAATTGGATTTGCTGAGAACAAAACTAACCAAAAGAGAGTTTTAAACTGGTATGCATACAAGCGGGAGAAAGTAATCAAAGTTACAATGTTCCAACAAAATCATAATGATGATCGATTTCAGTTGCATGTGCTCCCACTGAGATTTTACTAATTGAAAACACTTCATAACGGTTTCATTGTGGATATTTTCAAGAACATCTTACTCAACGTATGTAATCAAACAAAGCTTAAAGCAATCATATTTTATATAATTACACAGTTGATTATTAGAAAATTTCATCGTAGAAAATGCTGTCTTTGAACAACTGTGGTTTTAGAGTCAACTAGTAGATATACAGAGTTTACAAAGAAATGCAGAAGTTACATGATTTTTTCTTCTACTGCTCTTCTTGAAAGAGCATTAATCACATCAACAATTAAAAGTCCTTCAATCGTATGCACATATACAAGTGAAAATCAGGATCGCCACTTGTTTTCAAACTTAATATCCAAAAAACCCTTTGCAGAAACATGTTTCACGAAACACATCTGTAATTATTTTTAGTGAAAAAAAATATACATTTTACACTGCAAACGTTTGCACTTAATATAGCATATTTTTGCAGTTCTAAATGTAAACCAAATATTTAAAATACAAACCGTAACCATCTGCAGTAGAAACTGCACATTTTCGCTAAAAATCATTGCAAGAGTTTTTCGAAAAATTCCTTTTTAGAAGGAGACGGAAGTGAATTTTGAAACTTACGGATGACGTTTAATAAAACATCTCATTCAAGTTGACTTTCATGCATAAGCATGTCATATGGCAAACATCTTTCGGGTAAAAAAATATCAGTCTAATGTTGTTGATTTCTGGACCATTTAGCCTAGGATCCAGCATAGTCTAAACCCATCAGTTAACTCGAATCAAACCCTCGACCCTAATCTATCCTAGTCAGTGAAACAAATATGTTTGCTGGTAAAAAAAATACATTAATATATTGCATATAACACATCATTTCATCCATTAGCATTTGCTTCACCCTTCTTCTTTTTCTTTAATTACTATTTCAACATACAATTTTTAATTATCATTAACACGACAGGTGAAAGTTCAAAATTATTAGGTGTTGTTTTCTCTTCCATTTTCCCCTTATTTTGAACCTGGCTATCAGTATATCCAGGAGTTTATACTCAACATCCTTAATTTCTTAGCCAAGCGTCTTACTGCTGTCATCAAAGCAGATATTGTCCAGAATGAATACTAAAAGTTGAAATTGGAATAAAGAGAATAAAAACTAAAAGAAAAAGGATCTTGCTAAAAATGCTAGAATTGAACTTTATTACATGCATCACATTCATTATTTTAATGCATACATCGATGTGTTCTATGTGATACCATAACCAGAAGTGTTGCATCAAGAAGACCAACAAAAATATTAGTTGACTAGTCAGGAATACAGTCAAATATGTGACACTTAATCAAACATGGTTATCATTGACCATTTTTTAGGTTTATGCTTGGCACCATTACGCTTCAATCTTATCAGTATCATGTAATCTTTTTAATTGGTTCACTTCAGTTATTGTTCTTTATTATTATGATGCATAATTATTGTGATAATTTCTAAGATATAAAGCAATAAAAACAAATCTAAACTAGTTCAATCAATTAGAATACCCAAAATAATCATATTACTTTTAAGGCAAAGTTGCTACTTTAAATGCTCACGTTTTAATGATTTGGGTTTTATAAATCCAACATATGGGTTAACTAGCTATATTTAATGGACTTAAGCATATAATATCTGTCCGTTTGATAATCATCATGATTCATGGTATAGAAAGTTACAAAATTAGATTAAATTATACATTTTTATATCTTCAATCAAATGTAATATGGATTGATCCAGTAACCAGTTAAAGTAATTTAGGACGCAGTTGTTTACAATGCTGATTGCTTAATATTTATTATTGAATGCTGATTGTTGAGTGTTAAGTAGTAAACATTGATGTTGTTTATTTGCCTCCTTTTTAAATTTTGAATGAACTTTCTGTTATTATACCAAAAAATAATATTTATGACAATGCTAACCCTCCATACTTATGAATAAATAACATCTTTCCTGAATGGATTCGATCATGTATGAATCAAATGACCAAAAAGTAAACCGCATTTTGGTAAAATATAGAAAAACCTATAATGAATTTTGATCAAATTAAACGTGATTGATTTCTTGGCAAACAAAATTTTAATAAATTTCTTTTAAAATAATTAGTAAAGTACAAAAAGAAAATAATAGGTCTTTGGAATTCAAAAATAAAAACATGATGAGCAGGAAAGAAATATTAGGAATAAAAAAATATCTAATATCAACCGCTACTTAAGAAATTATAATTTAGAAATTGACAAAAGATTATAATAAGAAAAACTTGTTCATCATTAGAAGTTGTAATAAACATGAAAATCTCACTTATTTGAATTGAACTATAAGAGCATCTCCAGCAGCGTGGAGATGCTCTAAAATGGGACTTTGCCACATTTTTAATCGTTTCTTGCACTTTTGCAGTGTGAATTTGAGCGTGGGGAAGAGATTGAAATAGGGCCTTGCCCCTTTTTCTGAGCAGTTGTCTATAAACGGGAAATGATCCCCGTTTATAGCATAAACAACAAAAAGTTTGTTGTTTACGCTAGAACAGAAGAAAAAAAAATCACTAGAGACGTTTTTTTGAAAACCATTTAGTCTCTTTCAGAAAACCATTTATCGCTTTTTACATAATAAAAAGAAACACTGCTTGCTGCTGAAGAAGCGGAGGATTCTCGCGTTTTCTTTTTCCTTTCTTTCTTGCTTCTCATGAAATCGTTCATGTGCTAGGGATGTTCTAACACTACAAGAAAACAGGCTATTTCCGACGGCTGAAAACCGTCGGCGGCCGTCGGAAGCCGTCGGAAATAGCCGTCGCTAGTAAAGGCGTCGAAAATCAAAGTTTCCGACGGCTACCGACGCAGCCCGTCGTTCGCATTTCCGACAGCTACCAACACAGCCGTCGGAAACCGTCGCAGATTCGTGTACGTGTTAGCCGTCGGAAGCCGTCGGTAGCCGTCGGAAATACTGCATTTTTTGTGTGTGTTTCAACTGCTATTTAGCCTTCCAACTACACTTCTCACATAAACCACTATCTCAAAATAGCAACTAAACATCATCCAATACATTGATTTAAGAATCAAATTTATTTTATTTGAATTGATCAATGCAACAACTAGACGAAAATAATACTCAGATTAGAACGAAATTAAAATATCAAACCATCAAACACTATGATCAAACTCATCTAAGCTCATCTGAGAATTATGCACATGTCATGGCAATGAAAGATAAACTGTAGGGACAGAATTGTATTTACCATCTTGATGTGCCTTGGTATAGATATTCAAACTTGTAAAATAAATAAAATTTGTGTGACAAATTTACCTCTTCCTTGGTATAGATATAACATTCAGCGCCGAATACTAAAAATAAAATAAAATGTATGTGGCCTTTACAAATTTACCTCTTCCTTGTTTCCCCACCCATATAGCTGACACAATATCCATTTAGAGTGATTGCATCAACGGTTGCATCATACCTACATGTTCAGGTTGGGCATGTACGTTAGAAAACTATGATGCAACATATCATTCGTGTATGAGGGCATTATAAAATTAAATAAAAGCATGTTTTCAGTATAAATTCTTCGACAAAATTAACATACTACAAGCGAATTCAGATTTATGTCACCATTCAGGTACAAGAAGAAACAGCCAATATGATATGCTTTTTCATATTCAATTCAATATCGAGACTACCATATCTCTTTAAACCTAACAAAAGTAGAACAAGTATTAATGGTGATTTTGTGTCATATTTTCCTATAGTATGCTCTGCTTCCTTTACTATTTCAACCATATGAATTTTTTTCCTGCTTTACCAAAGAACATGGTTACCGGACAAAAAGATAAAGCATCCATATTTCAATAAGAAAAGCTTACAGTGTCAGGCGGTGCCAAACTATTATGTTTCTTATGTGACTGCGCCACCATCCCAACCTGAACATTGTTTTACGGCAGCTAAGAGCTCTTCAGTAAGTGCAATGGCCTGCATTTTGCATACATCGCCTAATCAGTTATATATACAATTATACTTAATCATCAGTTCTTGCAATCGAAATATGAGTTTCAAACTTACAGATTCAGCACGGACACAACACATCATGAATTTCCATGCACCTAAGGATACATATTAGACCTGCAAAATAATTAAAAATAAAGGGTGATTGGAATCTTTATAAAATCAAGATGTACATACTACATTATTGTTTGTATCAAACATCTCCAAAGTTTTTTTCTCCACTTTACCTAGTATAAAAGGTACATTCATCACATCTTACTGTCTATATAGAGCTACGACTTTTGTTAAAAGCATCGCGAGGCCACAAGACAGACTTCAACACTTAAAAAAACGAACTTCAAAATAAGTAAAACATAGAGAATTAGACAGCCAAATTGTTTTATAGACATGACCACAGCTTATACTAACTTATTCTCATAATTATATACTCAATGACCAAATAAAAATTCATTTCAAAGAAGTGAATAAAATATAGAAAAAATACGCACATAATAGGATGTTATAACTCACTACAACGCTATTGGAACCAATTGCAGTCAATAGATAACCCTAATTTTCTAATTTAGGCAAATATATATATGTTTAGGTAAAAACTTAATTTTTATGAAAAAAGAGAGATTATACCTCAAATTACTTGCTCTAGAGGTCTAAATTGAAGCCGGGGAGGTTCTTACACGAAGAAATCAGTGTTTGGAGGCAAAAAATCGAATTTGGGGGTAATATGGTTTAAAACCCGTATGCTGGAAAAATAAGAGGAGCAAAAGAAATGGGGAAGAAAGAGTTCGGGTGACTGTTTATCACAATAATTTTCGACGGCTTCCGACGGCCGCCGACGGCCCGTCTGAAGCCGTCGCAAATTAGCCGTCGTAAATAGCTTGTTTTCTTGTAGTGTAAGTATTAAACGCTTATTACTGAAGTTCTGAACAATTATCGTAAACAAACAATTTTCTAGCATCCTTATTGATTATTTTGTTCTTGTGAAGAAACATTTACGGCAAACAAGCACATCCCTAAATGTACATTACAAAAGGTTTGAATTGGTTTTCAAAAATTAACATTGTACTTTTACCAATGATATAATATATTTTGTTACTTGAAAATTTAGTAAATAGATTGCTTGAATCAACAAAATTTGTTTTTGACCACCAGCTTGTTCCGTCAATTCATCTCAATTCGACCTGCCCCTAACTGATGCAAGCAAGGGTCAGGTCAAAAGGAAATTTCAAACAATTCATACTTGACCAATGGAGGAGTGGACTCAACTAACTTCAAGCAAGTCATAGGTTGAAATGAATCATATTTAATTCTGGGTAGTCAAGACGCCTTGAGCTTTTTTGCACCTTATGCCTTTTTGTGCGCCTTAGTTGTGCTTTTTTTCCTTCTGTCACTGTAAAATACTGCACTTACAACTACATTTTAACATATAGTTTTGACAATAAATAATAGCCAAGTTTGCAATTTTAACAATAAAACTTCATGAGTTCATATCACAAACCAAAATAAGTAGTCGAAAAACCATTCAACCTAAATTTACAACAACAAATTACTTAAAATGAAAAAAGCGCGCTTTTTGCACTTTGAGCCTTTTTACGCTTCACTAACAGGTGTGCCTTAAACTCAAAAAAAAAACCTAGTTGCGTCTTTTTACGCCTAGACGCGCACTTTGACTACATAGATTTGATTGACTTGCAACATTGGGCATAGAGATAGATGGTACAGATTAAACCACGGGCATTTACAAAAAGGGATTCCATGCAATTTTTATTTTGATTGTGTTATGGCTAGCCTCGGATGTGGCCATATCAATAGCTTTCCTGGATGAACTGCTTGAAAACAGAGCCAGTGTTCAAGGGTTTGGACGAAGTGGAAGAATTTAAGGGCGAGGTTAAGGTGGAAACAGGAGATAAGGTTAGATAAAGGTGGTTTAAGGCGACGAACAAGGGGGAGGCAGATGAGGGTTCACCTGAAAATGGTGATGAACAGAAACAATAATTGAACAAGATACACATAAATAGGAAAGAATAATTGAAGGCAAAAGTAGAATTGTTTTATTTAATCAACATAACATGTACAAATGAAGTAGCCTTCTATTTATAGCTAAATACATAACGGCTAGTTTGCCACATCATTTGACATATCAACAAACAGGTTCGCCTATTAGGGTTTTATATCTTTACATTTACACACCAGAATAAGGGTGCACGTGCACACTGATATGCGCATGCATAGTCCTTTTAGATCCTCTTCTTCCTTTCAGCTACCTTTGTAACACCTGTTTGGGCATCCTCCTCTTTACTGACCATGTCCAGTGCCTTCTCCGATGAACTAGTTGCCGAAGTTTGATCATTTGCCTGAGATTGTGATTTCTTCACATTTTTGCATAAACTCAACAAAGAATGGTTGTTACATCTCCCCTCTCCTTCAAAAATAGACCTTGTCTCAAGGTCTAATGTAGGAAATCTGCGTATTAGTGGTCAATAATCCTCCCATGTAGCTTCATCATCAGTTTTGCATCGCCACTTCACCAGTATTTGGACTACAGCTTCTCCATTCCTAGGAACCATCCTCCTATCCATTTCTGGTATTAAGACTTCTTCCTGCTCATAGCTTGGTAAATCATCCTGGATTACTATTAGCTGAGAAACATGGAACACTGAATGAATCTTCACATGTGCAGGTAGCTTAAGTTTGTAAGCTATTGATCCTATTTTCTCTTCAATTTGATAGGTACCATAATATTTAGAGAGAGTTTATGCATACGCTGATTTCTTGCAGTTATCTGTTTAAATGGTTGAAATCTTAAGTATACCCAATCATTTACATGGAAGTGCCTTTCTGATCTTTTTAAATCAGCATATTTTTTCATCCTATCTCGAGACAGTTTCAAGCTGTTTTTTAAAAACTCCAGAGTGATATCCCTGTTGAATAAAGCTTCTTCCACCTATTCCACCTTGGTTGTATTAGGAACATATGATAAAAGTGTAGGAGGATCAATTCCATATTTAGCTTTATATGGGGTAGTGTTAGTGTAAGCCTTCCAGGAAGTGTTGTACCAGTATTCAATAAGAGGTAACCATTCTACCCATTTATGTGGTTTGTGACATATAAAGCATCTCAAGTAGGCTTCTAAAATCTTGTGATAATCTCAGTTTGACCATCACTTTGTGGATGATAGGCAGAGCTCAGTTTGAGTTTACATCCCTACAGTCTAAATAATTCTTACCAAAAATTACTGGTGAATAAAACATCTCGATCACTTACAACAGATTAAGTTTAAATACCCCATTAAAAAATACTTTAGCTACCTCTTTAGCCGTATATGTATGGCTTAAAGCAAAGAAGTGTGCATACTTACTAAGTCGGTCCACCACAACATATATAACAACTTTATTGTGGCTCCTTGGCAGGCTAATGATAAAATCCATATATATATATATATATATATATATATATATATATATATATATATATATATATATATATATATATATATATGTCCATATTTTTTTTGGAATTGGAAGAGGATCAAGGAGTCCAGGCAATTTAACATTCTCTGCCTTCTTTATCTGATAAGCATCACACTCTTTGACAAATTTTTCCATAGCTTTTTTCATGTGCTTCCAGTAGAAAACTGCCTTACCTTTTTCATTTTGCCTTTTATGCCAGAGTGTCCACCTAAAGGGGTAGCATGCACTGTTATCACGTCGACGACTAGTCGTCGACAAGTCGACATGTCGCTTTCTGAAGTTCGACGATGATCGACTTATTCATTTCGACGGTAAACCCTAATTGGCCCAGAAACCCTAATTTCGGATCGACAGCAGTAGAAAAAGATCGATGTTTTACTAATCGATATTTTACCTCGACATCGATATTTTGCCTTGGAGAGAAACCCTAATTTCTTGGATCGAGAGCTGCTCCACCTCGCGACGCCTGCTCGTGGCTCCTCGCTAATTTCTTGGATCGAGAGCTGCTCCACCTCGCGACGCCTGCTCGCGTGTAACACCCCACATCCGTTAGTGTCACTCACCAAGGGAATGCACTAAGTTCTGTGGAGCATTATGGGTAAAAGATGCAGATAAATTACAAGACAGACAAACATTAAACAGCAGAAAATAAAACTTTGCTTTATTGACAAAATAATTTGTACAAGGTTCCTTTACAATATCAGAGTATCAACTGTCTTTACAAAATAAAGAAGCATAAAATACATTTATATTCCCCAATGTAACAAAAGCCAGCCATAGCAATCCAAAGCCGATGCATCCAAGATTCTCCAAGCTTGGAAAGAGAAATCATCCCAAAACAAATCTGAGCTATCCTATTTCCTCCTTAACAACCTGGGGGGGAGAACGGAAGAAAGAAGACGAAAGAAAAACAGAGTCAGACATAAAGCCTGAGTAAGTTCAGTAACTTCTAGCATGTGAACATGGAAAACAAAACGACATGAATTAACTGAATACAAGATTACACCATGACGATAGGGTCAACAAGATTAGACAAGGTAGTCACAAGATATGCTAAGATAAACTGGATACGCTCTAATACTTTCGCTGCTTCGCTGTTTACTTGTTATACTGGTTTCTATATCTCTGCACCGCCTAACTAGTGTTTCAACTAGTAACGATAACGTGATCCCAATCCCTGTATTTTCCATCGCCTTCAGGCATCCATTTATTAGTTGTTACCTATATCTAATCTAGGGTTTTCTATCCACTGCTTTCTAGATTTAACTATAGTTTTACGCTATCTGCTGAACGCTTTTCGAGTTCAGGGTTTACGCCACCTAGTCCAACTAGGGATTACGCTACCTGTCGAACAATGCCCCCAAGTCTAGGACACACTACCTAGAGTGGTATATGTTCCTAGGCTTCCCCACGCATGTATCGCGAATCGTTATCGCTTGTCTAGATGCACATGTCCTGTAATGTGCGATCCGAGTCCTGTGACAGGGCAAATCAAGGAATACAGAACTCGGTCGGGAGCTTTCAGATATCTGCCGATGCAGATGCTAAGGTCTGTTTTAATTCCAGTGGCTATGGTCCCACTTGACCCCTCCCTCAGCTAATGAAAGGCACACCTTGTAAAATGAGAACTATACGCCGGCCCTCGGTGCCCCACTATCCTATGGCCATCCGCAACCATAACTAGATAGCAAGTATATGGTCTTTTGGAGTTCTCCGCCTTTCCGCTTCACGTATCTCGATTGACTCAAGATGGATGGTAGACGACGAGTTGCTATCACAGGGCTACCGTCTTCTCGCCGAATCACGCTGGTCCATCCTAGTCTTTAGGTTGCCACATATATATTGCAACCAAGGCATACCCTCGGTTCTTCTAACGCAGACCTTAACCTCTGTGAGCCCAGGATGATCATCTGCAGCCTCACAGAGGGATACCAAGAGTACCCTCACGTCCCCTCGAAGCCTCGGGCTTCGTAACCCAATTCGTTGGAGCCTTCTTAAAACCAGATGGATGTCTGCTCCTTCGTGTTATACTAAGAATTACTACTTAGTTCTACTAACTAAGGTTTACCACTTAGTTTCCAAATTCCTTGTTTTCTTAACTAAGTTTTACTACTTAGTCCCTTTTTCTACTGAGGTCTACTACTTAGTTTTCTTTCTCGCCAGGTTGGGTTGGTTAAGTGTCTTTAGTCGATTCAAGCTATCTTAACCCTCTTCCCTTATCCTATTACACTGGTTAAGTGTTATCCCTTCATGCTTTTTACTTAACCCTATTCATTTATCATATTCTGATGGTTAAGCGTTCAAGTTTACTTAACCCTATGGTCTAGTCCAGTTAACATATTAATTTGGCTAAGTGTATTACTTAACCCCAACCTCTAGTCTAATTAACATGTTAAATTGGCTAAGTGTATTAATTTTACTTAACCCCACCTTCTAGTCTAGTCAACATGTTAATTTGGCTAAGTATTCCCATGGACTTAACCTTCCCATTCTAGCTTTAACTGTGCTAAGTTGGTTAAGTGTTCCTTAACCTTCCCATTCTAGCTTAACCGTGTTAGGTTGGTTAAGTGTTCCTATGGACTTAACTCTCCCATTCTTGTTCTAGCTTTAATTAATAAATTAAAGCCGCAACCTCTCACATTAGACAGATATTGCTGCGGTTACTGGATGTGCCGGTCGGTTCCGGGCAGGTTTACACCGCAACTCAGTCTAACCTCGGGTTAGGCATATTCATGTTTTCTAAGTTCAAAGGGTTTTTGATTAATTTCCAAATCTGGTTTTGAAAACAACCATCCCGTCCTTCGGATCAGTTAGGGATAGCCAGGGAGGGCAGGAAACTTGTATTTTCCAAACCCAAGCCTAGACACTATCCTCTCTGTCACCCTAGAACCTTCTGGTCTATGTGTTATAAAAAGGGATGTTATCAAAATACTTTTCTTTTGTTTATAAATTGTTAACAATTTATTTCAAAAGCCCATTTCCCCTTTTTAGACAAATTTGGCCTATATTTATTTGTCAAGCCTACTAGTATACTTATATTCTAGGCCCAAGTCCTAACCCAACATGCAGTTTAGGCCATTTCCTATTTCATTGCCGAAACTAGATTAAATATCCTAGTTTATAATTTATGGCCAAAACTTAACCAAGTTACATATTTTGTGGTAAATGAACAATTTAACATTTATGACGAATTCTATAAGTAAATTACTCCTAATTTACTTATTTCATTACTACTCTTTTAATGTACATTGTCACATTTATTATTATGGCCCATTCTCTCTTATTTATCATATTTATACTTTTTGGTATGTAAATTATACCAAATTTAGTGTCGCTAACCATAATTTATTCTAAACATGACAATTGCTCACAATTATGAATAAATTCAAAATTGTGCTAATATACTTATTCCAAATCAACCTTAATTAACCCAATCTTGGTTTAACATCCTAATTCACAATTTATGGCAAAACTAGAATTATTTTTCTAGTTTACATTTTATGCCTAAAATTTAGCTTACTTACTAATGCTAAATTTAATATGTCAAAATCACATATTCCCTAATCCATGTCAAATTTCCCCGTTTTCATTTTAATATGCATGTCATAATACATATTCCAAATTATGCCAATTTCCAAGTTTACAATTACGTTCATATTCATTTCCATGTTTTTCCCCAAATCGCATTCCCACCGTTCGAATAATCGTGATTCAACCTAGATTATAAATAAATCTAGATTCGTAGATAAAAAGGGAATGAATCAAAATGACAAGAAGGAATAATTGGCATAAAAAGGTTTGGATAACAATGTAGGTTCAAGAATATGGGTAGACCTAACTAAATAGGTAAATTCCCACTGTCTTAAAACCAAAGAATGGGCAAAATAGGTTCAAGAACGTGGGTAGACCTAACTTAATAGGTAAATTCCCACTGTCTTAAAACCAAAGAAAAACCAAGGAACAGGTAGAATAAATAATTTGGCTTAGACCCAACTTCTCAATCACAAAACTAAAGCAATATTTTCCTAATCATAAATCATGAGTGTCAAAATCACAGTTGTCCTCATTATGTCATAAGTAATAGTTTATGTCCAAATCAAAGGTATAGGCCTAGTCAAGGAAATAATCCTTGTAGTCACAGTCACAGTCATAGGAAATGTCCATAGTCATATGCGATGTTCATAGTCCAAAAGGAAAATAATTCCCATAGTCATAAGTCATTGTCATAGGCAATGTTTATATGTCCCAAAATCAAAGGCTTATGTCATAGTCCAAAGGCATATGCTTTCAAAGGCCACAGTTCTATAGTCATAGTCACGGTTACAGTCTTATTTGTCCTCGAGTCATAACAGTTCTTAATTCAGTCCAAGAGTATAAACACAGATTCGAAGAGAGAGAGAGAGAGAGATTTGGCATATTCCTTTATTCCTTTAATTTCATGTCACAAATAAAACAAAATATTCAGATCTAGAAATAACCAACTTACAGAAAATAGATCTAGAAAAGAAGGAAATCGTGGCTATGATTCGTGCGTCGTTGCTTGAAACTTGTTTGAGCTAGCCTTTGAATTCTTCACTTGAAACTTTGATTTGAATCCCTCCTTAAAAGTCTTTTAGCAGCATCTCCTCGTCTTGAATCATATTTTATTTTATTTATTTAAGAAAATTTAGAGGAGGGGAAGAAGCCATGAATCTTAGCAGCATAAGGATAGAAGAGAATTGGTGCAAAGAGAATGAAGACTAGGGCTGTTTATATAGCTGCTCAAGACCTTATTGTACACGCAGCGCTGAGTCAGCATTGAACCTAGTTAAGAAAATAGTCCAGGTACGTAGATGAATCTAGCCAAACCTTATCATACACGCAGTGCTGAGTCAGCATTGGGTCCCACAAGCTATTTTGGCGTAAAAGTTTGATTTTCAAACTTTTGAATTTCTGGAATTTATTTAACTGTTTTATTCACATGAAATATTCTTATATGTATACAATTCCTCTAACGACCATTTTACGCGTATATATATACGCACAACTTTCATTTTATTTTCAAAATTCAAATGATGTTGCCATATTTCATTGACTGTAGCCTTATCTTGAATTTTATCATTCGTATATCTATATTTTTGCATATATATATTTATATTATCATATGTGTATATATATATATATATATTCTTTATTTCCTTATATGTACGTTCTTATCCTTTCAAATTTTGAATTTGTATACGTACATATATTTGCATGTTCAGTTGGCCCTCTCTAAAACAATGATAAAAAATTATGTCGCCGCCGGGGTTCGAACCCCCGACCTCCATGCTACAAATCCAATGCCTTAACCAACTGAGCTACATAGGCTTTTGTTAATAAGTCTTAGAACAATAATAATTATTGTTCTCTCCTTACTTCTCTTTTTCATGTTAGTTACAATACTTAAATTAAACAACTGCATGGATCTTTTTCTTTTAATTTTTCTTTTAAAAATTAATTATACTTTAATTTGAGAATCTTAATGTCGCAGAATTACGGGGTGTTACATTCTCCCCCACTTAAAAGGATTTCGTCCCCAAAATCTTCAAGTTAGGAAGAATGTGTCCTACCATCCAATCACCCATCTACTCAACCATTCAATCACAGGCATTCATTGTCCTTAAAAGATTTCTAATGCTTTCATGTTCATATGCATAGTGTGTGTATATGTCTCTATCTAATGCAAAATCAGGCGGTCTACTGATTCAGTTGACCTCCTTAATGCAAATCATGTTAGTGCCATGCGTCCAATCATGCATGCAAACATCCCTAGTCATGTAAATACTACATGTGTGCACAGCCATTCATCCATATGCAACGTCCATATGATATCATATCAAGTTCAACTTATAAACAAATGCATATATGTAAATGCTATATGAAATCGTTCGAACTTGATCTAGTGTCTAATACGTATGCATATGCATCCACGAGCGACCATTTGCAACCACTTGCAACCATTCAACCATAACATGTTTCAAATACATGTTTACATCCATTGGCTTCTACCTAAAGATCGCAGATTCGATCTAGAGGATATACTTTGGAAAGAGAGAAACAACTATGCGTAAAGCTCCTAAACAAAGAAATCAAGGATGCACCCTTAAGAAAAAGGGTATGTTGCTAGTATCTAGCCTTCTTGAGCTTTACTCCACTTTATCTTAACCAATTTTTACTCCACGATTGTGAAGTTTCTAAGCTCCATCTCCAAAATGAACAAATGTCAACCAAGTGTATATAGTAGGATGATCAGAGGTCTCTCCTCCTATCTTATCCATCATGCCATAATTATAAGGGTCAAAAGTTCACTACGCGCTTTTTAGAGCGTCTGCCACAACTATCCATCTCTCACGCAAACCATCCTAGTCGAACTCGACATTCCTTAAGTACAAGCCCCAAAGGCCTAAACCAATATCAGACAAGCACCCAAGGAATATCTCCTTTAGACAATCTACGTGATATGATATAAGCAAACTCGATAGCTATTCAAACCCCTACTAACCAAAAATAAACGGGTCGAACCACCCACTGGGTTTGAGACTGATTGGGATCTTCTTACTATACAAGTACTACGGTGCAGAGACTCAACTATGGAAGCAAATATGAACAAATGCGAAGCGCTAAATCCGAACAGAAAAACTAGATTCTTCCAACAGAAACTTTTACCACCTATCTCCTAGGTACGCTCAGCATGTACTTGCCCTTATGAAAATCTTGTCCTTTGTCCTTAATTATATGCCCTATCATACCATAGTAAAGATACTTGCTCTTGTCTTAGGTTTTATAATCCCTTCCTCCTTCGTGAGCCAAGTCTACATCCATAATTTCCTCATCCTTGGGTCGTGCTCCTTTGCCAAACTTCCGCGTGTAACCATGTTGGCAAATCTCTCGAAAGTTGCCTCTATCGCACGGAAAAACCCTATAAACTTGAAAGAAGACTGGCCGTAAGTAAAAAAAACTACGGCTATAGATGGAAGTCGGGCACTACTTCGCCCTTCGATGAGGTTACCTCCCAGAAAGCCAGGAGCCCCAGAGAGTCAAGAAAGAAGGAGACAAGAATTCAAATAGAGGAAGAAAAGATAGTGCGTATGGCTTTGGGGAATATGCCTTTAAAACAAAACTTTTATTTTGAAAATGCTTCTTTAAAGACCGTTTTGAAAAATATTTTTTTTAAAATCTTTTATCTGATCTGGTAACCTTCAGCTCTGATACCACGTGTAACACCCCACATCCGTTAGTCTCACTCACAAAGGGAATGCACTAAGTTCTGTGGAGCATTATGGGTAAAAGATGCAGATAAATTACAAGACAGACAAACATTAAACAGCGGAAAATAAAACTTTGCTTTATTGACAAAATAATTTGTACAAGGTTCCTTTACAATATCAGAGTATCAACTGTCTTTACAAAATAAAGAAGCATAAAATACATTTATATTCCCCAATGTAACAAAAGCCAGCCATAGCAATCCAAAGCCGATGCATCCAAGATTCTCCAAGCTTGGAAAGAGAAATCATCCCAAAACAAATCTGAGCTATCCTATTTCCTCCTTAACAACCTGGGGGGGGGGGGGAGAACGGAAGAAAGAAGACGAAAGAAAAACAGAGTCAGACATAAAGCCTGAGTAAGTTCAGTAACTTCTAGCATGTGAACATGGAAAACAAAACGACATGAATTAACTGAATACAAGATTACACCATGACGATAGGGTCAACAAGATTAGACAAGGTAGTCACAAGATATGCTAAGATAAACTGGATACGCTCTAATACTTTCGCTGCTTCGCTATTTACTTGTTATACTGGTTTCTATATCTCTGCACCGCCTAACTAGTGTTTCAACTAGTAACGATAACGTGATCCCAATCCCTATATTTTCCATCGCCTTCAGGCATCCATTTATTAGTTGTTACCTAGATCTAATCTAGGGTTTTCTATCCACTGCTTTCTAGATTTAACTATAGTTTTACGCTATCTGCTGAACGCTTTTCGAGTTCAGGGTTTATGCCACCTAGTCCAACTAGGGATTACGCTACCTGTCGAACAATGCCCCCAAGTCTAGGACACACTACCTAGAGTGGTATATGTTCCTAGGCTTCCCCACGCATGTATCGCGAATCGTTATCGCTTGTCTAGATGCACATGTCCTGTAATGTGCGATCCGAGTCCTGTGACAGGGCAAATCAAGGAATACAGAACTCGGTCGGGAGCTTTCAGATATCTGCCAATGCAGATGCTAAGGTCTGTTTTAATTCCAGTGGCTATGGTCCCACTTGACCCCTCCCTCAGCTAATGAAAGGCACACCTTGTAAAATGAGAACTATACGCCGGCCCTCGGTGCCCCACTATCCTATGGCCATCCGCAACCATAACTAGATAGCAAGTATATGGTCTTTTGGAGTTCTCCGCCTTTCCGCTTCACGTATCTCGATTGACTCAAGATGGATGGTAGACGACGAGTTGCTATCACAGGGCTACCGTCTTCTCGCCGAATCACGCTGGTCCATCCTAGTCTTTAGGTTGCCACATATATATTGCAACCAAGGCATACCCTCGGTTCTTCTAACGCAGACCTTAACCTCTGTGAGCCCAGGATGATCATCTGCAGCCTCACAGAGGGATACCAAGAGTACCCTCACGTCCCCTCGAAGCCTCGGGCTTCGTAACCCAATTCGTTGGAGCCTTCTTAAAACCAGATGGATGTCTGCTCCTTCGTGTTATACTAAGAATTACTACTTAGTTCTACTAACTAAGGTTTACCACTTAGTTTCCAAATTCCTTGTTTTCTTAACTAAGTTTTACTACTTAGTCCCTTTTTCTACTGAGGTCTACTACTTAGTTTTCTTTCTCGCCAGGTTGGGTTGGTTAAGTGTCTTTAGTCGATTCAAGCTATCTTAACCCTCTTCCCTTATCCTATTACACTGGTTAAGTGTTATCCCTTCATGCTTTTTACTTAACCCTATTCATTTATCATATTCTGATGGTTAAGCGTTCAAGTTTACTTAACCCTATGGTCTAGTCCAGTTAACATATTAATTTGGCTAAGTGTATTACTTAACCCCAACCTCTAGTCTAATTAACATGTTAAATTAGCTAAGTGTATTAATTTTACTTAACCCCACCTTCTAGTCTAGTCAACATGTTAATTTGGCTAAGTATTCCCATGGACTTAACCCTCCCATTCTAGCTTTAACTGTGCTAAGTTGGTTAAGTGTTCCTTAACCTTCCCATTCTAGCTTAACCGTGTTAGGTTGGTTAAGTGTTCCTATGGACTTAACTCTCCCATTCTTGTTCTAGCTTTAATTAATAAATTAAAGCCGCAACCTCTCACATTAGACAGATATTGCTGCGGTTACTGGATGTGCCGGTCGGTTCCGGGCAGGTTTACACCGCAACTCAGTCTAACCTCGGGTTAGGCATATTCATGTTTTCTAAGTTCAAAGGGTTTTTGATTAATTTCCAAATCTGGTTTTGAAAACAACCATCCCGTCCTTCGGATCAGTTAGGGATAGCCAGGGAGGGCAGGAAACTTGTATTTTCCAAACCCAAGCCTAGACACTATCCTCTCTGTCACCCTAGAACCTTCTGGTCTATGTGTTATAAAAAGGGATGTTATCAAAATACTTTTCTTTTGTTTATAAATTGTTAACCATTTATTTCAAAAGCCCATTTCCCCTTTTTAGACAAATTTGGCCTATATTTATTTGTCAAGCCTACTAGTATACTTATATTCTAGGCCCAAGTCCTAACCCAACATGCAGTTTAGGCCATTTCCTATTTCATTGCCGAAACTAGATTAAATATCCTAGTTTATAATTTATGGCCAAAACTTAACCAAGTTACATATTTTGTGGTAAATGAACAATTTAACATTTATGACGAATTCTATAAGTAAATTACTCCTAATTTACTTATTTCATTACTACTCTTTTAATGTACATTGTCACATTTATTATTATGGCCCATTCTCTCTTATTTATCATATTTATACTTTTTGGTATGTAAATTATACCAAATTTAGTGTCGCTAACCATAATTTATTCTAAACATGACAATTGCTCACAATTATGAATAAATTCAAAATTGTGCTAATATACTTATTCCAAATCAACCTTAATTAACCCAATCTTGGTTTAACATCCTAATTCACAATTTATGGCAAAACTAGAATTATTTTTCTAGTTTACATTTTATGCCTAAAATTTAGCTTACTTACTAATGCTAAATTTAATATGTCAAAATCACATATTCCCTAATCCATGTCAAATTTCCCCGTTTTCATTTTAATATGCATGTCATAATACATATTCCAAATTATGCCAATTTCCAAGTTTACAATTACGTTCATATTCATTTCCATGTTTTTCCCCAAATCGCATTCCCACCGTTCGAATAATCGTGATTCAACCTAGATTATAAATAAATCTAGATTCGTAGATAAAAAGGGAATGAATCAAAATGACAAGAAGGAATAATTGGCATAAAAAGGTTTGGATAACAATGTAGGTTCAAGAATATGGGTAGACCTAACTAAATAGGTAAATTCCCACTGTCTTAAAACCAAAGAATGGGCAAAATAGGTTCAAGAACGTGGGTAGACCTAACTTAATAGGTAAATTCCCACTGTCTTAAAACCAAAGAAAAACCAAGGAACAGGTAGAATAAATAATTTGGTTTAGACCCAACTTCTCAATCACAAAACTAAAGCAATATTTTCCTAATCATAAATCATGGGTGTCAAAATCACAGTTGTCCTCATTATGTCATAAGTAATAGTTTATGTCCAAATCAAAGGTATAGGCCTAGTCAAGGAAATAATCCTTGTAGTCACAGTCACAGTCATAGGAAATGTCCATAGTCATATGCGATGTTCATAGTCCAAAAGGAAAATAATTCCCATAGTCATAAGTCATTGTCATAGGCAATGTTTATATGTCCCAAAATCAAAGGCTTATGTCATAGTCCAAAGGCATATGCTTTCAAAGGCCACAGTTCTATAGTCATAGTCACGGTTACAGTCTTATTTGTCCTCGAATCATAACAGTTCTTAATTCAGTCCATGAGTATAAACACAGATTCGAAGAGAGAGAGAGAGAGAGATTTGGCATATTCCTTTATTCCTTTAATTTCATGTCACAAATAAAACAAAATATTCAGATCTAGAAATAACCAACTTATAGAAAATAGATCTAGAAAAGAAGGAAAGCGTGGCTATGATTCGTGCGTCGTTGCTTGAAACTTGTTTGAGCTAGCCTTTGAATTCTTCACTTGAAACTTTGATTTGAATCCCTCCTTAAAAGTCTTTTAGCAGCATCTCCTCGTCTTGAATCATATTTTATTTTATTTATTTAAGAAAATTTAGAGGAGGGGAAGAAGCCATGAATCTTAGCAGCATAAGGATAGAAGAGAATTGGTGCAAAGAGAATGAAGACTAGGGCTGTTTATATAGCTGCTCAAGACCTTATCGTACACGCAGCGCTGAGTCAGCATTGAACCTAGTTAAGAAAATTGTCCAGGTACGTAGATGAATCTAGCCAAACCTTATCATACACGCAGTGCTGAGTCAGCATTGGGTCCCACAAGCTATTTTGGCGTAAAAGTTTGATTTTCAAACTTTTGAATTTCTGGAATTTATTTAACTGTTTTATTCACATGAAATATTCTTATATGTATACAATTCCTCTAACGACCATTTTACGCGTATATATATACGCACAACTTTCATTTTATTTTCAAAATTCAAATGATGTTGCCATATTTCATTGACTGTAGCCTTATCTTGAATTTTATCTTTCGTATATCTATATTTTTGCATATATATATATATATTTATATTCTCATATGTATGTATGTATATATATATATATATATTCTTTATTTCCTTATATGTACGTTCTTATCCTTTCAAATTTTGAATTTGTATACGTACATATATTTGCATGTTCAGTTGGCCCTCTCTAAAACAATGATAAAAAATTATGTCGCCGCCGGGGTTCGAACCCCCGACCTCCATGCTACAAATCCAATGCCTTAACCAACTGAGCTACATAGGCTTTTGTTAATAAGTCTTAGAACAATAATAATTATTGTTCTCTCCTTACTTCTCTTTTTCATGTTAGTTACAATACTTAAATTAAACAACTGCATGGATCTTTTTCTTTTAATTTTTCTTTTAAAAATTAATTATACTTTAATTTGAGAATCTTAATGTCGTAGAATTACGGGGTGTTACATCGCGGCTCCTAGCTGCTCCTCCTCGCGGTTATACTTGATGAAGCGTGTAGACTTCTTTTAATTTTTATTCGATACCAATACAGATAAGCATCTTTCAAATACTTTTAAAATTAAGAGGATCTAGAGTGGGGTCGATAAGTTTAGTCAACGAGCTGAAAAATGGGCTCGTTATTACTATTTATCACTGTTACCTATTAATTTGACACTGCTACCGCTAATGCCTGTTAATTGGATGTCATTAATGCTAGATAAGATAATGATGATATTTTTTGGCTGTTGTCTATCTATAAATTTGCTCAATTTCTTATTATATATTTAAGTCTAATAAATATATGTATATAAAAGACTTGTCGACTAGTCACGACTAGTCAGACGACTTGTCGACTAGTCTTCTAGACGGTAGTGGCTCGACTTGGCTCGACTTGGCGTCGTGATAACCTTGGTAGCATGATATTCCCCATTAATAATTTGTACCAAGTTGATGGTCAATCCGAATTTTCTTTTTATAGAATACTAAATTCTCTACCACTTGGTACTTGTTGTTCCCCATGCTTTGTTCTTTAATCTTCTGTAATAACTTAGTGTACCATTCTGAAGACAACAAGGTTTTTTTTTTAACTCTTGTAGCCATGTAGCTTGTACAGTAGGTATGGCATGTGAGTGTCCTTCATGTATGTCTCCTTCTTTTCTGGATAAAGCATCTGCTACAATATTTTCACTATATAGTCAAAACCATGCAACTTTGCTAACCACTTATTTTGTATACCAGTATGAATTTTCTGAGACGGAAGATACTTGAGGCTCTGGTGATCAATTTTTATGTTAAATTGTCTTCCCATCAGACATTGAGACCATTTTCTTATGGCAATTATTATGGCCATTAAATTTTTCTCATAGGTTGATAAAGATAAATTTCTTCCCTTTAATGCCTTACTGAGATAAGCTAGTGGTTTGTTGTCTTGCAATAGTACAACACAATGCCATGGCCACTAGCATCACATTCTAACACAAATGATTTGGAGAAATCTGGCATAACCAGTATGGGTGGACTGATCAAACACTGCTTCAACATATCAAAAGCTTGCTTTGCTTCTTCAGTACATATGAATGAATCCTTTTGGAGCATATTGGTGAGAGGTTTGGCTATCAATCCATAGCTTCTAATAAATTTTCTATAATATCCAGTGAGTCCCAAGAACCCTTTGAGTGTCTTAGCTTGTAGGTAGTGGCCAGTCAAGCACAACTTTTACTTTGCTAGGGTCTACCGAAATACCGTGTGCTGATATCACATACCCCAAATATTCTAATGATTCTATGGTAAATCTACATTTGGATAATTAGATAACTAAATGATTATCTTTTAGAACCTGAAAAGTTGAACTAAGATGATTAACATGCTCAGACATAGTTTGGCTATATATTAGTATATCATCAAAAAATACCAACACAAACTTTCTTGAATATGTGATTTATCAAAGACTGAAAAGTAGATGGAGCATTAACTAACCCAAATGGCATTACAACAAATTCATAATGTCCATCATGAGTCTTAAAGGCAGTTTTATGTATGTCTTATTCACACATTCTAATTTGATGATAACCAGATCTAAGGTCAAGTTTAGTTAAGTATTTTGAACCATGTAATTCATCAAATAAATCGTCTATTTGAGGAATTGAATACTTATCTTTGATGGTTAGAGAGTTTAGGCTCCTGTAATCAATGCACAATCCAAATTCCATCTTTTTTGCGAACCATTACCACTGGAGAGGAATAGGAACGGTTGTCCTGCCTTATGATGCCATTTCCAGTAATTCCTTAATGATTTTCTCTAGTTCATTCTTGATGTGGTGTGCATGTCTGTATGGTTTGAGATAGATTGGATTTGCTCCAGTTTTCAATGGTATTCCATGATCATGTTCTCTAGAGGGAGGAAGAGTAATTGCTGTAGATGTTACTTCAGGGTATTTCTCTAGCAATTTATGAATTTCTGACAATATTTCTGGAGACTGGTCTTTAGGAGTTTCTGATGTTTTTTCAATCATAGCATATGTCATTATTGCAACTTGCCCAATTTCTTGTTCTTTGTCAAAAGTTTTTTTGTCTACTATCTTCACATCTCAATTGTTGTATACCCTGACATATATATTTTTTATTGCCATAAGTAAATTTTACCGGTAATTTGTCTAGGTTTAGGGTGATCTCTCCAAGCTTCTTCATCCATTGAGCTCCTAAAACTATTTGACATCCTTCCAGAGGAAGAAGTAATAAATCAACAGGCATCCTGCACCCTTGGCAGGTAAGAATTACACCATAGCAGACTCCAGACCCTTGCAATTTTTCACCATTAGCTACCATGACTTCATAAATTTTTGAATCATCTATCTTGAATTGTAGTTTATAAGTCATCTTTTTGTCTATAAAGGTATGGGTTGAACCATAATCGATTAATATATGCACCATTTTCCCTTTTATAGTGCTTTGAACCTTAATTGTTGACAATGCTGGAATGCCACACATAGCTTGCAAAGTTAAGGTATGTGTTTCTTCTATATTTTCTTTAGAAATATTATATAATTCTAGGGAATCTTCAGCACTATCTTCATTATCATAAAAGGACATTATGCCTTCCATAATTCTTACCTGAGGGCTTTTGCATTTATGATCCCTATGCCAAGGTTCTCAGCAACCATAGCAAATGTTTTATCTTCTCATTTCTACCAGTTCTTGTGGGGTCAATCCTTACTCTTGGCTAATTTTTCTAATGTAGTACCCCTTTTTTCTAGATTTTGTGATGAATTCTTTAATGCAGGAAAAGAAGAGGTAGGGTTACTTTTAGATGTAAGAAAGGTACGAGTTGGCTTGCCATTCTTTGTTTTAATCCAAACTCTTTCGAACATTTTAGCTAAGGATACAGCTTGTTTAAAATTCTGAGGTTTGGAAGTCATCACATCATACCTGATTTCTTCTTTAAGTCCTCCAATGAATCGATCCAAGAGAAATTGTGGAGGTAGATTTTCAATGGTTGCTTGTAAACCTTCAAATTTGGAGAGGTATGCAGACACAGTGGTGATCTGTTTAAGTTTTGCCAAAGCTTCATATAGTTGTTCCATACACAAAAGAGAAAGTCTTTTTTTTTTGGTTTTTTTTATATATGCATGAACCTAATGCAACTATATGAATGCAAACTACTTATTTACAAATTTTCTAAAATTATATAATGACGGTTAGATTAATTTCAACAAAAGATTTCTCAGCCAGTTAACGGACAGGAGTTATCGGTGCACCAGGAATCACCCTAGCAATGCAGCCGAAGGTTTAAGTACCTTCAGAGGAACAACCGATATAAACGGTTATTACTCTGCCGTAGTCTAGACACCGAGAAATAATTCGTTATAAATAAACCAAGTTGTCAAAATATAATGATATCCTAAGAAAATAAAAACCAAAATAAGATGAATGCAAAACAGAAATTAAACGTGAATTACAATGAAACTACAAATGAATTTTTATTTTGTTTTTGAATTTTTGTAAATGCAAATGCAAGCAAACAACAATGCAATTAAATAAAAACAAGGGAGAAGAGAACAATACCAAAGGGTCTGAATTTATTAGCAATTTTTTTAGCGGTGAATTTTTTTAGCAAGGGCAAAGCAAGTTATAGCTAGCAATCTCGATGTGAGCAATGTTTTCTTGATTCTGGCAACCTGAAAAGAGTTAAAACAGAAACAAACGACTCTTTTTCAAAAATAATAATAATAAGAAGGATAAACTAAACCAAACAATCAAAAACTAAATAATAATTAAAACTAAACACACAAAGACTAATTAAAAAGAAAACTATGATAGCACACAAAACCGGCCCAAATAAGCCCACGAATCTCACTTATCTCACACAACACAAACAAAAAGGAACCGACTAGTCAGAATGTTAAAAGAAAGCCATTTAATCTCGAAATTGCCAGGGCAAGCAAAATCATGAAACATCGAAAAAAATCAACTTGAATTTTTCACTTGGTTTTGAAATCGAAGGCGATTGGTGATTCGAAGGGAATTGGGGATTTAATGCGTTCGATTTGGGGTTGGAATTGAAAACGAATGGAGGCGGATTTCGTAGAGGTTTTAGTGGAGGCGGTTAAGCCTGCGGTTGTTGGTTCGTAGTTTGGGAGGGAGGAGATGGTGTGAAATCGGAAGCTTGGGTTTGGTGAGGAGCTGTGCTTGATGAAGATGAAGCAACGTCGAAGGAGGGAGAGGGTTGGGAGAGTTCGGGTTTAAGCTGGAATGGTGATGAAATGGTGTGTAAGGTGGTTAGTAGATGAAGGAGGTGATTTAAGTTTTGGTCTGGGGTTCCAGCGTTCTGGTTCAGTAGTTTCGGGTGGTAGGCTGGTTCCGATTGGGAATTTGGTTCTTTGTTTTTGGGGTTGAGGATGTGCGTTAGGGGGTGGAAGTGAATTGTGGTGTAGGAGACACTTCCAGTGTGGTGTTTTCATTTGTTTGAGGTGAGGGGTAGTTCGGTTGGTTGAGGATGGTAAGATTGTCTTTAGGGTGGTGATGTATTGAAGCTGATGAGTTGCGGTTTGTATGAAGTTGTGTCAAGTAGGGATTTGGGTTCGACTGTATGGTTGACAGTGAAATAGAGTGGACTGGTTTGTTGAAGTTTGGCAGTTTGTTGAAATAGGGTGGGTGGTATTGGTTATGAATGGTGCAGTTGGATGTCAATGTTAATGCAATGGGAAGGGAAGTGTAGTTCTTTTGTGGCAGATGTGAAGTTTTGGGGGATTAAGATGAAGATGAAGATGACTGTGGATGGTTAAGTGAGGTAATGCCGATGGTAGTTTTGGTCGTCGGATTGAAGTGAGGGAGGCAGTTTTGAGAAGGGAAAACAGAATAGGAAACATAGAACATAAGAGAAAACATAAATGTATCAATTAGTGAAAACAGAATTGTATCATTTTTTTTCTTTCTTTTGACAGTAACAATAATGTAGATGAAAAGAAGTTGAATGCAAAACAGTGAACAATTAAATGCAGTGTTTTTTTTTTAGCAATGAAATGCACAAGAACACAAATGAACAACTATACAGGAAAAAATGCAAAGAACCAAGAAATGGATTGAGCTGAGAACACTAAACAGTGAAAAAAAAAACAGGAAACAAAAAACTAATTTGCACAAGAACAATAAACTTTTTTTTTTCAATAAAGAAATAACACACAATCAAAGTGACCACACACACAAACAAAAACAACAATTACAAATGACACAACAAACTACCAAATGAAAACAATTTTTTTTTAAAAAAAGAAATAACAAACTAGATAGAAAACTAATTCGAAAAATAAAACTAAAATTAAAATCTCTCCCAGGCAACGGCGCCAAAAACTTGTTCGCTAAACGATATTTCTATTGAATTAGAAAATCGTCACGAATATTGAAATAACCGCAAGTGCACGGCGTACTATTGTAATACGTAGTGAGTGCGAGTCGATCCACAGGGAAAGAAGTGATTTCAATTTTATTCAATCTAATTAAACCAAACTTTGAATTGTTCTAATAAAAACTATGAAACTAGAAACTAAGTTGAGAGCTAAATATGAAATTAGAGAGTAATTTAGAGGTAAATCCACCCTCACCTTTATGTAAGTCACCAAACATACAATGTATAATCTCAATAAGTGATATAAATGCAATATTTAAACCACTTATGATTCTCATGAAAATGAAACTAAAGCAAAACTATTCTAAGTATGGTCTATGAACTATTGGCTAGAACTATAGACCATCAAATTTTGTTCATACTTTCATTTCAAAATCAATAATCACTTAGCAAATATTGATGTAACTTGTGTTTATATTGAATAAGTATAGATCATTTGCAAATGCAACAAAACCTATCAAACCCATATGTATAAACCTACATCAATATTCACTAACATGAAGCACATATTAAAGATCACAAATCATACACATGGTGAACTTACACAAAGTTAGAGAGCATCATTACCCCTAAATCAAGAGATTAGCCACTCATATGTGTTGTAATATCAACACATGTAAGTCTCAACATTAGAAGATTAAGCAAAATGAAAGAAAAACTAAGTAAAACAAGAAGAGAACTAAACTAAGAACATAAAGTAAATCTAAGCTATGAACATGAAAGTAAATCTAAGCTATGAACATGAAAGTAAAGAGGATAGAAATTAAATTGCATTAAAGCAAAGAAGTTACATAAAGAAAATGGCTAAGTAGCCATTAAAATAAAAGAGAGCTATGATCTAAACTAAACTACTAAAAGATAAAAGAGAGGATGATAAAAGAACATAAAGGGGGTATATATACAAGATCACAAACCCTAAAACCCTAATCACTCATAATGGGAAATCCCCAAAATGGCCCTTCATGAAGCTTCTAATCCTCTCTTAGCCCCTAATGAGTCATGTAGGATGCATGAGGCCTTTTGTCTCATTCACTTAGTCTTTAATGAGAATCTTAAGAGAAAGAGGTTAATTTGAGAAGTGGGGTCCTCCATGATCATGTATGAGAATTATTTCCTCTTCATTCCTTTGTATGCATGCATTTGTGCTCTAAATCTTCATGTGTATGCATTATTTGTGCTCCAAAATTCCTATTAGAGAAAATAACAAAATACAAGTAAATGCAATCACAAAATAAAACATGCATAAGTGATCAATTTTTCCCAAAATGAGTGATGATTTTGAAAATATTTAAAATATGGTTTGATCGTATAAAACATCCAAAAATGTTCATTTATTTATTTAACAAGAATAAATATGTGAATATAAATGTGCATTTTTACGTGCACATCAAATACCCCCATACTTATCTTTTTATTCGTCCTCGAATAAAGTAAAGAAACTAAGATAAATCCACTTTCGTAGGGAGCACGATTGCATTGAGTGTATGCAACAAGCCGTTAAATCTTTGGGTGTCCCCAGTAGGACGAGTGTTGTCTCGTGAGGGTTTTCAGCGGATACTACCCACAAAATCCAAAAGTTGAATACAAAAAATATTTACAAAAAATGCTAGATTCGAAAATATTCACAAGATGAATGCAAGTTTTTAAAAGAGTATTTACAAATGGGTAATTTACTTTTAAATTTGACACGAAGGAGTTAACACAAGTTAGGGTTGTCACTATGAAATTTAAGTTTGTTACTAATCAAAACTTCAAACAAAAGTTAGTTATCGTTACAAACTCCTCCAGTTTGGCCAGTTGTTTTGGTAGAAACATAGTGCAAATATGAAATGAATTCTGTAATCGATATCAACAATCGCACATTGGCATCTTTATTTACTTTTGGTTAGCAACTTAGGTCAAATAAGTGAAGAGTGTGCTTGGATTTCAAGTGCTAACTCTCTCTTTATTACAAAGTATTTACATTGTTATTATTTACAAATACCTAGGTATACCACCCCTACACTGCACTACGACTTACGTGAGGGTTAGTAATCCTAAGGTGTCCAACTCATAAAATGAGACCAAGATATACCGACGCTGACTTTGTCAACAAGGTGTCGGATAGAGCTTGGCGGGTTTACACACCAACGCCAGATGTACCAGCAATGTTGGATACCCATGGATTATTATATATATATATATATTTAAAAAGAGTCTAACGAGAATATCTTAGCACAACTTCACTTAAATGATCTAAAATGTTAACGTAAGTAATCTAAATCAACCGTTCATTCAATCGGATTACAATTTTAGAAAACATTTCATACTCATCACCCATGAATTTCCCTATATACCAGTTACACTAAATTTGCTCATAATTCAAACTTTTCTTTCGTTATCCGTTAAGAGAAGTAAAATTTCAAATATTTTAAACGTACGATCAAAACCGTATATCTACTTCATTGTGCCCACTTAAAAGTAAATTAAATGTTTTTTTTTTTGAAATTTGTTTTGGGATGAAAAAGGAAAAGAAAGTTAAAATCTATGCAAAAACAAATAAATATAAAACTCCCCCCCACACTTGATTTTTACTGTGTCCCCACAGTCAACCCAAGTGGAAGGAGAAAAGAAAAGAAAAGAAAATTTTGAAAATATGCGCTATAATTACAAGAGAAAAGAAAAAATTTATTTACAGTATATCAGAAAATATATTGACAAGAAGTAAATGAAACGGTCTTCTAAAGACCGATTCATTTGTCTCTTGAAGTGTGAGAGACACAGCTTAAGCTCGAAAAACCAAATCATAAAAAGTTTTGAAGTTGAATGTAGATTTGGAAAAACAAATGTCGTTTTATTAAAAATCGAACGAGTTGGTTTGTTTTCGATGGGTTGTTGGGTAGATTGAATAATGGATTGAATTTCATGTTTATTTCCACCAAATTGAAATTCAAAATTATCGTTGAAAAACTCTTTGGAATTATCAATTTCAATTTCAAAATGGTGATTCAAATCTACTTCTTTAAAATTCAACTTATTTTCGAAAATTCCGAAAAATTCGTGTTCGTCAAATTCGTCCTCCTTTGAATTATTCACAACTTCATTGCACAAATCATTTTCAAATTCTAAAGTTGTGGTTTGAAATTCGTTATTTTCAGAAAAAGGAAGATCGAATTTTAAATTTTTTTCCACCCTCTCAAAAGAATTAAAATCCAAATCAATTACTGTATTTTCAACAATTTTGTTAAGATCGTCATTTTCAATTTCAAAAGTCGTTATTTGAAAATCTTTGAGTTTGGTAAATGATGGATTATCGTTCGAATCCCGACACGTTCGGTTTTGATTATTCTGTTTTTCACGAAAATTGAAGTAGTTTTCCAATAACAAATTTGTGTGATTATCGTGAATTTCATTCATTTGCTCAACAAAATCAAATTTATAATTATTTACTTGAAAATTTTCAATTTGAAATTGTTGAGAGCAAAAATTTTCGGGTTCACCACAATTGAAAGTATTCCTATTGCCAAAATCATTTGAAAAATTATTCACATTCTCATTTTGAATTTTAAATTCATTTTGGAGTTCGAAATTGATTTGGCAAGGGTTATAATCAAAATGATTTGAATTTGGAAGTGAATTCAAATTTTGATAATTTTGAAAACTTTGACTTGAATTGTTGCACAAATATGAATTACACCATTCATTTATTCTTTAATTTTGTTGTGTGCTCATTTCAAGTAAAGATTCAATTTGTGTTTCAAGAGTTGAAGGTTGATCATTAGTTTGAAAATTATGTGGTGCAAAATCAGAGTTATTTTGAAAATTTTGAAAAGTTGATGGTGTAAAATCCAAAGTGTTTGGACAATAGTTGTTACTGAAATATCCATATGAATTTGGTGCAAAATTATATGGATTATATTGATTTTCACAACTATCGTAAAATTCATGGGAATAAGGAAATTGGGACATTTTCAAGAAAGCTTTTTTTTGTGAAAAAAAAAGATAAGAAATTATACACAAAAGAGAAAGTCTTTTTTTTTTTTTGGTTTTTTTTATATATGCATGAACCTAATGCAACTATATGAATGCAAACTACTTATTTACAAATTTTCTAAAATTATATAATGACGGTTAGATTAATTTCAACAAAAGATTTCTCAGCCAGTTAACGGACATGAGTTATCGGTGCACCAGGAATCACCCTAGCAATGCAGCCGAAGGTTTAAGTACCTTCAGAGGAACAACCGATATAAACGGTTATTACTCTGCCGTAGTCTAGACACCGAGAAATAATTCGTTAGAAATAAACCAAGTTGTCAAAATATAATGATATCCTAAGAAAATAAAAACCAAAATAAGATGAATGCAAAACAGAAATTAAACGTGAATTACAATGAAACTACAAATGAATTTTTATTTTGTTTTTGAATTTTTGTAAATGCAAATGCAAGCAAACAACAATGCAATTAAATAAAAACAAGGGAGAAGAAAACAATACCAGAGGGTCTGAATTTATTAGCAATTTTTTTTAGCGGTGAATTTTTTTAGCAAGGGCAAAGCAAGTTATAGCTAGCAATCTCGATGTGAGCAATGTTTTCTTGATTCTGGCAACCTGTAATAACCCGCAAAATCTGGGCCAGTTTAAAATTTTTATTTTGGCCATTTTAGCGAATTTTGAATATTTAAAATAGATTATTTTAAATAATGGCGACGGAAAATTTATTTTCAATATAGAATCGACGTATATATTATATACGTCGTCGTTAGAATATAAATAATTATATATAATTATAAATAGAAAAGAAAATGGCGCGGTAGTTCGAAAATTCGATTTCTAATTTCAAATGAATATACAGAATTCAATATAAGTCAGAATTGAACGAAACAAGAAATATTTGAATCTGTATAACTATATCTTTGTAACGAAGTTAACAAACTGAGATTTCATTTTAGAAATGATGAGATATGTCCAGTTGAAAATTAGAAATAGTCGCTGTGGAATTTATATATATTTTAATATAATATATAGCCCTTAAAAATAGCCATTTTGCAAATGACCTCGGATTTCGACGAAACCACTTTTGTTGGATCCGTGATGTCAAATTATTGCTAGATTCCAAATTTCATAATTTTTCGAATCAATATGTGAGCGTGGCAAAGGAAAACGCGTTTGACCAGTTTCAGTTGATTTTAATCGACTGGAAATTGGCCATTTTTCTAACGGTCTCAGAATTCGACGAAACTAGTTTTGTTAGGACCGTATCGTCAATACGAAGCTAGAAAATATTTTTCTGGAATTTTTCGAGTTAGTTTGTGCCCCCGGTAATTTGAAATATACGTTTAAAATTCAATATAGTGATTTAAAAGTAAATTCAAGGGAAACTGACTGTAACAATCGAATCAGCTTGCGATACATGTTTCATTGTGTTCGGAATGGGGGTGAAACGCTATGGACGACAGGCGGTGGGTCTCGTTTTGAGGTCGAAAATAAAAGTTGCTTTTTGAAAGTAATTAAATAATTAAATATATATATATTTTTCATATAAACCCCCCCCCTCTCGTTTTCATTCTAAAAACAGAAATCAAATAAATAAAAAAAAAAAAAAAAAAAAAAAAAGAAAAACCCCCAATCGCGATCGCCCCCCCCAGGATCCGTCGCCAGAGCCACCCAACGCCGCCTCTTCGCCAGCTCCGACCACCGCCCCTCCCCAGATGCATCGCCGCCCTTTCCCCTTCTTCTTCGATGATCCCCGAACCCCAAACCCGTCGCCCCATCGTACGCCATCGCCAATAGCGATCCACGCCACCGCAGTCCCCCCCCCTGTCGATGACCGCTTCCCCTCCCCTGTCGATGGTCGCGCCCCACTCGCGAAGTCCAGTACCCTCCTGCCGCCGACGAAGATGAAGCGAAGCCCCCCCCCCCCGACAAAGCCGACAGCGCCCCAGGTAGTTTTTTTTATTTTATTTTATTTATTTTTACTTTTATATTGATTTTATAAAAAAAAAAACTGTTTTAAAAAGAATTTTTAAACTGTTTTTTTTAGAAATCAAAACTGAGATTTTTAAAAGTATTTTAAAAACTGATTTTTAATTTATTTTTAAAACTGAATTTTTAAATATAGAAAACTGTTTTTATTTTTAAGATTCAAAACTGAGATTTTTAAAAGTTTGAAAAACTGATTTTATTTTAAGATTTAAAATAGAAAAGGTTTAAACTTTAAAAAGAAAATGGTTTGAACTTTAAAAAGATTTGATCTTTAAAATAGGAAATTCAAAAAGGCGTAATCTTTAAATTCAAAAAGGCGTAATCTTTAAATTCAAAAAGGCGTAATCTTTAAATTCAAAAAGGCGTAATCTTTAAATTCAAAAAGGCGTAATCTTTAAATTCAAAAAGGCGTAATCTTTAAAGTAGAAAAGGCGAAATATTTGAAAAGACGAGATCTTTATATAGTAAACTTCGAAGTAAAATAAAAATTCGATTTTTATATATAGAACTTTGAAATAAAAATTCGATTTTTATATATTGAACTCTGAACTAAAAATTTGATTTTTATATATGGACCTTCGAAATAAAAATATGATTTTTAAATATTGAATAGCAAGGTAAAAATTCGATTTTTATATATGTAGTGGCTACGGACGACGAAGCTGACGAAAATGCCATAGCGATGAAGATTTCTATCAAAGAAGAGCCGTGGAGCTAGGATAGCTATAAGTGAGAATTTCTCACCCTTTCAATTTTATTTCTAGTTATATTTATATATATATATACTAGGATGCAGACGGTGTTTAGTAGCACCCGACACAACCGTCCACATACCATGGACTTGTTTGTTTGGATGTTTGGTGATTGATTGAGATATTGATTTGAATGTGGTTTGTGGTGTGAAAAATCGAATCGATAAATTGGTTAGGATTAGACGTGCGCCGTTATAAGGCGAAGGAGTAAGGCTAGGTTAGACCCTTACTCCAAATTTTGTGGCTTGCATAACGAAAGTGAATTTGATTGATGTGTGAATGGCGTGGGCCTTCACTAGACCGGGGATAAGGCTAGGCCTTGTCCCGTTTCTAGTATCGTGCCGTTATGCCGCCGAAATTTTCTAAAACATGTTAGAAAAATAAAAATAACATTTTATTTAAAGAATGAACTGAATAGATATTCATATGTCGAAATAAAATATTTTATCGTTAAAAATATAATTTTTAACGTGAATATGAATATAGTGAAAGTGAATAAAATAAATATTCATTTACAAACCGGACGGTTTGTTTATGTACACCTATTTGATTGATATTGATTGGGTCGATAAATTTTACACATCGCCCAACTGCACAAATAAAATCTGTGCTTGATTGTTTGAAACCCTACACGGGTGTTGGGATGAAATATGAAGTCCACTCATCCTGATTGATTAAATATGTCGATCGATTGATTGACAGGCTGTTATAAGCGTTAGATATCTATATTTGATGCTTATACAGTGTAGTGCACTTTGGTTGATGGTTGATTATTTTTCAATACTATTATATACATGTGATGTATGAAAATCCATATAATTAATTTTATATGGTGATTGATTGGGCCTCATTCCAATTTGAAAAATAAAGAATATATAAAATAAAGGTTCATGTGTTGACTATACTCATCCGTTGGGAATAGTCATGTGTTGAACGAATTATTTTTATAATAAAATTTACATCTTTATCAATATAATATAAAGGTTCATGTGTTGACTATACTCATCCGTTGGGAATAGCCATGTGTTGAACGAATTATTTTTATAATAAAATTTACATCTTTATCAATATAAAATAAAGGTTCATGTGTTGACGGTACTCATTCGTTGAGATTAGTCATGTGTTGAACGAAATAATTTAACCAAAAATAGTCACACATGGACGGTACTCATTCGTTGAGATTAGTCGTGTGTTGACAAAAAGAAATATTTGAAATAGAATATATAAAGCCGTGTTGAATAGTGATGCGCCATTTTGACGCGAACGATATATATAACGATTTCGAAATGAATTGAATATATAACGATTTCGAAATGAATTGAATATATAACGATTTCGAAATGAATTGAATATATAACGATTTCGAAATGAATTGAATATATAACGATTTCGAAATGAATTGAATATATAACGATTTCGAAATGAATTGAATATATAACGATTTCGATTTGAATTGAATATAAAACGATTTCGATTTGAATGGAATAGAAAACCAATTTGATTTCAAATTGAATATATAATGAACTTGATTCAAATAGAAAACGAAACGAATTAATTTGAATAGAAAATGAATTTGAATCGAATAGAAAATCAATTTGAATTGAATTGATTTGAATTGAATTGAAAAACGAATTCGAATTGAATTTAAAATGAAGTGAAATGAATTCAAATTAAATTGAAATTTGAATTGAATAGAAATGAATTTTAAAACGAATTTATAAAGAAGAATTCAATTTTGATTTGAATTGAAATAGAAGTTGACTTCGTTTTTGAAACGAATTCAAAACTAAATATATAATTCGTTTTAAATAGAAATCGACGAAATATATATTATATATATTATATATATAATATAATGGCCTGAATAGAACGCGCCGCGCCGCGGCAGTTCGTAAATTTCGACCATTTATTTCAAACGGACATTACGGGAGATCCGACCGTCGGATTCTCCTAAAACCGGAACCGTTGGGTTCGTATCGAAAAGAGCTTTCTAACGAATATTAGAAATTCAAAATCTAACGGTTGGATTTGGAGATACGTCCAAATCAAATTCGAAAAAGGTCGCTGTAAGTGCAGTTCGATGGCCATCGTTGGAAATCGACTGTACGGGCCTTGATAAAATTATTAAAAATATCAATAATTTGTGTAAAATCATAAGAAATGATTTGGGAAAAATTGGGGTGAAAAACTCCATATTTGAAAAGATAAAAATAGATTTTTATCAAAATGAACTAGTTTTGAACTAAATTTAAAACCCAATCATTTTTAAAATAAATGAATTAGATTTAAAAAGGGGTTTTAAATAATCGAATTTCTAATATGTTTGATTAAGTTTGAGATGGGTTTATCGTGAACAGTGTTTTAAATAACACTAGTTCTTTAACCCGATAACAAATAGAATGTGATTTGGGTTTGTTGTGAACTGTGTTTTAAATAACACCTAGTTCTTTAACCCAGTAAAAGGAGTTTTATTGAATCTGCAATTAGATTGAAATTCGAACTGATAATCTAAATTATCAAATTTAGAAATGAGCGAGAATGGAGTATCACCAGTTTTGCTCCAAAGCGATAGTTAAATCTTTAATTAGATTTGAACGTGAAATGGTAATTAATTTTACCGATAACACCACGGTGTTAGATATGGAGTATTACCAGTTTTGCTTCATGGGATGAATAGGTTGGGATTGGGAAATAAAATAAATAATTACTTCGTTGTGGTTCGCTAATCTCGACTAGTTGGAAAACCATAATTTGGTTTTAAATGACATCCAAAGGAAGATTTCAGGATAAATTTTAAAGAATTTATCTTGGATAAAATTAATGGGAACTTTTCCCTAAGAATGTGGAATTTAGAAACTAGCTGTAGGTTGGCTATGAAGAATGGTTTCCTGGGTATTGATCTGATGTTGGTTTCGGCCTTCGGGGTTAATGTTCGGGAAATTGTTCTCTTGCTAATTTGCGGTTAGTGACTAATGAATTAGAATGAGGCGTATGTTGTGTTTGTGTAACATTTGTTTTCAATATACGCGGGTTGTTCGGAAAGTCCGGGTTTATACCCATTCTGAATAACCGATTCGACGATATGTCGAAGATGAAGACGGTGGTTGAAGACCGGAAGTCTTCACATCGTAGGGATAATTACTGACGATCCTGATTGGGCTGTACACCCAAGAGGATGGAAATAGTTAGTGGTCGTCCAGACGTACTTGGAGATGGATGGATATGCGAGGAAAGTGCCTCCGGTTTCGTTCAGACCCAGAACGGACTTGTAAATGGATTGTGTGCCTGACATTGGATTTTATTCTGTGTTGATTGATTTCTATTAAATATATATCTGCTTGGCGGCGGAGAATTTATTCTCTTGCTTAACGCCCTTCTCTGAGACGTACGAGCTTAGAGGTTATATATCGATAGATATCAATCGCATGGCATGAATTGCCTGTGTGGCATGCTGAGTTGCATGGATCAAGGCTTTTGTTGAAAAGCAAAGTCTTGTGGTTGATGATCAAAGCACGCCTACGTGGCAGCTTTGTGTATAGCGTGTATTCGCAAGCCTCACACCTCGGTATGAGTTAAAAACGGGATACGGACCGCTGGGAGAGCGCACGTTTCTTTCTAGCTTTGGTGGTGTCAGTGACTTACCAGCCCTGACATATATATACTTTTCACCTTTGTGGTTGTTGGAATGAGGCGCCTCGATTATAGGTCTGTAAGGACCGGGAAACGTGTGTTCAGGCATAATTAATCCTCTAACGTAAGTGAGGACCGGCCCAGCCGCATCCAGGGGTTACCCAGTGTGCGTAATCCCGGGGACATTTGCTAGAGTGTCTCGAACGCGGAGAGGAGCTTGCCCCTTGCCTCGACTCATGACGGAAATCCAATTTCCAATACGTGTATCGCGGTTTTAATTGTAGAACTAGTATGGCGACATGATATATGGTACCCATGCCGTCTATGATTTATACTTATGATTGAAATGTTTTGACACTATACACTTATTATAGTATCAAATGATTTGTTTTAAAACGTATCAAGCATGTTTGGCTATTATAAGGGAAAACCCTATCCCCCGGCTTGCGTTGCATTGTATGATAGGACCTGGGTCTTATAATAGCTTCATTTTTCGAAAAAGCATTGCGTTGTTTATTCTATGCACTGGTATTCTTGGGAGGAAACCCGTTCCGTGTTATACGGCGTGGTCCCTTGAATTACTCTCTTTTAAAGTAAAGTTTTAAATAACTGTTTTAGTTCTCACACCAGTCACATGACTGACCTGGAGTTTATTGTTTTAACCTAAACTCTGGGTGCCCCTATTTTCCGCACGGGCAGCTAGTAGTTTTGGTTTTGCAGATTTATATTCACAGGATCCTGGTTTACAGCTGGAATGATATCCGGAAAGCTCTGTATCCGTATATCACCTTCAGTTGTGCTTTATATTATTTTTCCGCTGCTATGTATTTAAATGTAATTTAAATCTCTGATATTTCTGTGTAATATTTATTCATTTATACTCTGTATATTCTTGTATCTGATGGAATTGTTGTAATATACAATGAAATGTTCTTCTGTTTGTGTTCTGGTTTGTCATGTTCTCAACGTTCAGGGGTTTCGAACGGTTTAGATCGGTTTAACGACTGATTCAGATCGAGCGAAATTCCTTGCCGTCACATTTGGTATCAGAGCTTTGGTTTACAGAGCTCGAGAACAAGACACATTAGAACCATACGAAAGAATTCATCAGATATTGGATTAGTAATATCCAATTAGAATGACTCGTTAGAGATAGGATCAGTAGTATCCTAGAACGAGTGTGAAGAGTATATTTTTCAAATGAAAACAATTTTGTTTTGAAAATTTAAATCATGCTATACGTATTTGAATATTTATTTATTTTGAATGTGGACAATCTAGTATATAAAGGTTTTGCATATACGCGTCATGAACGTATATCCGAAGTTTTAATATATTAGATAGATATAGAGTCACACTCTAGGCACCCGGACATGGTCCTGATGATGAAGTATACCATCACCAGTATTTATTTTCGAGTGACGAAGGCGTGATTTTCTATATATTTCCATTAGGCTGGTGTGAGAACCCAAAACTTATATAGTTAGAACACATTGTTGTGAATTGGCATCAAAAACATGATTTTCTTTATATATATCAAAATTTATGAATTTGAAACTCTAATCCACTAATTGATTGATGTTTGTGTTGTTTGTTTAATTGTTTGCTGATTTTTAACCATTTATGCCTAATATAATCAAATATTGAATTGTATTGAAAATTGGTCGCGTTTGCTTGCATATATATATATATATATATATATATCATTGAACAGGTCATAGCAAGGAGGCTAGAGCCGAGAATAGAATTTGTTTGCCCGACAAATAGGTACATGTTTATTACATAATTTACTGTTTTGTTTGGGTGATGATGATTTTGTGAGCCTATTGGCTAGCCGCTTGGCTTTTTCTTTTTCTTTTTGAGATCTGAAGGACCGGGAACGCTATTTGCAATTTCCCGATGCTCCCGGTGCAGGGGAGGTTATGGCGAAATTTTTCGAAAATTTAGGGTGTTAGCCAAATTTTTGAAGTTTTGGAAATTCTCAGAAACTAAAGAGTTGGAGAATGGAAGCCAGAACGAACATAGAGTTGAATAATCAAACCACTTTCGACTTTGTTCCTTTTCGGGGACGAAAAGTTTTAAGTGGGGGAGATTGTAATAACCCGCAAAATCTGGGCCAGTTTAAAATTTTTATTTTGGCCATTTTAGCGAATTTTGAATATTTAAAATAGATTATTTTAAATAATGGCGACGGAAAATTTATTTTCAATATAGAATCGACGTATATATTATATACGTCGTCGTTAGAATATAAATAATTATATATAATTATAAATAGAAAAGAAAATGGCGCGGTAGTTCGAAAATTCGATTTCTAATTTCAAATGAATATACAGAATTCAATATAAGTCAGAATTGAACGAAACAAGAAATATTTGAATCTGTATAACTATATCTTTGTAACGAAGTTAACAAACTGAGATTTCATTTTAGAAATGATGAGATATGTCCAGTTGAAAATTAGAAATAGTCGCTGTGGAATTTATATATATTTTAATATAATATATAGCCCTTAAAAATAGCCATTTTGCAAATGACCTCGGATTTCGACGAAACCACTTTTGTTGGATCCGTGATGTCAAATTATTGCTAGATTCCAAATTTCATAATTTTTCGAATCAATATGTGAGCGTGGCAAAGGAAAACGCGTTTGACCAGTTTCAGTTGATTTTAATCGACTGGAAATTGGCCATTTTTCTAACGGTCTCAGAATTCGACGAAACTAGTTTTGTTAGGACCGTATCGTCAATACGAAGCTAGAAAATATTTTTCTGGAATTTTTCGAGTTAGTTTGTGCCCCCGGTAATTTGAAATATACGTTTAAAATTCAATATAGTGATTTAAAAGTAAATTCAAGGGAAACTGACTGTAACAATCGAATCAGCTTGCGATACATGTTTCATTGTGTTCGGAATGGGGGTGAAACGCTATGGACGACAGGCGGTGGGTCTCGTTTTGAGGTCGAAAATAAAAGTTGCTTTTTGAAAGTAATTAAATAATTAAATATATATATATTTTTCATATAAACCCCCCCCCTCTCGTTTTCATTCTAAAAACAGAAATCAAATAAATAAAAAAAAAAAAAAAAAAAAAAAGAAAAACCCCCAATCGCGATCGCCCCCCCCAGGATCCGTCGCCAGAGCCACCCAACGCCGCCTCTTCGCCAGCTCCGACCACCGCCCCTCCCCAGATGCATCGCCGCCCTTTCCCCTTCTTCTTCGATGATCCCCGAACCCCAAACCCGTCGCCCCATCGTACGCCATCGCCAATAGCGATCCACGCCACCGCAGTCCCCCCCCCTGTCGATGACCGCTTCCCCTCCCCTGTCGATGGTCGCGCCCCACTCGCGAAGTCCAGTACCCTCCTGCCGCCGACGAAGATGAAGCGAAGCCCCCCCCCCCCGACAAAGCCGACAGCGCCCCAGGTAGTTTTTTTATTTTATTTTATTTATTTTTACTTTTATATTGATTTTATAAAAAAAAAAACTGTTTTAAAAAGAATTTTTAAACTGTTTTTTTTAGAAATCAAAACTGAGATTTTTAAAAGTATTTTAAAAACTGATTTTTAATTTATTTTTAAAACTGAATTTTTAAATATAGAAAACTGTTTTTATTTTTAAGATTCAAAACTGAGATTTTTAAAAGTTTGAAAAACTGATTTTATTTTAAGATTTAAAATAGAAAAGGTTTAAACTTTAAAAAGAAAATGGTTTGAACTTTAAAAAGATTTGATCTTTAAAATAGGAAATTCAAAAAGGCGTAATCTTTAAATTCAAAAAGGCGTAATCTTTAAATTCAAAAAGGCGTAATCTTTAAATTCAAAAAGGCGTAATCTTTAAATTCAAAAAGGCGTAATCTTTAAATTCAAAAAGGCGTAATCTTTAAAGTAGAAAAGGCGAAATATTTGAAAAGACGAGATCTTTATATAGTAAACTTCGAAGTAAAATAAAAATTCGATTTTTATATATAGAACTTTGAAATAAAAATTCGATTTTTATATATTGAACTCTGAACTAAAAATTTGATTTTTATATATGGACCTTCGAAATAAAAATATGATTTTTAAATATTGAATAGCAAGGTAAAAATTCGATTTTTATATATGTAGTGGCTACGGACGACGAAGCTGACGAAAATGCCATAGCGATGAAGATTTCTATCAAAGAAGAGCCGTGGAGCTAGGATAGCTATAAGTGAGAATTTCTCACCCTTTCAATTTTATTTCTAGTTATATTTATATATATATATACTAGGATGCAGACGGTGTTTAGTAGCACCCGACACAACCGTCCACATACCATGGACTTGTTTGTTTGGATGTTTGGTGATTGATTGAGATATTGATTTGAATGTGGTTTGTGGTGTGAAAAATCGAATCGATAAATTGGTTAGGATTAGACGTGCGCCGTTATAAGGCGAAGGAGTAAGGCTAGGTTAGACCCTTACTCCAAATTTTGTGGCTTGCATAACGAAAGTGAATTTGATTGATGTGTGAATGGCGTGGGCCTTCACTAGACCGGGGATAAGGCTAGGCCTTGTCCCGTTTCTAGTATCGTGCCGTTATGCCGCCGAAATTTTCTAAAACATGTTAGAAAAATAAAAATAACATTTTATTTAAAGAATGAACTGAATAGATATTCATATGTCGAAATAAAATATTTTATCGTTAAAAATATAATTTTTAACGTGAATATGAATATAGTGAAAGTGAATAAAATAAATATTCATTTACAAACCGGACGGTTTGTTTATGTACACCTATTTGATTGATATTGATTGGGTCGATAAATTTTACACATCGCCCAACTGCACAAATAAAATCTGTGCTTGATTGTTTGAAACCCTACACGGGTGTTGGGATGAAATATGAAGTCCACTCATCCTGATTGATTAAATATGTCGATCGATTGATTGACAGGCTGTTATAAGCGTTAGATATCTATATTTGATGCTTATACAGTGTAGTGCACTTTGGTTGATGGTTGATTATTTTTCAATACTATTATATACATGTGATGTATGAAAATCCATATAATTAATTTTATATGGTGATTGATTGGGCCTCATTCCAATTTGAAAAATAAAGAATATATAAAATAAAGGTTCATGTGTTGACTATACTCATCCGTTGGGAATAGTCATGTGTTGAACGAATTATTTTTATAATAAAATTTACATCTTTATCAATATAATATAAAGGTTCATGTGTTGACTATACTCATCCGTTGGGAATAGCCATGTGTTGAACGAATTATTTTTATAATAAAATTTACATCTTTATCAATATAAAATAAAGGTTCATGTGTTGACGGTACTCATTCGTTGAGATTAGTCATGTGTTGAACGAAATAATTTAACCAAAAATAGTCACACATGGACGGTACTCATTCGTTGAGATTAGTCGTGTGTTGACAAAAAGAAATATTTGAAATAGAATATATAAAGCCGTGTTGAATAGTGATGCGCCATTTTGACGCGAACGATATATATAACGATTTCGAAATGAATTGAATATATAACGATTTCGAAATGAATTGAATATATAACGATTTCGAAATGAATTGAATATATAACGATTTCGAAATGAATTGAATATATAACGATTTCGAAATGAATTGAATATATAACGATTTCGAAATGAATTGAATATATAACGATTTCGATTTGAATTGAATATAAAACGATTTCGATTTGAATGGAATAGAAAACCAATTTGATTTCAAATTGAATATATAATGAACTTGATTCAAATAGAAAACGAAACGAATTAATTTGAATAGAAAATGAATTTGAATCGAATAGAAAATCAATTTGAATTGAATTGATTTGAATTGAATTGAAAAACGAATTCGAATTGAATTTAAAATGAAGTGAAATGAATTCAAATTAAATTGAAATTTGAATTGAATAGAAATGAATTTTAAAACGAATTTATAAAGAAGAATTCAATTTTGATTTGAATTGAAATAGAAGTTGACTTCGTTTTTGAAACGAATTCAAAACTAAATATATAATTCGTTTTAAATAGAAATCGACGAAATATATATTATATATATTATATATATAATATAATGGCCTGAATAGAACGCGCCGCGCCGCGGCAGTTCGTAAATTTCGACCATTTATTTCAAACGGACATTACGGGAGATCCGACCGTCGGATTCTCCTAAAACCGGAACCGTTGGGTTCGTATCGAAAAGAGCTTTCTAACGAATATTAGAAATTCAAAATCTAACGGTTGGATTTGGAGATACGTCCAAATCAAATTCGAAAAAGGTCGCTGTAAGTGCAGTTCGATGGCCATCGTTGGAAATCGACTGTACGGGCCTTGATAAAATTATTAAAAATATCAATAATTTGTGTAAAATCATAAGAAATGATTTGGGAAAAATTGGGGTGAAAAACTCCATATTTGAAAAGATAAAAATAGATTTTTATCAAAATGAACTAGTTTTGAACTAAATTTAAAACCCAATCATTTTTAAAATAAATGAATTAGATTTAAAAAGGGGTTTTAAATAATCGAATTTCTAATATGTTTGATTAAGTTTGAGATGGGTTTATCGTGAACAGTGTTTTAAATAACACTAGTTCTTTAACCCGATAACAAATAGAATGTGATTTGGGTTTGTTGTGAACTGTGTTTTAAATAACACCTAGTTCTTTAACCCAGTAAAAGGAGTTTTATTGAATCTGCAATTAGATTGAAATTCGAACTGATAATCTAAATTATCAAATTTAGAAATGAGCGAGAATGGAGTATCACCAGTTTTGCTCCAAAGCGATAGTTAAATCTTTAATTAGATTTGAACGTGAAATGGTAATTAATTTTACCGATAACACCACGGTGTTAGATATGGAGTATTACCAGTTTTGCTTCATGGGATGAATAGGTTGGGATTGGGAAATAAAATAAATAATTACTTCGTTGTGGTTCGCTAATCTCGACTAGTTGGAAAACCATAATTTGGTTTTAAATGACATCCAAAGGAAGATTTCAGGATAAATTTTAAAGAATTTATCTTGGATAAAATTAATGGGAACTTTTCCCTAAGAATGTGGAATTTAGAAACTAGCTGTAGGTTGGCTATGAAGAATGGTTTCCTGGGTATTGATCTGATGTTGGTTTCGGCCTTCGGGGTTAATGTTCGGGAAATTGTTCTCTTGCTAATTTGCGGTTAGTGACTAATGAATTAGAATGAGGCGTATGTTGTGTTTGTGTAACATTTGTTTTCAATATACGCGGGTTGTTCGGAAAGTCCGGGTTTATACCCATTCTGAATAACCGATTCGACGATATGTCGAAGATGAAGACGGTGGTTGAAGACCGGAAGTCTTCACATCGTAGGGATAATTACTGACGATCCTGATTGGGCTGTACACCCAAGAGGATGGAAATAGTTAGTGGTCGTCCAGACGTACTTGGAGATGGATGGATATGCGAGGAAAGTGCCTCCGGTTTCGTTCAGACCCAGAACGGACTTGTAAATGGATTGTGTGCCTGACATTGGATTTTATTCTGTGTTGATTGATTTCTATTAAATATATATCTGCTTGGCGGCGGAGAATTTATTCTCTTGCTTAACGCCCTTCTCTGAGACGTACGAGCTTAGAGGTTATATATCGATAGATATCAATCGCATGGCATGAATTGCCTGTGTGGCATGCTGAGTTGCATGGATCAAGGCTTTTGTTGAAAAGCAAAGTCTTGTGGTTGATGATCAAAGCACGCCTACGTGGCAGCTTTGTGTATAGCGTGTATTCGCAAGCCTCACACCTCGGTATGAGTTAAAAACGGGATACGGACCGCTGGGAGAGCGCACGTTTCTTTCTAGCTTTGGTGGTGTCAGTGACTTACCAGCCCTGACATATATATACTTTTCACCTTTGTGGTTGTTGGAATGAGGCGCCTCGATTATAGGTCTGTAAGGACCGGGAAACGTGTGTTCAGGCATAATTAATCCTCTAACGTAAGTGAGGACCGGCCCAGCCGCATCCAGGGGTTACCCAGTGTGCGTAATCCCGGGGACATTTGCTAGAGTGTCTCGAACGCGGAGAGGAGCTTGCCCCTTGCCTCGACTCATGACGGAAATCCAATTTCCAATACGTGTATCGCGGTTTTAATTGTAGAACTAGTATGGCGACATGATATATGGTACCCATGCCGTCTATGATTTATACTTATGATTGAAATGTTTTGACACTATACACTTATTATAGTATCAAATGATTTGTTTTAAAACGTATCAAGCATGTTTGGCTATTATAAGGGAAAACCCTATCCCCCGGCTTGCGTTGCATTGTATGATAGGACCTGGGTCTTATAATAGCTTCATTTTTCGAAAAAGCATTGCGTTGTTTATTCTATGCACTGGTATTCTTGGGAGGAAACCCGTTCCGTGTTATACGGCGTGGTCCCTTGAATTACTCTCTTTTAAAGTAAAGTTTTAAATAACTGTTTTAGTTCTCACACCAGTCACATGACTGACCTGGAGTTTATTGTTTTAACCTAAACTCTGGGTGCCCCTATTTTCCGCACGGGCAGCTAGTAGTTTTGGTTTTGCAGATTTATATTCACAGGATCCTGGTTTACAGCTGGAATGATATCCGGAAAGCTCTGTATCCGTATATCACCTTCAGTTGTGCTTTATATTATTTTTCCGCTGCTATGTATTTAAATGTAATTTAAATCTCTGATATTTCTGTGTAATATTTATTCATTTATACTCTGTATATTCTTGTATCTGATGGAATTGTTGTAATATACAATGAAATGTTCTTCTGTTTGTGTTCTGGTTTGTCATGTTCTCAACGTTCAGGGGTTTCGAACGGTTTAGATCGGTTTAACGACTGATTCAGATCGAGCGAAATTCCTTGCCGTCACACAACCTGAAAAGAGTTAAAACAGAAACAAACGACTCTTTTTCAAAAAAAAAAAATAAGAAGGATAAACTAAACCAAACAATCAAAAACTAAATAATAATTAAAACTAAACACACAAAGACTAATTAAAAAGAAAACTATGATAACACACAAAACCGGCCCAAATAAGCCCACGAATCTCACTTATCTCACACAACACAAACAAAAAGGAACCGACTAGTCAGAATGTTAAAAGAAAGCCATTTAATCTCGAAATTGCCAGGGCAAGCAAAATCATGAAACATCGAAAAAAATCAACTTGAATTTTCCACTTGGTTTTGAAATCGAAGGCGATTGGTGATTCGAAGGGAATTGGGGATTTGATGCGTTCGATTTGGGGTTGGAATTGAAAACGAATGGAGGCGGATTTCGTAGAGGTTTTAGTGGAGGCGGTTAAGCCTGCGGTTGTTGGTTCGTAGTTTGGGAGGGAGGAGATGATATGAAATCGGAAGCTTGGGTTTGGTGAGGAGCTGTGCTTGATGAAGATGAAGCAACGTCGAAGGAGGGAGAGGGTTGGGAGAGTTCGGGTTTAAGCTGGAATGGTGATGAAATGGTGTGTAAGGTGGTTAGTAGATGAAGGAGGTGATTTAAGTTTTGGTCTGGGGTTCCAGCGTTCTGGTTCAGTAGTTTCGGGTGGTAGGCTGGTTCCGATTGGGAATTTGGTTCTTTGTTTTTGGGGTTGAGGATGTGCGTTAGGGGGTGGAAGTGAATTGTGGTGTAGGAGACACTTCCAGTGTGGTGTTTTCATTTGTTTGAGGTGAGGGGTAGTTCGGTTGGTTGAGGATGGTAAGATTGTCTTTAGGGTGGTGATGTATTGAAGCTGATGAGTTGCGGTTTGTATGAAGTTGTGTCAAGTAGGGATTTGGGTTCGACTGTATGGTTGACAGTGAAATAGAGTGGACTGGTTTGTTGAAGTTTGGCAGTTTGTTGAAATAGGGTGGGTGGTGTTGGTTATGAATGGTGCAGTTGGATGTCAATGTTAATGCAGTGGGAAGGGATGTGTAGTTCTTTTGTGGTAGATGTGAAGTTTTGGGGGATTAAGATGAAGATGAAGATGACTGTGGATGGTTAAGTGGGGTAATGCCGATGGTAGTTTTGGTCGTCGGATTAAAGTGAGGGAGGCAGTTTTGAGAAGGGAAAACAGAATAGGAAACAGAGAACATAAGAGAAAACATAAATGTATCAATTAGTGAAAACAGAATTGTATCATTTTTTTTCTTTCTTTTGACAGTAACAATAATGTAGATGAAAAGAAGTTGAATGCAAAACAGTGAACAATTAAATGCAGTGTTTTTTTTAGCAATGAAATGCACAAGAACACAAATGAACAACTATACAGGGAAAAATGCAAAGAACCAAGAAATGGATTGAGCTGAGAACACTAAACAGTGAAAAAAAAAACAGGAAACAAAAAACTAATTTGCACAAGAACAATAAACTTTTTTTTTTCAATAAAGAAATAACACACAATCAAAGTGACCACACACACAAACAAAAACAACAATTACAAATGACACAACAAACTACCAAATGAAAACAATTTTTTTTTAAAAGAAATAACAAACTAGATAGAAAACTAATTCGAAAAATAAAACTAAAATTAAAATCTCTCCCTGGCACCAAAAACTTGTTCGCTAAACGATATTTCTATTGAATTAGAAAATCGTCACGAATATTGAAATAACCGCAAGTGCACGGCGTACTATTGTAATACGTAGTGAGTGCGAGTCGATCCACAGGGAAAGAAGTGATTTCAATTTTATTCAATCTAATTAAACCAAACTTTGAATTGTTCTAATAAAAACTATGAAACTAGAAACTAAGTTGAGAGCTAAATATGAAATTAGAGAGTAATTTAGAGGTAAATCCACCCTCACCTTTATGTAAGTCACCAAACATACAATGTATAATCTCAATAAGTGATATAAATGCAATATTTAAACCACTTATGATTCTCATGAAAATGAAACTAAAGCAAAACTATTCTAAGTATGGTCTATGAACTATTGGCTAGAACTATAGACCATCAAATTTTGTTCATACTTTCATTTCAAAATCAATAATCACTTAGCAAATATTGATGTAACTTGTGTTTATATTGAATAAGTATAGATCATTTGCAAATGCAACAAAACCTATCAAACCCATATGTATAAACCTACATCAATATTCACTAACATGAAGCACATATTAAAGATCACAAATCATACACATGGTGAACTTACACAAAGTTAGAGAGCATCATTACCCCTAAATCAAGAGATTAGCCACTCATATGTGTTGTAATATCAACACATGTAAGTCTCAACATTAGAAGATTAAGCAAAATGAAAGAAAAACTAAGTAAAACAAGAAGAGAACTAAACTAAGAACATAAAGTAAATCTAAACTATGAACATGGAAGTAAATCTAAGCTATGAACATGAAAGTAAAGAGGATAGAAATTAAATTGCATTAAAGCAAAGAAGTTACATAAAGAAAATGGCTAAGTAGCCATTAAAATAAAAGAGAGCTATGATCTAAACTAAACTACTAAAAGATAAAAGAGAGGATGATAAAAGAACATAAAGGGGGTATATATACAAGATCACAAACCCTAAAACCCTAATCACTCATAATGGGAAATCCCCAAAATGGCCCTTCATGAAGCTTCTAATCCTCTCTTAGCCACTAATGAGTCATGTAGGATGCATGAGGCCTTTTGTCTCATTCACTTAGTCTTTAATAAGAATCTTAAGAGAAAGAGGTTAATTTGAGAAGTGGGGTCCTCCATGATCATGTATGAGAATTATTTCCTCTTCATTCCTTTGTATGCATGCATTTGTGCTCTAAATCTTCATGTGTATGCATTATTTGTGCTCCAAAATTCCTATTAGAGAAAATAACAAAATACAAGTAAATGCAATCACAAAATAAAACATGCATAAGTGATCAATTTTTCCCAAAATGAGTGATGATTTTGAAAATATTTAAAATATGGTTTGATCGTATAAAACACCCAAAAATGTTCATTTATTTATTTAACAAGAATAAATATGTGAATATAAATGTGCATTTTTACGTGCACATCACACTGTCACTGCAACTTATCGATGTCTACTTATTAACTTAGTTCTCTTAACTAAGGTTTACTAATAAGTTTCCTTTCCATAAGTATAACTTATGTTGTCCTCATCTGTAGATTTCAGATTCACTTCTTACAAATAACTTAAATTACAATTAAGTACAACTTATCTCATTACATAAGTTATTCCATTTTCTTTATCGTTTATTATAACCTAAGTTATAATTTCCACTTGTCCCTAGGACAAGCCTACCTAGTATATAAGGTTCTCATTAATGTAATTTATTTATAATAGGTTATTATCATTCCCCGTTCATTCCACTTCTTTTATTGTTGTAATTATCTTTCATTCATTTCCTTATTCACTTCCATTCATTTCCATTAATCACAATTAGTGTCATTTATTTCTATTCTTATATATATGTATGTATGTATGTATGTATGTATATTTACGTATTAGACCTCTCACATTAAGCCTATCAATTGTAGATGCTGGATTTGTCGTGCGGTTCTGGGTAGACTTCTTCCACAAGTTGACTTAATCTCGTGTCTTAGCACCGTTGCATGTTTATTTACGCACTAGACTCCTCACATTAAATTAACAACTTGTGGACACTGGATTTGCCGGGCGGTTCCTAGCAGACTTCCACCACAAGTTGAATTTAACCTCGTGTCTAAGTGCAGTTATAGTTTACTATTTACTGTAAATTTTCTATATAATTAGGTGTGTCCATTCTTTCAAGTTTTACTGTAATCTATACTTTACATGTCATATTTAATTTCACATTAAGTCCATTTCTAATTGTCATGTCGCATGTTTTTCCTAACATGTAATTAAATTCATTTATAAAATGACAACATGTAATCATAAAATCATGTAATTATTCCTTTCTAACCATTTAACATGTAAATATTACGATTCTTACAGTCAAGGGTTCAAGTATAATATGTCACAGGTTAACGATTAAGCGTTTAGTTACATAATATGTCACAAATTATCATGTAAAACTTACATGTATACAGCTGTAATTGTTTCAACATTTTTAACAAATTTACATTTCCACTTGTTAACATTTCAGCTTTTTAATCATTTTAACATATAATCATATCAAATGAACATTTCTAACAGATTTACATTGCAAGTTTACTCGGAATGTCAAACGATAATATACCATTATCAAAAATGATATAATTTTAATCCACTCACATTGATATGTCGATCCAGAAGAGAATCTCTTTGGATTGGTTGCAGATGGAGAGTCTTGAGTTTGTATTGTTGTTGCAATTGAAAATGCCTTATTTTCTGAATTTGTCGTTGTTGACGATAAATTTTCTTTTTAATCTTCATTTAAATAGCGCTCCAATATTATAATTAATAATTTTATTTAGAAATTATATGGAGGAAAGAAGAAGAGAGTGAAGAAACAGCAAATAAGAATGGAGAGCTATAGGGTCCTTTATATATAAAGCTCAAATTGACACTGACCGTCTATTTTCTCTGATGAAATCTATTCTCTCCACATTATAAGGCCAATAGGAAGTTGCCAAGTCAATATAATTTTTGAATTGGACTAACAGAATAAAGCCAACAAGGCATGCATTATCATTTCCTACCAATTAAATGTGTCAATTAGGTGCCACATTAATTTTCTACCGTTATGCACATTAATTCCTTTTAAATTAATCCATTATGTCAATTCTTGGTTTGACTCCTTTTAGATTGATTATGCGCCTATTTTCCTTTTTCTATATATTTGTATGCACATTTTGTATATATGTATAACGCCGGTGCGGATCGAACTTTGTACCTTTTGTATGTAAGCCACATGCTCTAACCCAGTGGACTACTGAGGCTATTATCAACAAGGCTTAGAACAATGGTAGTTATTGTTCTCTTCTTACTTACATTTCTCATGTTTGTTACAATAGTTCATTTAACCCATTGCATGAATCTTTTTCTTTTATTTCACTTTTATTATTAATGCATAATATTTGTAAATTACTACATGCAACATATTTACACTTCATGCAACCAATCCTTTCTTTCTTTTAATGTATGCATTACATTTTTATTTGCATTAATATTTTCTTCTTTTTCAGTGCATGTATTTATCACATGCAATCACATATTATCTATAACAACCCGCATTTTACGTATCGGAAGATCGTAAAATATTTTTATTTTATTCTCTGAGGGTTGGATCATTCTCATCTTTTAATATGTTGCTTATGGGGATGTGAGACATGTCCATAATTTTTACCGATTTTTTTTTTCTGACCATTTTTCCCCTGCTAGTCTTGTACAGCGCATAACTTTTGACTCGGGTCGAATCAAAGGGTTAGACATGTGCCATTGGAAAGGAATTGATGATTGCCTTTTCGTAGAGTAGTTACATTAAAGATTTGGCTCAGCGATTTGGGATCAATCGCTGTTTTAAGGTTTTTCAGTTGGTTGTTCGGGTTTGGAGAGCCACAACGGGCTGATTTGGGAAGACCCATTAGAGGGCTAGTGGAAGGGTATAAATAGGGGGTGGGAGGTATGAGAAATGTTTTAGTTTCTCTATTATCTCATCAGATGGCTTATGTTCCTCCTTCCTCTAGCACATTTCCACCATTAAAAAACAAAATCCAAGGAGGGAAATCATAAATCTACACCATTGGAGGCTATATCTACATCAATTGATTCATCGGATCAAGGGGTTTGGTACGAGGTGCTTAATGACCGGATTCATATTACTATCATTTTAGCTTGTTTCGGAGAATCGGTGAGTGATTTGCATCTCTCACATGGATTCAATGAAGTATATAAGTGTTTGTTCATATTTTTCATCAAGTTTAAGTGTTTTATAAGTCCATTTTCATATGAATCACCCTATGATCTATTTTAGCAAGATTAATTTGGTAATTCCTATGCTATTTCATGTGATTATGCAAGTTAGATCTATAATTTTGTTCATATTTGCATTTATGGTGATTTTGGTGAATTTCACATAATTATTGATGAAATTGCCAAATTGGTGATGTTGTTGGTCACATAACATGCTTGTGGTGATAGTTGTTGAATCGGATGAGTTGGTTTCGTCGAATTGGTCGATTGGTGAAGTTTTGGTTGAAATTGGAGTTGCATTAGAGTGGTGCAGGTTTTGGGTCGCACGTGGTGGGTCGATCGCGCACCAAGTGTGGTTTCTTGGGGAACAAGACAAGTGCAGGGATCAGTCGAGCGCGCTTGAAGTCGGTTTCGGTTCGGTCGGTCAGACTGGGTCAGTTGTGAGGTTGAAAGTCGAGGAAGGACCGGGTCTGTACTCATCTGGTCGGGTCGGTCGAGATGTGAAGCGACCGGGTCTGGATGAGGCTGGTCGGATCGATCACTAGAATGGGCTATGTTGGAATTGGATCGGTCGATGGAGATGGTGATTGGGTCGGTCAGCCGTGTTTTGGAGGGTCAGGTCGGGCCTAAACTTAAGGGTCGAACATGCCAGGGACAAGTAGCAGGTATGTTCGAGCATGGGGGTCGGTCACCTCCGGGTCGCTCGAGCAGGATGAGAAATCTGGTCTGTTGAGAAGAAGCCGGGTCGGTCGAGCTGAATCGTATGGGTCGGTTGTGCTCCCAAGGGTCGGTCAGTCAAGGAGAAATGATGAGTTTGGCAGTGCTTTTAAATGCTGTGAGGACTGGCATAAGTGCTGTGGTTTGATTCCTTAACAAACCAACTGTGATGCTGTGGATTATGTCGGACCTCATGATTGATGTTTCTTTGGTTCGAGGTTGGTGATAACTTCGAGGAGAATTCAAGTGGGAATATTCAAAGTGTTGAATGTGTTCGTTGATCGGTGTAGAACGACGAGGAAAGTGGCAGCTCAAAGGTCGTGAGTTGGTGGATAATGATTTCTTAAGAAGGTTGCTTGAGCTTTGAAAAGTCGTCGAGTTGGATGAATAAAGATGAGAAGGCCAAGAGATCATCGTTGTCGTAAATTCTAGCATGCTCAAAGAAGGGGTACGATGGGGGCACCCAAAAGATTGGTTGTAGGTTGAGTACCCTGGGTATCGTTGAAAGGCCTAGTTGTCAAGGTTGGACATACATACGTATCGTTGAAAGGCGTATGGAGTTTATGCTAGAACCGGGGTTACCATTATCCTTTGACATATGGCAAGGTTGGCCGTCATACAATCAACGATGGTTTCAAAGCAGGGTTGGCGGTGATAGCCAAAGTCAGTTATGGATGATTGATTGTTCTGTTTGTACCGTCTCATATAGGTTGTCCAACATCGAAGTAGATGTTCCTTGAGTGCTTGTCTGATATTGGTTTAGGACTCTGGGGCTTGTGCTTGAGGGATGTTGAATTCGATTAGGATGGTTTACATGAGATACATATAATCTGGATTTTATGAGTGCTTACCATGATTGAATGGATATTCTGGTTTCCATTGATGAATGGTTGGACTGTTTATCGTAAAGGCTATCACTGTCCGATGTGGGGAAGATAAAGTTGAGTTCTTCTCTGGTGTTGTGGGTAGATTAGTATGCTTATATAATGACCCAAACTTCCCCGTAGAGGAAAGCCCGGATTGCTTTGAGGAAGTTTGGGTCGTTATAGCGTGGTATCGGAGCTGTGGGGAGGGTGGCGGCTAGGGGGTGCCAGCGGCGGTCTCTGGCAGGGTGGCAACGGCGGACGGTAACACTGGAGGGGAGGCGCGACGGGTCTGAGCGGGGAAGTTTCGATTGGTTTTTATTTTATTTTTTCAATTTTTTCGTTGACTGAAAACATGAAGAGAGAGAGAGGAGGGTATATAATATATAATATTATTTATTTATTTAATTCCATAAAATAATTTTTTGCTTCGAATTCCAAATCAAACCCACCGACTGTCGCCTCTAGCTAAATACCCCCATTCCAAACGCAATGGGATATGTTTCGTAAGCCAATTCGGCTGTTATGATCAGTTTCCATCAAAATCAAAATATTAAATCTGTATATTGATTTTGAACACACATTTCAATTTACCGGGGCCACATATTGACTCTAAAATTCCAAAAAAATAAATCTAGCTATGTTTTGACGATATGGTCCTAACAAAACTAATTTTGTCGAATTTGGAGACCATTTGAAAAACGGTCATTTTCCAGTCGATTAAATTAAAACTGAAATTACCAAACACGTTTAAATCCGCCACGCTCACATATTGATTCCAAAAATTATGAAAATTGGAATCAAGCAATAATTTGATATTTCGGATCCAACAAAAGTGCTCTCGTCGAAAACATAGGTCGTTTGCAAAATCGCTATTTTTAAGGGCTATATTTCAATAGCGACTATTCTGAATTTTCAATTGGACATAACTTCTTATTCCTGCTACGAAATTTAGATTTTTCAGATTCGTTGGAAAGATATTTTCAAACAGATTCAAATATTTCTGGTTTCACTAAAATCCGGTTTATTTTGAATCATGTACATTCATTTGAAATTTGAAATCGAATTTTCAAACTACCGCGCCATTTCCAATTCCTTTTATAATTAAAATAAATATTTATATTCTAACTTCGATTCAAGTAAATATATACGTTCTAATTCTATTCAAAATAAATTTCTAGTCGTTATTATTCAAAATAAACCATTTTAAATATTTAAAATTCATTAAAATTGCCAAAATAAAATTTTTAAATTGGTTCTGATTTTTCGGGTTGTTACTGCTTATCTATCCATTCTCATATACTTTATTGTTAAAGTTTGTTAACTGTTTTATCACTCACTAAGACTGTTGTATGACTCAATGTTTTAGGTTTCCTCTTATTACCTTGGGCTGTTCATCCGATTGTGGATGAGCAGATTATGTAGCAGGTGACAGGTGAGTAGTGAGGATGATGTTGCTATGCGAAGGTGAGATGGAGGCTTACATACCAGTTTTATTACTATCTAGTATTTCGGTTTCCGCTGTTTGAGTGCTCTATGAGGGTTGTAGTGAGGCCTTATGTACAAACTTTGGTATCAGTTGGATAACCTTTCAGGATGATGAGAAAGTTTCAAAAGTTTGTTATATGATGCTTCACTATTAATACCTCTTGTATATTTTCTACTATACTTTATCCTTGCGCTATGGATTCTACGACAGGTTCCGCTTGTGTTTACCGACTCTGATGATCATCCATAGCTGCCGTGTATACCTTTCAGCGCATTATTCCTTTGATTAAGTGTGGGGGCTTTGGGCGTTCGTCACATTATCTTTATTTTATTCTTCATATATATATATATATATATATATATATATATGTATATGCATACATATACACATATGCATTATTTGATTATTAAATTGTCATAAAATGCGGGGTGTTACGTTCTCCCACCCTTAGGAAATTTCGTCCCCGAAATTTGATAAGGGTAAAAATCAATTAACCCCTCACATAATATACATCCATCATGTGTGCATCCAATTTTTGCAAACATTGTGCACTTGTGTAAAGTGAAATACAACATAATAATACATGTATGCCTAGGCGGTACCTCTCATGTGTATGCAAATTTTTCAAAAATTCTTCAAAAACATAATGCTCACACCTGAAATATACTGGCAGTTCTACATGAATGCAATATTTTGAAAATCAAAACACATTTTCATCCAAAATTTCCCACATTCTTGCAGAGCAAGAGCGCAGTTGTTGCAGCCAAAATCCTGCGAACCAACTTTATTCTTTGAATTTCAAAAAATATCTAATTTTCTAAATTCGATTTCTTATGTTACAAAAAGGTGGAAAACAAAATTTTCATATCTTCCGTTTTTCTTTTATATACCTTTTTCCAACCGTACTTCGATTTTATGTAATTATTTATAAAGATTCCCTATTTTCCTATCCAAGCACAGCCCACATAAGAAAATTTTATCTATTCTGGATTTTCTTTTTCATCTTATCTTGGAAATTTTTATTCTTATCCATCTTTTCTCATAATTTGTCAAGTTTGTTGCTTTACTGAATTTGTTGTTTCCTTTTTAGATGTATCATTTCTCTTTCTTAGCTTATTTAATCATCTGATCTAAGTTTAATTTCAAATAAGCCTTCAACTAAAACCGTAAAACAGACACTTTACACAGCTACTACTAAGGGCCAAAAATCTCCATTACAAGAATATGAGCTTACTATAGCACCAGCTTCGTATCTTGGTTAAAACGCTATTCCCTGTTAATATTATTTTAGAGAAAAGGTGGGATGGTCAACGCTGTCAGAGAACAACGCGGGAACTAAAATTTCAGCGGGAAAAAAAAATTAACATGTACTAGTTTCTTATCTCCTACCAAAATCTCCTCCCAAAATCGATAAAACGTAGACATGAGAAATGATTAATCTTCACCATCATCACCTCCCAAAATCGAAAGCATTCACTCCACAGATCTCGGCCGTATAACCCTAATCGCCTTTGTCGAAGCTGTCCGTGCCCTAATTCCTCTATCGAGCAATCAGTCCCATTCTAATCGCAGCCGGCATTTCAACTACCTTGCTACGCCTCTCATGTTCGGACAAATGTGAGATATTAATCTCTTTTTTTTTAATATAATTTGGTTGTTTATATAAATAATTCATCATACTATTAACCGTGAGGTGTTTGCTGGCTCACTGCTTGTTACATCGTTGTTAAATTTATCATACTATTTTATTTTTATTTGAGCTGCATTGTACCAATTTGTTCAATAAAAGTGTTTTATAAACTGAAATGCCCCTGAAGTTACCAACTAGTATTCTCTTCTGCTTGTGCAATGCTTACAGTAAGATTTGCATAAGATGAAACAAGGGTATGATTCAATTTTGCTTATTTCGTTGTCATGGTAAATAGTTGGCGATAATAATATTACAGTGATAGCAAAGTTCTAGCTAATGAAAATTTGCTATTTGAAGATGATCAAGTGATTGTATTGAATTTAGCTGCACAGGCTTGTGTATGTCTTCTTGTTGTGAGTTGGGCCTTTCATTGCTTCTCTACTATTTGTGTATATTGCTTAAGAATAGTACGGCGAAGGATATAATAGCATTGCCGTAACATTATAAATGAATTAGTGAAGTTTTGACATTACCATATTTTGATATTCTCATATATCCAAATTATGTACCGTCATTTTTATCACTTGGCGTTTGGTTAAGATTTTTTTTTGTTTGCAGTGGGTGTAGTTTCTCACATACTCTTGTTGCTGAGAGGACTATACCGTTTACTATTAAATTGCCTTGGATCTCGTCGAACATGAACAACATAGATCCAAACACGATAGGGTTGTCAAGTTATTGGTCATGCCTTTGTCTGTGATAGTCTTGCTTATCAGTAGAGTTCTGCATATATTTTTTTTTTTTTTTTTTGAAAATTTTCTGCATATACACACACACACATTGACATATATAATTTGCTGCCCTATGGGCAGAGAAGGCATCGTTTTGCATATGATTCATGTATGCAAACGCTTGCTGTTCATTTTACAACCATGCAAATTCATTGAATGATCTTCATTTCACACTTCATATACGATTCAAAACTGCTTTTTTTAAAGAAGAATTATTGTATTATACTGTAGTGTTTTATCCTTCGTCATTTTGTGTCTAGATCCTACTTTTGTACATTGAATTCTAGTAGGGTTAAGATGGATGTATAAAATACAAAAACATTAATTGATCCCCTCATTTTCATAACACATGGGTTTATGGAAGCTGCGTTAAAAGCGAACTCGCCAATCATGTACTCGTTCTTGTTCAAGATGAGGAACCTATAGTGTATGTACTGAAAGATAGGTCGAGCTCGAGGATGATACGTGCTCGCTGGTATGTTTGCCCTAAAGATAAAATATAATTAAAATAAATCAACATTTATTTTTTAGAAAAAAATGGTTTTTTCCTCTCTAATACAACTAAGATTGTGTTCATGATATGCACTACGCACATGATTAAAAAAATGTTTGAAGTTGAGCTATTAAAAAATGAATTGGTCAAGAATTCAGTTTCCTTAGCACTGGTGGCACTGATAAAAGTAATGCCATACTAGAAGAAAAGAACAGATGTGGAGAGTAAAGACATAATTGTGTTCTCTAAAGAAAGTAGCAAGCGGCAATTAAAAGAAAAACATCCCTAATCCTCAGATACAAGCAAAAAATAAGATAACAAATTATACATACCAAACAAGTTTTAAAACACAACTAAACTGTGATCAAAAATTAACCTGATAAGGTGCAAAATACATGATAACAATATAACAAAGTAATACCAACCATGTATGATGTGGACCTGGTTTCAGTGGCTTAGAAGCTGTTATGGCCTTCAAATGGCTATGAGATGATGCAAAATTTGATGCTGTTGTAGCACTTGAAGGATGCAGTAATTGGTCGATATCAGGTAAATCTTGATCTCTGTTATAGTTCCAATATTGTTCCTTGGCTTTTGCCTCAACATCTCCTATAAAAAGGGCAGCAGCACCTACTTCCAGAAACAAGTGAGACCTGGCATCACTGTCACAAGCAGAAATAAAAACCACATGATCACGTTACAATGAACCTAAACTTAGCCTCACAAGACAAATGCTCCTACAAGCAAATGCAAGTGCAGTTTTTATTTTATTTTCGTTATTTGATGAAAAGATAAATGGTAGCCATGTGGATGAAAATACTCTCTTATTGCCATGGCAACTACGATACATAGTATGCAAATCATTTTTATAAACGGAATGGCATGGAATGGTTTTCAATCACTCTTCTTCCTACGATACTAACTGCAAAAACTCTACAAATCTTCAAGTTTGGGATTTAGGATACTCTAGATACATGGATCATGTGTGAAAGAAATCAATAGTGTTCTTAATGTACGGTTTACATGTGTTATGCAAGCACCGGCTTCCACTTATTGTTTATCAACCAAATCTTCTAATTTTTTATATACAAATGACTTGTATGCTGCATACTTCAATTAACAGGCCATTAAACCTGATTAGATCATCACACTCAGAAACGCAATTATCAAATACACGCTCTAAGTGGATAGTTACAGTTCTGTTCAAATCAAATACACCGCTACCCTGAGTAAATTTTTAGACAGATGTCCAACGTAAGACACAAATATCAGGTTTATAAAAAAGTGAGTTTGAAAAAGGTTACGAGGATGGAAGGATTTGCAATGAGTGGGGAAAAGCAACTACAAGCGATAAATACTTATGAATATACCATGGAAGACAAATTTTCATTTTAGGCCTATCAGGAAAACTTATTTTAAGTTTAGGGATATCGGAATATAGAGATGACCATGTTTTTCACTGTTCAGCATTTTTGCAATTCTGTATTCTATAAACACGCAAGCACATAATTTTGTTTCAAAAATAAAATAAAATAGATATATTTGTGCAGTTTGAAAATGCACAAGTACAAAATGCTTTAAAGTGAGGAATTTGTATGTTTCCATGAGAAGTTTCAGATGAGGCTTAAATTTTTTTTTTTTAAAAAAAATAGTTTCTTAGATCTAAAAGGAAAATTCAGTCTCTTATAAATGGTGGCCAAATGGTGTTAACATGTGCAAAAGATACAAGATGACGCACTAATGCGGTGAGGAAATAATCAGATCAATAAAAATATTTACCCTGTATTTTAGTTTAAAAAAAATGCTATGTTATGTATATAAAAAGCTTAAGGAGAATGATAAATGCATGAACCGTATGTTATTGTTGCTGCGTTGCAAGTGTATGTTAAACTTATTCACTAAATTTTGATGATATGAAATTCATGTTCTTTTTCTTTCCAAGTTAATTATATACTAGATGCTTGTAAAAGATAGATATTTGTATGTTTAAAAAGATATACTTGAATAGTTTATAGAAATAATTCATGGGATTAACTATACTAGTATTCTTCATTAACTGTACATGATTATGATGTTGATTAACTGTACATGAAGACTGTAGTTTAAATGGTCGATGTTTGAGAAATCTTGCTTGCTTCGATTTGAGAGATTTTGGTATTTTGTGAATGATGGATAAAGATTGGGTACGTTTGAACAGGTAATTATTACAGTGCTCAACTTTAATATTGAATTTAAAACATATTTTAATATATAAGGTTACCGTTCTTTTTCTCTTTTTGCTCATAGAACCACTAAAGAGTATGAGCAAGCAGCTTGGAATTTTGTGAATGATGCAAAGAGAAATATGAGAAATATAGAAAAAAAAATTGTGTCCATGTTTAGATTGTAAAAATCTTACTCGTCTTTCTGGAGAAGTTATTGTTGAGCATTTGATTATAAGAGGAATGGATCCTAAGTATATGAGTAGTGAGTGGTATAATCACGGCGAGCGAATAAATAAAAAGAAGGAAGCAAAGTCGGGTGATGCATATGATTTACTTAAGGCCATCATCTATGAAGATGAAGACTTTGTTAATAATTCCTCTTTTGATTGTGATAAATGTGAATAGAGTAAAACCAGCCGCATGGAAAAATTATGCAAGCTATATGATTGGCTTGGGGGTGAAGAACTAGTTGCTGAAGGACGCTTATATTCTAGCGATCCAAACCAGCTTGTGAATGGCATTCCTATTGGACCATCAGCTACGTTAGTTTCTATTGGCAATCCAAAAAAGCTTGATGCATTTTTATGGAGACCAACAAATAATATGATACATGTTGGAGAAGCTTTTGGTAATAAAGTAGCTTGGCCAGAATCAAAAGTGGTTGTTGAGACAGTCAAAGACGCATCATTTGTTTCTAGAGCTATCAACGTAACATCTCATATAGTAATACATTAAAGCGAAATAGTAGGAATTTGTTATCAAATTTACTAATTGAAATATATATATATTAAAGCACTTGTGTTTGATAGAGTGGAAATCGGACCCTTCCAACCGTTAAGAGTAAATGCAAGCTGATTGATGTTGGTGGAACAAGAGCACTGGTTGCAGGAGTTATGGATTCAACTGATCCAAATGAAATAGTTCATTTGGTTTAACTTGGAAGAGATGCTACTAAATTTTGTTTGGGTAGTGAACGCTACGGTTCCAGATGCAGTTCTGTGGAGACCAACTTCTGATCTTGCCTGCATTGAAGATGTCGTAGGCTCTACAGTAGCGTGGCCAACCTCAAAAGTTGTAACAGATTCTAGTTCTAGCAAGTAAGCATTATTTATTTTATAGATATAACTTCTTTAAAATGTATACATATTTGATGTTTCGCCACATTTATATAGGTAATCACTGTTAAAGTTTGTTAGCTGATCAGAAGGAAAAAAAGAAGAAGCTATTTTCATCCTAAATGTAAGTTTATAACTTATGCATTTTTTTTGTTCACTGCCTTTATGCCTTTTAGTTGAATATATCGAATCATTGTAGTCTATATGTATTTGATCTTTGTGTTTGAGTTTTGGGTTGACTTTGAGACTCAACTTTGAATTGCATCTGATTTCCAGTTTTCATTTGCTAAAATTGGTATTGTGGGAAGGTGGTTTGAGGGGGAGGGGAGGGAGGTGGTTGCTGAATTCATATGTACCATCCTAGTAATCAAGACAAAATTTCAAACAAAAATATTCAATTTCGAATGTTGTGTGGAAATCAATTATAACACTGCAAAGCAAAAGTCAAGTAAAATTTGTATAGAAAGCATCATATATTATGCAAACGAACTTGAAAGCAAAGGGTCTGTCTATCTTAAATCATTATGCAAAGAATTTGTTTGTGCCCTTCTTATTCCTTTGCGAACTTCTTAACACTTCATTAGCTTGAGATGAGTATGTTTGGGCCATGTACCTCATATCAGACACTTGATCGTTAATACACTACCAGAAGGATAGAAAAAGAGAGAGGAGAGAAATATATATTCAGATTTGCATTTGATCATCTGTAGTAAAATAAACAAAGCAAATAGCTGTAGTTCCAGAACAGGCACCTTCCACTTTTGTGCATTGTCAAGGAGCTTGTTATGTGCAACACTTGCGATTTCCTGGATTCCAGACACCAGGATAAAAAATAAAATACTTTTACGCTACCAAACTCAGAAATGTTTAAATACTAGTTTATGTGATGCAAGGCCATGTTTTTAAGTTTACATGCACATTAAATTTTTAAACAGCTAACTATATTACAACCTAAATGGAAACTGAATCCCAACCATATAATTTGTTGCAAAATGGATATTGTTAGTTAATTTTCCATTATATATAGCTCAGTCATTTCTCTATTTATTCAAAAGCCAATCAAAATGCAAAAGATCTTTAACGAAAAATCAATTCGCTTTTCACAATTAAATCATAAATTACGCATATGTTTTTAATGATTGGCATTGCACACAAAGGCAATGAAAGTATTAATATATGACACTAAAACTGCTTATTTCTCAAAAGGGAAGCTAAACAGCTCCTTTGCTTAAATCTTATTGCTTAACGAGAAAATCGCTAAAATTAGCATTAGCAAGAAAAGAAACATATCTAACATTTATCAAGACTTATCTTCTTTGTCTCCAGCATTTTTTTCCCCTAAAGACACCAAAATTGCCTTTTTATAGAAGATTTTTTAATTATGTCAAAATTACGAGTTAACTGCTAGAATGGCCAACGGAGTAGAGGTTCCTTAATAAAAATTGAGATAGATATAAAGTATGATTTTCAGGAATTGTATGTCCACATTTATATTTATTTTATTACAGACCCTAAAAAATTCATAATTTAATGGCAAAATAGACTTTCAAGCCGATGTTTTAATAATGAAAATACTGCATTTTTCTTTCTTTCTTTTTAACTGCAAGTACAGAAACCAGCCTAAAACAATAGCTGAGCTTGTAAAATAAGTAGTGCTTATATAGTTATGTAGTCAATCCTAAGCACAATAGTGAAAAGAGCAATGAATAAAAAAGTAGACTGCAAATATTGCTCGTAACTGATGCTGCACTTAGCAGGAAGCTCTAATGCGCGAGTGCGATCGACACTAGAAATAGGGAGGCCATTAGCAATAGCACATAAAAAGGGCTGCCCTAAGTTATGAACCGCATTGCAACACGGCTCGCTAGGCGGTGCAGGACTGAAAGGGGCTATTGCAGGTCTACAAGGCGTCAGCTGCACCAGGGCCAAGAAGAAGGTAGTCCCACTTGCCTGGGTTGCGACTGTAAGGCCTTTTACTACTGCCCTCGATGATACAGGGTTACCTGCGCCGATACATAGATTGGTTTCATCTTTTGATTCTTTTTCTTCTTTTGTTGCTTTCCTGGTAACAATGAAGCTAAAATTTGTTTATGTAGAGAAAAATTTTATACGACAAGATCATGTGGGTTGTGTTGTTTTAGTTTTTAGGTAGAGGAGGAAACTTGTGTGAAATATATAGATCACAGATAGCGGAAATTTCATGTTTTTCAGTTCAGCACAGGTTCCTCAGGCAGAATGCCTTTCACAACACTTTGCATTTTGATTTAGTCTGTAAAATCTGTGCTTAATTGAGCTTCTGGTACACAACTTAAATAAGCATTGTTGGGACATTAATCTACCAGTTCAATCTAGAGATAATGTGGCCTCATAGAAATAATAAATATAGCGATGAAGCTTATTTTCAAGATATGGATTTTACATAGCCAAGGATGCAGAACAAACCAGATTGAGAAAAGCTGGTTGACAGGTTCAAAGAGGGTCCTTGGTGCGTGGTTGATTATACTTATGAGAAAATTAAGTACAAGGTATGAAACAAAGCCTCCTTGGTTGTTCATGGATGTTTATATAGTTTCGCAAATACGATAGTTATCTAGGAATGCATTAAAGGTTGCTGTGGGGTAATTAATGACTGAAATATACTAGTTCTTCATGATTTGTTTCGAAAGAGGAACAAATGGACTTTCTTTCCGGGTGGATTGTAGCATTCTGCAAAACATGATTCTATGGACATTATCCAACCCATAACTTAGGATAAGACCAGGAAAGTTCATTGAATTGATTGTATAATGTTATCACTATAGGATATCTGATCTCGTAGTCTTATACTCGGAAACATAATCTTTGTATTAGGACAAATATGAAGTAAACATTAAATCACCGCCGTGCATATAATTCATATAAGTACAGTACTTCTATTGAAACCCAGATTGTTATTGTTGTGTAAATATTAAGGTTGGCACATACAGATAGCATGTGCATGCAACTAGCGTGATCCGAATAGAAGTTCAAGTGCATAGATTTAACATTTAACATTATTAAAGTATCATAAAATATCAGATCTCACAATCACTGAAACACAAGTTTTAGATTGTTTTCAACAATGATACTAAAACAATAAGAGTAAAAATCTGCTTTAGATTATATTGCTTTATTTTATTCTGGTTTTATATAAAACTGTCACAATGGCATATCGTTAACGAGATGACACACAGAGCAGGTACAGAGGTCCTGGTACTGTAACGATGATTCGGCATGTATAGGAGTAAGTTAAAGACATAAAAATATCCTAACAACTTCCAACTTAGCATAGATCCAAATGACACAAGATTCCACAAAAAAGGAAACTTCCATAATTTCAGCCGCAAATGGATCAAAAGCTTTTTGACAATTCTTCATGTTCAGGTACTTTTACAAATGGATTTAATATCCTAAGAATCCGTTTTTATATGTCACATGTATTTACATTCAGGCAAATATTGGCACCATGAAATCAGGTAGGACCATTTCTATTTTGTACTGTAATTTATTATACATTTAGTCAATGAAATTCCAATAAACATCATATGGTACGCATTATACTTTTGGCGCAATGTAGTAGTGCGCTGACAGACATTTTTATGATTCTGGATTATGCAACTTTTTTTTTCCAAGTGGACTACATTTGAACTCAGTAACCCTTCCATGTTATCTTGGGATGCCAAAATAATTCTCTATCTATTCCTCATAACTGGAATTGAATTTCGTTATATTTAGCAACAGCCTATCCTCTTATATCATACAGCATGTACTTCAACTTATTAATCACATCAAATTAAGTCTCTTAATTGTTTCAAATGCCTTATGACTATCAGGTTGAAAAGTCTATTTCCACTGCCGACCTGCTTCTTTGTTATCTATTTTCTCTCATACTTGTTCATTTGATTTGGTACTAAAATGGGGTCCAAGTAGTATATAAGCATAAGGAGTCTCCCGTTAATGGAATATGGACTAAATGTGCAGTATAATTTGGCAGATCAGAAACTTAAGATAAGTCTTATACTATTAGAGAAAAATCATTTACTGATCTCACTAAATATTAATTCTCAGTCCAATTCGGCCTGATTAGGTCAGAATGATAAAAGGAAAACTTAACGAGAATGTTAATTTGCATAGTAAAGTGCCAGGAGGAATGTTGCAGTATGCATGGTATGTTCATTTATTCATGTCTTGAAAATATCTGTATGCCACAACCTCATTTCCTTTTTCTGGAATCTTGTGTCATTTGGATCTATGCTAAGTTGGGATGGGAGAAGTAAACCATAAAATGTTAATTAATTTAAAAAGAAATTACATAACGCGGAGGCATTATGATGTCTTGGTTGTCCCATTTTACTGTGCCTCTATATCCAAGAAATCTATCATATTCATTTATTAGGATAGAATAAATTCAAACATGAGCATTTATTGGAAGATATGTTGTTACTGAAGAATGCATCTTAAGTTTGTTTATATGAACGCATGCAGGTTTCGATTGTGTAGGTGGGATTCAGTTCTTTGTGGAATGAAAATTGATGCATTGTATTTTGGAACAACTTAGGTAATTGACGGCTGCTGTGCTACTTTCCATGCTACTTTTTATTAGCATTTTCACTGTTTTTTCCGCTTGAATCATTTTTCAATTATGTTTTGCCTCTATGTATGTGTTACATATATATATATATATATATATATGTGTGTGTGTGTGTGTGTGTGTGTGTGTGCGCGTTTTTTTTGTGTGTGTGTGTGTGTATATATTTAAATATTTTGATCTAAATATTGCTTATTTTTGTTGTGACAGGACCAAATTGCTCATGTTTTGGACAAAATATCAGAAGCAAAGTAAGATTAAGTATTTGACTACTTTGTAAGTTACATGTTAACGCAAGTATATATGACGTATTATGGACATGAAAGAGTTAAACTATGTATGAATTGTTAAGTTTGGATATATGAGAAGTAATTTGAATTATATGTATGAAATATTAAGTTTGAATATGATATGTATGAAATATTATGTTCTAGTTTACATGTTTGTTTGTGAAATATGTTATGTTTGTATATATTTGAGATATAGATTATGATATATATGAGCGTTGTTTGAATGATATGTATGTATTTAAAATTAACGAAAGAGCTGAAATGGTGATATACAAATAGTAAATGCTACGGGATTTGCATGCAAGATTATAGGGTTTTTAAAACGCTATAAAATGATCCGCCCAAACGCTATAAGTAACATGGAGTAAATGCTATTCAAATGTATTCAAAACGCTATAAAATTATACTACAAAATGCTATAAAAATAAAAGAAAACGCTATACTAGAAGCTGGATAAACACTATAATAGGTTGATGTTGGCTATGATTTCATATAGCGTTTATGTTTGATAGCAAAGACAAAACGCTATAGAATATCAATTTTTAATAGCGTTTTACTCAATGCTATTTAAAATCGATGACCTAAGATAGCATGTCGTTACATGGCGTTCTCTGAAATGCTATATTTGGATATAATAGCGTTTATCAAACGCTAGAAAATCCCTTTTTTGTTGTAGTGCTCGGGGCAATGTTCCCCTCAGACAGCAAGCTTGAACGACGGGATCAATGACAGATTTAGGTATTACCCTAACTACCTAACAGGAACAAAATAACGAAACGATCCCAACAGTAATGTAATAACGGGTTTTACCCCTAACATGAAAATTAGCAACAGGGTCTAAACACTTACTTGACATTCGTTATCTAGTAGTCACCACTAGTCCTAGTTGTGTACCAACAGTCATTTCAAGCAACACCCTAGGCTTTTAAAAGCTTACGCATCTAATGGGAACTTACCGTTAATCCAAGATAAGATAATTCTTGTTATCTACTTCATAGCCTCAAAACTCTTTCCCGTCTTTTCTAGGCATTGATCCTTACCTACTCCATACTTTTTAAAACGCGATTTGACCCTTTTCATTTAAATTTTCTTCCAAAAATTTACAAGTGTCGAAACTTTATTTTTCTCATGAAAGCTTACATTTGTCAAACCATAAAACATGTCATATAAAAAAATGTAAATCATTTTATTTTTCAAATCACAAAAACTGGAGTAGATAAGGACAATTATTTCTCAATCAGGTCTATAACTTGTTCTTACCTATAAGGTCGGTTCAGTTACTTCCTACAAGGTGCAAACATCAACTCTATTCTTAATTTCTACAACTTATTTTGTCCACCCAACAAAATTATCTTGCTAAAACAATTTATCAAAAATGATTGTCAAAAGAATAGAGACTTCAAACCTTTCTTTGTTAATTTTTTTTATGCAATATAACAAGAAAACTAGCGAGCTATACATGCTCTATAATATGCACCTTTTACTGAGAGAGTTTTATTTTAGACAAAAATTTTCGTAAGAAATCACTATTTACACAATATACCCCATTTTACTTCAAAATCCAATATTTACTTCTTTACTTATTTAAAATCATAACTTTTAAGATTAAATTTTCTTCCAGAAATTTAAAAGTGTCAAATCTTTATTTTTCTCATGAAAACTTACTTTTTCCAAACCATAAAACATGTCATATAAAAAAATGTAAATCATTTTTTTTTTAATCACAAAAACTGGAGTAGATAAGGACAACTATTTCTTAATCGGGTCTATAACTTGTTATTATCTATAAGGTCGGTTTAGTTACTTCCTACAAGGTGCAAACATCAACTCTATTCTTAATTTCTACAACTTATTTTGTCCACCCAACAAAATTCTCTTGTTAAAACAATTTATCAAAAATGATTGTCAAAAGAATAGAGACTTCAAACCTTTCTTTGTTAATTTTTTTTAAGCAATATAACAAGAAAACTAGCGAGCTATACATGCTCTATAATATGCACCTTTTACTGAGAGAGTTTTATTTTAGACAAAAAATTTCATAAGAAATCACTATTTACAAAATATACCCCATTTTAGTTCAAAATCCAATATGTACTTCTTTACATATTTTAAAATCATAACTTTTAAGATTAAAACTTGAAAACACCATAAACCATTTTCCCAAAACTTTTACAATTTCAAGTTCTTAAAAGTTAACAATGAGGTTAGACTCAAAGTGGGTTTCCAATCTTAACTAGGCTTTTCTAGACACTCCCACAAAGTCAATTCTCTCAACTATATATTCCTAATCCATTCTTCTCATTTCAACCTTTTCCAATTTATAAGGTTTTTCTACCAACCCACTAATATGAAATATTAACATATAGGATCCTCCTTTCTCTATTTCAAAATATATTATACGCTTCCCACCCAAATTTCCTAAATGTCTCAAATTTCCATATTCATTCCTTTAGCATACAAAACAGTCATCCCAATTCTTACCATATTATACTCTTTCTATTTAGTGGGTTCATCTATGGATCTAGGTATATATAATATATTTGTATTTTTAAAAATACATGTATGTTCACTCACTATTTATACAGGAATCCTAAACCTAAGCTCTGATACCAGATGTAACAACCCGATTTCCGACAGACCGATTTTTTTTACAAAATTCTAATCTATCGAAACTCGTGTTGGTTTGCTCTGGTATCCAGCAAAAAATACAGAGATATAAAATATATCAGAGCTGAGAAAAACATCTTACGACAAAATGGATAAAATATAATATAATCGAAATATAGCCTTACCGTAGTAATAATACTGCCTAACCAGTTTCCAAAGCTATCGTATATCTGCCACAAATCTAATATGCGAGTATGTTATGAGGACGGGGTCAGAATACAAGTTCTGGTGACTAGATTTGAACTATACATTTGGATAATCCTACATATACCGTTCAGTTACATTTTTTGTTTATTAGGTTACTTGGGTTATCAGCACTCAAGGCTTAGACACACGTCGTAACCATCTACTTCCTGGTGGATTAACCTAATACAGTATATATGTAGCTATCCCGCAATATTGAGGTACACCCCATGGTACCCTACTCGCACGGTCTCTACCATAATGCCACAGAAATGTACACAATCCCTCATCCTACACCGAAGTGACATATGGATCTCTGTATAACAATGTTACGTCCAGAATATATCTGTCATTACTATGCTACGTAAGTGTACGGACTGCCACTTTAGATCGAATCAGATTTCATCACATAGTAATGCCTCAAGTATATGATGCATCACCCAGAGCAGACATGCATTTATCTAGACTTTCTCACGTCAATCGTATTTGATGCCTTAACCACACATAACCTCTAATGTGCACCGAGTTCCGTGGCAGTGCTGTACAAGAAACACGGAACTCGGTCGGGAACTTTTCCATATCTGTACAGGCCCGCCTTTAAGAGCCTCAAAATACAGATATCCTTCAGGTATGTTTTTCATGGTGGCTATGGCCCTACCTCGGTCCCTCCCTCAACTAGTAAAGACTACAAAAGCTAAGAGACTTTCCCCTAACGAACAATCTAAACATCCGATTGGCGTCTCCCCTCAACCATCGTTCCTCGATTGTGAAAGGTGGATGGCGTCTTGGGTTTAGCTCTAATATTTTCGCATCCCACTGGCTGCCGATGACGAGTACCCGACGATCTACTATCCTTATTGGTCGTGACCCCTACCTCCCTGTTGAGGCGATCGCCGAATCACCCTAGTGTCACCTCGTCACAGCTTTCTGACTGCAAAGCTACTTTTGCAGTCAAGGCTACTCATCGGGTAGTTACGCGCAGACCCAACCTCCATGAGCACAGCCTGAACACTGCACCACCACAGACGACTACCAGAAGCACCTTCCACATCCCAGGAAGCCACGTGCTTCCCCTTCCAGTCCTTTGAAGCCGACAAAATAATCAGATGAATGTGCGCTCCCCTCGTGCCTCATGACACCGTGAAGATCTAACCCCGTTAGGTTATTGACCTTAAACGTACGAACTGGTCCAAGCGCCTTATTTTAATACGTTATTAGACCCTATGTCTAAAAATTCTGTTATGCACTTGCTTTACCTCATCAGGTTTCCATTTAACTTGGTTATTCCCATTGACAATGACTTCTTATTCAAGTTACCAAGTTCCTCTTGCATATTAATTTCAGTCATATAACTTAATCCATTTAAGCCTATTAATAAGCCCACAACATGTTATTCTCTAGATTGTGATCCAAGGTCTATAATCCACAATCCTTTTATATTCTTGTTTGATTTCAAAGTTACAATAACATGTTCTACTTAATATGTAATTAAGTATATCTCAATTTACATGTTTTCTGTTTAACATGTCAATCATTATTTATGATTAAATATAACTTATTTCATTTCATAAGTTTGTCTCGCTCTTTCTATTTAAGCATAATTCCGTCTTACACTGTCACTACAACTTATTATTGTTTACTTATTAACTTAGTTCTTTTAACTAAGATTTACTAATAAGTTTTCTTTCCATAAATATAACTTATGTTGTCCTCATTCGTAGATTTCAGATTCTTATTCTTACAAATAACTTAATTTACAATTAAGTACAACTTATCTCATTACATAAGTTATTCCATTTTCTTTATCGTTTATTATAACCTAAGTTATAATTACCACTTGTCCCTAGGACAAGCCTACCTATATATAACATTTACATTAATGTAATTTATTTATAATATTATCATTCCTCGTTCATTCCACTTCTTTTACTGTTGTAATTATCTATCACTCATTTCCTTATATATTTCCATTAGTCACAATTAGTGTTATTTATTTCTATTCTTATATGTATATATATATATATATATATATATATATATGTACTAGGCCTCTCACATTAAGCCTATCACTTGTGGATGCTGGATTTGTCGAGCTGTTCCGGGAAGACTTCTTCCACAAGTTGACTTAATCTTGTGTTTTAGCACCGTTACATGTTTATTTACGCACTAGACCCCTCACATTAAATTAACAACTTGTTGATGCTCAATTTGTCGGGCGGTTCTAGGTAGACTTCTACCATAAGTTTAATTTAACCTCGTGTCTAAGTGCAGTTACAATTTTCTATTTACTATAAATTTTCTATATAATTAGGCGTGTCCATTCTTTCAAGTTTTATTGTAATCTATACTTTACACGTCATACTTAATTTCACATTTAGTCCATTTCTAATTGTCATGTCGCATGTTATTCCTAACATGTAATTAACTTCATTTTTAAAATGACAACATGCAATCATAAAATCATGTAATTATTCCTTTCTAACAATTTAACATATAACTATCACAATTCTTACAGTCATGGGTTCAAGTATAATATGTCACAGGTTAACGATTAAGCGTTCAATTACATAATATATCACAAATTATCATGTAATTAAAACTTACCTGTATACAACTGCAATTGTTTCCACATTTTTAACAAGTTTACATTTCTACATGTTAACATTTCAGCTTTTTAATCATTTTAACATATAATCGTATCAAATGCACATTTCTAACAGATTTACATTGCATGTTAACGGAGAATGCCAAGTGATAATATAAAATTATAAAAAATGATATAACTTAAATCCACTCACATTAATATGTCGATCTAGAAGACACTCTCTTTGGATTGGTTGCAGATGGAGAGTCGTGAGTTTGTATTGTCGTTGTAGTTGAAAACGCCTTATTTTCTGAATTTGTCGTTGTTGACGATAAATTTTCTTTTTAATCTTCATTTAGATAGCGCTCCAATATTGTAGTTAATAATTTTATTCAGAATTTATATGGAGGAAGAAGAAGAGAGTGAAAAAACAACAAATGAGAATGGAGAGCTATAGGGTCCTTTATATATAAAGCTCAAATTGACACAGACTGTCTATTTTCCCTGATGAAATCTATTCTCTCCACATTATAAGGCCAATAGGAAGTTGCCAAGTCAGTATAGTTTTTGAATTTGACCAATAGAATAAAAGTAACAAGACATGCATTATCATTTCCTACTAATTAAATGTGCCAATTAGACACCACATTAATTTTCTACCGTTATGTACATTAATTCCTTTTAAATTAATTCATTATGTCAATTCCTGGTTTGGCTCCTTTTAAATTGATTATGCGTCTATTTTACTTTTTCTATATTTTTGCATGCACATTTTGTATACATGCATATAACCTTATAGATTATTCCCATTTAAATTTTCCATTTCCGTTAATACTTATTGTTTTACCTTCTATTACCTATTATTAATTCTTTTACTTTTGAATTTCGAATGCTTTGTATATATAATTATACACATCTTCCTTTACTTTACTATTCTATGTACAAGCCTTATCTTTTTTTTTAATTAACACAATCATTTTACCATGTTTCATTTTTCAATCAATCCATTGCATTAATTTAGGGCGTGTATTATTTATCCATCAATTTTGAATTATATTCATATATAACATCCTTATATGTATACAAACCTCTAATGACCATTTTACGCGTATATATATGCGCACAACTTATATTTCGTTTTCAAAATTCGAACGGTGTTTTACCGTTATTTAATTCTTGCCATATTTATGTAATTGCAGCCTTATCTAGAACTTTTCTCTTATATATATTTCTGCACATATATACATATATATTCTCATATACATATATACATATATTTTTCTACTCTTTATATGTGCGTTTATACATATTTTCTGTAACAACCCGTATTTTTGAATAACATGTTATAACATAAATCAAGGAAGAATTAAACTGAAAAATCTGAATCAAGGGAAACGGGCTGTGCCATTGCGTTCGTCTCGGAAAAATACGCGAAATAGAGTCCGATTTTTCGAAAATCGGAGTCCGTATGACCGAGATATGGCCTCGCGAAGTTTCACGAAAAATTCAAATTCAAAACAGATTCAAATTTCAGAAAATTCGGGGTAAGCGGGAAAAATCCCGCCCAGACCAGGTTGACCTGGGGGTCGACCTGGGAGTCGACCTGGGGGGGCCAGGTCGACTGGGGAGTCGATCCCAGGGTCGACCTGGGGGTCGACCTGCCTGGTCGGACCCAGGCAACCTGGTGCACCATTTTGGCAGTTTTGACCTGTTTTGTTGGCTAGTGACGGGATTTGATGGCTCTGATTGAATCTAGGGTTAAAATCCTATGGCTAATATTATCCTAATCTTCTATAAAAAGACCCCTAAACCTAGCCTAAATCACCATTATTCAATCCTACAACTAAACTATGTCAAATTTGTTCCTCTCATGGCCTCCACTCTCATGCTAAAATTCCTAAGTTTATTTCTATGAGAGATTGTAAGTTCATACAAGTGCTTTCAAACTTGTACGAGTGTTCTTAGTTTGCATTCAAGTCAAGTTGCAACATTTCTATTTCAAAGCAAGGATTTTTATTGATTTGGCGCAAGGGTTTTTCAATTGGGGCTTTCATATTTTGGTGCTTGCATAAGGGCTTCGTCTCAATCTTTATAGTAAATATTCATTTGTGTCTTCATAGCATTGTAAGCCCTTTTCTACTTTCTTTTTATTGAACTCTAAAGTTAAATGAATGATGCAAGTTTGGGGTTGATCATTATGATATGCAAGTTTGGTTGATCATTATGATATGCAAGTTTGGTTGATCATTATGTTATGCAAGTTGGTTTAATCATTATGTATGACACATGTTGCTATGTTATGCAAGTTTGGGTTGATCATTATACACATGATATCATGTTATGCAAGTTAAACTTGATGTTGTGAGCATAAAGCTCCAAGCTTTATATTAAAGGTTGCATTTTGGCAACATGAAAGTTATCATATCCCTTATGATAACTTGCATGTGAGGCTAAATGCGAACTTCTAGCAACTTCTACATGTCATTTATCACCATGTATCACTCATATGCTAAGTTTGGCTTTATGCATGCTTTTGAAGCCTAATGATGCAATATGCAAGTATATGAACATATATACATTTCATATGCCACCATGTTAAACTTGTGGCTTCAACACCTTTTTGTCATGATTATGCCAAGTTCCCTATTTTATCCTTTATGCGTTGATGCGATTATGTAAACGATGGGGTTACGTTGGGGTTGGGTAACATTATGACATAAACATGGTTTTTATAACATAACGTGATATGTTAACTTGTAATTATGTTTTGGAAACATAATGGACATGACACTTATAAAATATGAGTGTGGCCAACTCGAGGTTGGGTTGAGTTTGTAGCATAAATCTACCCGGACCCGCCCGGCTTAACTAGTGGCTACAAACAATAGGACCCAATGTGAGAAGTTGGTCATGTTGTGCTCGAACCCGAGGTTAGACCAAGTTGTGGTGTAAAGCTACCCGGACCCGCCCGGCTTGACTAGTAACCACAACAAAGTCTAATGTGAGAGGTTAAAACACATTAAGTTAATTAATTAATGCCTCCTGATTAGGGTTAAGTCATGGTCCACTTAATACTTAATCAATTTGGGCTTGATGGGTTAATCGGGGTTAAGTCATGAATCTTGGGTACACTTAACCAATTTAATCCACGTTTGGATCGGGTTAACCACATTCAACCCGTTAAGGAAACCCTAGTTGCGCGGTCCTTTTCAGCAGTAACCCTCTTGATAGTATCATAAGACCCTAGGACTAGGCTAGGGTGGGGCACGATTACTGGGCTGACATGTAAGCGACCAAAACGACGGCTGAGTAGGTACGCCGGTGTAGGTCCAGGCGGACTATGGTCGTGCACATAGTCCGGAGTTGGAGAATCAGGCACGGGTACCAGTAGATCTAGATTGTGCATACTTGATTGGTGTCCGAGGTTGACACCCTAGGACTTGATACACCCTAGGGTGGATCTAGCGCAGTTTAACTACATTGCATGTTTGGGCCGTATGACACCGACACTTGACGAGTTAGGCTTTTAGGGAGCCAATCAACTAGACCGTGTAGTTGGACCTTGATTTAGGTCATCTCATGATATTGGGCCAAACTTGGGCCAAGGGATCAAATTCGTGTTTTTACTTGACATGTTAGAATGCTAGTACACCCGTGGTGCAAAACTTAACCTTGATTATGCGATGACACCTTTATCTATCTTGTTAGTTAATCATCATGCCATTATGTTGCTATCCTTATGTTCATCTCAGCTCCTCATGCCAGTTAACTTTACTAGTTCCTGGACAGATAGTAGTAGGGCTTACCAGTCTTTTTGACTGACCTGTTTTCTTTCGCCTCTTTTCTTCCGTTCCCCCCCCCCCCCCTCAGGTCCTCAGGGCGGGAACATTGGAGCTTAGCTTGGATCTTTACAGCTTGCTAACTGGATTTGCTCATGTACGGTTTTGGACATTGAGCTAGCTATGGTTTATCACTTCACTTTGGGGATAGTACTTTATGTATTTCAGTTTTTCAGTTTATGCTTTTCTCTAGACTTTGTTTGTTGGAAAATATTGACTAAGTACTTTGTTGTAACTTAACTATGGTTTTGGAAATGCAAGTTTTATCCGCTGCTTTATTACTCTGTTTTACTTATATGTTCTGTCTTGTGATATATGCATGCATGTTTACCTTGTTTAACGCCCCTCCAAAGCTAGTGTGCTTGCAAGAGTCACCCTGGCGGAGGTGGGGTGTTACATTTGGTATCGGAGCATAAGGTTTACAAGATTTGAGCTAAAGTGTTTTTGAAACTTACCTTTTGAAAAACTATTTTCAAAACCAATTAAGTATTTTCCAAGAAAAGTCTTGTTATTTTAAAAAGTCTATTCCCCAAAAGCCATAGCACTATCCTTCGTTTCTTCGTTCTGAATCTATCTTTTTCCTTTTTTAGTATGGCCGATCTTAACCTTCCCGAGGGAGTGACCATTCCCGGATGGTTCCGGAGGTACTTGGAAGCTAGGGCTAACGATGTGGGCCCAGCAAATACCCCCAACATAACTGAGGTTCCTCCTCCCCCTCCTCCTCAGAATCCGCAAGCAGATTTCGCTAAGATTTGCAAAGACTTCAAGGCGATGGGTGGCAAGAACTTCATAGGGATGGAGACTTTTGTGGAGGCACGAAATTGGTTGAAAGAAACTGAAGATCTTTTCGCTATCTTTGATGTGGAAGATCATAGAAAGGTTTTATTGGCAGCATGGTTATTAAAAGAAGAAGCTGCTTATTGGTGGGAGGTCACCAGTGCTACGAGGCCTATAGAGACTTGGGCCGACTTTAGGACAAGATTTGGGCTTAAGTTTCTATCATCAGCTGAGGCGAATTTGCAATTGGAGAAGTTTATATCTTTGAAGCAAGGGGACATGACAGTGAGGGAGTATGTGAATGAGTTTAACAAGCTCGCCCGATTCGGTTTGGACATGGTCAATACTCCCCAGAAGAAGGCTTTACGCTTTGCACGAGGGTTGAATGAGCCACTACAAGGTTTAGCCCTATCTCATATACCCATGGGGGCCACTTTTGAAGGGCTAGTAGACATGGCATTGCTTCAAGGAGATGATAAGAATGGCAAGAAGGAGGTCAAGACTAATGAGACTCAAGCCAAGAAGACAGACTCCAAGTGGGGAGGAAATCAGAGCAATCAGAACAACAAAAACAACAAGAACAACAAGGGCAACAAGGCCAAGGCAAAGGATCCAAGAAAATGCCACTACTGTGGGAATGTTGGGCACATAGCTAAAGACTGTAAGAAGAGGAAGAGGAAGTCGGGCGAATGCTTCCATTGTGGAGAGACCGGACATTTTAGCAAGGATTGCCCCAAGAAGCAAGGACAAGGGCAAGGGCAGAATTAGCGTGCAGGACCTTCTGGAGGGCAAGTGCATGCCCTCAACGCTGCTCCAGCTCAGGATCGAGGTAGTATTTCTGTAGAAAGTCTTGTTTATATTTCTGATTATCCTGTTCGCACCTTATTTGATTCTGGCGCATCGCATAGTTTTATCTCTTCTGACATTGTTGAAAGTTTGCACCTAAGTACTAGCCTAGTTGAGGATCCCGTTTGTGTTTCAAATCCAATTGGGGGTTCCGCCCATCTATCTATGATTTGTGTGGATTTGAAGATTTCTATCTTGACCGTAGAATTCACGTGTAATGCTTATGTTCTCGGGTTCACGGGATATGGGTTGATCTTGGGCATGGATTGGTTGTCCAGTTATGGAGCCATTCTTGATTGTGAACATAGGGTGGTGAGGCTCATGACTCGCCTCGGTAATACCCTAGAAATTTCTTGTAACCCTAGAGGTCCCGTCATGTTATGTTATCTTGAATCTCTCGACTCGTCCATCGATGATCTGCAATCTGTAAGGGTGGTCCGAGACTATCCCGATGTCTTTGAAGAAGTTAAGGGGTTACCCCCTAAACGAGAGATAGATTTCCGCATTTATCTAGTCGATAATGCCAAGCCAGTGTCATTGCCCGTTAGGCACATGGCCCCACGAGAAAGAAGAGAGCTCAGCAAGCAAATCAAGGAGCTGCTTGAGAAGGGTTTTATTAGACGAAGCATTTCTGAATGGGGTGCTCCGGTGGTATTCGCTACTAAGGCGGATGGTTCGCTTCGTCTATGTGTTGATTATCGAGAGTTGAACAAGCTGACAAAGAAGAATAGGCACCCGTTACCGAGGATTGATGATCTCTTTGACCAGCTTGTAGGTGCTTCTATTTTCTCTCAACTCGATCTAGCCACCGGATTCCATCAGCTTAGAGTGGCTGAGGATAGCATCGATAAGACTGCGTTTAGGACTCCGAATGGATTCTTTGAATGGCTTGTCATGCCATTCGGTTTGACTAATGCACCCGCCTACTTCGTAGATTTGATGAGTAGGATGTTCAGGGAGTTCCTTAACTAGTTCGTGGTTGTCTTCGTGGATGATATTCTGATCTTCTCAAAGGATGAGGAAGAACATGCCAGACACCTCAAGGAAGTGATGGATACGCTTAGAGCGCATCAGTTGAAAGCCAAGTTCTCCAAATGTCATTTCTGGAGAAGGGAAGTTCGGTTTCTTGGACATATAGTTTCCAAACAAGGCATAGCGGTGGATCCCGCGAAAGTGGTTGTGGTTCAAGACTGGAAGACTCCTAGGAATGCGACCGAAGTAAGAAGCTTTCTCGGTCTGGCGGGCTACTATAGGAAGTTCATCAGGGACTTCGCTAAGATTTCAGCCCCTCTTACTAAGTTGATGAAGAAGAACTTAGTCTTTGTATGGGACTTGGAGTGTGAGCTTGCTTTTCAAAAGCTCAAAAGAGCCCTTACCACAGCTCCAGTTTTGGCATTACCCGATAGTGGTAAGAAGTTTACCGTGTACACAGATGCATGTGGCACGGGGTTAGGTGTTGTTCTAATGCAAGAGGGAAGAGTGATATGTTATGGGGGTAGGCAACTTAAAGTTCATGAGAAGAACTATCCCACTCACGATTTGGAGTTAGCAGCGATCGTCTTTGCACTCAAATCCTGGCGCCACTATCTTCTAGGCGAAAGGTTTGAGTTGTATACTGATCACAAGTCGCTCAAGTACCTCTTCTCGCAAAAAGATCTGAATCTAAGGCAGCAAAGGTAGATGGAATTTTTGGCATCTTATGACTTCGAGATAGCTTATACCCCTGGCAAGGGTAATGTTGTGGCGGATGCACTAAGCAGAAGGAGATTGACTTTGAGCCCCTTGTTCATTGAGATGAAGAACTTGGAATTCTTGGCAACCTTTGATTTCACGACGGCTGTTGAGTCGATGACGGGTTCATTAGCATCCCTTGAGCTTAGACCCGAACTGCTTGATCAAGTTGGGGCTTTGCAGAAGGAAGATCCACAGATAGTCGAAGTCATGGACAAGTTGATTCGTGGTGAGACGTCTAGTCACCTTGCCAGATATACTATTGATGATAAAGGATGGCTAAGGCGTGATGGGAGATTATGTGTTCCTCGAGTGGGAGATTTAGTCCATAGAGTTCTTGAAGAAGCGCATCACTCGAAGATGACTATACATCCGGGAGGAGATAAGATGTATAGAGATATGAAGCGCATTTTCTTTTGGGACGGAATGAAGAAGGATGTAGCAGAGTATGTTTCAAAGTGCATGGTGTGCCAACAAGTGAAAGCCGAGTCAAAGAAACCAGGTGGACTATTACATCCATTGGAGGTCCCGCAATGGAAGAGGGAGAGTATTTCTATGGATTTTGTGGATGGATTGCCTAGGTCAAGGAGAGGGAACACAAGCATATGGGTCATAGTTGACAGACTTACGAAGAGTGCTCACTTCATCCTAGTAAAGAGCAAGAGGACCGCATCAGGGCTGGCATCTATTTATCTTCGAGAAATAGTGCGGTTGCATGGAGTTCCTTCTAGCATAGTTAGCGATCGTGACCCAATTTTCACTAGCCAGTTCTGGAGCAGTTTGCAAGAAGCGATGGGTACGCGATTGAATCTGAGTACGGCCTATCACCCCCAGACGGATGGCCAAACCGAAAGGGTGAATAGAGTGCTAGAAGATCTCTTGAGGCTTTGTGTTCTCGACTTCGGTGGTACTTGGGAAGACCACCTTCCTCTGGTAGAGTTTGCTTATAATAATAGCTATCAAGCCAGCATAGGGATGGCACCATTTGAAGCTTTATATGGGAGGCCGTGTAGGTTACCATCTTGTTGGTGGGAGGCAACAGATAGGCTTATACTTGGGCCTGATATGATACGGGACACATCCGTGGAAGTTGAATTAGCGAGGAGAAGGATGAAAGCGGCCCAAGATAGACAGAAATCCTACGCTGACAAGCGAAGGGCAGATTTGGAATTCGAAGCGGGAGACATGGTTTTCGTGAAGGTTTCTCCTTTGCGTAACGTGGTACGTTTTGGAGCAGTTGGGAAGCTGGCACCAAGGTTCGTAGGACCCTTCCCTATCATAGAGAGGATTGGAAAGATGGCTTATAAGGTGGAATTGCCCGAAAAGCTAGCCGGAGTGCATAATGTCTTTCATGTCTCGCATCTCCGAAAGTGCCTACATGAGTCCGCTGAGGTGGTTGAACCAAGCATTCTTGAAGACATTGAGGTAGAGAAAGAAGCAACCTTGAGAAAAGCTCCGATTCGTATCTTGGGAACGGAGATTAAGAAGCTAAGAAATCGAGAAGTCAAATTGGTGAAAGTTCAGTGGGGTGAAGCCGATGAAGATGCAACTTGGGAAACCGAGGAGAAGATGCGTGGGCTTTATCCATTCCTTTTTGAGGGTACATTCTCGACCTCTTTCCTAATTAGCATATCTTACTTTTATCCGTGTTTATCCTGTTTATCTTATTATCTCGTTAAGCTTGTCATGAGGACCTTAGGTAGAAACCCTTTGGATGAAACATGTATTTGAAACATGTTATGCTTGATGGTTGCAAGTGGTTGCAAGTGTTTGCACGTGGATACTCGTGGATGCATGATACACGTTAGGCACTAAGATCGGCTCACACACTTTCATGTTGCATATGCATGAGTGCTTATACTTATTCATGGATGAAACTTGTTATGCTATCATTTGGATGTTGCATATGGATGAATGTTATGTGCACTCATGTAGAGACTATGAGTTATGTTAGGAATTTGCATACATATGGACTCATTTCACTAACATACTTTGCATTAAGGAGGTTTACTGTATCAGTAACCGCCTGATTTTCGCATTAGATAAGTACATATACACACACCTTTGCATATGATCATACAGCATTTAGAATCCTTTAAGGACAGTGACTGCACGTGGATGATGTTTTGAGTAGATGGATGATGGATGGTAGGATACGTTCTACCTAACTTGGAGATTTCGGGGACGAAATCCTTTAAGGAGGGGAGAATGTAACAACCCGTATTTTTGAATAACATGTTATAACATAAATCAAGGCAGATTTAAACTGAAAAAACTGAATCAAGGGAAACGGGCTGTGCCATTGCGTTCGTCTCGGAAAAATACGCGAAATAGAGTCCGAGTTTTCGAAAATCGGAGTCCGTATGACCAAGATATGGCGTCGCGAAGTTTCACGAAAAATTCAAATTCAAAACAGATTCAAATTTCAGAAAATTCGGGGTAGGCGGGAAAAATCCCGCCCAGACCAGGTCGACCTGGGGGGGGCCAGGTCTTGGGGAGTCGACCCCAGGGTCGACCTGGGGGTCGACCTGCCTGGTCGGATCCAGGCAACCTGGTGCACCATTTTAGCTGTTTTGACCTGTTTTGTTGGCTAGTGACGGGATTTGATGGCTCTGATTGAATCTAGGGTTAATCCTATGGCTAATATTATCCTAATCTTCTATAAAAAGACCCATAAACCTAGCCTAAATCACCATTATTCAATCCTACAACTAAACTATGTCAAATTTGTTCCTCTCATGGCCTCCACTCTCATGCTAAAATTCCTAAGTTTATTTCTATGAGAGATTGTGAGTTCATACAAGTGCTTTCAAACTTGTTCGAGTGTTCTTAGTTTGCATTCAAGTCAAGTTGCAACATTTCTATTTCAAAGCAAGAATTTTTATTGATTTGGCGCAAGGGTTTTTCAATTGGGGCTTTCATATTTTGGTGCTTGCATAAGGGCTTCGTCTCAATCTTTATAATAAATATTCATTTGTGTCTTCATAGCATTGTAAGCCCTTTTCTACTTTCTTTTTATTGAACTCTAAAGTTAAATGAATGATGCAAGTTTGGGGTTGATCATTATGATTTGCAAGTTTGGTTGATCATTATGATATGCAAGTTTGGTTGATCATTATGATATGCAAGTTTGGTTTATCATTATGCTATGCAAGTTGGTTTAATCATTATGTATGACACATGTTGCTATGTTATGCAAGTTTGGGTTGATCATTATACACATGATATCATGTTATGCAAGTTAAACTTGATGTTGTGAGCATAAAGCTCTAAGCTTTATATTAAAGGTTGCATTTTGGCAACATGAAAGTTATCATATCCCTTATGATAACTTGCATGTGAGGCTAAATGCGAACTTCTAGCAACTTCTACATGTCATTTATCACCATGTATCACTGATATGTTAAGTTTGGTTTTATGCATACTTTTGAAGCCTAATGATGCAATATGCAAGTATATGAACATATGTACATTTCATATGCCACCATGTTAAACTTGTGGCTTCAACACCTTTTTGTCATGATTATGCCAAGTTCCCTATTTTATCCTTTATGCGTTGATGCGATTATGTAAACGATGGGGTTACGTTGGGGTTGGGTAACATTATGACATAAACATGGTTTTTATAACATAACGTGATATGTTAACTTGTAATTATGTTTTGGAAACATAATGGACATGACACTTAGAAAATATGAGTGTGGCCAACTCGAGGTTGGGTTGAGTTTGTAGCATAAATCTACCCGAACCCGCCCGGCTTAACTAGTGGCTACAAACAATAGGACCCAATGTGAGAAGTTGGTCATGTTGTGCTCGAACCCGAGGTTAGACCAAGTTGTGGTGTAAAGCTACCCGGACCCGCCCGGCTTAACTAGTAACCACAACAAAGTCTAATGTGAGAGGTTAAAGCACATTAAGTTAATTAATTAATGCCTCCTGATTAGGGTTAAGTCATGGTCCACTTAATGCTTGATCAATTGGGGCTTGATGGGTTAATCGGGGTTAAGTCATGAATCTTGGGTACACTTAACCAATTTAATCCACGTTTGGATCGGGTTAACCATTTTTTAACCCGTTAAGGAAACCCTAGTTGCGCGGTCCTTTTCAGCAGTAACCCTCTTGATAGTATCATAAGACCCTAGGACTAGGCTAGGGTGGGGCACGATTACTGGGCTGACATGTAAGCGACCAAAACGACGGCTGAGTAGGTACGCCGGTGTAGGTCCAGGCGGACTATGGTCGTGCACATAGTCCGGAGTTGGAGAATCAGGCACGGGTACCAGTAGATCTAGACTGTGCATACTTGATTGGTGTTCGAGGTTGACACCCTAGGACTTGATACACCCTAGGGTGGATCTAGCGCAGTTGAACTACATTGCATGTTTGGGCCATATGACACCGACACTTCACGAGTTAGGCTTGTAGGGAGCCGATCAACTAGACCGTGTAGTTCGACCTTGGTTTAGGTCATCTCATGATATTGGGCCAAACTTGGGCCAAGGGATCAAATTCTTGTTTTTACTTGACATGTTAGAATGCTAGTACACCCGTGGTGCAAAACTTAACCTTGATTATGCGATGACACCTTTATCTATCTTGTTAGTTAATCATCATGCCAGTATGTTGCTATCCTTATGTTCATCTCAGCTCCTCATGCCAGTTAACTTTACTAGTTCATGGACAGATAGTAGTAGGGCTTACCAGTCTTTTTGACTGACCTGTTTTCTTTCGCCTCTTTTCTTCCGTTTCCCCCCCCCCCTCAGGTCCTCAGGGCGGGAACATTGGAGCTTAGCTTGGATCTTTACAGCTTGCTAACTGGATTTGCTCATGTACGGTTTTGGACATTGAGCTAGCTATGGTTTATCACTTCACTTTGGGGATAGTACTTTATGTATTTCAGTTTTTCAGTTTATGCTTTTCTCTAGACTTTGTTTGTTGGAAAATAATGACTAAGTACTTTGTTGTAACTTAACTATGGTTTTGGAAATGCAAGTTTTATCCGCTGCTTTATTACTCTGTTTGACTTATATGTTCTGTCTTGTGATATCTACATGCATGTTTACCTTGTTTAACGCCCCTCCAAAGCTAGTGTGCTTGCAAGAGTCACCCTGGCGGAGGTGGGGTGTTACATTTTCTCTTTAGAACATGTTTTAATCTAGCCGTTCTCTGAAAACAAAAATATGACGTCTGTGGGGATCGAACATTGTACCTCTTGTATACAAGCCACATACTCTAACCAACTGGTCTACTAAAGCTATTGTTAATAAGGCTTAGAACAATGGTAATTATTGTTCTCTTCTTACTTCTCTTTCTCATGTTTGTTACAATATTTCATTTAACCCATTGCATGAATCTTTTTCTTTTACTTATCTTTTATTATTAATGCATAATATTTGTAAATTAGTGCAAGCAACATATTTACACTTCATGCAACGAATCCATTCTTTATTATAATGCATGCATAACATTTTTATTTGCATTAATATTTTCTTCTCTTTCAGTGCTTGTATTTATTACATGCAATCACATATTATCTTTATTTTATTCTTCATATATACATTTATATCTATGCATATATATACACATATGCGTTATTTAATTATTAAATTGTCATAAAATGCAGGGTATTACATTCTCCCACCCTTAGGAAATTTCATCCCCGAAATTCGATAAGGGTAAAAATCAATTAACCCTCGTATAATATACATCCATCTTGTGTGCATCCAATTTTTGCAAACATTGTGTGCTTGTGCAAAGTGAAACACAACATAATAATACATGTATGTCTAGGCGGTACCTCCTATGTGAATGCAAATTTTTTAAAAAATTCTTCAAAAACATGATTTTCACACCCTAAATATACTGGCAGTTCTACATGAATGCAAAATTTTGAAAATCAAAACACATTTTCATCCAAAATTTCCCACATTCTTGCAGAGCAAGAGCGCAGTTCATCCAATTGTTGCATCCAAAATCCTGCCAACCAACTTTATTTTTTGAATTTCAAAAAAAAAAAAAGATTCTAATTTTCTAAATTCGATTTCTTATGTTACAAAAAGGTGGAAAATGGAAAAGTTTACATCTTCCGTTTTTCTTTCATGTACCTTTTTCCAACCGTACTTGGATTTTATGTAACTATTTATAAAGATTACCTATTTTCCTATCCAAGCACAGGCCACATAAGAAAATTTTCTCTATTCTAGATTTTCATTTTCATCTTATCTTGGAAATTTTTATTCTTATCCATATTTTCTCATAATTTGTCAAGTTTATCGCTTTACTAAATTTGTTGTTTACTTTTTAGTTGTACCATTTCTCTTTCTTAGCTTATTTAATCATCTAATCTAACTTTAATTTCAAATAATCCTTCAACTAAAATAGGAAAACAAACATTTTACACAACTACAACTAAGGGACAAGAATCTCGGGACAATGTCCCCCTCAAACAACAAGCTTGAACGATGGGATCAATGACAGGTTTAGGTGTTACCCTAACTACCTTACATGTACAAAATAATGGAACGATCCCAATAGTAATGTAAAAAAAAGGTTTTACCCCTAACATGAAAATTAGCAACAGGGTCTAAACACTTACATGCTCTTCGCTATCTAGTAGTCACCACTAGTCCTAGCTGTGTACCAACAGTCATTTCAACCAACACCCTAGGCTTTTAAATGCTTACGCATTTTATGGGAACTTACCATTATTCCTAGACAAGATAATTATTGTTATCTACTTCATAGCCTCAAAACACTTTCCCGTCTTTCCTAGGCACTAATCCTTACCTACTTAATACTTTTTAAAACGCGGTTTGGCCCATTTCATTTAAATTTTCTTCCAAAATTTTAAAAGTGTCAAAACCTTATTTTTCTCATGAAAACTTACTTTTGCCAAACCATAAAACATGTCATATAAAAAAATGTAAATCATTTTTTTTTTTTTGCAGATCACAAAAACTAGAGTACGTAAGGACAACTATTTCTCAATCGGGTCTATAACTTGCTCTTACCTATAAGGTCGGTTCAGTTACTTCCTACCAGGTGCAAACATCCACTCTATTCTTAATTTCTACAACTTATTTTGTCCACCCAACAAAATTCTCTTGTTAAAACAATTTATCAAAAATGATTGTCAAAAGAATAGAGACTTCAAAACTTTCTTTATTAAAAATTCTGTTATGCAATATAACAAGAAAACTAGCGAGCTATACATGCTATGTAATATGCACCTTTTACTGAGAGAGTTATATTTTAGACAAAAAAATTCGTAAGAAATCACTATTGACAAAATATACCCCATTTTACTTCAAAACCCAATATGTACTCCTTTACATATTTTAAAATCAAAACTTTTAAGATTAAAACTTGAAAACGCCATTAACCATTTTTCCAAAACTTTTACAATTTCAAGTTCTTAATAGTTAACAATAGGATTAGACTCAAAGTGGGTTTCCAATCTTAACTAGGCTTTCCTAGACACTCCCCCAAAGTCAATTCTCTCAACTACATATTCCTAATCCATTCTTCTCATTTCAACCTTTTCCAATTTATAAGGTTTTATTGCCAAACCCCACTAATATGATATATTAACATATGGGATCCTCCTTTCCCTATTTCAACATATATTGTACACTTCCCACCCAAATTTCTTAAGGGTCTCAAATTTTCATATTCATTCCTTTAGTGTACAAAACAGTCATCCCAATTCTTACGATATTATACTCTTTCTATTTAGTGGGTTCCTCTATGGATCTAGTTATATATATGTATATAAAATATATTTATATTTTTAAAACTACCAATACATTCACTCACTATTTATACAAGAATCCTAAACCTAAGCTCTGATACTAGATGTAACAAACCGAACTCCGACAGACCGAATTTTTTTTCAAAATTCTAATCCATCGAAACTCATGTTGGTTTGCTCTGGTATCCAGCAGAAAAGACAGAGATATAAAATATATCAGAGCTCAGAAAAAATCTCACAGCAGAATGAATAAAATATAATGTAATCAAAATATAGCCTTATCGTGGTAATAATATTGCCTAACCAGTATCCAAAGCTATCATATCACTGTCACAAATCTAACTTGCGAGGATGTTATGAGGAGGGGGTCAGAACAAAATTTCTAGTGATTGGATTTAAACTATACATTTTGGATAATCCTACATATACTATTCAGTTAAATTTTCTTATTTATTAGGTTACTTGGGTTATCAACATTCAAGGCTTACACACATGTCGTCCCCATCTACTTTCCAGTGGATTAACCTAATACAATATATAAGTAGCTACCCCTTAATATTGAGGTACACCCCATGGTACCCCTCTCGCACGGTCTCCATCATAATGCTACAGAAATGTACGTAGTCCATCATCCTACGCCGGAGTGACGCATGGATCTCTATATAAGAATGTTACGTTTCACATATATCTGTCATTACTATGCTACGTAAGCGTACGAACTGCCACCTTCGATCGAATCAAATTCTATCACAGAGTAATGCACTCAAGTCTACGATACACCACCTAGAGTAGACATGCATGTATGTAGAATTTCCCATATATTTATCGTCAATCGTGTTCAATGCCTTAACCGCACATAACCTCTAATATGCACTGAGTTTGTGGCAGGGCTGTACAGGAAACACGGAACTCGGTCGGGAACTTTTCCATATCTATACGGGCCCGCCTTTAAGAGCCTCAAAATACAGATATCCTTCAGATATATTTTTCATGGTGCCTATGGCCCTACGTCGGTCCCTCCCTCAACTAGTAAAGACTACAAGAGCTAAGAGACTTTCTCCTAACGAAAAATCTGAACATCCGGTTGGCATCTCCCCTCAACCATAGTGCCTCGATTGTGAAAGGTGGATGGCGTCTTGGGTTTAGCTCTAGTCTTTTCGCATCCCACTGGCTGTCGATGACGGGCACCTGATGATCTACTATCTTTGTTGGTCGTGACCCCTCCCTTCCTATTGAAGCGCTCGCCGAATCACCGTAGTGTCACCACGTCACAGCTTTCTGACTACAAAGCTACTTTTGCAGTCAAGGCTACCAATCGGGTACGAGCAGACCCAACCTCTGTGAGCACAGCCCGCACACTGCACCATTACCGAGGATACCAGGAGCACCTTCCACGTCCCAGGAAGCCACGTGCTTCCCTTTCCAGTTCTTCGGAGCCGATAGAATAATCAGATGAACGTGCGCTCCCCTCGTGCCTCATGACACCTTGATGATCTACTCTGTTGGGTTATTCGCCTTAAACATGCGGACTAGTCCAATCGCCTTATTTTAATTTGCTGTTAGGCCCTATGTCTAAACATTTTATTATGCGCTTTACTTACCTCATCAGTTTTCCATTTAACTTGGTTATTCCCATTCATATTGACTTCTTATTCAAGCTACCAAGTTCCTCTTGCTTATAACTTAACCCATTTAAGCCTATTAACAATCCCACAACATGTTATTCTCCAGATTGTGATCCAAGGTCTGTAATCCACAATCCCTTTATATTCTTGTTTGATTTCAAAATTACAATAACATGTTCTAGTTAATATGTAATTAAGTATATCTCAATTCACATGTTTTCTATTTAACATGTCAGTCATTATTTATGATTAAATATAACTTATTTCATTTCATAACTTTGCCTCACTCTTTTCTATTTAATCATAATTCCATCTTACACTGTCACTACAACTTATCATTTTTTACTTATTATTAGTTCTCTTAACTAAGGTTTACTAATAAGTTTCCTTTTCATAAATATAACTTATGTTGTCCTCATCCGTAGATTTCAGATTCTCGTTCTTACAAATAACTTAATTTACAATTAAGTACAACTTATCTCATTACATAGGTTATTCCATTTTCTTTATCATTTATTATAACCTAAGTTGTAATTTCCACTTGTCCCTAGGACAAGCCTACCTATTATATAACATTATCATTAATGTAACTTATTTATAATAGGTTATTATCATTCCCCGTTCATTCTACTTCTTTTACTGTTGTAATTATCTTTCATTCATTTCTTTATTCATTTCCATTAATCACAATTAGTTTCATTTATTTCTATCCTTTTATGTACATACATATACATATATATATTTATATGTTTACGTACTAGACCTCTCACATTAAGCCTACCAATTGTGGATGTTAGATTTGTCGAGCGGTTCCGACAGACTTTTTCCACAAGTTGACTTAACCTCGTGTCTTAGCACCGTTATATGTTTATTTTCGCACTAGACCCCACATTAAATTAACAACTTGTGGACACTGGATTGCCGAGCGGTTTCAAGCAGTCTTCTACCACAAGTTGAATTTAACCTCGTGTCTAAGTGCAGTTACAGTTTTCTTTTTACTGTAAATTATCTAAATTAATTAGGCGAATAATTTATTTGTTTAAATAATATAAATAATAATTTAATTTTGAAATAGTCAAAATTGGCTGAATTTGCGTTGTTATATGATTTGGTAACATAAGGGGATTTATTTATGTTTAGATTTAATTTAATTTACGATCTCGTTTATTAAGCGTTGTTTAAAAGTTTAAATTATAAATTTAATTATATAACGAACTACAGCAGCGCGGTAGTTCATAATATAGCGTTTTGAACTTCAATTGGTTATACAGGATTCAAAACAAGTCGAATTTCTTCAAAACAAGAAACGTTTGAATCTGTTTGATAATATCTTTCTAATGAAGCAGAAAATTCGAGTTTTCATAGTATAGATTTTATTTTATGGCCAAATCAAATTTTCAAATAGTCACTATGTAATTCGATTATATATTATAGCGATTTATTTTTTAGAAATAAAAGGTTTTTTAATTTATTTAATATCGTTTTGGCTTGGATTTCAACCTGGGTTATTTTATTTTGAAAATATGGGAAATTCTGCTCAAGGATGATCAATTGAAATATTTTTATATTGAAGTATTTTAAAATTGGTTTATTTTAATTCAAATTGGACCTTTTAAAAGGGACTTCCTTCAAACCGTCTTCGTTTTCAACGAAACAAATTTTAATGGGACCGTAACAGCAAATTACTGTTATATTTCAAGTTGCATGTTAAACGGAATTATCCTGTGAGCGTGGAAAAATAGAATGTAAATTAATTGACCGTTTTGATTCGAACGAACACCATTTTTGCAAACGAATTCGGAATTCGACGAAATAAGAGTCATTGGGACCGTAACATCGAATTATACGATGCAGTCCATTCTTGTTATGATTGGAGTTCGTGTGTAAGCACAGTAATCAATAAACAATGTTTGGAAATTATGATAGCTATGAATAAAAATCGCTAGTTATATCAACAAATATCTTCGGTCAAATCGGAAATAAAATAATTAAAATATTAAAATAATAAAGTAAAATATTGTATTTTTCTCCTATAAATTTAAAACCACCGTGACACCCTAATTCTCAAATCACTTCTCAACCTTCCCATTCCTTTTCTTACTTCAGACCATTATTCAGTGAATTCTTCTACCTTTTAATTCAAATACAATTCCACAAAAATTACTATAAATTCAAAGAATCATAATATTGTCTTACTGCTGGTCTAAGCTCCACACTAGTGTAACATTTACATGGTGCGATCTATGTTTGGGGGGATCAAACTTTTCAGTTAACGGAGGCAGTTTAGTCCCGATTCTGGCAAAGGTAGGAGGAGATGGTCGGATCAGTTTGAGGTGAAGGTTGAGGGAAGTTTACTGGTCATTTTGGTGGTGGTCATGGATGGCGAGATCGATGGTCGGATTTAGAAAGGGCTTGCATGTTTTGAAGCCGTGGTGGAGCTATGGCCCACTAAAAGCTATCGGACTTGGTCAAATGGGAAGCTTGAAGGACGATAGAAGTTGCAGCGGCGGTCTGGGGTGGTCCGGTGCCATAGTTCATCAGAGGTGAGGATCTTAAAGAAGGGTGTCTTTGGTGTTAATTTCTTTGTTTGGGTTCGATTTTATGGGTTGTTACGGGGTTGTGGTTCACCAGAAGTGGTGAGGCCAGCGGGAAGTGAAGGCCAGAAGGGAGGCGGTCGTTGTGGTGTTCGTCTGAGGAGGTCCGGTGTTGGGGTTGGCCGGCGGTGGGTGGTTGAACCGAGGGGTTCCTGTGTTAAAATTCTCGGATCTGGGTACGCAATTGTGGATTGTGGAGGAACGGTGGGGGACCAGAGGTTTTGGCGATGGTCAGAGATGGAAGGATGGACGGAGGCGTAGCCGAGGAGGGGGTTGCGGCGCTGGGTAGTGTGCCAACGGTGGTGCTTTGCCGGGGAGAGGTGTGATATTGGGTATGAGAAGTAAAGGGGATCAGGTTTAAACCAAAAGAAGGTATCGGATTTTTATCAGTAACGAAGTTGATTAGTTGTTTTTAATTAACAGTCAAATTAAGGAAAATGATAGTAATTAAATTATTTATTAATTTAATTTAAATCCAAATATTGTAAGTCGAATAACTTTTCTGTTCGTTAACAAAATTGGACGTAACTGTTGTCGATGGGATCGTATCGACATTGCCAACGTATAAGAACTGGAACAGAGTGATTCAAAGGACGCTGAAAATTTACGTAGTTTTAAATGCCAGTTTGAAACTATGTAAAACGACGAAACATCATCAGAAACAAAATTGGTGAGTTAATTCTCACACTTCTGAAATATTGCGATGTGTTAAATTCATATCATTTATATTTATTAGCTGAATGGACGCTATGGATGATTTTTATTTATTACTTGATTGTTGTCTGCGTTATATTATAATTTTGATTTAGATAAACAATTGTGTAGAGAAGAACAGGTTGGAGGAATCCAACCGGATTCCTCAAATAAATCATATATTAGTTGTTGTTTTCATGAATTGTTTGTCCCAATTTATATCACATCCTATTTAGATACCGATAATTGAATAATTATTTATTGTTGAATCTAAATTCAACAATTATCATATTTTAAATCAATATGCAGTATTGATTGGGTAATTGGTAGTAGATGGTCTAAATCCATTGTTTTGAAACAGTAATTCGCTGACGGCAAATTGATGTATTTTAAAGTTAAAATTTTTATGTTTAACTAAATCAAATTTTAAATTTTGATTTAGTTATTTAAATAACGAGTTTTTAAGTAAGATGATATTTATAAATTTGTTTATAAAAAGGAATGACAAAATAATTTATATAGTTATGTTTCATAAAGGATTCGTATGTCAAGCGAAGGGAAAATAATATAGAAAAATTATTTCCAAGGGAAAGATTAAATGAGGTTTATTTTAATGATTTGGTTATAAGAGCTAATTAACTTTAAGTAAATGTATTTAAGATGATTATAGAATAGTTTGTTATTTATAAAATAAGCTATTATCATAATAATACAAACTAACATATTAAAGATGAAGTAACGTACTTCAGTTGATAAAATTAAGTGTATAAGACATGCTATTAAAGGAATTTTTAAGCTAGAAGTTTGGTAATTGGGAAAGGAGTTTACTTAATCAAAGATTACGTAGAAATAGATATGATTGAAAAAGGGATTTTTTTTTCAAATGTAAGAAATGATTTGTAAAACCATATTAAAATAGAAATGCTTATCGATTTAAGTAAGAAAGTAAATAAAAAGATTTTATAATCAGAATTTCATAAAACAAGTCATGAAAAAAATTTGGGTTTAAAACAAAGATCTATTCGAATGGGAAATAAAAGAGAAGAATTACAAAACATGTAAATGGAAATACTAATTTAAGTAATGAAGCAAATAAAAGGATTTTGGTTAAAAAATCCAACCATTTGTTTTAACGATGTAAAAGGGAACTTGGATAAAGTACTAGTCAACAAAAATCCAGGTTGATAAGGAAAAGTGGATTTGAAGTTAAAACCGAGGCAAGGACTTTAAATACATATTTTACTTATGAATCAAATCAAGAAAATGGCATCATCGAAGTGAAATTGGAAAGGTAAAAAGGAATAGTTAATGTTTTGAATAAAAGAACTTTAAAAAAAATGATTTATGGTTATAAATCCAAAGTTTAGATTATATAATGAAAAGACTTTGGAAAGGTTTTAGCGAATGGATTAGTGCAATATAATCCAAGTTATGAATAGAATACTATATCGGAGTTTTGAAGCCAATGGTTAACATTTGGGTAAATGATTTACTCAAAGGTATATTAAGTAAAATGGTGATGGCCGATTGAGATGTTCAAAAGAACAGATGTGGTTCATAAACCATGGTTTAAATAAAAATAGGAAATAAGGTTTGATCGAGAATGTGAGTTTTAGTTATGAACTTCTATCTGCTCTTAGATGAGAATGTTGTCGATTAAGGCCTGAGAGGTAAATAAAATACCCCAACTTGACCGACTTCACTATTATCGAGGAAAGGTATTAGTTTGTAACGGTAAAGGAGTTTGGAAAGGAGTCATTGTTGTCATAAAGCATTTGCAAGGTTTGAAATGGAATTTAATAGAATAAGTTTTAAATTAAACAATGTACATTAACATTGTTTAGACCGAGTTGCGACATATAGTTTAATTATACCTATAGGCTATTTATATATCACTATTTTCTAGAAAATAGAAATAATGAGTAAAGTATATTTAATTGAAATAATAAATAGTTATGTAAGGTTTATATAAATTTTGAAACAGAAATAAATATTTGGATTTTAAGTAGTTAAAGCCATTGAGTTTTAAATAAGAAAGCATGGGTCGTTTAACAGGGTTTTTACCACATAAGAATTGACAATGGGATTATATTAGTGAAATAACAATATATTAGTATATGGACATTTCTAGAATTAAGGAAATACATGGTTGATAAAATTATAACAATATTTTCAGAATTTAAAAGGGAATAAAAGCGAAGTGAGAATAAACGAGAGGTATTATTTCCAAATGGCGAAACAAAAGAGGAGTTGGCAAGATATTTAGAAGGGATCGACTTTAAGTCTGGTGGATGATTTTAAGTGATTCAATAAAGAGTTTTAAATGAATGGTTTTACAAATGAGAACCTGAGCTGCCAATATACTTGATCGTACTTGTTTGACGTTGATAGTTAAAACTCCAAACTATCAACGAAATATTTTATTGAACCTTTTGACGTGTTGTTTCGATGAGACCGGAATGGGAACTAGACCCAAAAGCATTTCGAATCAATGTTACATACGAAACCAACTTGCAAGGGATAAAGATGGAGCAATTGAAGGTCATTGATATTCATAACGGAAGAAATACTTATAATCTTTGGTCTGCAGCCAAAGATATATTGTGGTTCTGTCGTGATTGAGATCTACGTAATTGCAAGGACTACTCGCTACTGGTCTATAAGGTGATTCCTAGGATGTGGTAGGAGGGTGCCTTCGGTTCATCCTGTTCCTAAATGACTTGTATGGACGGATGTCTGACAGAGTATTTCCAAAGGAATCACATATGCTGATTTCCTCAAATGTATTACTGTTGGTAGCGGAGAAGACACCTTCTCTTAGCTTATCGATTAGTGTATTTTTGTGGACGTCAATTAGTGAAATTTGGCAGATATGACAATGTAACATTCAAAGTGAATTATGGCCGTATGATCCAAACGTTGATTAAAACCTCAAGCCTCATCAACTGGGAAATGACAACAAATCAGGCAGGCAACATGGCTATGTGGGTCGCTCCCATTAGGGTGTATAATCACCTATCTAGAGAAATTCCATTTCATTCTTTAATCTATTTCGATGTTGTCCCTTTTCAGGAAACGGTTGCTGATCCCAACCGTTGGTGATATACATTCGATACACTAAAGCGAAATGAGTGGTCGGTCATGTATGGACCGGGTTGCAAGACATTCTTGTCGAACCCAGTGTATTTGCCTCTAGAGATACACTATCGGTAGGTGGTCCCATACCTTGTCATAGTCGGAATCCAATCTCCAATAAGCGCCCGCGGTTTTGATTTGTATACTATATATGTTGAGCATGAGATGCAAGCGTTCGGCTAGATTGTTATTTATTTGTGAATTGATAGACACTATTATAATATCAGAATAGTATTGATTTTCAAACTGTTTTGGGCTATAGTAAGGTAAAAAACCGTCCGTATTTATGTGTGGGCTGGTCTTACTATTATCCTTTTATTTCAAAAAGGATTTCTAAAGTTAAACCGATTGTTTGATGTGAATTTATCACTAAAAGTATTTCAGACTGATCCGGGTGTTTTTGCTTTGCTTCAAAATGTGCTCGGGTCAGACCGAACATATTTGACAAGTAAGTTCTCGCTTGGAGTTTCAGGAGCTGGAAGCAGGAGGCTTCACCGTTAGTTAACCAAAGTTATTCCGCTGTATCTAATACATGTTGTACTCTGATGATTGGTATGCATACAAGATTTTCATTTATATAAAGATATGTTGTTATATTATATATCTTATTCGTTCCGCTGTGAGATTCTGATGTTCTTCTTCTTTCTTCTATTCTAATATTTCTTTCTTTCTCTCTCATCGTCTAATTTCTTTCTCTTAACATTCTGCTTTGTCTGCGTAATTTGGGTTGATTGTGGTAGTTAAATATCAGCCTAAATTGTACTGAAAAGTGGGGCGTTACAAGTACCTACTCATCCTCGTCGTCGTCCTCATCCTCATCGTCGTCCTGGTCTTGTCCTCCTCCCTCGTAGCAAGCCCACTCGGCGGCATATGCCCATGCTCCTGGACATATGCAGCAATTCTCTCATCCAGCATGGTCTTAAGGTTGTTCTTCTGGAAATCCTCCATAGCTGCCACCTACTGTTGAAGCATAGTGATCTTCACCTCGTATCGACGCCTCATATAGGAGGCCTGAGTCCTCGCTATCTTTGATTATTATATTCTAAGCATGAGGGTATAAATGTATTATAAATTCATTATGTACAATTAATATTCAATATCCAATACAAGATTTCTTTATATATCATCAATATTTTTCAATCAATAAATCATACATCGTTCTCATCGAATTCTAACTTATACATATACATAACGCATGTACATATATTGCTTTCATATTCATTAATTTTAAAATTATACGGATTTGAGTATATATAATACTATTTGAAAATGTTTAAATATGTCAACACTTTAAACCTTTAATGGCACTTGGATATGTTTAAATTCTTTAATAAAATGCTTTACCTCTATGTTTCCAAAACCGTAGCGTCTATCTCTGACAGGCGGGTCGATGTTGGTGTCCCAAATATGATTGCACTCCTCAACATCCGGCTCTTGACCTAACTGATCGTCGAGCATTTAACTTCGCATTGTATCTCTCCTGCGATAGCGGACAATTATGGAATACATTAAATATTCAATTTCTAATTAACAATGTGAAATACAAATTATTACGAATGCTAACCATCACTCCATGGGGCTTATCGTCCGTCCATGTAGGGCTGTCAACGGATACTTTCGGATACGGATAGTGCCATATCCGTATCCGCATCCGAAACCATTTTCGGATATCGGATATCCGCATCCGCGGATACGGACGGATATCGGATAATTATCCGCTCCGCCAATGGCTTATAAATCAGTTAACATAAATGATTTTTTTAAGCTTAATATTAAGCTTTTTCAACCCAATTGATTACGAAAGTGCTAAAAATAAATAAACATAATGATAATATATAATTTTGAGCGATTAGCGTGCATTTAGTAGACTTTTAATTTTGCAAAATAATAAATTATCATATTCAATCATGTTAAAATACACATAATTTAAGCTATAATCGTAAAAAAAAGCGGACGGATAATTTTCGGATGCGGATATGCCTATATCCGCATCCGCATCCGCTTTTTCGGATATCAGATATTTATCCGCTTTTCGGATGCGGATGCGGACGGATTTCGGATTTTTCGGATATCCATTGACGACCCTACGTCCATGTATATGAGGTGTTACCCTTCTTGTCAGTCCGCTCGACAGCATGAGTCTGTGCAAACACATCAGCAAAAGTAGGCTCCCGATGGAGAGTCGACATCTGAAATGATACAATATATATTTGGAATTTATCAATACGATTAAAAAAAGTTTAGAACTATCTATAAATCTGTTTTATCATTCGTACCAATTCGCGACGGTGCTGCGAAAAGGACTTAGACCCACCCCGATGCAAAGCTGGATTTTTGAGTCTGTTTGCCCGGTTTCGCTCTGAAAGCTCTTGTATATTTAATTATACGATTAATTGATTGATATACAAAATACAAATTAAAAATAAGCTTAATTAATTTACCTTCATTGTTTCTGTACCCCACAGTTTCTGGAAATCACCGTAGACCTCCTCGCTCATCTATGGAGGCCTCTTTTCCGCTTTTTTTGCATTGTGTATGTTGCCTAAATAATTTTTCCTTATCTTTTGATTCCATGCGGTGAGGAAAAGATCCATATCTTCATCCCTGACCCGTACAACAACCTATAAATTCACAAATAAATTGTATTGCATATTTTATATAATTTTTAAATGAGAAATATATTTATACTTATAAGAACCTCCACGAGAATGACATTCCTAATATGCGCATGAATATCATCACAATGGGCCCATGCCTGTGTCCACCTAGCGATATATGCTGATCTAGACACAGATAAAACAACGTCTGCAGGAACAATATCAAACCCCCTGCATAAAGTATGATATTAGCATTTAATAAGTTTTGAATACTAAGCATTTAAGAAATTAAAAACTTACCCTGCGGTCTTGGGTACGAGCTCTACGACCGGACGTAAATCCGTTGCTGTACCGCTCGCACCTGCCTCTGATCTGTGGGTAGGTCAGCGTCTAGGAGGCATATCTGTCACAAACATATTATTTCGTATAGTAATAACACATATATCATTAAGCACATCTATTATAAAATAAATTCATACAACATATAATATCAAATGCAACCACAAGACTCATTTACATAAAAGAAGAAGAACCAGATAATAGTCCACAATATCGCTTTCATGGTAAAGTAAATGTATAGATAACCGTCGCACATCATATAAGTTCACAACATAGCACATCATATAAAAACATATCATTCAACATCATAGCTCACAACATCTTCAAACTTCAAAACACATGTAAACAACTAATGATACAAATAATATTGTTCCTCTTCATTTTCTGATTCAGTCTCGGTCTCATACTCTATATCGTTATCCTCTGTACTCTCAAGTGCTTCTATTAAAACATTTGATTCATCATTCAAAGACCCTAAATTAACATCATTAGTAATTATTATTTCATCGTTTTGATTTGCATCCATTTGATACACTGCATCGTCTGGAATAGCAATTCCTTCAAAACTAAATCTTGCCTTTGTTTTAGTTATAGTAGACCAATCCGCTTTATCTTTTTTTAAGGACGAATATAGAGAAAAGTAAACTTGTAATGCTTTCTTTGCCAATACAAAAGGATCACACTTATAGTAATGTGATGTGTGCTTTATTTCTATAAGCTTATAATCTTTATGCACGTTGATCCCAGTACCAGGAACGTTACTGAACCAGTTTCACTTGAATACGACAACATTTTCAACAGGTTGTACATAATATGTCAACATTAAAATCTGTGTCAAGACGCCATAAAAGTGTTTTATATGCTCTTCTGGATCATCACTACCTTTGACAAATATACCACTGTTATATGTTAATCTGTCAGTACCATGGTCTTTGGTGTTGAATTTAAATCCATTGACGAAGAATATTAGATAAATCTTAACATTTTTTTTTGGTCCAAGCGCAAGATATTACAAACGCTTGTCATTGACGCAATTTATTGGATTGTAAACGTTCTTCGAGAACTATTTGGCAAAATCATTACTGAGATCGCCATTTGAATTTTCTGATTCGTAAATACTGCAGATATAAACGATTTTATTACTAGCTAATAATTGATGTAAACATAACCGTAGTAAAGTTAAAAATTTAATACCTAACAAATGGTGCAATTTCAGCATAATTTAGAAGAACATACGTGTGTGCTACATGGTGATCTCAATCATTTAACCATATTTCTACACATTTTCCAGAAGATCGTCCATGTTGTCTAAAAACAGACAACATTGTCAGATAAAAATTGTGTTCCACGGTTTCATCATTACGAGGACTACTTACAAATGATATGTTCACATGATCACTAAAGTAATGAGGAAAAAGAACAAAGCTTCTTATTCAAGATAAGGTTTGCATATCGAACCTTCAACTCGTGCTTTTTGTCGTACTTTTTTCTTCAGATGATTCAAATACTAATATAAAATTAATTCAATTTATATGCACTAATGTCACTTTGAATTGTAAGTATAAATTTTTACTTATATTACCTCTCAAAAGGATGCATCCATCCATATTGCACTGGACTTCAAAGAATTGCTTCGGATGGAAGATGAATAGGTAAATGCTCCATTACAATAAAAGATCCTGGAGGGAAGATTTTCTCCAATTTGCAAATCAATATCAAAATTTCTACTTCAAGTTTACGAAGACGATCAATTTTTAACGTTGCCGAACGAAGCTGTTTATAGAATAGACTTAACTTTGTTATAACACCCCACACTTTTACAGGCAACAATTCTTTGAACACCACTGGTAATACCCATCATGATATGACAATCATGACTTTTCATCTCACTCAATTTATTGTTTTTATAGTCAACACATCTACGGAGATTAGAAGAAATCTCATCCGGACATTTCAGTCCCTCAACCCATTTCAGTACAAGTTTTATTTGTTTATTGTCTAGTTCATAGCACGCTTTGGGTTTTTTATTGTCATTGGACTTCACATGAAGTTTTGGACGTTTACAATATTCTTCTATGTCACGTCTCGAATATATATCGTCCTTTGTTTTTCATTTGACATTCAAAACAGTATTAAACATGTTATCAAATACGTTTTTTTCATTGTGCATAACTTTGATATTATGTCGAAGTAGAAGATCTTTCCAATAAGGTAGCTCCCAGAATATACTTTGTTTACACCAATTATGAACGTCAGATTTACCCGGAATTTCTGTCTGTACTCCAGTCTCATATATCTTGGGATAGTCCTTTACAATATCGTATATTTCTTCACTTGACCAAATTTTAGGTGCTTGCATATTCGTTTCACTGTTAGCTTTAAAGTTTTTTTTATCTCTTCTAAAAGTATGATTGACATGCAGAAAACAACGGTGGCAATTAAACCATGAATGCTTCCTTCCATACAGTAAGAAAAATGCTTGTGTTTCTTCCATGCATAAAGGATAAGATAGAAGACCGGTCGTACTCCAACCTGAAAGCATCTCGTATGCAGGAAAATCACTAATCGTCCATAACAAAGAAGCGAATAGACGTTTTTTTTTTTTTTTTTTGAAATGTCGTATGTTTCAACTCTTTCATCCCATAGTGTTTTCAACTCTTATATTAATGGTTGCAGATAAACATCGATGCCTTGTTTTGGATCATTAGGACCAGGAACGACAACAGTGAGAAACATATATGGAGTTTTCATACACATCCACGGAGGTAAATTATAAGGAGTAATGATAATAGGTAAATTATAAGGAGTAGTAGATGAACATTAACTACCAAACTGAGAACATGGTGAAAACCCATCTATACGTAAGCCATGTCTGATGTTACGGCTCTCTGCGGCAAATGTAGGATACATCCTATCAAAATATTTCCATGCTTCTCCATCCGATGGATGTGTCCAGGTTCCATCTTCTAGTGTTCTCAAACTATGTCATCGCATATGACATGCAGTGACTGGGGATGCATATAACCATTGTAGTCTGGGGTTGATTGGTAAATAATGCATTCTCGTATACAGAACTTCCTTACCTTCCTTTTTTCTAGGTTTATACCTTTCTCCACTACATATTTTATAGTTTCTAAGATTAATATCATCTTTACAATACAACATGCAACCTTTAATACAAGTATCAATTTTTTGGTACGACATACCGATAACCGACATTAGTGTTTTCACTTTGTAATGACTATCACACATCGTATTATCGGGTGGCGTATGTCTTTTTACAGCTTGTACAACCGCTGTAAATGCAGCTTCTATAAGGTTAAATTTTGATTTCATGATGTACTCAGCGGTCACCGATAATTCAATTCCACTTTCACAACCATTCCACAATGACCGCTTAGCTGAAGCCAATAAATCATATATTTTCTTGGCTTTCGTGTTCGGTTCTTCTTCAATATTGACGTCATCGTCGTCAACTTAACCGGCAGGGAACGTTGACCGTGCTGCATCTTCCACCATATCTTCTATTGGATTCGTCATAACTAATTCGATCTATGACACTACAGGATTTACTGTAGGCGCAACTAGTTCTCCATGATGATCCAATAAAAAATAATTTGGCACAGAACCTAATTTATACAAATGTATCTTAACGATATCTGGTTTCCAAAACCTCACCAGTTTCCATTTACTACGAGGACAACGGAACTGCTCGTAATTTTGATTATTAGCTACTGCAAATCCAACAAATTCATTTACACCATTATAAAAATGTTCTTTCGCTGAGCCTTTCATTCCAATTCTAACTTCATACATCCAACTACGGTCAATGTAATAATCGAACATTTTTCCTGATTCAAAAATATGTGTCAAGTGATTTCAATAACACATACATTTATTATTATAAAGCCTTATGGGACTGAAGCTTCTACGCACCACACTGTCATATCTCGACAGTACATCACTTCTCAGCTAAACGATAAGCTTTATTTAATTAATATTCAATTTATAATTTATATTCAACTTATAATTATATTCAGTTTATAATTTATTTAATTAATAATGTAGAAATAGTTTTACCCCAACTATTTTAAATTCACAACACCACTAATCCCAACTAAACGATAAACTTTAAAACTTATCTTTCTAAAAATTCCTATTTTATTTTCTTCAAATTTATCCTTCTATTTTATTTAATAAATTGTTATAGTTCAAAACTGCCGCACCGCGATTTTTAAAGAAAATTGATTTTGACATAATTCAAAATCTACTTCATGAAATCTAAAATTTACTTTTCCATTACGGAACTACAATCCAGCAGATTCATAAGATTCTTGTTTCGTAGATTTTTGACCTATATTTTATCATATATACTCATTCAAAATTCATTTTAATTATATTCAATTTATAGTTTATTTAATTAATAACGTAGAAATAACGGTGCATATTCTTTTGATTTTACTTGTAATTTAACATTAGCACCAAACTGTTTTCAAAAATTTTACCATTATAACGACGCCATTTTGTAGCACCCGAGTAATGTCTATGCATTACCCCTCTCCTGACTTGGCTTGCACCATTAACAACAAATTTATCCAATGTATATACCAACAACTCGTTTAATAGGATTACCAAACCCATATACAACAATTTCAAAACCATATTCAACAATGTATTTTAAATAGTTTTACCCCAACTATTTTAAATTCACAGCTACACTAATCCCAAAAGAAAATGAACTAAATTCACAAAACTTTTTTTGAAATTTTTTGCCATTATAACGACGCCATTTTGTAGCACCAGAGTAACGTCTATGCATTACCCCTCTCCTGACTTGGCTTGCACCATTAACAACAAATTTATCCAATGTATATACCAACAACTCGTTTAATAGGATTACCAAACCCATATACACCAATTTCAGAACCATATTCAACAATGTATCTTAAATAGTTTTATCCCAACTATTTTAAATTCACAACACCAGTAATCCTAAAAGCAAATGAACTAAATTCACAAAATTTATTAATCGATTTCTACTCGATAATCCCCGAAATAGCTTTTAAATGTAAAATCTAATTACCTAAATTATAAATTCAATATCTATAATTGATTATTATCTACAAATAACGGTTCATTAACACATACATATGCACAAAATCAACCAACCAACAATATTCACTAATAAACCACTAAATCCACATTTTAGGGTTTCAATCATTACTAAATCAAGTACATTAATTCAACAATCATCATATGATCACATAACATATACATTTAAATCATTATTAACTAATTAATTTAAGAAATAGGTTAGAAATTATACCGAGGAGGGTATGAAGCAATTAGTGATGGAGAGGGGAGGAGAGGATGGCGGCGACAGGTGACAGACGATGGCGGTTCGACGATCGGCAAGGGGGCAACACAGGTTTTTTTTTTTTTTTTTTTTTTTTTGAAATCACGATGGTGAAGGAGGAATGGAGAAAAGTCCTGTAGGCTCGCGGATTATTCATTTTTGGGTGACGGCTAGCAGCGGCTGGTGAGGGCGACTTTTTTTAGCCGTCGCTATGATCCATTACCAAATAGACTAATTCTTGTAGTGAAAACTTCGAAACTTTCAAATGAATCAGGATACAACATTCATATTAATTATCACAACTGATACATATTTCTTACATTGTCACTATGCACTTTCAATTGGATTACAAATCAATTATACTCATTTTGCTCTTTGCATATCAAACCATGCACAAAAATAACCAATATTTTTTACAGTGAAACTTTGGAACATATTCATATAATATAGAAGTGCCAAAGCAGTAGACAATTTTTAGTTGGTAAAACCAAGAATCCATACAACTACTTTATCCAAGACTCCAAATTTTTTTTTTTTTTGGCAAGGCCGACTGGTTTTTAAGGTGACCAGAAACACCGTTTATTATTAAATTAAGAACTGGTACTCTGTACATGCACAGAGTAACATGTCTGGTTTGAAGTGTCCAGTCACTATCATAACAACATAATATCGAAGAGTTACAACATATAAGGGAACGAAAATAGAAAATAACCTACATATCATCTCCCTCGTCGTAGTAAAATCCGGTGTAAGGAGTCATATTACGCTTAAAGATCCAGAAGCGAAGTGCCAAATCATTCACATAGAATGGAGCCAATAGACGGTTTCGATCCCATGAGAGATCTTTCATAATTACTTCAGTGTTTTCTCCAACTGTTCCGTCATTTCTCATAATCAGTTTGCCATCGTCAGGTGTGTAGAATAAACGACTACGATCTTCCACATTTTCATCAATAAATATGAAGAAAACGTCATTAGTGTCACAGTGCATTCCAGAAGGGGCATGCACCTAAGCAGCTTCCTTCTCATTCCAGGAGATATTAGGATCAGAAGGAACATGTGGTAAAATAGGAGCTGTAGGCTCTACCACAAGAACTTCTTCCTCTACCGCTTGTGCTATCATCCTCCCCGTAGGGACCCATACACGTACAGGAGGCTTAGGAAGGGGAGATTTAACAGGGAGAGGCTTGTTTGCTTCATGGTGACAGGTTTCAGAACAATGACCAAAGGTTTTGCATGTTGTGCAGATTTCAGGTTGCCATCTATATGTCACATCTACATAATGAACTCGATTATCTATACTAACTTTGACCTGAGTCGGCAACGGTTTATCCGGAGTTATCTCAATCAGTGCTCTTGCATAAACTAAGTTTCTTCTTGCAACTGTATTTGCATCAAAGCATTTGAGTTTACCTATATGACAAGAAAGCCAATTAAGGCCACAAAGAGATTGAAGCACGAATGGAATATGGGTGAACTGTGCCCAGACAGGTATCGATAGGACCTGCTCACGAACACTATCAATAGAGGCACTCCATGACGTCACAATAAAAGGTCTCCCATCAATGATAGATGGCGTAGCTTCCTGAACATGTCTCCTCTCATCAGTCGAAGAGAATTTAAAATAATATAGACCGTCGACATACGTCATTTTCAAAGATCCACGGATATGCCAGGAATTACGACACGATGTGAGCATATTAACATCCGGATGTTTGGAATCCAAGAAAAATCCAACTAGGTGGTCGTTCCAGAATTTCGCCGCTTCCTCAAGGACATCTTGCGGAGGGATAGAGCCATCCTCAGCATGGAGGATATCAAAATCTACTGGCATGTACTCCCCAGCTATGTGGGGAAGTGAATCGAATAGAGTCGTCCATTTCTTCGGTGCATTCGCAGGCGGGTTGTTTGTTGCTTCACCGCAACCTGGGGCAGCTAATCCATGGGGATGATTGCTTGTATTGTTTATAGTAGTGGAGATAGGAGAGTTGGGGCATTCTGGGTTTTGATTAGCAGTGACATTGTTAGGCTGATTGAGTGAGGCGTTTTGTCGAACATTTGGAGGGTGTTGATTTTCTAAACTGGTTTCAGAGTTGGAGGCTCGAGTTTCATTCATTCCAACATTCACAAACTCACCACAAACACCTACAATACCCATCGCATCCTTATCACAGACCGAGGAAGAGTCACCCAATACAGAACCCAAGTTTACGAACAAAGAAATTTCTGCTTGTTCATTCACTTTCGTGCCTGGCAGAGGCCAAGCAGGCGAAGCGCGATCTAGCAAAGGAGATAAGGGTGTCTTACCCTTGGCAGCAGCTCTCGCAGAAAGCCCAGCAGCATCGTTGACGGATATCAGTCTGTTCAACGGATGATAATTAGGCAAGGAAAAAACTGATCTTGCAGGTGGGGAAGCTTCAAATTCTAGGTCAGCATCAGAATCAGAGAGCAACTGCAGAGATTTGGCTCGGCTTCCAGATCTGGTTGTTATAGAGGGGGGAAGACGTGGTTTTGATTTACGACTCTTGGCCATTGACGTGGATCTCTGGGGTATGAAAGAAGCTAGTTGAGTTTTCACATGTCGGCCATTGACATGAGTTTGATGCCGTTGTGGATAACTAAGACTCCAAATTTTTGATTTTAGAATAGCATAGGGACCTTCAGCTAATCATACTTTTTCCAGCCGTGATCGTTAAAAAGTTGTTCAAGCTTCCTCCTTAAGTTTGATTGCTTTGTTGAAGATGTTAAATTGCCATCCCTGTCATAATAACATGGCTTGGATAAACAATAAGCATGCAGTATAATTGAAGATAAGTCAAATGGAGCAATTTCGTTGACAACAAATGTGAATTGAAGCCCTGTCATAATATCATGGCTTGGATAAACAATAAGCATGCAATATAATTGAAGATAAGTTAAATGGAGTAATTTCATTGACAAAAATGTGAACTGACACTTAGTCTAAAATAAGTTACTACAAATGTAATAGTAGTATATTGAAAAAGGGGATTGTTAATGACACCCTGTTTTTGGTTAAGGGGTGTCACGAAAATCACTTTTTAAAATTTTGTTAAGGGGCGTATACTACAGGCTAGACACCCCTTAACAATTCGCAATAATAAGACCAAAATACCCTTAATCTGAAAACGGTATACTCTTACCGTTTTCGTTGTTTGTTAAAGTTTCTTATAAAGATAGAAAAAATGATCTAATGAAACCGTTTTTATTAAATAAAAACGGTATACTTTTACCGTTTTTACAGGGTTATTTTTGTCCTGTAAAAGTTTGCCTGATGTTGCCCCTTAACAAATTTTCCACCGTCGGTTTCCCCTTAACAAAATGACACCACTTAACCGAATCGGACGTGTCATTAACAATCCCCTTGAAAAATACCCCATTAGACGTATTAGTTTGAGTAGCATTTCTGAAAACTTCATTTTTAGTAACTGGTTTGTTTCAATATGCATTATCAAAATTTCCCAAAAAGCTTCATGTAGATCAAAAATACGGAAAACCCATCGGAGAACAACCAATTGATATCAAGTGGCTATCTATATTTGCTCGTCTCTTCTTAATTTGTCCATTCAGCAATGTCTGAAACCACATGATAACAGTTACTGGACAAAACTAACAAATCTGTAAGAATTATTTCAATCAAAAGCTATGTAGAAGAACATGTACAATGAGGACCTATTTCAAGCAGAAGCATTACTTCTAAGCAGACGCATTTCTGGAGAAGACCTTACTTTCAATGAAGGTAGATTCGTGAAGAAATCAGTGAAGTTATCTGCATCAAAATATTAGCGGGAAGACAAAATAAACGAACTTATTTTATAACATTAAGAAAACGTGTTTTTATTTCTAGATGGAGACACTGGAGAAATTTAATGCGATTGAGGACCTCAAATTAAGGAAAGAGTGAACCTTTCTTGTTCCTGTGTATTTATTGATTTCAAGATCAATGATCCTAACCAATGGATCTCAAAAGTTAAAAAGATAACCTTAGCCATTCAATATTTAACTGTTTAATTACTGATTAGAAACTGAAGTTCATTCCAATTCTGTCAAAAATTGTCCATACTGATCAAAGACTGCTTTTCAGTATTTAATGTTAAAAATTAAATACTGAATGAATTAAATACTGAATGGGCTAAACATCAAATCTTTGATACACGTAATCTAGCAACAATAAATAGCAAGCAATGCATTTTCTATTTAGATGGACGAAAATTCATGAGGTTTATTTTGATGTTGAGCTATATACTCAAATGCATAACCTTTAATCGCATTTTCAAATTAATTATTTAATCCATGCACTTTAACTACCTTCATTATTTATTTCCATTGTAATCGTATAACCAAATATCAAAAAAATACAACTATGTCGTTTTTTTTTTTTTTTTTTTTTGTCCACTGCATTCATGAATGCTTACTAAAAAAAGGGATTGTTAAAAGAACTCCAAATTTAGTTAAGAGGAGAATAATTTTAAGGGAACTCCAACTTAATATTTTTTGAGTGTACGGTATAAAATTTATTAAGCTACAAAAAAATTATTAATTTCAGCAAAAGAGACCCTGCTTTTAAATTAAATTATCACTTACTTGTAAAAGTTATATTAATTCAAGTTTTATGTTTCATGTATAAAATTACATTATGTTCTTTAAATTGTTTTACATATATTTAATCAAGTATTGTTAGTTACAATGTTTTAGTTTGATGGGTTATCATTAAAAAAGTAAAAAAAAAAAAAAAGCAATAAAAAAGAAGGATAATTTATTAATATATATTTTTAGCAAAATAGTGGTATACATAGAGTAATTTTCGGTGTATGAATAGAATTTTCTTTACAAAAATTCGATACAACGTATTAGCACAAAATTTCCGTTTTTGCATTTAAAATTAATCATATCAATTCCAATATGAAATTATAATTAATTACCGAATCTGATGCCTTCTGATTATCCATGAAATTTTCTTTTGTCTCTGTTACATTACCATATCCATTGTTTACTTTTATGTGCAACATTAAATTATAACCAATAATTAAGGTTTAGACTTTATAGTTTATATTAATGAGGATTATAGGGGATTAATTTAATTTATATGTTTAAGGGGAGGCTAATTTATTTTGTCCTCCCCATAACAATTATACAATAAATAAAAATTGGTCCTCCCCTTAATCAAATGTGGAGTCCTTTTAACAATTCCCAAAATAAAACTACATTCTCTCCTTGCACGTTCTTATAACATAAACTAAATTAACTTAAAAAAGGGGAAAACATTCAAAAGTATATTATAAAACGTAAAAATCAAGAAAGAAAAAAAAAATCACATTTGTAAACAAATAAATGGCCCTCTATTTTTGCCATGGCTTTAATCTTACCGTTTGCTTTTACGGTTCTCCTCTTAACGTTTTCTCCTTTGACTTTTACTTAAATAAGTTCAATTAAAGAAAATTATGTTTCTAAATATGAGTAAATACAGGAAAAACGGTTTTTGAAGATAAGCATAATCTAACCAAGTAATTACAATGAACTACGAAATTTGTTGCCAAAATATTAAAATTTGTTCGATCCTAAATTAAGCAAAGAAAACGTTTATGTCTAAATTAAAATCACCAGCACATTTATATGTTTATCAACATTATCCTTATACCTTAAAAATATGCGAGAAATACTTTTCCTAATGTATTTTCTATTAATTCTTCCACTCACAGTAATGCAATGTCTAAGGATGGCATTTCTATATGTCAAAACAGTTATAGAAACAGAAGCAAATTAACAAAGAACCTAGTTGACAAATTTATTACTAAAATAATTTTTTTCAGTAAATTTAGAATGTTTTTATAAGTTAACAAAAAATCATGGAATATAAACATCAAATCCTCGATATATGTTATATAGCAAGAATAAGTAGCAAGCAATGCACATTTTATTTAGGTGGATGAAAATTCATGAGGTTTCTTTTTTATGTTGAGCCATATAATTAACTACTTAACCTTTAATTGAATATTAAATTTATTGTTTATCAATGAACAGAAGGACAAAAAAATTATCATTTACTTATGAAAACTTAGTATGTCATAAATAAAGACATATCTTTTACAATTACAGTGTATCTTCAACCAAACTTGCTAACACTAAACGCTTACACTAGTGCAACATTAAATGCTTAAATTTGTTTAGAAAACCAATATGAATAAAAAAAAACATTCAGGGTAACTTCGAAAGGTTCCCATAAAGGAGAAAAGGTTATTATATATTTATTCTATGTTTAAAGATTCCTTTTAGTAGTGCAACATTAATTTTAAAATTTCTTTGGAAATCCCTGATGAGAAATATACATTTAGGAAACTTTTAAAGGTTCCCATAAAGAAAAGGTAATTATATCTATATATTCAGAACGGAAGCGGATCTATAAATGTAACCAATGTTAGATTTTTGCTGGAAAATGTATGTTAAAAGCAGGTAAGATTAGTAATGCAAAGTTTCATATTAAAAATAAAGTAAAAAAGTAAATAAATCCACACGTATCAACTATACTTTTAGCTGAAACTATCTTTATTAACATGCACGCTCTTATAAACCATGAATTATAAATTTTAAAATTAAAACAAACAACTAAAAGCTTTTATAAACATATATTTCATGCACAGATTTGAATGCATATTCCTAAATATCAACAATACATTACATAAAAATACACAATTTTACTTTGAGCACATCCCTCCACGTTAATAAAATCAAGGATAAAAAATAACATTATAGTAAGGTTATTAGCATGAAATAACATATAAAATGTCGAAGTAAAGTTGGTAAATATACATAGTTCTAAAATCCCAATGCTTGATGTTTATCCCTTAACACATGGTAACTCAATTTCGAAGCTAGAACTCTCATACAATAAATTCATCTAAACATTAAATTTTTAAGTGGTAGGATATTCAGGCTACAAAAGATGTTTATATTTCTTGCTTGAATGTTTATATAAATCACTCAATCATTTACTTAAAAACAAAACTTAAGTCTAGTGAAATCCTATTAGGAACGTAATATTTTGTGTAAATAGTTCAGCTCAAGTCGCAAAATATATAGTTTAGAGTTATAGTAAACAATGCCATCTTATTTTACGCATAGTATTTCTTAAGAAATTGCATGAATATATTTAAAGTATACAACTATCTACTTTCAACACCATAAGAATAATTCAATATGCATATCCTAATAGAAAAGAATGATTTTCCCAAAAAAAGATTGCTTGGTAGGACCCCCCCCCCTTTCCCCCCATTATTTTAGAGAAATAAATATTTGGAACAAAAAGTTTAGTAATGCTCAAATATAACACATACATATGTTCACTTTGTCCATGAATAATTCGTACAATTTGTTCCACCTTATAAGGAAAATAACCATAGATAATTATTATATAAATTGGAAACTATGTAAAAAAAGTAAAAAAGCCATGAAAATATAACATCGTAAATAGGAAAACATAGAAGTCTAAATGTAGAAATAGAGGAAAACAGTAAAATCAGTCTAGCATTTAAATGGTATGAAATATGAATGGAAATTTAGAAATATATTGTTATTCTTATTTCAATTCTAAATAAGGAAGAATTACTTAAACTGTATAATATAATTCAAAAGAACCAATGTGAAATGGGTTTAATGGTAGAAATTACCTCAGATGAAACAAAAACCAGTATGATATGGGTTCAATTTAGTGGTAAAAATCACCTCAAATGAAAAAAAAAAACGATATAAAGTTGAAAAAGGCAGATGAACGCACACGCACGCACCACACACGCACCCGTGTGTGTGTACATTTGTATATTTATGTATTATAAATAAGTTAGCCAAGGAGATAGTTGGAACAAAAAAAAGCAATAATTCACCACTGTTATTAGTGCTAGTTGTACGGAGCTTGGGTTTTAATTAAGGCAATGAAACGTATGGAGAATGCGGAATAAAAATGTCTGTTAATGTATACTGAAACAGTTGTCAAATTAGATAATTTTAAATTTTATGGTAGACTGAAGGAGAAATCCGCATTTAAATTATAAATTAGTTAAAGACCTTAAAAATAATAATAATCACATATTCAGTTTTTAAAATAATAGCTATATATAGTAAATATAAGGAACTGTAAAGCAAGAACAAAATAGACAGATAATCAGTTTTCAACAAAACAGTACATATATCATAGGTCAATATTATTCTAAATTAGGGAAATGCTTAACCTGCTTAATTTAGTAAAAAGATACATGTTTAGTCACAGATAGCACAATTTCAAACTGGTTTCCTTATGCATCCACTACCAAATATGCCATATTCATTAAAAGGAGTATTAAGTTAACATATCAAAACTTCCATACATGGATACAACGTGGAAATTTGAGGACATCCTACTATAAGCTTTCTTTGCACAGTTTGGTTCATATGACTAGAAGTTTAGCTAGTACATGCAAATATAGCTATAGAAACCATCATTTCTAGTTATGCAAACACCATATAGAGTAAACTCTAGCCAAATGAAGATATGAAATACTGTTAGAATTCAGATCCAGAGAGAAGAGAGAGACAAACGGTAAAAGCATGAAATGACTACATTTTTATTGATTTATTTGATTGCTATTACAAAAGAGATGCTTGATTTATTGAATTACAATGCTATACTTTGCCTCTACTTATAGATAAGAAAGGAATAATCTAGAATAGTATATTCTAGAGCATATTTAGGCTAAATTAATACAATAAACCAAATGCGCAAATCAGGCAATATATCCTCTAGCTTAATTAATGCAATAAAGGAAGACAATATATACTCTAGCCCAATAAACGACATCATATTCTCTAGCACCCCCACATATACCGTAACCGCTTCCATCAGCCGACCATCGCATCATCTCTCTCTAACAAATTCAACCAATGAATCAAATAAAAACTCTTTCAGTATTTTTACTTTATGGTCTAAATAGAGTAGTGAATAGAACTGGACGAAAAATAGCCTTTATGAGAGTTGCATACATTTCTTAATTTGTCAATCTATAAAATGAAATAGTAGGATAAGGATGCAATAATTCTTTCACAGTGAAACTGAAACATAGGTGAGAAATAACATGATATACACACATACACATGCACACACATGTAATAAGTAAGTATATGTGTGTGTATAACATAATATAACAGTGAGTCTCGAAACCCACCAAATGGTTAGGTGGAACAATGCACCTTTACTAATTTTTGCAGCCACTAAACAAAATATAACTTCATGTAAATGATCGGTATGCATTTAAAAAATAAGTTTATGGATAGGATGAAACAAAATAGTATTAAAAAAAAAAAAAATTATGTGCAATAATATGAATAAACTTGAAAATAAGGAAACAAATTTGTGTATCAAATAAATGGTTATAAGGAAATTGCTACGTCATTGGCTAGTACAAATGCTTCCATTTTCGGTAATCGTCTAATAGAAAAGATTTCCGATTGGTGTGTCTCCTCTTACCTACAAATTACTTTTTTCTGGGAAAAACTAAGCAACCCTAGATATTTAAAACTCAAAATACTTATCTTGTGAGGTTAAATACTCTTTTTTCTACAAAATAATTAGCATTATTGTAATATCAACCACAAAATGTGTTTAACTTTATTACTTAAATCTCAAAGTAATAGTAACCACAAATCTTCCAATAGTGAATATTAGAAAATATCATTTACTAAGCTAAATCATCATTGTTGAGATAAATTATTCCAACCGAGCTAAAATATTATATGAATATCCGTCATATTAACTAACAAAAAGTAGCATGTAGCTAGTATAACAAAAAAAGAAATATAATTTATTGCAAAATATATGGTGCAATATTCTTATTTGTAAATCAAACTTAAACTTCACTTAACTTCATCAAACAAAATAGTTTAACAGTCAAAATAATGTAAACTCATGGCACTAATATTCATACCCCTATTTACACTTCTGGCCACCAAAACTAAAAGCATACAAAATATTTCAAATTTCGTCTGCTGGCCACCGTCTAAATTAATAACCAAAAAATGCAGAGGCCGCCAACTCCTTCCTCTACACCATCGGATCAATGTACTCTGCAAATCAAATACCTAAAATCAAATAGTTCAAAAAAATTGACGTAATCCATTTTCCTAATCACATTAGCAATTTTAATTTTTATAAATGAGTACTTACTTCGTCGGTTGTGAAATGATTCGTCAAATCAACATTTATGTCTTTTGAGTCATTTGATCGAACATCGTGCATCATTTTATCATAACCATCACATTTATCATCCAATTTATCATCATTCAAATACTCCATCTATCAAACGACAAAAAAAAAAGTTAATGTATCAATTTGTAAAAGAAGATACATAAGTTATATGGATTAAAATCCTATAATTCAAAACTTACATTGTCATTCTCTATTACAACATCGCCAAATTTAATGTCCTCCAAACTTGAAATTTCCAATTGAGCCGAAAAAATATCCTAAAACGCAATGGAAAACCCTAACAGCACATTCAATAAAATAATAGAAAACAGTAAAAATCAAGTAATTCTAACATCTTTTTTATTTCATTTTTCATCTCTGTTAGACACAAAAGAATATCTTCTTTTGTTAAGGTTTGAAATTGTAGAGAAGTACGTATTTTTCTTAAGTGAAGTACGGTGGTGAATAACTGAGTGAAGAAATAATATATGGTGGCCAGAAGAATATCAAAAATAATCATTTGTATTAAATTTAGAAAGGTGGTCGGAAGTGTAAACCGGGGTGTGAATAGTAGCACCCAAGCTAATTTAAGCCTTATCATTAAATAGAAACAAAATCTGACCTGAATTAGATATTAGTAAAATATGCATCCGAGTTGCGTAAAGAAAGCCAATCCTTCTCACCACGTTGTACTCCTGTAAATAAACGAAAAAGGACATAATAAGGGAAAAATAAAATCAAATCAAATGAGCAAATTGAACCTTAATACTAATTTATTCACGTCAATGAAGTTGGCTGCAGCAAAAGGTCACTGCCAATTACAAATCAAACCAGCTATTATAACTCATCAAACTTATAGCAAAGCAAATAAAGTTATGAAAAAATTGGGTGCATAGCAGGTTAAAATTACCTCAGAAACGGGGGAAATTGAATTCACGAAAGATTACCAAAACGAATGAATTTTAAAAAGCGACGAAACTAATCAGTGAAAATTGACATGCATAAAAGCTGAAAATTGACATGCATAAAAAGGAAAAAAAGAAAAACAGTAGGAAAATAGTGAAATTGAAGCCGGGGGAGTTACAATATGCAAAAATAGTGCAATAAAAGCCCAACAAAGTCTACTACTGGTAGATTGTAATGATCCGCATTCTACATATCGAAGGATCATAGAATATTTATTTTATTTTCATATGAAGTCGTATGATCGTGTAACTTTGGAAAACGAGTATTGGGGTCATTTCCCATGTTCACGATTTTTCCGAATTTTAAATGACTGTTTTACCCCGGTAAATCTTGTTTCGCCTATAACTTTTGATTAATAAGGAATTTTGACCTGAAACCACTTCCATTGGATTCGGATGATGGTTTACCTTTCCGTACAATGGTCACATCAATCAAACGGACTTACCGTTTGGGAGATATGGCAGAAATAATGTTTGGAAGATGAAAAACAACATAATTGGGCTTAATGGGGTGATTAGCAGCTAAGCCCATAACCCATTTCGGGATTAGGGTTATGGAAGGACTGAAAGAGTTTGGAAAAACATTCCCTTTCATTTTCTCAGCCGCCACAAATATTCCTTGAACCCTAGCAATGGCCTCCATCTTCCAAATCTCATTCTAATCGCTTCCTAACCACTTATTAACCAAAACTACATCAAATCAAGAGAAATTAGCATCAAATTAGAGATAGAGCTGCTACTACACATAGAGATCTGTGCCATAACAGTAAAGTTTCAGATCTAAGATTTCATTTGTGGCTAAGGTGAGTGATTTGCACTTTTATTCACTAATTACGGCTAATTAGGGGTGATTAGTGATAATTAACGAAATTATGCATCATCAAAATCTGGAAAAATTTATAGAAATTCTTAAATATTATTTTATGTTACTGGTGAAAATTTAGGTTAATTTGGATTAAGTTTGTTAATCCTATAGTTAAAACATGGTTAAGGGGATTTAGGGGAAAATCATGTTTTTTGGGTATGTTTGATCTAAAATATTTCATGTGAATAGTGTTTTAATGTTTTTAACTGATTCTATATGTTGTTACCGCTGTTTGGAATGTTTTGTGATGTCATAAGAAGGTTAGAATTGTTGAAAACGCTGTCATTTGGTGAAAATAGCTTGTCGGAAATAGTTGCAGATTTTCAGGTCCGGATAGGAGAAAGAGACCTGAACCGAACCGGATAGGAGAAAGAGACCCGAACCGATCTAGATATGAGAAAGAGACCCGAACCGAACTGGATAGGAGAAAGAGACCCGAACCGAACCAGATAGGAGAAAGAGATCCGAACCGAACCGGATAGGAGAAAGAGACCCAAACCGATCCAGATAGGAGAAGGAGACCCGACCCGAACCAGATAGAGAAGGAGAGAGGGAGACCCGAACCGAACTGGGTAGGAGAAGGAGACCCGAACCGAACCGAACCGAACCAGAACCAGAAAGGAGGAGGAGACCCGAAACAAACCAGATAGAAGGAGGAGACCCAAACCGAACACCAATTCAACCAAATCCTGAGATGCAAAGGAAGTCCAAGTGAGGAGTTATCACTCAGGATCCAGATGGAAACCAATGAGTTAACTTCTAGAGTTGGATTTTCCTACGGAACGTGTGCAAAGGGGTTATCGATATTTATAACTTTGGTCCACCGCTGAAGAGAGAGGTCATGTAGACGAACCAGAGCCAGAGAAGTGTGGACTGGTTGGCCCTTAACCTAGAGCCAGAGATGTGTGGACTGGGTAGGGTTATTGAATATAGACCAGGGAAGCATGGTCATAACAATAGTTGTACGGAGTTGTCGTCATGGCCCCAATGGATTTAGTGATCAAAATGGTGAATATCGTATACTTTACGCACTGAGTGAGTGATGTAAGGATGAGTGCTATGTTTGATGTTTGTTATCACCATGACATGCACACTCCCATTTTACACTTTAGGTTAGTGTTACCTTAGAGTACTGTACATCTTGTTGTGCTAACTCTTTGGTTGCAGGTCCAGGTTCAGGTATGATTATTTATATCTGTTATTGTTTTACGTTGCTGCTATCACTCATACCAGACTTTTTTCTGACCTAGAGTTTTATGTCTCTTCTTATTACTATGGGTGCTCCTAAACTAGCAGACTAGAGACATGCATGAGGCTTCCACGTATTGTTTACATATATTCTCCCTGTGTTGTTGATGGTCACTACTTTGGGCATTAGTGGTGGACCTTTTCTATTTTGCTTTAGAGATAGTATTTTGAAGTTGTAATAATGATGGTTTGGATCATAAGCTGTATTTTGGATTTCGGTGCTATAATGGTTGAGTTTTCAGCTTATGCACTGTCTCGTCTGTTTTATGTCAACTTATGTTATTATTATATTTTATTCTATGCGCTATGAGATATACTACAGGTTCTTGGTGATTCATCGTTCCATCCCTTTTCTTTTGGCGATCGTCCCGTGCCAGCCAGGCATTGGCACAACACATTTCGAGGAAATGTCAGCTGGTTCGGGGCGGGCCGTCACATAGATGCATAACACAATCTTTGAATTCTGAGTCTCATGATAACAAATCCAACACTAAGCATTGCCATGATTGAATTGCAGCGGTGCGCTACTTCAATGTCCATGGATGTAATTTTTCAACACAAACAGAGAGAATGAAATTAAATAGCATACAACAAATAGGTCTATAAAATCATTTATATACGCACTGAAAAAAAAAAGTTACATGATATGAAATAAAGCTTTTATTTAAGTTGGTGTGGTGAATGCGTTGACAATGCATTTCATAGTCTTTGAAGAAAGGGAAAATTAAAAAAGATGGAAGTTATGGCTCTGTATTTGAGTAAGGTAATTAACAAAAATAAAATCACTAAATAACACAAAGAGTAATACAATGATTGTTTATATTTTATAGTTAGTGAACCTTTTTTTTTATACATTTTCATAACAATTGTAACCATATTGACAAACAATAAATTGGAAGTCAAATAAACAGAAAAGTTTATAAAAATGTAAGTAAAAAATTATATCATGTCACTTTCTTTTAAAATCTCATGTTCTAGTAATCATGCTAAATTACATTTGATCAAACAAAATAAAAGCAGTTGGAGAAATAGCTCTAATATATATTCTGAAAATATGTCTAATATACAATTTTTCCATGAGGCTTATTGTTTACTAATACTTATCATTTGAAAGCTATCCCATGTTTTTGCTGATATTAACTATAATTAACGAAATTTCCATTAAATCATTAAATAATCAATCCAAGTTCTTTTAATAATTTTAAATAGTGAAGTAAACTTCTAAATAAGGAATTTAACTCCAAATTTACCATATTAGTTAATAGTCGAATCATCGAGTCAATATGCCATTCAAATAAACATTTTAAATAGTATTAAATATTAAAAAATCCCTTGTAAGATATAATTAGAATGAAAACATAAACAACCTAAAAAATCTAGTACTTGCAAATACGAATACATCTTAAAGCAAGATATAAAACTTAATTAACAAATTGTATTTCTATAATTCTAATAAATTTAGCAAATTAGAATTGTAAGATAAATCTACAGTAATGAGAAAATTCTATACAACTACAACAGAAATATGTATAAATGGAACACAAACAAACTGAGGAAAGTAGCAAATGTAGATTAGGAGAGCAATATTACAAATATCATGCACAACTACAATGATGTAAAGAACATAAGCAGAGCCAGTGTTAGTTTACTGGTAGGGAAATATGTCCCATTTTACGCAAAATTGCATGTTTCAACAGACCAATATTTGGAACTGGATGCATGCATACTTGGATTTTTGGGAAAGGTCCGTTGTTGAATATGTAATTGAATAATGCTTTGTGGTTAAAAATTAAAAAAAGTTGCAAGTCATTATGTAATTATTTTGTAGAGGTTGTTAAATCCTGTAGAATGTCAAAACAAATAAAAATGAATATACCTGTGTATCTATCATATATAAACGCAGAAGAAAGTATAAAATATCATACACAACTACAGTGATGTGAAGAACAGTAGTAGGGTCAGTGTTAGTTTACTTGTAACGACCCGTATTTTTCTGCCAATTTAATTGGATTATTTTAAATATTTTAATTATTTAAAATATTGGTTTGAGGTTGAATAATCGAATTTAACGATTATATTGTGAATATATTATTTGAAATAAATAATAAATATTATTTTAATTTCCAAAATATGGGAAATTATCGAAATTGAAATATACTGTGATCCGACAGTTTAAAGTGGTCAAATATTGTTTATACTGAAATTTTAGTGAAAATTCGTTTTGAAAACGACGACGAATATATATAGTTTATAATTTAATTAAATAACGAGCTGCAGCGGCGCGGCAGTTCGCGATTTGGCGTTTTGAACTTCAATTGGTCGTACCGGGTTCAAAATAAGTCGGATTTCATCGAAACAAGAAACGTTGGGACCAGTTTGACAATATCTTCCCAACGGCAGAGAAAAATCTAGTTTTCGTCGTGTAGATTTTGTTTTATGTCCAAATCAAATTTTGGGAAAAGCAGCGTCAGAATTCCTTTTATATATATAGCGCTGCAGTTATATAAAATAATGGTTTTTAAATATTTTAAACATCGAATTGGCTTCGAATTCAACCCGGGATATTTTTCCTTAGTATTACATCAAATTCTGGTCGTGTATGGCCAATTTCAATATTTTGATATTTTTATATTGAAGTACTTTAAAATTGGGTTATTTTATTCAAAATTGGCCAGTTCAAAAGGGACATTTTTCAAACGACCTCTGTTTTCGACGAAACAAATTTTGTTGGGACCGTATAAGTAAATTATTGCCAGATTTTCTGACGGCGCGTCAATCGGTGTTATTCTGTGAGCGCGGCAAAATAAAATGTAAAATAAATCGACATAATTGGACGTGTACAAACGCTATTTGAGCATACGAGCACGGAATTCGACGAAACAAGTTTCGTTAGGACCGTATCGTCAAAATATACTATGCCGTCCAGTCGCAACTCGAACGGGGTTCGTATGTGAGCGCAGCAGCGAATAAACGATGTTCGAAAACGCGATAGGTACGAAATAAAATATCGTTAGTCAGCGTCAGTCGTCAAATCAACTTAAAATATATTTTTCCACCATTATATAAACCCCTAGACCAGAAATTTCTGCCCAACCCTCATCTTCTTCATGTATTTTTGCAAAAAAGCCCCTCAACACAAAAACCATTATATCTTTTAATCCGTGATGATTTTGCTATGGCAACCAAAGGCAATGTTGTAGATCCAGTCGAGATCTACATGCTGACAAAAACTTGGGTTGATCGGAGGTCCGAGGTGGCCGGAATCCACGAAGAACAGCGAAGAACAGTCTTCGGTTGTGGTCCAAATTCGAGAGGATGGACTGATTTGGGGTGATGGGACCTTGGGGCTTTCGAAGAAGAGAGGAGAGGCTTCCGTTTGGCTGTGGTCTCGACTGCTCTAGTTGTCTGTGGACGGAGAAATCGAGGGGTGAAAGTAAGGGTAGTTTTTGGGGTTCGGTTTTGAAATGGCGAGTGGTTTGGGCCGTTTTCCGGCGAGGAGTGGCGGAGTTATGGTCGCGGACCAGGGGGGTTCGACGCTGGGTGGTGTGGCGCGTCGATCGGAGGTGGTCCGGTCAGCTCTCGAGGTGTGGGGCGGCCGCAGTTTACAGTTGAACGGATTTTGGTCGGGGAGGTTTTCTGGACGGGCGGAGCTAGGAGGGGACCGGGGTCTCGGGGCGGTGACGCTGCACGCTGGCGGGGTTCCGATGGTGGTGGCGGCGAGGGTCCCGGCGTCCTAGATCGTCGTCGGTGAAGCTTGGTTCTCCGTCGTGTATTGTGAAGGAAGAGGATGACGGGCTTCAACCATCAACGAAAGAGAAACGCGTTATTCTTCTAACGGACGTTGACGTGGCAGCCCAGTCAGCAATTAATTAAGGTAAAATTAATTTATTAATTAATTAATTAAACTCGTTAAATTTGTTTAAACTTCGAATCAGCGTAACTTTTGCATACGATAACGAAATTTAACGAAACAAGGTGCGTTGGGATCGCAGGGACAAGACCTATCCGATGGCACTGTCTAGGAGTCAATCTGACACCGTTGGAAATTTAGCTATTTTTGGGCGTTCGTTTGAATCTAAAAGCGACAAACGCATCAACCGTTGACCAGAACCAACTCTGGTGAGTTAATTCTCACACCTTCTGGAATACTGTGATGTGGTAAAGTCACGGTAATTATATTTTGCGGTTAACAGTTTAAATTGACTGATTGGATGCGATGGATGCAAATTGGTTGCTATTGTTGATTGATTGCAGTTATTTTTAATCCATCAATTATTTAATTCATATATTTTTATCGACTGACATCTGTGATGCAGAGAAGGACAGGTTGGAGGGATCCAACCGGATTCCTCAAATTTACTGTATTTTTATTTGTTTGCATAGATATGAATTGTTCACCTCGACTGACGCCAAAACCTGTCTGTATGTGGATGGTTGAATAGATATGCACCTATGTTGTGGTTAAAATCAACCGACAGTGTTGATTGGAAAATTGGCAGTGAATGGCCAAATTGTGTTGTGCCAGACGTCAGTTGACCTTCCGGTGAATTGACGCAGTTTTAAAATTTTTAATTATTTTAAAACCGAGTTTAAGTTTAAATTAGATTATATAAGGATTTAAATGGGAATTTATAAATATATATATTAATCGAGTCTAAAGGGATTATTTAAAAGAATTATACCAGTTTGAAAGCAGAGGAAAAACCCAAGAATTTACCTACGGGTTGGTAAAATTTAAATAATTGTTTTAAACAATTAAATAGCGATTTAAATCAATTAAGTTATTTAAACTAATTTAAAAGGGGAAATGACAAATGTAATTCAGTTAACTGTTGACGGACATGTACAGTTAGTAGAATCAACCGTGATTAGTTAAATTGAGTAGTTGATAAATTTGATTGGATATTCATTTAGTTTAATGAGTAGTGGAAATACTAGATAATCTTTGACCAATTGTAAATGTAAAGGGGTTATTGAATAGTTGGGGATTAGTGAAGTTAACTTTTAGTTACGAAGATTTTAAAACGATGGTTATACTATACTTAGTCAACGCCATCTTGAGTATAGTGAATTTTACCTTTTGGTTATAATTAAAATGATGTCCTTAGTTATAATTCAACTAAGGGAAGGTTAAGTAGGGATAAAGCAAAATAGAAAGGCGATGGGAGTTTTGTGAGAGATTTGATTTTAAATAAAAATGTACAAGCGAAATGCTGATTTAAGTTAAAGATGGTTTTAGTGGATATTTACTTAATTAAAGAAGTTAAGTAAGATGATTTTGAGCAAGGATTTCAAATGTAAGAAACAGTTATGGAAACCCAGATTTGAAATCAAGGTTTGAAATGAGATTTAGTATCGCTGTTTAAGTGACAAACTAATATTTTTCTGAGGTAAGAACGAGTTGATCAAGGTCTGAGAGGTAACTAAAATACCCCAACTTGGTTGGCTTCACTATTATCAAGGAATGGTATTAGTTTGGTGTGAGTGGAAGTGTTGAATTTGGATTTATCTTATACGAGGAATATCAAACTCCAATGTAAGATTTTGGGAATTAAATAATACTACCATATTAGTTTCAAAGAAAATAAGAATATTGATTTCAAATTATATTAAACATTTGTTATTCAATTAGAGTTGATCGAATATAGTCAAAGTTAGTCAAACAAAGTTATCTAGGAAAAAGTTCCATCGTGTACGACTGCTAGCGTAATTTGCAGGGCAGCAGATAGCCTACGGCGGTCAGATGTTTCCTGGGGGAATCAGGCGTAACCATTGTGATCGCTGCGATCTAGAGTCGAGCGAATGGAGTTAAGTCGAGAATTAGTTAATCGATAGTAGTAATCAAGTAAGGTTAGTCCAGTTGAGTTAAATAAGTCGAGTTAGTCAAGTTAGAGTTAATCAATCAAAGTAAATCAGTCAGAGTTAGTAAAAAGGGAAATTTGGTTAAATCTATTTTAAAGAGGCCGAGTTATGACTAGTGCTGAGTCAGCAAACTGATTGAATTCACACATTTAATATTTGATAGTTAAAACACCGACTATCAAACCCAGACCAATACGCTTGTTGGTTCGGAAAGTCCGGGATCGAATTATATTCGAATACCATTCCGACCAACAATACGTGAAGACGTCGTTAAAGACGGAGCAAGTGAAGACCGTGGATCTTCCTAAGCGGAGGGATTATTTGATGAATATCCTCTGTGTTGCAACCAGAGTTATTCTGACATGATCCAGTCGTGGTTGGAATCTACGGGTTGCAAGGACTTCTCGCTACTGATCCTTGGGGTGATTCCTATATGTGATGCAGTAGGAGAGTACCTTCGGTTCATCCTGTTCCTGGATGACTTATATGGACGGATGTCTGACAGAGTATTTCCATAAGGGTTTACATACGTTGATTTCTCCAAACGTACGATAGTTGACGGCGGAGAAATGGTTATTCTCTAGCCAGATAGCTAGAGTATGTTTGTGGACGTCAATCAAGTGTGATCTGGCGGATCTGACGATGTGGCATTCAAAGTGAATGATGACCAGATGTTCTGGAGATAGATATTCTAGCCTCAAGCCTCATCAACCGGGAAATGACAAAAATCGGGCAGGCAGCATGGCTATGTGGGTCGCACCCATTAGGATGTATGATCACCTATCTAGAGAAATTCCTATTGCTTCTTTATCTTTGTTTCGATGCTGACCCTATTCGGGTGGCGGTTGCTGATCCCAACCGTCGGTGATATACATTCGATACACTCAAGCGAAATGAGTGGTCGGTCATGTGAGGGCCGGGTTGCAAGACGTTCTTGTTGAACCCAGTGTATTCGCCTCTAGAGATATACGTGCGGAAGGTGGACCCATACCTTGTCAAGTTGGAATCCAATATCCAATAAGCGCCCACGGTTTTTCGATTGTATACTATATATGTGGAGCGTGAGATGCAAGTGTTCCTCTAGATTATTATTTACTTGTATTTAGACATTATGATAATATCAGAGAAAGATATTGATTTCAAAAATGTTTTGGGTTATAGTAAGGTAAAAACCGTCCGTGTTTATGTGTGGACTGGTCTTACTATTATCCTTTGATTTCATAAAGGATTTTGCAAAGTTAAACAAGTGTGTGTTCTGTGAATTTATCACTGATAGTATTCCAGACTGACCCGGTGTATTTTTTTGTTTTAAACCAAATGTGCTCGGGTCAGACCGAGTATGTTCCAGGTTAGGTTTCGCTTGGAGTTTTCAGAAGCTGGAAGCAGGAGGCTTCACCACTAGTTATGCAAAGTTATTATTCCGCTGCGACTGATGTATGTGTACTCTGATGATTGGTATGTATATACAGTTTTTGTATAAAGAGATTTGATATTATATTTTATTCGTTCCGCTGTAAGATTCTGATGATGTGTTCTTCTTCTTTCTTCTATTCTAATACTTCTTTCTTTCTATTCTCACCTTCTAACTTCTTTCTCATGACAATCTGGGGGTTCGATACTTGGGTTTTGGCAAGTGATACGGGTTTATGTATTGTTGTCGAGAACCCGATTGTCGCTCTTTTCCCCGGGTCGTTACAGTGGTATCAGAGCTATTGGTTTAATGATTAACCTTGGCTCTGTGGTGTGACTCAATAGAGATGGGGTTAGCAGTACCCTAGATTGAGTTTGAGTAGATATACGAGAGAGCGTATTTGTAATTTGATATAAAATTATTTTAATGATTATTTTTGCCCAATTTTATTTTATAATAAAATAAAGGTAAAAGTTATTATAGTATGGGCAATCATCTTGATTGGTTAATATTGGTTGTATGATATGTTTGTAGTGTATGGTTGATTGCTTGAATATAACCTGAACTTGAAATAGATAGACTTGGTTGAAAAACCAAAGATGAAATAAACAAGTTGGGTAATCAATCCAAATTTAACAGATCTGAATGGATAATTTAAGAAATAAGCGAAGTGATATAAATAATTATAATCTCGTGTGGGTTGAACTGTGTATATAATTGGTTGGTGTGGAATGATATGGATGTATCGAACATAATTCACATTTGTTGATAACTGATAAGTTTGTTTGAGTTGAGAACAGGTGTAAAGTGCCAGTTCAGCTTTAAACCCAACCAAAGGAGAAAATCTGGAGTTATTTGAATCCAGTTGAGTAGAGTTGCAAAATCAATTAAGCAGGCTCGGAAAAAATATATCGCTTATTGCATAATAACGCTCGCCAAAAGGTACGCTTACGCAAATATGAAATTTTGGGTTTAGTTTGGATTTTGGGATTTGATTTTGAATTTTCCGACCATGAGAGTCGATGTATACATATTTCTTGATCCTGCGATATTGCAGATGTCCCTCCGTACAGGGGAGACTCTGCCGAAATTTTTCTAAAATTTAAGAAGTTAGAAATTTTTTGGAAATTTTAGAGAAATCCTTTTATTTGAATTGAATTGGTTTTAAAACCAATAGGGTCAGTTTGAAAATAAATTCGAGTTTTCAATTTTATTATTTTTGAAAAGACAATAATAGACGATATTTCTTCTACCTTAGCAATTTCGAGGACGAAATTATTTTAAGGGGGAAGGAATGTAACGACCCGTATTTTTCTGCCAATTTAATTGGATTATTTTAAATATTTTAATTATTTAAAATATTGGTTTGAGGTTGAATAATCGAATTTAACGATTATATTGTGAATATATTATTTGAAATAAATAATAAATATTATTTTAATTTCCAAAATATGGGAAATTATCGAAATTGAAATATACTGTGATCCGACAGTTTAAAGTGGTCAAATATTGTTTATACTGAAATTTTAGTGACAATTCGTTTTGAAAACGACGACGAATATATATAGTTTATAATTTAATTAAATAACGAGCTGCAGCGGCGCGGCAGTTCGCGATTTGGCGTTTTGAACTTCAATTGGTCGTACCGGGTTCAAAATAAGTCGGATTTCATCGAAACAAGAAACGTTGGGACCAGTTTGACAATATCTTCCCAACGGCAGAGAAAAATCCAGTTTTCGTCGTGTAGATTTTGTTTTATGTCCAAATCAAATTTTGGGAAAAGCAGCGTCAGAATTCCTTTTATATATATAGCGCTGCAGTTATATAAAATAATGGTTTTTAAATATTTTAAACATCGAATTGGCTTCGAATTCAACCCGGGATATTTTTCCTTAGTAATACATCAAATTCTGGTCGTGTATGGCCAATTTCAATATTTTGATATTTTTATATTGAAGTACTTTAAAATTGGGTTATTTTATTCAAAATTGGCCAGTTCAAAAGGGACATTTTTCAAACGACCTCTGTTTTCGACGAAACAAATTTTGTTGGGACCGTATAAGTAAATTATTGCCAGATTTTCTGACGGCGCGTCAATCGGTGTTATTCTGTGAGCGCGGCAAAATAAAATGTAAAATAAATCGACATAATTGGACGTGTACAAACGCTATTTGAGCATACGAGCACGGAATTCGACGAAACAAGTTTCGTTAGGACCGTATCGTCAAAATATACTATGCCGTCCAGTCGCAACTCGAACGGGGTTCGTATGTGAGCGCAGCAGCGAATAAACGATGTTCGAAAACGCGATAGGTACGAAATAAAATATCGTTAGTCAGCGTCAGTCGTCAAATCAACTTAAAATATATTTTTCCACCATTATATAAACCCCTAGACCAGAAATTTCTGCCCAACCCTCATCTTCTTCATGTATTTTTGCAAAAAAGCCCCTCAACACAAAAACCATTATATCTTTTAATCCGTGATGATTTTGCTATGGCAACCAAAGGCAATGTTGTAGATCCAGTCGAGATCTACATGCTGACAAAAACTTGGGTTGATCGGAGGTCCGAGGTGGCCGGAATCCACGAAGAACAGCGAAGAACAGTCTTCGGTTGTGGTCCAAATTCGAGAGGATGGACTGATTTGGGGTGATGGGACCTTGGGGCTTTCGAAGAAGAGAGGAGAGGCTTCCGTTTGGCTGTGGTCTCGACTGCTCTAGTTGTCTGTGGACGGAGAAATCGAGGGGTGAAAGTAAGGGTAGTTTTTGGGGTTCGGTTTTGAAATGGCGAGTGGTTTGGGCCGTTTTCCGGCGAGGAGTGGCGGAGTTATGGTCGCGGACCAGGGGGGTTCGACGCTGGGTGGTGTGGCGCGTCGATCGGAGGTGGTCCGGTCAGCTCTCGAGGTGTGGGGCGGCCGCAGTTTACAGTTGAACGGATTTTGGTCGGGGAGGTTTTCTGGACGGGCGGAGCTAGGAGGGGACCGGGGTCTCGGGGCGGTGACGCTGCACGCTGGCGGGGTTCCGATGGTGGTGGCGGCGAGGGTCCCGGCGTCCTAGATCGTCGTCGGTGAAGCTTGGTTCTCCGTCGTGTATTGTGAAGGAAGAGGATGACGGGCTTCAGCCATCAACGAAAGAGAAACGCGTTATTCTTCTAACGGACGTTGACGTGGCAGCCCAGTCAGCAATTAATTAAGGTAAAATTAATTTATTAATTAATTAATTAAACTCGTTAAATTTGTTTAAACTTCGAATCAGCGTAACTTTTGCATACGATAACGAAATTTAACGAAACAAGGTGCGTTGGGATCGCAGGGACAAGACCTATCCGATGGCACTGTCTAGGAGTCAATCTGACACCGTTGGAAATTTAGCTATTTTTGGGCGTTCGTTTGAATCTAAAAGCGACAAACGCATCAACCGTTGACCAGAACCAACTCTGGTGAGTTAATTCTCACACCTTCTGGAATACTGTGATGTGGTAAAGTCACGGTAATTATATTTTGCGGTTAACAGTTTAAATTGACTGATTGGATGCGATGGATGCAAATTGGTTGCTATTGTTGATTGATTGCAGTTATTTTTAATCCATCAATTATTTAATTCATATATTTTTATCGACTGACATCTGTGATGCAGAGAAGGACAGGTTGGAGGGATCCAACCGGATTCCTCAAATTTACTGTATTTTTATTTGTTTGCATAGATATGAATTGTTCACCTCGACTGACGCCAAAACCTGTCTGTATGTGGATGGTTGAATAGATATGCACCTATGTTGTGGTTAAAATCAACCGACAGTGTTGATTGGAAAATTGGCAGTGAATGGCCAAATTGTGTTGTGCCAGACGTCAGTTGACCTTCCGGTGAATTGACGCAGTTTTAAAATTTTTAATTATTTTAAAACCGAGTTTAAGTTTAAATTAGATTATATAAGGATTTAAATGGGAATTTATAAATATATATATTAATCGAGTCTAAAGGGATTATTTAAAAGAATTATACCAGTTTGAAAGCAGAGGAAAAACCCAAGAATTTACCTACGGGTTGGTAAAATTTAAATAATTGTTTTAAACAATTAAATAGCGATTTAAATCAATTAAGTTATTTAAACTAATTTAAAAGGGGAAATGACAAATGTAATTCAGTTAACTGTTGACGGACATGTACAGTTAGTAGAATCAACCGTGATTAGTTAAATTGAGTAGTTGATAAATTTGATTGGATATTCATTTAGTTTAATGAGTAGTGGAAATACTAGATAATCTTTGACCAATTGTAAATGTAAAGGGGTTATTGAATAGTTGGGGATTAGTGAAGTTAACTTTTAGTTACGAAGATTTTAAAACGATGGTTATACTATACTTAGTCAACGCCATCTTGAGTATAGTGAATTTTACCTTTTGGTTATAATTAAAATGATGTCCTTAGTTATAATTCAACTAAGGGAAGGTTAAGTAGGGATAAAGCAAAATAGAAAGGCGATGGGAGTTTTGTGAGAGATTTGATTTTAAATAAAAATGTACAAGCGAAATGCTGATTTAAGTTAAAGATGGTTTTAGTGGATATTTACTTAATTAAAGAAGTTAAGTAAGATGATTTTGAGCAAGGATTTCAAATGTAAGAAACAGTTATGGAAACCCAGATTTGAAATCAAGGTTTGAAATGAGATTTAGTATCGCTGTTTAAGTGACAAACTAATATTTTTCTGAGGTAAGAACGAGTTGATCAAGGTCTGAGAGGTAACTAAAATACCCCAACTTGGTTGGCTTCACTATTATCAAGGAATGGTATTAGTTTGGTGTGAGTGGAAGTGTTGAATTTGGATTTATCTTATACGAGGAATATCAAACTCCAATGTAAGATTTTGGGAATTAAATAATACTACCATATTAGTTTCAAAGAAAATAAGAATATTGATTTCAAATTATATTAAACATTTGTTATTCAATTAGAGTTGATCGAATATAGTCAAAGTTAGTCAAACAAAGTTATCTAGGAAAAAGTTCCATCGTGTACGACTGCTAGCGTAATTTGCAGGGCAGCAGATAGCCTACGGCGGTCAGATGTTTCCTGGGGGAATCAGGCGTAACCATTGTGATCGCTGCGATCTAGAGTCGAGCGAATGGAGTTAAGTCGAGAATTAGTTAATCGATAGTAGTAATCAAGTAAGGTTAGTCCAGTTGAGTTAAATAAGTCGAGTTAGTCAAGTTAGAGTTAATCAATCAAAGTAAATCAGTCAGAGTTAGTAAAAAGGGAAATTTGGTTAAATCTATTTTAAAGAGGCCGAGTTATGACTAGTGCTGAGTCAGCAAACTGATTGAATTCACACATTTAATATTTGATAGTTAAAACACCGACTATCAAACCCAGACCAATACGCTTGTTGGTTCGGAAAGTCCGGGATCGAATTATATTCGAATACCATTCCGACCAACAATACGTGAAGACGTCGTTAAAGACGGAGCAAGTGAAGACCGTGGATCTTCCTAAGCGGAGGGATTATTTGATGAATATCCTCTGTGTTGCAACCAGAGTTATTCTGACATGATCCAGTCGTGGTTGGAATCTACGGGTTGCAAGGACTTCTCGCTACTGATCCTTGGGGTGATTCCTATATGTGATGCAGTAGGAGAGTACCTTCGGTTCATCCTATTCCTGGATGACTTATATGGACGGATGTCTGACAGAGTATTTCCATAAGGGTTTACATACGTTGATTTCTCCAAACGTACGATAGTTGACGGCGGAGAAATGGTTATTCTCTAGCCAGATAGCTAGAGTATGTTTGTGGACGTCAATCAAGTGTGATCTGGCGGATCTGACGATGTGGCATTCAAAGTGAATGATGACCAGATGTTCTGGAGATAGAGATTCTAGCCTCAAGCCTCATCAACCGGGAAATGACAAAAATCGGGCAGGCAGCATGGCTATGTGGGTCGCACCCATTAGGATGTATGATCACCTATCTAGAGAAATTCCTATTGCTTCTTTATCTTTGTTTCGATGCTGACCCTATTCGGGTGGCGGTTGCTGATCCCAACCGTCGGTGATATACATTCGATACACTCAAGCGAAATGAGTGGTCGGTCATGTGAGGGCCGGGTTGCAAGACGTTCTTGTTGAACCCAGTGTATTCGCCTCTAGAGATATACGTGCGGAAGGTGGACCCATACCTTGTCAAGTTGGAATCCAATATCCAATAAGCGCCCACGGTTTTTCGATTGTATACTATGTATGTGGAGCGTGAGATGCAAGCGTTCCTCTAGATTATTATTTACTTGTATTTAGACATTATGATAATATCAGAGAAAGATATTGATTTCAAAAATGTTTTGGGTTATAGTAAGGTAAAAACCGTCCGTGTTTATGTGTGGACTGGTCTTACTATTATCCTTTGATTTCATAAAGGATTTTGCAAAGTTAAACAAGTGTGTGTTCTGTGAATTTATCACTGATAGTATTCCAGACTGACCCGGTGTATTTTTTTGTTTTAAACCAAATGTGCTCGGGTCAGACCGAGTATGTTCCAGGTTAGGTTTCGCTTGGAGTTTTCAGAAGCTGGAAGCAGGAGGCTTCACCACTAGTTATGCAAAGTTATTATTCCGCTGCGACTGATGTATGTGTACTCTGATGATTGGTATGTATATACAGTTTTTGTATAAAGAGATTTGATATTATATTTTATTCGTTCCGCTGTAAGATTCTGATGATGTGTTCTTCTTCTTTCTTCTATTCTAATACTTCTTTCTTTCTATTCTCACCTTCTAACTTCTTTCTCATGACAATCTGGGGGTTCGATACTTGGGTTTTGGCAAGTGATACGGGTTTATGTATTGTTGTCGAGAACCCGATTGTCGCTCTTTTCCCCGGGTCGTTACATTACTGGTAGGGAAATATTCCCCTTTCTAGGCTAAATTGCCTATTTTAACATACCAATGTTTGGAATTGGATGCATGCATACTTGGATTTTTGGGAAAGGGTTCTCTATTGAATATGTAAATGAATTGCACCTTATGGCTAAAAATACAAAAAAGTTGCATGTTAATAAGTAATTTTTTTAGACGTTTTTAAATCTGATAGAAGATTAGCATGGCCCCTGCGCAAGGATGACACGCACAAATGGAATCCTATAGAACGTCAAAATGAATAAAAATTAACATTCTTGTGTTGTGTATCTATTATATATAAATGCAAAAGAAAGTATATACCATTCGATTTCATACCTAAACCACTAAACTACAAATAGAGAAATAGAAAAACGAATAATTAAAAAAATACCAATGAAATTATTAATGTTACCAGAAATTGTACATGCATATAGTAATACCAATGAAACCAAAAGGGTAAGTACAAAAGCTTTCTGGGTATACATGATGCCCTTTGAGCATGAAGACAGTAAATTACTTAACTTCTAATTTGTACTTCTTCTTTTGTTACCTAGAGAGGAAGTTAAAATATACCGTTCTTTTTCTCATACCATGAAACTTTATTTTGTGGCATTAGTTAATTATGTTAAGCTAAAATTAGATATGCATATATGAGCACAATAGTCGAACTATTAAAGAGAGAAAAACAGAAAGTATATATAAAAGCAATACAGGTTTATATGAGAGTAATAGTCGGACTATCTGATAGCTTAACCGAAATAGAAAATCAGTACTAATTTGATTATCATTAATCATCGAAGTTGAAGCATAGAGCTTGAATTCTTCAAGAAGTAATAGAAGCATAAATTTCAGTTAGAACAACAAAAACTACAGCAAAAATCACCGTTCATCGTGTAAATTTCGGATTTGAACTATACTGTGTGCCTGCTACAGGATCCCTTAATTTAAAGTCAGACACAAGCGTAAATGGGAATAGACACAAAACTGCAAACTTTTGTACAATCAGCAAGTCATCTCGATATTTTCCTTTCAGACAAAGCAGGCAGGAAAAGAAGCAAACATAGGGCGTAATAGAGTGACAGAGGACATTACCTTAAGACGACAATTGGTAGATCCACCGAATTGTGCAGAGGAGAGGAGTAGGAGAAAATGATGTTGGTAAATGATCGGTACAGTGTATATCGGAAGCTACAATTCTTGCCAGCAGGTAGAAATATTTGTGGGGGCACGTGGCTCAAACGCGGTCGAGTTCATCTACAGATGCTGTAGTAGAACATGAACGAATAAATCGGGCGGAGGGGTAGATGAAATGCAAAGAGGGAAATTGCAGGAAGTACGAATGCTTGTTGATCAACTGGTTGAATGAGGAACCGAACAGGCCCAATTTAATTTAGGATTTAAGAAGGAAAACCGGTGGGGTGCAAGAGAATGAGTGGAGAGCGAAAGGAGAAGGGAGATGAACAACAAACACCGCAGACATGACGTTGGGGAGGAGGTAGCCGATAAGCTAGGGTGAACAACACAGGGAAGGGGGTGTGAGGGATTAGGTGGATGAGAACGTATATGGAAAAAAGGGAAGAAAATGGTACACGAGTGAAAGAGTGAGACGGTTGAGTGCACAAAACATGTGGCATGCTAACATTTTGCCTAACAGAAATTGAAGGGGCCTTGAGATCCATCTAAAACCAACTCAACTTTAATAGTATAATATAGATTAATATGACATAATCGTCAAATTACATATTCCCTTTAATGCTAACATGTTCCTCAAATTAACATATACAGACTAATGTTAATTACATGTTTTCAAATCAATGCCTTATTGACATAACTATTAATTAATGCCAAATAAATGTTCACCCAATCAATGCCATATTAATATATCTACAAATTAATGTCAAATGTTCACCAAATCAATGCCATCTTAATATGTTTACAGGTTATGTGTGACAACGTCAAATATCATGTTCTTTTTATTCAGTGCCATATTAATATCAATTACATGTTTACAAATGACATTTCTACTTAATATAAAATTAAGTTTAACTTATTCATATTTACATGTTCTTCCTTTTCAATAATCCCAATTTATAGTGCTAATTCTAATATGCCCAAATTTTTCCTTTTTAACGTTATTCTTTACTTTTCTAATTTTATGCAATTCAAAAACTTATATAATACTGTAAATAAGACAAACAACAGGAAAAAATGGGATAAGGAAGAGATATGTACATATGAACAAAATAACCGAAAACGAAAAGGCAATTGAGAGTAAATAACATATAAGAATAATCTTCTAAACATTGTTACTTTTTAGATCCAAAATATATTTACTATCAATTGAATTACTACAACAACTATTATATCTATTTAACTTTAACTTTGAAGAAATCTGAATAATCGTAGTAATACTCACCATAGTTGTAGATCTAGAAAATCTTCTAAAATAGTTGTTGTAGAAGAAAGTCCACTTTAGATTTGAAAAATAAGAATTTTCCTCTCTAATCTATGTTTAGGCAGCACCTCAGCATCTTCATTATTTTAATTAGAAAAGGTTTGGAGGAAGAAGAAAGAAGAATAGATTTGTGTGTAGAAAACAATGAGAGTGCTAGCCTTTATATAGATTACCTAGGATAATCCCATACCGTTAGAGTTTAGGTTTTCAAATCCAACCATATAACATAACTGATGAACCTCATATACAAAACAGTCCACGTACAGAACTCAGAACTTGCCCAACATGCGGGTGGGTCGACCCAGGTTTTGGTTGAGTTGCCCCATAACCATTACTTTACGCGTTGTTTCAGTTTGAATTATTTTGAATTAATTTATATATATTCTGAAATCTTCTCAGGTTCATAACTTCTTCACACGTTGCCTGTTTTACGCAAACTCGTGGTTTATCTAAACCAGAATTCCGAGACGAACGCAACGGTAAAGTTATTTCATTTAATTCTAAATATTGAATTAAATAATATTCATTTTATCATTTTCTTCCTTAATTAATTAATCCATTAGTTAATTACTTGTTAAAAATTTGGGTTGTTACATTCTCTCCTCCTTAAAGAATGTCCTAGAAATCTCCAAGGCTAGAATAGTGTTATGAATACTAAAACACATCTACTCAACCATCATTCACTGGCATCCGTTGTCCTTAGAATTTCTAATGCTTTTATGAACATATGCAAAGGTGTTGTGTGTATGTCCCTATGCTAATGCAAAAATCAGGCTAACTACTGATTCAGTTGACCTCTTTAATGCAATATATGTCTGCGCCATGTATCTAATATGTATGCAAAAGAATCCTAATTGTACATATAAATTCTATATGTGTGCACAACCATTCACTAAAACGCAACATCCATGTGATGATTCAACCATTTCCATCCATTGAGAATTAAGAATGCGCACAAATCCATATGCGATTTTGCAAGTGTTTGAGCCGATCTAGTGCTTATGTGTGTGTGTATGCGTCCACCAGCAACCACTGGCAAATACTTGCATCCACTTGTAACCACCAAACATAACATGTCTCAAACACATGTTTCAACCATATTCTATCATATATAAGCTCAAATCCTAAGATCCACACTTTCCAAAGATATACTAGAGGGAAGCCCCTAATCAAAGGAAGAAGCGACAGATAGAATGTCAAAGAGGAAATAATTGTCAAAAGAATGCGGGTAAGAAAGTTAAATCTCTTATGAAGTTCTTTCAACCTACTTATCTTAGTTACTTCGAGGGAAAACTCTAAAGTGAACTAATCCAAAAGCTTACACATTTTCCCTCTTTTCCACATTTCTAGTCTTCACTTTACCCATATTGTGTTCCATGGCTCATTCCACTTACATTGTCCAACCTCATAAAGACTTATTTATCGCCCCACTTTTTTACATATACATAATTTTCCAAAATTTTAATTGGAAAAAATCTTAATAAGGCAAAATTTCTTTTTTTAAACATATATAGTTGCTTTTATGAAATTTTCAAGTACAAATTTCATATCAAAACACATTAGTCTTTCAAAATGCTTATTCTCTAAAACTTTCCACATATGGGATTTCGACTCAAAGTGGTTCCACGAGTTTCTATAAAGCACCTCCTTGTTATACTCTTGTCAAGGAGCACAGTTATTTCAAAAATTCCTTTACTTGGCTTTTTCCCGAAAACTTTTCCAATACAACCGAAGTCTAACTACTTCCTTGAAACTCATGTGGAAAGTTCCAACATAAAGGCCATATTATATTTCAAAAGACACGGTTTAGGGAGTAAAATATTCCAGTCAAACTAATCATTCACAAGTCAATACTCGAGTTTGAGTACCCCTAAGAAAACCCACTTTCCTTCCAACGTCTGAGACAACTTATTATACTGATAGCTTACCTAAGCTTCCAACTCATCCATTGATGGTGTTTTCCCATAGTTAGAAAGATTCTACTCAATACCATGAAACTCAATTCTCACTTACACCATGTACTCTATCCAAAAATGCTAAAAATTTAGTATTCCCACAAATACAGATTTGAAAACAAATCTCTCTTTCTCTCCTAGAGATAATCTTTCAATCAGTTACTATTCGGAATATGTATATCACAAAAAGAACTGAACTGATACTAAACATATCAATAAGACTAACTCTTCGGTTCGTAAGAAGTCTTAAAAATTAGTTATAGCCTAATTATTTTCTTCTTACAGTCAAAACAACCCCAAAAATACTTACAGATATTAGGTCCATAACTTTACCCTATATGTCATATCAAAGCCTATGCAATCTTTTAGGCTCGTAATTTTATCCTTATCAATATGTCAAATGAGGCCTAATCATGGCAACCTATTCCATACCTGGTAGTACCCCAAACATCAGGATTTTAGATTCAACCCCAACTCATCATAAATAAACAAACAATCAAGCCGATCCTACGAGGTTCAGAAACTACCACTAGGCTTAAATGCAAAACAGTCACTAATGCTATCATCACACCCTGAAGGATTTACCATATCTGTAAAGGACCGCTCCATTAAGCCTACAATACAAACGATTTAGCTTATCGTGGCTATAGCCCCACACAGCCAATACGTCAAAGGAAAAAGGAACAAAATATTCCTAAACCAAATAGGAAAACTAAAGATAGATGACAATTTTTCATTCACCAACCCTTGCTTTTTCCTTGACCATTTTTGATCAACACCCTTCCTCATAATCCTTTAGACATTAATATACTCTTATTGGTCTTTTACTTGTCATCCTTAAAATCATCATTTTGGAAATTCCCCAATTAATTGGTTACCGAAAACGTATAAAAATCTATTTCCATAACATCAAAATTTTTTTTTATAGAAACCCGTGATTGCAAGATATTTCTTTTTAATTATTTTTAAGTTGGCAGTTAGTGCGTAATATGATAACATGCCTATTCTGCACCAACCCGTTTATTCTTGCAATGACATTTTCTATGTTAAACCAAACTACAGAAATACACCTTCCTTTCTTTAACCAATTAATCTAGGTTTTTCTTATATTTCAAACTATCCTTTTTACCACTAAACTAATAAGGTAGTTCCATCCATGATTACCCCCTTTTTAATATCATCTACCAACAAGTTCCTTTTTAACATCGACTCTTTCCAACTACTATGCTAAATGGGTTTGTCCATTATTCCAATTTCAACATATAAAGGGAAGCTTAGATTGAATATCTTATAACTCAAATAAAAAGATAAAGATCTAGAAAGAATCAAAGGAAGGTTGTAACTGACAATAGGAGATACTTTATTTTCAAAAGTAACTTTTGATTCTGAGAAATGCGTTTTCTTTTAATAATTCTTCCTTTTAAAATAAAACTTTAGTGATCTTGGTAACCTTAGCCTCTGATACCAAATGTAATACCCCACATTCCTTAATGTCACCCGTTTGTGGATTTCATTAAGAAAGTATGGAGCATTGTAGGTATAAAGACATAAAACATCACAAAGACTAAGATTTCGTAAGACATAATAATGAATTTACAGCGGATTAAAACTTTCATTTCATAAAATACAAAAGCCATCTTTTAATCAAAATGTCATGTCTCAAAAACTCAGTCAAAAACAACATTAGAGTAAAATAAGATTATCCCCAAATATAGTCAAAAAGATACAACCTAACCTTGGAGAGAGAGAACAGGAAGCAATCCTTTGTAGAAATCCATCATGACAAGGCTAACAAAGAAATCCGAACTTTACACTTTCACCTATAAGCCTGGGGGAAAGAAAGAGAATGGAAGAAAGGAAATGGGTCAGACATAAAGCCTGGTGAGCTGCTAGGATTACCAGCCCGACTTACTAAGTTAAGTAAAACAGATAAAAAGTGGTTCTAGCAACATAAAAGGGTAGATGTCTATACATATCTAAAGGTGGAACTGATAACAAGGACCGACGATTCTTATAAAAAACAATGATGATAATAATCAAATCAGGTAGATTGACTGTTTTGCACTCCTACTAGAATATCAGGATTATGTGTTACTCTAATTACATAATAGAAACATGATTAGGTGTTACCCTAATTACATAACAGGAACATCATTAGGTGTTACCCTAATTACATAATAGGAACATGATTACATAATAGCAGGATTATATGGGGCCAGGGCATGCTTTACTAGACTGGATAGTAAGAGGTTCAAATGAAGAAGGTGGGTACGGGCGCGTTCCGGCGGAGTCATGAGAGTGCATGGGTTCGATTAGGGAAATTAAGATATAACACAAGTAAATAGGTCTGTGTTCTATAAGTATAGACATTGTAGGGAGTCGACCGCTTAGGTAGTAATTAGGGTACACTTAATCTTGCTATTATGTAATTAAGGTAACACCTAATCCTGTTCATGTTGAGTAATTAGGGTACACCTAATCCTGTTGTTATATAATTAGGATAATACCTAATCCTGTTCCTGTTGTGCAATTAGGGTAACACTTAATCCTGTTTTTGTTGAGTAATTAGGGTACACCTAATCTTGTTGTTATGCAATTAGGGTAACACCTAATCTTGTTCCTGTTGAGTAATTAGGGTACACCTATTCCTGTTGTAATGTAATTAGGGTAATACCAAATCTTGTTCCTGTTAAGTAATTAGGGTACACCTAATCCTGCTGCTATGTAATCCTATTGTTAATCATGTTGTTATGTAATCTTTTTCTTGTTATGTAATTAGGGTAACACCTAATCGTGTTCCGGTTATGTAACTAGGGTAACACCTAATCCTGTTCCTGTTATGTAAAATAAGATCAGTCAAAAACAACATCAGAGTAAAATAAGACTATTCCCAAATATAGTCAAGAAGATACAACCTAACCTTGGAGAAAAAGAACAGAAAGAAATCCAATTTATAGAAATCCATCATGACAAGGCTAACAAAGAAATCTGAACTATACACTTTCTCCCTGTAAGCCTAGGGGAAAAAAAGAGAAAGGAAGAAAGGAAATAGGTCAGACGAAACAAAATACCAACAGGGATACTGACTGATATGGGTTTCACACAGCAAGATTAACACAAGCCAAACCCCCTAAGCTGGTGCCCCCAAGTAACTAGGATGTAAGAGTCCCCAAAACCCGATGCAACAATAAAATGAGGGACCTCTTAGCTTATTAATAATCAGGTTTAACTTAGTAGGTTTAAGTTCATTAATAAGCATGGTTGTATATTACATTTTTTGTAAATGTTATTAGGTGTACAACCCCTTTCCCAAAACAAGCAACTTCCCAGATGTACATATATAATATAGTAATTCAGTTTACTAACTTACATCTGGTACCTACATTTTCATAACATGTTCTTTACTTAATGTTTGTACTAAGTCTAATCTAACATGTTTACACATATTCATATTATCCCTTTTAATTATATTCCCAAATTACAGCATGTACACATATATACATATTATCCCTTTTTATTGTATTCTCAAACTACAACATGTATACATATTATGCCTTTTTTAATTATATTCCCAAATTACAGTCAAAGATCCTCAATTGATATTCCCTAAATTATCCTTTTCCACTGTCATTCCACACTATCCCAATTTCAATTATATGCAATCTTAAATCAAAAATGGCCTAGGCTCTCGTTGGCCTAGCTCAGCATAAATAAAAGGAAAAACATAAGGAGAAGAACGAAATCAAATCACTGTACAAAAATAGGCATATAAATAAAACAATAAATTAAATAGATAGAAGATTAGGGAAAAGGAAGATAAATGAACAAAAACATCAAATGAGCACAAATGTTCAAATTAACATTAAATGAACATAGTATCTAATTGACATGTTTTTCCCAAATTAACCATGAATGCTCATAAATGTCACAATTATGTGTTTTCCCTAATTAACACATCCTCCCCAATTTAATGTCAATAGGTGACAAACTACCATATTCCTCCCATTAACATTTCCTCTTTAATGCTAATTAAAATAACATACTCGTCAAATTACATATTCCCTTTAATGCTAACATGTTCCTCAAATTAACATATACAGACTAATGTTAATTATATGTTTTCAAATCAATGCCAAATAAATGTTCACCTAATCAATTCCATATTAATATGTCTACAAATTAATGTCAAATGTTCACTAAATTAATGTCATATTAATATGTTTACAGGTTATGTTCACAAATCAACGTCAGAAACCATGTTCTTCTTGTTCAATGTTGTATTAATATCAATTACATGTTTACAAATGACATTTCTACTTAATATAAAACTAAGTTTAACCTATTCATGTTTACATTTTCTTCCTTTTCAATAATCCCAATTTACAGTGCCAACTCTAATGTGTCAATTTTTCTCTTTTTAATGTTATTCCATACTTTTCCAATTCTATGCAATTCAAAAAGACATATAATACTGTAAATAAGAAAAACAACGAGAAAAAGGGGATAAGAAAGGGAGATGTACATACAAGCAAACTAACTGAAAACGAATTGGCAATTGGTAGTAAATAACATATAAGAATAATCTTCTAAACATTGTTACTTTTCAAATCCAAAATATATTTACTGTCAATTGAATTACTACAACAACTATTATATCTATTTAACTTTAACTTAGAAGAAATCAAAATAATCATGGTAATACTCACCATAGTTGTAAATTTAGAAAATCTTCTAAAATAGTTATAGAAGAAAGTCCACTTTAGATTTGAAAAATAAGAATTGTCCTCTCTAATCTATGTTTGGGAAGAAACTCAGCATCTTCATTATTTTAATTAGAAAATGGTTTGGAGGAAGAAGAATAAAGAATATATTTATGTGTAGAAAACAATGAGAGTGCTAGCCTTTATATAGATTACCTAGGATAATCCCATACCGTTAATTTTTTGGTTTTCAAATCCAGCCATATAACATAACTGATGAACCTCATATATAAAACAATCCAGGTACAGAACTCACAACTTGCCCAACATGCAGGTGGGTCTACCCATCGACATACTATGTCGACCCATGGGTCGACCCCTCCTATACATGGGTCGACCCAGGCCTTTATTGGGTCGCCCCATAACCATTACTTTACGTGTTGTTTCTCAGGTTCATAACTTTAATTTTGAATATTTAATTAAATAATATTCATTTTCCCGTTTTCTTCCTTAATTAATTAATCAATTAATTAATCACTCGATAAAATTTTGGGTCATTACAATATCCAATCATTTACCGCTCAAGGGACCTGTCTTTATTGTATGTCATGTGGGTTGTATTGAGGAGAGGGGTCCAAACAACAACTCTAGTGAATGTAACATCAGAATATTTCTACTAATAATGTCAATACTTTCCATGTGGTGAAGCTATTTTGAACTTTCTTACAAACCCATTCACAAAAAAAAACTACGTAGAACAAAAAGAAAATGGGTATGCATGTACTTCTGTCTTTCTCGCACTAGCTCATCCACATTTTATCATACACCATCCCACATTTTGGTCACATGACTCCTTTTCTACCTCATTGTTCTCCACTGAAAAACCACTTCGCTTCCCTTTCCTCTTTTGAAAAAAAACACCAAACCGCTGCAATACTCAAATTGACCGTTCCACTTCCTCAGCACGTTATCATGGCAGAAGACCACTGTAGTGAAACTGATGGTGCACTAGAGGATCGTCGCTCACAGTATTGATTTTTTGGATGCTATCCGAGTCAACCTAAAGCCGTTCAAACAAATATTTATATTTTACTCTAATTTTCTCAGGTGGAATTATTTCCCTTCTATGTGGTATTATTTTATCCATATATCTGTTAATTTATGTCCAAATTCATGTTGAATCTTTAATAGGTGAGATAATTGCCATTGAACCAGAAAGGATTAGATCTCAGATCTCGAAACTGCAAAATGCTAGCTTTCAGTCTCTTCTTCCTTCATGTAAGCTTCTTTTTGGATAATTGGTCATGGGATTTGTTCTTTTAGTTTGGTTATTCTAATGTATTCTTTATTATGGTTGTACATATATAGTCGAGAAATTTGGAATTAGGTTGATAAATGTTGATAACAACTTAGGTAAACTGCATACTTGGAGTTTGCACTTCAATTGATTAATTTGATTCTGCAGCAAATCATGTTTGAAATTCATCTATAGCAATAGAAAAAGTAGAGGCTTGTGCTATACAACAACAAAAATAGTCTGTTAAGTTTCAATTTCTTGCTTTATATTTATCAGATGCTTGAGTACAACCATTGAATTAAAAGACCACATGTAACAACCCGAAATTTTGGAACCAATTAAAAAAATTTATTTTAGAAATTTTAATGGATTTTAAATATTGAAAATAATTTATTTTAAATAATAACGATTAGAAATTTATTTAAATCGAAGTTCAAACGAATAATTTTATTTTAATTATATAACGAGCCCGAAATGGCGCGGAAGTTTGAAAATTCGATTTCAAATTTCAAATGAATGTACAGGATTCAAAATAAATTGGATTTTGGTAAAACAAGAAATATTTGAATCTATTTAAAAATATATTTCCAAAGAATGTGAAAAATCCAGATTTCATAGCAGGAATAAAAAGTTATGGCCAGTTTAAAATTCAGAATAGTCGCTATGGAATTTATATATATATTTCAATATAATAAATAACCATTTTGCAAACGACCTCCGTTTTCGACGAAACCACTTTGGGTGGATCCGAAATGTCAAATTACTGCAAGATTCCAATTTTCATAATTTTTGGAATTAATATGTGAGCGTAGCAAAAGAAAACGTGTTCTATCAATTTCAGTCAAATTCGATCAACCAGAAAATGACCATTTTTCAAACGGTCTCCAAATTCAATAAAATTAATTTTGTTAGGACCGTATCGTCAAAACATATCCAGATTTATTTTTTGGTAATTTTTGGAGTCCGTATGTGGCCCCGGTAAATTTAAATGTGCGATCAAATTAAATAATTAAATGATTTATATTTTAAATTAAAGAAAAGTGGGCTGATACGATCAAATGGGCAGACGGGACCTAGTCCATTGCATCCGAAATAGGGATATTTGGCTAGGAGCAACATTAGTTAGGCTGGATTCGGAGTTATTAGAAATTAACGGTTTTTTTTTTGTAAAATTAGAGAATTAATTAATATTATACTGTAAATATTCCTTTTGTTTTCAAACCAAAAACCCTAGCCAACTAATACACGGCCGCCGTCATTCTTGTTTAATGGCCTGGAACGCTCAAATCGAAGAGGAATCTTGGATCTCTGGATCTATATGGTTAAGTTTATAAACCGTTCAACGGATGGGGTGATTTCGCCGCTCAAAGTCAGCGGCTTCAGGGTTGGATTTTATGGCGCCTATGGTTGCGAGTGGTCCCGGACTGGTGGCGCAAGGAGGCAGTTGGAAGCACTTCGAAGTGGTGCAGATGGATGGACTTCCGGTGGCCCCAACGTGGTGCAACGGTGGCAGATGATGTTTGAACGAATGGGTTCGAACCCAAAAGCTTTATACGACGGAGAAGATAAGATTAAGAAGATTAAAAATTTAATTAATTAATTAGTTTAATTAAAAATTTAAGTGATTAAATGTTCATAATATCATATCTCGTGCAAATAGTGACGAAATCCATCGATTCAAATTGCGTTGGAATCGTGGAATTAAGATCTACATTTCAGAACAAATCAGAACAGAAACTGAAGCTATGGAAATTCTTGATAAAATTAAACACTGATTAATTTTATTTAAACCAATCGTTATTAAATGATTTCTGAAACCGATTAAGGTGAGAATTCTATTTTTTTAAATAATTAGAATTAATTAATTATGATTTTTTTTCCAATCCGCTGTTAAATTCAAATTGTTGTTATACGTGATTTGATTTGGGTTGATGATGTTGTTATGTTGACCTGTTGATTGGATGGAATATTTTGTTGAAATAAAATTGTCAAAAAAAAAAAACAGTTTTGTTGAAATGAAATAATCAAACAAAATGAATCATTTTTGTTGAAATAAAATAATCAAATGAATCATTTTAGTTGAAACAAAATGAATCACTTTTAATCATTTTGTTGAAACAGAATTGTCAACAAAAATGAATGAATCATTTTTAATCATTTTGTAGAAATAGAATTGTCAAAAAAATGAATGGATCACTTTTAATCATTTTGTTGAAATAGAATTGTCAACAAAAATGAATGAATCATTTTTAATCATTCTGTTGAAATAGAATTGTCAACAAGAATGAATGAATTACTTTTAATCATTTTGTTGAAATAGAATTGTCTACAAAAATGAATGAATCAATTTTAATCATTTTGTTGAAATAGAATTGTTAACAAAAATGAAAGAATCAATTTTATTCACTTTGTTGAAATGGTATTGTCAACAAAAATGCATGGATCATTTTTAATCATTCTGTTGAAATAGAATTGTCTACAAAAAAGAATGAATCATTTTTAATCATTTTGTTGAAATAGAATTGTCAACAAAAATGAATGAATCATTTTTAATCATTTTGTTGAAATAGAATTGTCAACAAAAATGAATGAATCACTTCTAATCATTTTGTTGAAATAGAATTGTCAACAAAAATGAATGAATCACTTTTAATCATTTTGTCGAAATAGAATTGTCAAAAAAAATGAATGAATAATTTTTAATTATTTTGTTAAAATAGAATTGTCAACAAAAATGAATGAATCACTTTTAATCATTTGTTGTCAACAAAAATGAATGAATCATTTTTAATCATTTTGTTGAAATAGAACTGTCAACAAAAATGAATGAATCAATTTTAATCATTTTGTTGAAATAGGATTGTGAACAAAAACGAATGAATCACTTTTAATCATTTTGTTGAAATAGAAAACGAATGAATCACTTTTAATCATTTTGTTGAAATAGAATTGTCCACAAAAATGAATGAATCACTTTTTATCATTTTGTTGAAATAGAATTGTCAACAAAAATGAATGAATCAATTTTATTCACTTTGTTGAAATGGTATTGTAAACAAAACGAAGTTATCATTTTTATTCATTTTGTTAAAATAGAATTGTAAATGAAATGAAGTTATCATTTTTATTCATTTTGTTAAAATAGAATTGTAAATGATATGAAGTTATCATTTTATTCATTTTGTTAAAATAGAATTATTAACAAAATGAAGTTATCATTTTATTTATTTTGTTAATATAGAATTGTTAACAAAATGAAGTTATCTTTTTTATTCACTTTGTTAAAGTGGGATTGCAAATTAAAGTGACATTTTTATTGTCAAATTACACATTAGAATTTGTGTACAAATTAAAGTGACATTTTTATTGTCAAATTACACATTAGAATTTGTGTATATATTAAAGTGACATTTTTATTGTCAAATTACACATTAGAATTTGTGTACAAATTAAAGAAACATTTTTATTCTCAAATTATACATTAGAATTTGTATGCAAATAAAAATAAACATTTTTTTTATGTGTCATGTTATACATTGAAACTATATACAAATAAAAATGTTCTTTTTATTTGTTAAAGTTAAAAATAGAAATACAAATAATGATAATAAAAATTATCTTTTTATTTGTAATTAGCAAAAATGTCATGTAAATTAATTACATTTTATTAGTCATTAGAAATGTAGAAAATGTCATGTAAATAAATTACATATTTATTTGCCATAAGAAACATGTAGAAAATGTCATGTAAATAAATTACATTTTATTTGACATTAAAAACATATAGCGAATTAATACAAAATACATATTTATTTGCCATTAGGAACATGTAGAAAATGTATACAAATAAATTACATTTTATTTGACATTAGAAAACATGTAGAAAATGTATGCAAATAAATTACATATTTATTTGCCATTAAAAACATGTAGAAAATGTATGCGAATAAATTACATTATATTTGACATTAGAAAACATGTAGATAAGTATGTAAATAAATTATATTTTATTTGACATTAGAAAACATGTAGTGAATATATGCAAATAAATTACACTTTATTTGACATTATAAATATGTAGATGTGTTATGCAAATTAAACATTCTTTTATTTGGCATGTTAAACACGTTAGTGGAATCGTCGAATGATTTATATTTATATATAATTTAATATATATAAATATTAATTAAAATTAAATGAATCGCGCCTGGTAGTTCATGTTTCGGAATCGTAACTTTAAACGATTATACCGAAAGATCCGACCCTCTGATTTTCCCAAAACTGGAACCGCTAGGTCCGCTTTGGGAAAATCTTTCCAACGATATAAAATTTGTTAAAATACAACGGTTAGATTTCGAGAAATATATAAATCAAATTTGGGTAGAAACAGCGCCAGGGCCGTCTATTGACCCGAAGCGTCGTTAAATCAAATTGGGCTATTTTTATATAAATGAAAATAGCGATAAATCGTTATAAAATAATATTAACGATATGAAATGATTTTAAATTATATATGTTTGAGAATTATTTGAAAAGACCGAGTTCAATCTCATTTCAAATAATGATACGACGATTGAAGGCGGTGGTTGAAGACAGGCGATCTTCAAATCGAATGGATGACTACTGATGCCCTGGACTGATTTGCTCCCAAGAAAGGGATACAGTGGTAGTTGTCCGGACGTACTTGTTGATTGTCCAGATAAGCGAGCACCTCTTTTCCGTATTGGACATACGGGACGAGGAATAAGGTGTCTCCGGTTTCGTTCAGACCCAGAACGGACTTGTAAATGGATGTGTGTCTGACGTTGAATTTCATTCTATGTGAATTAATTTCTATTTAATATATATCTGTTTGGTGGCGGAGAATTTATTCTCTTGCTTAACACCCTTCTCTGAGACGCACAAGCTCAGAGGTTATATATTGATAGTTATCGGTCGCATGGCGTGAATTGTAAATGTGGCATGCCAAGATGCAAATGATCAAGGCTTTTGTTGAAAAGCAGAGCCTTGTGGTTGATGATCAAAGCATATCCTGTTTAGGCATAACTTTGTGTATAGCATAACTTCGCGAGCCTCACACCCCGGTAGGAGTCAGAAACGGGATAAGGAAACGCAGGGAGTGCACATGTTTCTTTCTAGCTAGAAGTGGTGTCATGGGATGGAGCCCAGACATTTTACTTATGTGGATGATGGAATGAGGCACCTCAGATATATTGGTCGATAGTAGCAAATTTATAGGTCCAATAGGACCGGGAAATGTGTGTTCAGGCATAACTAATCCACTAAGGTATATTTATGGACCGGCCCTGCAGGATCCAAGGGTTCACTGCGGGGGATCCTGAGACATTTGTTAGAGTGTCTCGAAACGGTAAGGAGATCATCCCTAGCCTTGACTCATGATGGAAACCCAATTTCCAATACGACATTACGGATTTGATTGTAAACCTATATATGGAGACATAGTAGGATGGGGTACTATGCCGTCTAGGATTGATACATTTACTTTGAAAGTGTTTTTAAACTGACTAGACACTAATAATAATATCAATGATTTTTATTCGTATCAAGCATGTCTGGCCATTATAAGGTAAAACTCTATCCTCCGGTTTGCGTTGCATTGTGTGATGGGACATGAGTCTTATAATAGTTTCATTTTTCTAAAAAGCATAGCGTTGTTTTAAATTTTTTTACCTATTTTATGCACTAGCAATCCAATGAAGTAAACCCGTTCTGCGTTAGCGGCGTGGTCCTGTGATTATCCTTATTATTAGATAAGTTAAGTATGATTTCTCATACCAGTCCCATGACTCACTTGTAGTTTGTTTCACTTGCAAACTCGGGTGCCCATATTTTCCACACGGGCAGTCGAACGGTTTGTTTTGCAGATATATTAAGAAGGATTCTGGATCAAAGCTTAAAGCCGTGTCTAGAGCATGATAGCCTTCCGCTGTGTTAGTTTATTTGTTCCGCTGCGTTGTATTACATTTATTGTAAATTAATCTTCCGCTATATTATATTTCGATGTATCTGATATTCTGTACTCTGATGTAACATTATTATAATGTTTATAAAAGTCTTCTTTTATTTGTTCTGATGTGTTGTATGCCCAAAGTTAGCGTATGCAGATTCGAACGGTCTTGGTCGATTTAGCGATCGATTAGGTCCGGACGAAATCAGTGTCGTTACAACTGGTATCAGAGCTTTGGTTAATTTAAATCTTTGGGGTACAACTCGTTAGAGCTGTACAAAAGACTCATCAGAGGTAGGATTAGAAATATCCTGCAAAAGAATACTCATTGGAGATAGGATCAGTAGCATCCTAGAATGAGAAAACACATTAGAGATGGGGTTAGTAAAGCCCTAGAAAGAGTTGAGAGTGACAAGTTTACAATTAACGTATTTATGATTTTATATATAATCCGATCTTAGAAAATATGATTTTCTAATATATAAAAGTTATATATATTTGAAAATTTAATCAACTAATTGATTGATGATTGTGTTGTGTGATTATTAGTTCAACTAACAAAAATAAAATCATTGGAACAAATAAAAGAATGGAAGTTGAGTTGGTTAGTTAAACAACTTTCAACTTCATTCCTTTTCGAGGACGAAAAGATTTTAAGCGGGGGAGATTGTAACAACCCGAAATTTTGGAACCAATTTAAAAAATTTATTTTAGAAATTTTAATGGATTTTAAATATTGAAAATGATTTATTTTAAATAATAACAATTATAAATTTATTTAAATCGAAGTTAGAACGAATAATTTTATTTTAATTATATAACGAGCCCGAAATGGCGCGGTAGTTTGAAAATTCGATTTCTAATTTCAAATGAATGTACAAGATTCAAAATAAATCGGATTTTGGTAAAGCTAGAAATATTTGAATCTATTTAAAAATATCTTTCTAGCGAATATGAAAAATCCAGTTGTCATAGCGGGAATAAAAAGTTATGGCCAGTTTAAAATTCAGAATAGTCGCTACGGAATTTATATATATTTTTTAATATAATAAATAACCATTTTGCAAATGACCTCTGTTTTCGACGAAACCACTTCGGTTAGATCCGAAATGTCAAATTATTGCAAGATTCCAATTTTCAAAATTTTTGGAATTAATATGTGAGCGTGGCAAAAGAAAATGTGTTTTGTCAATTTCAGTCAAATTGGATCAACCAGAAAATGACCATTTTTCAAACGGTCTCCAAATTCGATAAAATTAATTTTGTTAGGACCGTATCATCAGAACATAGCTAGATTTATTTTTCGGGAATTTTTGGAGTCTGTATGTGGCCCCGGTAAATTTAAATGTGCGATCAAATTAAATAATTAAATGATTTATATTTTAAATTAATGAAAAGTGGGCTGAGACAATCAAACGGGCTGACGGGACCTAGCCCATTATGTCCGGAATAGGGGTATTTGGCTGGGAGCAACATTAGTTGGATTGGATTTGGAGTTATTAGTAATTAACGGTTTTTTTTGTAAAATTAGAGAATTAATTAATATTATATTGTAAATATTCCTTTTGTTTTCAAACCAAAAACCCTAGCCAACTAATACACGGCCACCGACATTCTTGTTTAATGGCCTGGAACGCTCAATTTTGTTTCCTCAAAATATTTTAATCCGCTTAATTATATTCGAAACTCCAAAAATGAAATCGAAGAGGAATCTTGGATCTCTGGATCTATACGGTCAAGATCATAAACCGATCAATGGATGTGGTGATTTTGCTGCTCAAAGTCAGCGGCTTCAGGGTTGGATTTTGCGGCGCCTAGGGTTGCGGGTGGTCCCGTATCAGTGGGGCAAGGAGGCGGTTGGAAGCACTTCGAAGTGGCGCAAATGGATGGACTTCCGGTGGCCCCAACGTGGTGCAATGGTGGCGGATGATGTTTGAACGAATGGGTTCGAACCTGGAAGCTTTATACGATGGAGAAGATAAATTTAAGGAGATTAAAAAGTTAGTTAATTAATTAATTAGTTTAATTATATATTTAAGTGATCAAATGTTCATAATATCACATCTCGTGCAAACAGAGACGAAATCCATCGATTCAAATTGCATTGGAATCGTGGAATCAAGATCTACATTTCAAAACAAACCAAAACTGAAGCTATGGAAATTCCTGATAAAATGTTTAATTTTATTAAAATCAATCGTTATTAAACGATTTCTGAAGCCGATCAAGGTGAGAATTCTATTTTTTATAAAATAATTAGAATTAATTAATTATGATTGTGATTTTTTTTTCCATTCTGCTGTTAAATTAAAATTATTGTTATACGTGATTTGATTTGGGTTGATGATGCTGTTATGTTGAGCCGTTGATTGGATGGATTATTTTGTTGAAATAAAATTGTCAAAAAAAAATTAACATTTTTGTTGAAATGAAATAATCAAAACAAAATGAATCATTTTTGTTGAAATAAAATAATCAAAACAAAATGAATCTTTTTAGTTGAAACAAAATGAATCACTTTTAATCATTTTGTTGAAATAGAATTATCAACAAAAATGAATGAATCATTTTTAATCATTTTGTTGAAATAAAATTGTCAACAAAAATGAACGAATCACTTTTAATCATTTTGTTGAAATAGAATTGTCAACCAAAATGAATGAATCATTTTTATCATTTTGTTGAAATAGAATTGTCAACAAAAATGAATGAATCATTTTTAATTATTTTGTCGAAATAGAATTGTCAACAAAAATGAATGAATCACTTTTAATCATTTTGTTGAAATAGAATTGTCAACAAAAATGAATGAATCACTTTTAATCATTTTGTTGAAATAGAATTATCAACAAAAATGAATGAATTACTTTTAATCATTTTGTTGAAATAGAATTGTCAACAAAAATGAACGAATCATTTTTAATCATTTTGTTGAAATAGAATTGTCAACAAAAATGAATGAATCATTATTAATCATTTTATTGAAATAGAATTGTCAACAAAAATGAATGAATCACTTCTAATCATGTTGTTGAAATAGAATTGTCAACAAAAATGAATGAATCATTTTAATCATTTTGTTGAAATAAAATTGTCAACAAACATGAATGAATCACTTTTAATCATTTTGTTGAAATAGAATTGTCAACAAAAATGAATGAATCACTTTTAATCATTTTGTTGAAATAGAATTGTCAACAAAAATAAAAGAATCAGTTTTATTCACTTTGTTGAAATGGTATTGTAAACAAAATGAAGTTATCATTTTTATTCATTTTGTTAAAAATAGAATTGTAAATGAAATGAAGTTATCATTTTTATTCATTTTGTTAAAATAGAATTGTAAATGAAATGAAGTTATCATTTTATTCATTTGGTTAAAATAGAATTGTTAACAAAATGAAGTTTTCATTTTATTCATTTTGTTAAAATAGAATTGTTAACAAAATAAAATTATCATTTTTATTCACTTTGTTAAAGTGGGATTGCAAATTAAAGTGACATTTTTGTTGTCAAATTACACATTAGAATTTGTGTACAAATTAAAGTGACATTTTTATTATCAAATTACACATTAGAATTTGTGTACAAATTAAAGTGACATTTTTATTGTCAAATTACACATTAGAATTTGTGTACAAATTAAAGAAACATTTTAATTCTCAAATTATACATTAGAATTTGTATACAAATAAAAATAAGCATTTTTTTATGTGTCATGTTATACATTAAAACTATATACAAATAAAAATATTTCTTTTTATTTGTTAAAGTTAAAAATAGAAATACAAATAATTATAATAAAAATTATCTTTTTATTTGTCATTAGCAAAAATGTCATGTAAATAAATTACATATTTATTTGCCATTAGAAACATGTAGAAAATGTCATGTAAATAAATTGCATTTTATTTGACATTAAAAACATGTAGTGAATTAATATAAAATACATATTTATTTGCCATTAGGAACATGTAGAAAATATATGCAAATAAATTACATTTTATTTGACATTAGAAAACATGTAGAAAATGTATGCAAATAAATTACATATTTATTTGCCATTAAAACCATGTAGAAAATGTATGCAAATAAATTACATTTTATTTGACATTAGAAAACTTGTAGATAAGTATGCAAATAAATTACATTTTATTTGACGTTAGAAAACATGTAGTGAATATATGTAAATAAATTACATTTTATTTGACATTATAAACATGTAGATATGTTATGCAAATAAAACATTATTTTATTTGGCATGTTAAACACGTTAGTGGAATCGTAGAATGATTTATATATAATTTCATATATACATATATAAATATAAATTAAAATTAATGAATCACGCACGGTAGTTCACGTTTCGGAATCGTAACTTTAAACGATTGTACCGAAAGATCCGACCCTCAGATTTTCCCAAAACTGGAACCGTTAGGTCCGCTTTGGGAAAATCTTTCCAACGATATAAAACTTGTTAAAATCCAATGATTAGATTTCGAGAAATATGTAAATCAAATTTGGGTAAAAACAGCGCTAGGGCCGCCTATTGACCTGAAGCGTCGTTAAATTAAATTGGGCTATTTTTATATAAATAAAAATAATGATAAATCGTTATAAAATAATATTAACGATATGAAATGATTTTAAATTATATATGTTCGAGAATTATTTGAAAATACCGAGTTCGATCTCATTTCAAACAATTATACGACGATTTAAAGTCGAAGACATTGAAGACGGTGGTTGAAGACCGGCGATCTTCACATTGAATGGATGACTACAGATGCCCTGGACTGATTTGCTCCCAGGAAAGGGTTACAGTGGTAGTTGTTCGGACGTACTTGTTGATTGTCTGGATAATCAAGCACCTCTCTTCTGTATTGGACATACGTGACGAGGAATAAGGTGTCTCTGGTTTCGTTCAGACCTAGAACGGACTTGTAAATGGATGTGTGTTTGACGTTGAATTTCATTCTATGCGAATTGATTTCCATTTAATATATATCTGTTTGATGGCGGAGAATTTATTCTCTTGCTTAACACCCTTCTCTGAGACGCACGAGCTCAGAGGTTATATATTGATAGTTATCGGTCGCATGGCGTGAATTGTCAATGTGGCATGCCAGGATGCAAATGATCAAAGCTTTTGTTGAAAAGCATAGCCTTATGGTTGATGATCAAAGCACAGCCTGTTTAGGCAAAGCTTTGTGTATAGCGTAACTTCGCGAGCCTTACACCCCGGTAGGAGTCAGAAACAGGATAAGGGAACGCAGGGAGTGCACACGTTTCTTTCTAGCTAGAAGTGGTGTCATGGTATGGAGCCCAGTCATTTTTACTTATGTGGATGATGGAAAGAGGATCCCCGGATATATTGGTCGATAGTGGCCAATTGATAGGTCCAATAAGACTGGGAAACGTGTGTTCAAGCATAACTAATCCACTAAGGTATATTTGTGGACCGACCCTGCAGAATCCAAAGGTTCACTGTGGGGGATCCTAAGACATTTGCTAGAGTGTCTCGAATCAGTAAGGAGATCGTCCCTAGCTGTGACGACCCGAAATCCCCCTTACGGGAAATTGCGGATCGTACTGAGGACAAGACGAATCAGAACGCAAACAGAAGAACATTTCATTGTTAATTACAACAATTCCAACAGAATACAAGAATACACAGAGTATGAATAAATATTACACAAAAAATATCAGATATTTAAATTACATTTAAATACATCGCAATGGAAAAACAATACAAAGCACAACTGAAAGTGATACACGGATACAGAGTTTTCCGAATATCGCTTCAGCTGTAAATCAGGATCCTGTGAATATAAATCCGCAAAACTAAAACTACTAGCTGCCTATGTCAAAATAAGGGCACCCAGAGTTTAGGTTAAAACAATAAACTCCAGGTCAGTCATGTGACTGGTGTGAGAACTAAAACAGTTATTAATCTTTATTTTAAAGTTAGGTAAATCAAGGAACCACGCCGTATAACACGGAACGGGTTTCCTCCCAAGAATACCGATGCATAAAACAGCAGCGCAATGCTAAATAAAGAACAATGAAGCTATTATAAGACCCATGTCCCATCACACAATGCAACGCAAGCCGGAGGATAGGGTTTTACCTTATAATAGCCAAAGAATGCTAGATACGCTAAATTTCATCTTTTATTATTACTATAAGTGTATAGTGTCAAAACAATTTCAATCATAAGTATCAAACATAGACGACATAAGTGCCCCATACCACTATGTCGCCATATATAGGTTTACAATCAAAACCGCAATTGTCACGTATTGGAAATTGGATTTCCGTGTGTAAACCGAGGCCAGGGATCGTCCTCACCGTTTCGAGACTGTCTAGCCCGAGTCTTAGGCAAGCGCGCAGGCAAGCCTTGGATCGTCCGGGCCGGTCCAATGATGTGGATTATTATGCTTGAACACTGCGTTTCCCCGCCCTTTGGGGGCGTAAATGAGCCAAATGACTTCATCGGCTCCACATAGTCACCGGTATATCCGAGGCGCCTCGCAATCCAACAAACACACAGGTGAAAATAATATAAATGTCGGGTCTGGTAAGTCACTGACACCACCCTAGCTAGAAGGAAACACATGCCCTCCCTGAGGTCCTTCTCCCGTTTCTGGTTCACAACCGGGGTGTGAGGCTCGCGAATTAACGCTACACAAAGCTATGCCACGCAGGCGGTGCTTTGACCAACAACCACAAGACTTTGCTTTTCAACAAAAGCCTTGATCATTTGCATCTTAGCATGCCACACAGACAAACCACTTCATGCAACCGACATCCATCAATCACACAGAATGGTATCTAATGTCAGACACACTGTCCATTTACAAGTTTGTTCTGGGTCTGAACGAAGCCGGAGGCACCTTGTACCTCGCATATCCATCGATCTCCAAGTACGTCTGGACGATCACCAACTGATTCCCTCCTCTTGGGTGTACAGCCCAATCAAGATCATCAGTAATCACCCAAACGATGTAAAGACCTCCAGTTTTCGACCACCGTCTTCATCCTCGATACATCGTCGAATCAGTTATTCAGAATGGGATAAACCCGGTCTTTCTGAATAACTCACGTATATAATAAACAAGTGTTACACAAACACAATATACGCCTCATTTCAATTCAGAATATTCTTTTATTCAAATATTCATATACTTTGGGAAAGGTTCCCATTAATTTTATCAAAGATAAATTTTTTAAAATTTATTCTTTAATCTTCTTTTGAATATCAATTCAAACGAAATTATGGTTTATCCAAATTAGTCGGGATTAGCGCACCTTACCGAAGTAATGACTTGTTAAATTTCCTAACCCCAACCTATTCATCCCATGAAGTAAAACTGGTAATACTTCATATCTAACACCACGGTGTTATCGGTAAATTCAATTACCATTTCACGTTCAAATCTAATCAAAGATTTAAATATCGCCTGGAGCAAAACGGGTGATACTCCATTCCCGATCATTTCAATCTAATTAAAGATTCATTAAAACTCCACTTGGTTTTAATCTTCCCAAAAATCAATATTAATGTTTGTTTAACTTGGGAAACCATATCCTGTCTTTAACTGGGTTAAAGAACCAATGTCATTTAAAGCGCAGTTCACGATAAACCCAAAATCACATTCCATTCTATCAGCCTTTAGTCATAAATTAGCCAGTGAACAATTCCCTAAGTATTAACCCTGAAGGCCGAAACCAACATCAGATCAATACCCAAGAAACCATTCAACTTAACTAATCTCCAGTTAGTTTCTGATTTTCTTAACTCCGTTGGGTCCAAGAACAGTATTATTGATGATACCGTTCACGACAACCCAAAATCACATTCCATTAATTATCAGGTTAAAGAACAATTGTTATTTAAAACACCGTTCACGATAAACCCAAAAATCAATTCAAATTCAATTCCAATTAAATACCATTTAATTGGTATACTTCATTAAATCTGAATAAAAAGATTTAATCTTTTTCTCAACTGGGTTTAAGAACAGTGTAAATGAAGACACCATTTTCAACAAACCTAAATCCCATTTGATATTAAAAACAAGGCTCTAAATAGAAAATATATCGGCTTATATTCAATAACAAATTCTACGACCAACAAATATCGTATTGGAAAAAACGATATAAGTATATCTTTCAAATTTCCATAACAATATCTGCATAATCTCGAAATCCAGCATCGAAATATTCCAAAGACAATTTCGATTCAAATCCATTTCCACTTTATATATTGGAAATTCTGGTTATTTTCAAAACCATTTCAAATCCACTTTGTTTATTTTAAAAATAAATGGGATTATAATTCTAGTTCAAAACTAGTTCATTTCGATAAAAATCTATTTTTATCTTTTCAAATTTGGAATTTTTCATCCCAATTCTTCACAAATCATTTCTTATGATTTTACACAAATTATTAGTATTTTTAATAATTTTATCAAGGCTCGTACAGTCGATTTCCATAAACGACCACCGAACTGCACTTACAGCGACCATTTCCAAATTTGATTTGGACATAATTCCAAATCCAACCATTAGATTGCAAATCTATAATATTCTTTAGAAAGCTCTTTTCCATACGAACCCAACGGTTCCGGTTTTAGGAGAATCCGACGGTCGGATCTCCTTTAATATCCATTCGAAGACAATGGTCGAAATTCGCGAACTGCCGCGGCGCGGCGTGTTCTATTCAGGCCATTATATATATATATAATATATATATATATATATATATTATATACTTCGTCTATTTCAATTCTAAACGTATTTTATAAATTGTTTTAAATTCATTTTCAAAATAGTTTCAACTTCATATTCAATTTCTAATCAAAATTGAATATTCCATATCATCGATATATAAATGATAATATTTTCAAAACATTAGATTTTGAAATCGATTCCTTTTCGATATTCATTATAAAAATGAATAAAATCGATATAGATATCGTTCATGTCAAAATGGCGCATATCTAATCAACACGGCTTGATATATTTCAATAACTTCGTTATTCAATTCAACAAATCAATATTTTCTTCAACACATGAATTTTCGTTTATTCAACACATGAATATATATTTTATTCAATACATGAATTTTCTTCTATTCAACACATGAATATATAATTTTATTCAACACATGAATTTTCTTTTATTCAACACATGAATATATATTTTATTCAACACATGCATTTCCTTCTATTCAACACATGAATATATAATTTTATTCGACACATGAATTTTCTTTTATTCAACACATGAATATATGTTTTATTCAACACATGAATTTTCTTTATTCTCCAAATTGGAATGAGGCCCGATCAATTACCATATAATGTTATTTATATGGATTTTATACAACACACGTATATAATAGCAATGATAAATAATCAACCATCATCCAAAGTGCATCACACAACTGCATAAGCATTAAATATAAATAATTAACGCTTACACAGTCTGTCAACCCATCGATTGACATACAACTAAACAATCGGGATTAGTGTACGTCAAATATCATCCCAATACCCGTGTGGGGTTTCAATCAACAAACACAGATTTTTATTTGTGCAGTTCGGCGATGTGTAAAATTTATCGTCCCAATCAATATCCTTTAAATGGGTGTACATAAACAAACCGTCCGATTTGTTTATAAATATTTATTTTATATACACGTTAAAAATTATATTTTTAACTATAAAATATTTATTCCATTCCACTACACACAATCATTTTTCACAACACATCATTCAAACAAACAAGTCATCCATCGTCTGTGGACGACGGGTGTCGGGTGCTGCTAAGCACCGTCTGCATCCTAGTAAATATTTCAACTAGAAAACAAAATAAAAGTGAGAAGTTCTCACCGACTAGCTAAACCAATTCACCGTGAATCTTCATATGTAGGGAATCTTCATCGTGTCTCCAACGAGATCTGTTTCACGCGGTATATGTTAAAAATTATATTTTTAACAACGCTACTTCCTATATATAAAAATTGAATTTTTATCGCTACTTCATATATATAAAAATCGAATTTTATCGCTACTTTATATATATAAAAATCATATTTTTATTCTCTACATAATATAAAAATCATATTTTTATTCTCTACATAATATAAAAATCATGTTTTTATTCTCTACATAATATAAAAATCATATTTTTATTATTCTTCTATGCAAATAAAAACCATATTTTTATATTTCCATTCAAACAATGAAAATCCAATTAATATATGCCATTCATATGAATAAAAATTATATTTTTACTTTGCTAAAAATTATATTTTTACTTAAACCCTTGCTTAAAAATCATATTTTTATTCAAACCCTTCAATAAAAGTCATATTTTTATTTATTCATGCTATAAAAACTGATTTTTTTTCTTCAAGCTATTGCTAATTACTTTCAACAAATAGAAATAAATAATGGGAGAGGACTTACAAGCGGTTTTTCTTTTTTATTGAAGGAGGAGGGGTTGCGTCGTGAACTGGTGGCACAATAGGGGGAGGGGAGGGTCTGGTTCGCCGAAGGCGGAGGAGGGTGGCAGTGTCGGAGGCGTCGTGGGTCAGCTAGGGTTTAGGCGTGATTTGGCTGAGGGGTTTTAGGGCTTCTCGATTTTGGGAGAGAAGGTGAGAGGGAACGGAGATCAGAGCAAGGGGGTGCTGGAGATGGGGCAGCGCGTGGTGGAGCTCGGGGGAGGGGATTGGGGGAAGGGGGAAGTAGTGATGGTCAATGGCGGCTGCGTCTTACCCTTTTTTTTGAAAACAATGTGGATGGGGAGAGAGAATTCTGGGGGGAGGGATACATTAATTATATATATAAATATTTTATTATTTTTAATTTCAAAAAGGTAACTTTTTAATACTAACTCGAAATCCAACCCACCGACTGTCATCCATAGCGTATTACCCCCATTCCAAACACAATGGGATATGTATTGTAAGCTAGTTCGGCCGTTTCGATCAGTTTCTATTAAAAATAAAATATAAATCATTATATTGAATTTTTAACGCACATTTCAATTTACCGGGGCCACATACGGACTCTAAAAATTCCCGAAAAATATTTTCTAGATTCGTATTGACGATACGGTTCTAACAAAACTAGTTTCTTCAAATTCTAAGACCGTTTGAAAAATGGCCATTTTCTGGTCGATTCGAATTGACTGAAACTGTCAAAACGCGTTTTCTTTTGCGACGCTAACATATTGATTCAGAAAATTATGAATTTTGTAATCTAGCAATAATCCTACATCCCGGATCCAACAAAAGTGGTTTCGTCGAAAACAGAGGTCGTTTGCAAAATTTCCATTTTTAAGGGCCTAAAATTCCATAGCGACTATTCTGCAATTTCAACTGGGCATAACTTTTTATCCCCGCTATGAAATTTCAATTTTATGGATTTGTTGGAAAGATATTTTCAAATAGATTCTAATATTTTTGATGTTGCTAAAATCCGGTTTATTTTGAATCTTGTACATTCAATTGAACTTTGAAATCGAATTTTCGAACTACCGCGCCATTTTCAATTCCTTTTATAATTATAAATAATTATTTATATTCTAGTGTCGATTCAAATTAATATATATGTTCTAATTCTATTCAAAATAAATTTCTCGTCGTTATTATTTAAAATAATTCATTTTAAATACTCAAAATTGCCAAAATAAAAATTTTTAATTGGCTCGGATTTCCGGGTTATTACAATCTCCCCCACTTAAAAAATTTCATCCCTGAAAAGGAACGAAGCTGAAAGTTGTTTTATAAATCAACTCAACTTTCATTATTTTCATTATGGCTTAAGTTCTTCAACTTTTCAGTTTCTAAGAACTTTTCAAATTTTTCAAAAATTTGGCTAACACCCAAAATTTTCAAAAAAATTCGCCATAACTTCCCCTGCACCGGGAGCTTCGGAATATTTCAAATAGCCTCCCATGGCCCTCACCAATCCAAATAGAAAAAGAAACAGCCAAGCGGCTAGCTAATCGGCTCATAAAATCATCAAAAACCCAAGAAATACAATAAACATGTACCTATTTGTCGGGCAAACAATTTTATTCCTCTTCTCTAGCCTCCTTGCTATAACCTGTTTAATGTAAGTACATGTATATGCATGCAAATGCGATAATTTTCAGTACAATTCACTATTTGGTTCAATTTTGCTAAAGATTCAACATTTAATTAATCAAACAATAATCAAACAACACAAAGAGCAATCAATTAGTGAATTATCGTTTTCAAACATATAACTTTAATACATAGTCAAAAATCAAATTTTTGATGCCAAATCACAACAATAAGCCCTATCTAGTTTTGGTTATCAAACCAGTCAATTGGAAATATATAAATATCACACCTTCAAAACTCGAACACAAATACTGATGATGTCACGACATCACCAGAATTATCCCCGAGCGACTAGAGTGTGATTCTATATCTATCCAGTATATTAAAACTTCGAATACCCGTGGACCAGACGTATATGCGAAATCTTTATATATTGGATTGTCCAAATTCAATACAAATAAATATTCAAATACGAATAATAAAGTTTAAATTTTCAAAACAAAAATTGTTTTCATTTTTATTTTAAAAACATCACTCTTCATACTCGTTCTAAGATGCTACTGATCCCATCTCTAACGAGTCATTCTCATTGGATATTACTAATCCAATCTCTGATGAATTCTTTCGTTTGGTTCTAACATGTCTTGTTCTCGAGCTGTGTAAACCAAAGCTCAGATACCAAGCTGTGACGACCCGAAATCCCCCTTAAGGGAAATCACGGATCATACTGAGGACAAGACGAATCAGAACGCAAACAGAAGAACATTTCATTGTTAATTACAACAATTCCATCAGAATACAAGAATATACAGAGTATGAATAAATATTACACAGAAAATATCAGAGATTTAGATTACATTTAAATACATCACAACGGAAAAACAATACAAAGCACAACTGAAAGTAATACAGGATACAGAGCTTTACGAATATCGCTTCAGCTGTAAATCAGGATCCTGTGAATATAAATCTGCAAAACAAAAACTACTAGCTGCCCATGTCAAAATAAGGGCACCCAGAGTTTAGGTTAAAACAATAAACTCCAGGTCAATCATGTGACTGGTGTGAGAACTAAAACAGTTATTAATCTTTATTTTAAAGTTAGGTAAATCAAGGGACCACGCCGTATAACACGGAACGGGTTTCCTCCCAAGAATACCGGTGCATAAAACAACAACGCAATGCTAAATAAAGAACAATGAAGCTATTATAAGACTCAGGTCTCATCACACAATGCAACGCAAGCCAGAGGATAGGGTTTTACCTTATAATAGCCAAAGAATGCTTGATACGCTAAATTTCATCTTTTATTATTACTATAAGTGTATAGTGTCAAAACAATTTCAATCATAAGTATCAATCATAGACGACATAAGTGCCCCATACCACTATGTCGCCATATATAGGTTTACAATCAAAACGGCAATTGTCACGTATTGGAAATTGGATTTCCGTCTGTGAACCGAGGCCAGGGATCGTCCTCACCATTTCGAGACTGTCTAGCCGAGTCTCAGGCAAGCGAGTAGGCAAGCCTTGGATCGTCAGAGCCGGTCCACCGATGTGGATTATTATGCCTGAACACTGCGTTTCCCCGCCCTTTGGGGGCGTAAATGAGCCAAATGACTCCATCGGCTCCACATAGTCACTGATATATCCGAGGCACCTCGCAAACCAACAACCACACAGGAGAAAATAATATAAATGTCAGGGTTGGTAGGTCACTGACACCACCCTAGCTAGAAGGAAACGCATGCCCTCCCTGAGGTCCTTCTCCCGTTTCTGGTTCACAACCGGGGTGTGAGGCTCGTGAATTAACGCTACACAAAGCTATGCCACACAGGCGGTGCTTTGATCATCAACCACAAGACTTTGCTTTTCAACAAAAGCCTTGATCATTTGCATCTTAGCATGCCACACAGGAAAACCACTCCAAGCAACCGATATCCATCAATCACACAGAATGATATCCAATATCAGACACACAGTCCATTTACAAGTCCATTCTGGGTCTGAACGAAACTGGAGGCACCTTGTACCTCGCATATCCATCGATCTCCAAGTACATATGGACGATCACCAACTGATTCCCTCCTCTTGGGTGTACAGCCCAATCAAGATCATCAGCAATCACCCAAATGATGTGAAGACCTCTGGTCTTCAACCACCGTCTTCATCCTCGACACATCGTCGAATCAGCTATTCAGAATGGGATAAACCCGGTCTTTCTGAATAACTCGCGTATATAATAAACAAGTGTTACACAAACACAACATAATGCCTCATTTCAATTCAAAATATTCTTTTATTCAAATATTCTTATACTTTGGGAAAGGTTCCCATTAATTTTATCAAAGATAATTTTTTTTTTAAATTTATTCTTTAATCTTCTTTTGAATATCAATTCAAACCAAATTATGGTTTATCTAAACTAGTCAGGATTAGCGAACCTTACCGAAGTAATTACTTGTTAAATTTCCTAACCCCAACCTATTCATCCCATGAAGTAAAACTGCTAATACTTCATATCTAACACCACGGTGTTATCGGTAAATTCAATTACCATTTCACGTTCAAATCTAATCAAAGATTTAACTATCGCCTGGAGCAAAACTAGTGATACTCCATTCCCGATCATTTCAATCTAATTAAAGATTCATTAAAACTCCACTTGGTTTTAATCTTCCCAAAAATCTATATTAATGATTGTTTAACTTGGGAAACTATATCCTGTCTTTAACTGGGTTAAAGAACCAATGTCATTTAAAACACGGCTCACGATAAAATCAAAATCACATTCCATTCTATCAGCCTTTAAACATAAATTAGAAAGTGAACAATTCCCTAAGTATTAAACCCGAAGGCCGAAACCAACATCAGATCAATACCCAATAAACCATTCAACTTAACTAATCTCCAGTTAGTTTCTGATTTTCTTAACTCTTTTGGGTCTAAGAACACTATTATTGAAGATACGTTCACGACAACTCAAAATCACATTCCATTAATTATCGGGTTAAAGAACAAGTGTTATTTAAAACACCATTCACAATAAACCCAAAAATCAATTCAAATTCAATTCCAATTAAATACCATTTAATTGGTATACTTCATTAAATCTAAATAAAAAGATTTAATCTTTTTCTCAACTGGGTTTAAGAACAGTGTAAATGAAGACACCATTCACGACAAACCCAAATCCCATTTGATAGTAAATACAAGGCTCGGAATAGAAAATATATCGGCTTATATTCAATATCTAATTCTACGACCAACAAATATCGTATTGGAAATAACGATATAAATATATCTTTCAAATTTCCATAACAATATCTATATAATCACAAAATCCAACATCGAAATATTCCAAATACAATTTCGATTCAAATCCATCTCCACTTCATATATTGGAAATTCTGGTTATTTTCAAAACCATTTCAAATCCGCTTTATTTATTTTAAAAATAAATGGGATTATAATTCTAGTTCAAAACCAGTTCATTTCGATAAAAATCTACTTTTATCTTTTCAAATTTGGAGTTTTTCATCCCAATTCTTCACAAATCATTTCTTATGATTCTACAAAAATTATTACTATTTTTAATAGTTTTATCAAGGCTCTTACAGTCGATTTTCATAAACGGTCATCGAACTGCACTTACAGCGACCTTTTCCAAATTTGATTTGGACATAATTCCAAATCCAACCATTAGATTTCAAATCTCTAATATTCGTTAGAAAGCTCTTTTTGATACGAACCCAACGGTTCCGGTTTTAGGAGAATCTGACGGTCGGATCTCCCGTAATATCCATTCGAAGACAATGGTCGAAATTCAAGAACTGCCGTGGCGCGACGCGTTCTATTCAGGCCATTATATATATATATATATATATATATATATATATATATATATTATATATATATTATATACTTCGTCGATTTCAATTCTAAACGTATTTTATAAATCGTTTTAAATTCGTTTTCAAAACAATTTCAACTTCATATTCGATTTCTAATCAAAATTGAATATTCCATATCATCGATATATAAATGATAATATTTTCAAAACATTAGATTTTGAAATCAATTCCTTTTCGATATTCATTATAAAAATGAATAAAATCCATATAGATATCTTTCACGTCAAAATGGCGCATATCTAATCAACACGGCTTGATGTATTTCAATAACTTCGTGATTCTATTCAACAAATGAATATTTTCTTCAAACCATGAATTTTCTTTTATTCAACACATGAATATATATTTTATTCGATACATGAATTTTCTTCTATTCAACACATGAATATATAATTTTATTCAACACATGAATTTTCTTTTATTCAACACATGAATATATATTTTATTCAACACATGAATTTTCTTCTATTCAACACATGAATATATAATTTTATTCAATACATGAATTTTCTTTTATTCAACACATGAATATATATTTTATTCAATACATGAATTTTCCTTATTCTCCAAATTGGAATGAGGCCCAATCAATTACCATATAATGTTATTTATATGGATTCTATACAACACATGTATATAATAGCAATGGTAAATAATCAACCATCATCCAAAGTGCACCACACAACTGCATAAGCATTAAATATATATAATTAACGCTTATACAGTCTGTCAACCCATCGATTGACATACAACTAAACAATCGGGATTAGTATACATCAAATATCATCCCAATACCCGTGTGGGGTTTCATTCAACAAACACAGATTTTTATTTGTGTAGTTGGGCGATGTGTAAAATTTATCGTCCCAATCAATATCCTTCAAATGGGTGTACATAAACAAACCGTCCGATCTATTTATAAATATTTATTTTATATACACGTTAAAAATTATATTTTTAACTATAAATATTTATTCCATTCCACTACACACAATCGTTTTTCACAACACATCAAAAACAAACTAGTCATCCATAGTCTGTGGACGACGGTTGTCGGGTGCTGCTAAGCACCGTGTGCATCCTAGTAAATATTTCAACTAGAAAACAAATTAAAAGTGAGAAGTTCTCAATGACTAGCTAAACCAATTCACCGTGAATCTTCATATGTAGGGAATCTTCATCGTGTCTCCAACGAGATCTGTTTCATGCGGTATATGTTAAAAATTATATTTTTAACAACGCTACTTCCTATATATAAAAATCGAATTTTTATCGCTACTTCATATATATAAAAATCGAATTTTTATCGCTACTTCATATATATATATATAAATCATATTTTTGTTCTCTACATAATTTAAAAATCATATTTTTATTCTCTACATAATATAAAAATCATATTTTTATTCTCTACATAATATAAAAATCACATTTTTATTCTCTACATAATATAAAAATCATATTTTTATTATTCTTCTATGCAAATAAAAACTATATTTTTATATTTCCATTCAAACAATGAAAATCCAATTAGTACATGCCATTCATATGAATAAAAATTATATTTTTACTTTGCTAAAAATCATATTTTTATTTAAACCCTTTCTTAAAAATCATATTTTTATTTAAACCCTTCAATAAAATCATATTTTAATTTATTCATGCTATTAAAACTGATTTTTTTCTTCAAGCTATTGCTAATCACTTTCAACAAGTAGATATAAATAATAGGAGAGGACTTATGGGTGGTTTTTCTTTTTTATTGAAGGAGGAGGGGTTGCGTCGTGAACTGGTGGCGTAGTGGGGGGGGGGGTCTGGTTCGCCGAAGGCGGAGGAGGGTGGCAGGGTCGGAGGCATCGTGGGTCAATTAGGGTTTGGGCGTGATTTGGCTGAGGGGTTTTAGGGCTTCTCGATTTTGGGAGAGAAGGTGAGAGGGAACGAAGATCGGAGCTCGGGGGGGTGGGGGGGGGGGAGGTGCTGGAGATGGGGCGGCGCGCGGCGGAGCTCGGGGGGGGGGGGGGAGGGGGGGTAGCGATGGTCAACGGCTGCTGCGTCTTGCCCTTTTTTTAAAAAAAAATAACGTGGACGGGGAGAGAGAGTTCTAGGGGGAGGGATATATTAATTATATATAAATATTTTATTATTTTTAATTTAAAAAAGGTAACTTTTTAATACGAACTTGAAATCCAACCCACCGACTGTCATTCATAGCGTATTACCCCCATTCCAAACACAATGGGATATGTATCGTAAGCCAGTTCAGCCGTTTCGATCAGTTTCTGTTAAAAATAAAATATAAATCATTATATTGAATTTTTAACGCATATTTCAATTTACCGGGGCCACAAACGGACTCTAAAAATTCCCGAAAAATATTTTTTAGCTTCATATTGATGATACGGTCCTAATAAAACTAGTTTCGTTAAATTCTGAGTCCATTTGAAAAATGGCCATTTTCTGGTCGATTCGAATTGACTAAAACTGTCAAAACACGTTTTCTTTTGCCACGCTCACATATTGATTCAGAAAATTATGAATTTTGGAATCTACCAATAATTCGACATCCCAGATCCAACAAAAGTAGTTTCGTCGAAAACAGAGGTCGTTTGCAAAATTTCCATTTTTAAGGGCCTAAAATTCCATAGCGACTATTCTGAAATTTCAACTGGGCATAACTTTTTATCCCCGCTATGAAATTTCAATTTTCCAGATTTGTTGGAAAGATATTTTCAAATAGATTCTAATATTTTTGGTTTCGCTAAAATCCGGTTTATTTTGAATCCTGTACATTCAATTGAACTTTGAAATCGAATTTTCGAACTACCGCGCCATTTTCAGTTCCTTTTATAATTGTAAATAATTATTTATATTCTAACATCGATTCAAATTAATATATACATTCTAATTCTATTCAAAATAAATTTCTCGTCGTTATTATTTAAAATAATTCATTTTAAATACTCAAAATTCGCTAAAATTGCCAAAATAAAAATTTTAAATTGGCTCGGATTTCCGGGTTATTACACTAGCCTTGACTCATGATGGAAACCCAATTTCCAATACGACATTACGGATTTGATTGTAAACCTATATATGGCGACATAGTAGTATGGGGTACTATGCCGTCTAGGATTGATACATTTACTTTGAAAGTGTTTTTAAACTGACTAGACACTAATAATAATATCAATGATTTTTATTCGTATCAAGCATGTTTGACCATTATAAGGTAAAACTCTATCCTTCAGTTTGCGTTGCATTGTGTGATGGTACTTGAGTCTTATAATGGTTTCATTTTTCTACAAAGCATAGCGTTGTTTTAAAAGATTTACCTATTTTATGCACTGGCAATCCAATGGAGTAAACCCGCTCCGCGTCAGCGGCGTTGTAATGACCCGTATTCTACACATCATAGGATTGTAGAATATTTATTTCTTTCCCGTATGAAGTCCTATGGTCATATAACTTTGGGAAACATCTATTAGAGTCATTTTCCATGTCCATGATTTTTGTCGATTTTTAAATGACCATTTTGCCCCTAGTTGGTACTGTTTTGGCCATAACTTTTGATTGGAAAGGAATTTTGACCTGAAACCACTTCCATTTGATTCGTTTGATGGTTTATCTTTCCGTAGAGTGGTCATAAGAGCCAAACGGACTTACCGTTTGGGAGATATGGCTGAAACAAGATTTGGAGGGTGAAAAACTGCTTAACCGGGCCAAATCGGGTGATTAGTGAGTAGGCCCATAACCCATTTCGGGATTAGGGTTATGGGAGGGCTGAAATGAGATGGAGAATCATTCCATTTCAGTTTTCTAGCCTCCACTTATCACCAAGGAACCCTAAAAATGGCCTCCAACCTCTAAATCACCTCCAAATCATCTTTTGGTCAAGGATTTGGCTTAGCAACCCCTAATCAAGGAAGATCTTCACTAAAGCAACTTGGGGCTGCTGTTTAGCATAGAGATTCACATCAAATCAGAGGTTTATTTCGGATCTTAGTTTATTTTGTGGCTAAGGTGAGTGATTTGCATAGTTTTGCACTAATTATGGCTAATTAGGGGTGATTAGTGTTAATTAGCGAATTTAAGCATGACAAAATTCTGGAAAAATGTTTATAAAATTCGGAATGATGTTTTAGGCCTCTGATATGAATTTGAGTTAATTTGGTTAAGTTTTGATGATCCTATCATTAGTTTCACCTAAATATGTTTAAGGGGAAATATGGGAGTTTGGATATGTTTGATCCATTTTTACCTATCATATTGATGTTTTTGATGTTTGTGGTTGATTATGCATGTTGTTATGACTGTATGAAATGCTTTATGACTGACTAGAATAGTTGGAATGGTCGAAAACGCCGTCGAGAGGCGTAAACAACTCGCTGGAACAACTGCAGGAAGTATGTAGGGATCAGATCGGATCGCATGTCATGTCCACGATCCGCACTCGCGCTTCGCACCCCGATCCGAACTAGATGATCACGATCCAATATGAGGAGTTGTTATGCGATCTGCCTCGTCCTTCCACGAATCGACCAGCCTCACGAACTGATGGGAAGTCACGACCCGATCCATGTAGCACGATCCGACCCGTTGGAACACGATCCGCAGGGAGTCCACGATCCGACCAGAAGGGGAAGACCCGATCCGATGGAGGCTGGATTCACGAGACCATGGAGGAGGGCGATCCGATCACCTGGAGGACCACGACCCGATCCGATGCAGGAGGCGCGACCCGAATGCCTAAGGCCGATCCGATCCGATGAAGAATGTGAAGGCTGGTCCGATCCGATTCGATGGTGATGACCAATAACCCGAGATGCAAAGGTAGTCCATATGGGAGTTAGAGCTCAGGATTCCGGAACCAGTTGGGAACCAATGAGTTCACTTCATGATTGGACTTTGCTGCGGGACGTGTGCTAAGGAGTTGTCGACGTTCATAACTTCGATTCACCACTTAGAATGATGGGCTACTTATCAGTGCAGTAGGGTCATTATGACCTGAGGGGCAAAGTGATGGTAGCAAGACTACGTTATCAGTGCAGTAGGGTCATTATGACCTGAGGGGCAAGGTGATGCGTAGTAAGACTATGAGCCAGCGCAGATGGGGTGAATAACTCCATGGGGCAAGTGGACATAGTAAGGATTAGTAAGACTATGAGCCAGCGCAGATGGGGTGAATAGCTCCATGGGGCAAGTGGACATAGTAAGGATTAGCAAGGCTATGAGCCAGTGCAGTGGGGTTCTTGTGACTCCATGGGGCAAAGTGGACATAGCAAATGATTAGTGGCTACGTTATCAGTGCGATGAAGCCGTTTATGACTTCATGGGGCAAAGTGATCGTAGCAAGGTATGTTGGGTGATCGAAGTGGTGAATATCGTATGCTTTACGCACTGAGTGAGAGATGTGAGGATGGATGCTATGCTTGATTGTTTGCTATCATTATGACATGCACACCTTCCCCACCTCCGTATCTTTACACTGTTTGATATGATACCTTAGAGTGTTGTACAATATGTAGTGCTAACTCTTTGGTTGCAGGTCCAGGTTCAGGTATGTTTTAGTCTACCTGTTATTGTTCACTTTAGATGCCTATCGCTCATACCAGGCTTTATGTCTGACCCGGAGTTTTATGTCTCCTCTTATTACTCTGGGTGCTCACACGAGCAGACTAGAGACAGGTTAGCTGGTGATGCACGAGTAGCTGATTCGGAGGCGGGCAGGAGGCTTCCACGTATTATATATATATATACATACATTCTCCCTGTGTCGTTGGTGGTCGCTACTTGGGCATTAGTAGTGTACCTCATTTACCTTACTTATGCTTTGAGACAATTTGAAGGTTGTAATGAGCTGTATTCTGAATTTCCGCTGCTATGATGTTTAGTTCTGATTTTCAGCTTATGCACTGTCTCTCCTGTTTTATGTCAAGTATGTTGTTATTATATTTTATACTATGCGCTGTGAGACGTTCTGCAGGTTCTTTGTATGTTCATTTCCTTCTTCCTTTTCCTTCTGGCGACCCGTCCCGTGCTAACTGGACATGTGTACAGCGTACTTATGGAGTAAATGTCGGTTGGTGCGAGGCGGGCCGTCACACTTGGTAACAGAGCTCTAGGTTGCGTAGTTAACCTAGGGAAAGACACTAGGGAGAGATAGTACGTATAAGGGAGCGCGTATTTGTGATTACTTTGGTTTTCAAAAGCTATGTATGTATATACTATTAGTAGTATAAGAATGAAATCGCACTGCACTAGCACCACTATGGGGTCGTTAATCGTTTCCTTTTTACAGATTAATGATGAGCCGAGACACGAGAGGTGCTGGTAGAGGGACCAACCAAGGGAATGCCGCCGACATGAGGGCCATGTTAACTAACCTCATGAGAGACATGCTCAGAGATGTGCAAGGGGCAGTTCCCAATCCCGGAGTTGGTGTTGGCCCAGTAGTGCAGGCGCCTAAGGTCGATTTCGCCAAGTTGTGCAAAGATTACACTAATCTTGGTGGGAAGCCGTTCCACGGAACGGAGTCGGCCACAGATGTTCAAGATTGGATGGATAGCTGTGATCGTATCTTTGATGACTTGGGTCTTGAGGATGCGATGAAGAGAAGGCTAGCGTCTCGTCAGCTGCAAGGGAGAGCGATGAATTGGTGGAATGCTATTAGAACAGCTACTCCAGAGGATCAGGTTACTTGGGTTCAGTTCAAGGCTCGCTTTAGCGAGAAGTTCATTCCAGCTGCCCAGAAGTCAGTGTTGTTCAAGAGGTTCTTGGAACTCAAGCAGAATGGGAGGGCAGTTTCTGATTATATTGCTGAGTTCGACTCTTTGTCGAAATATGGACTGTCTCTCATCGATACTCCTGAGAAGAAGAATGAGAAGTTCATTACTGGTTTGGATGGGTACTTGGGGGAAAGGCTTATCAACCACATTGATGAGACTTTTGAATCGGTCGTGGGGAAAGCTTTGAGATCAGAAAGCCTTTACCCTAAGTCAAAGACTGAAGCTGCATCTGCAGAAGGGCCAAAGCCGCAAGCAGGCGGTGGAGGCAAGAATAACTCTCAGAATAAGAGGAAGCAGGACCAATCTAAGGGTGGCCAGAAAAAGAGCAAGAAGGATGTTGAGTGCTTCAGCTGTGGTAAGAAGGGCCATTATGCTAAAGAATGTCGGGCCAAGCCAGCGGAAAGGAAGTGCTACAACTGTGGCCAAGTAGGACGTCAGAAAGATAAGTGTCCGCAACCTCTTAAGGAGAAGCAGATTGTGAAAGCATATGCTATTGATGTTGTTCCTTCTTCGTCGAATGCCCCAACTGCGGCGGAGAAAGGAAAGAATGTTGTTATTCAAGGTATGCTTTCTATTTATGATATACCAGTACGAGTTTTGTTTGATACTGGGGCTTCTTGTTCCTTCATATCTAGTGACCTGGTAGATAGGTTGGGACTGGAACCCGAGATAGTCGATAGACCATTGGTTGTGACGAACCCGATTGGTGGTTCGACTAGCCTTAGTATGATTTGCAGGAATTTGGTCTTATCGAGTCATGGATGTATGTTTGTATGTGATTGCTTTGTTTTGGGCTTTACTGGGTATGGCATTATATTGGGAGTCGATTGGCTCCAAAGATACGGGGTGGTGGTAGACTGTGAGGGCTTTTTGGTGACAGTGAGGGCGGATGATGGGCGGAGGGTAGTGTTTGGTAGTCTACCTAGTGATGGGGTTATGGCTAGTTTTGTAAATTCCCTCGACATCCCGCAGGATGAGTTGTCAGATGTGCCCGTGGTTGGCCAGTATCCGGACGTCTTCGAGGAGGTGACCGGGCTTCCACCACACCGAGAGATTGAGTTCCGTATTGATTTAGTGAAAGATGTCAGACCTATAGTGTTGCCACTTCGTCGTATGGCACCAAGGGAGCAGCGAGAGCTCGGGGTGCAAGTCAGCAATCTTTTGAAGAAGGGATTTATTAGGAGGAGTGTCTCCGAGTGGGGAGCACCAGTTGTGTTTGCCACTAAGGCAGATGGTTCCCTTCGGTTGTGTGTGGACTATCGCGAGTTGAATAAGGTGACGAGGAAGAATAAGTATCCTCTACCATGGATAGATGATTTGTTTGATCAGCTGGAAGGAGCTAGAGTGTTCTCCCAGTTGGACCTCGCGACAGGATTTCATCAGCTTCGAGTAGCGGATGAGAGTGTTCCGAAAATGGCATTTAGGACGCCGTCTGGATTTTATGAGTGGTTGGTCATGCCGTTTGGGTTGACCAATGCACCAGCCTATTTTGTGGATCTTATGAATCGAGTATTCAGAGATCAGTTGAATAAGTTTGTTCTTGTGTTCGTGGATGATATCCTTGTTTACTCAAGGACAGAGGAGGAACACAAGGGACACTTGAAGATAGTGATGGAGGTGTTGAGGAAACACCAATTGAAAGCGAAATTCTCTAAGTGTCATTTTTGGAGAAGGGAAGTAAGATTCTTGGGTCATGTTGTTTCAGAGTGTGGTATTGCCGTGGACCCTGCGAAGGTGGCTACGGTACAAGATTGGCCTACACCCAAGAATGCTACAGATGTAAGAAGTTTCTTGGGATTAGCCGGATATTATCGTAAGTTTATCCAGGACTTCTCCAAGATTGCAGCACCGTTGACTCAGTTGACTAAGAAGAATCAGTCCTTCATCTGGGACGGCGTGTGTGAGGATGCCTTCAAAAGTCTAAAGGAGAGGTTGACACATGCGCCAGTGTTAGTCATTCCTAAGGGGAATGAAGTGATGACGGTATACACGGATGCTTGTGGTACCGGACTGGGTGCTGTATTGATGCAAGGAGGTAGGGTTGTAGCTTATGATAGTCGACAGCTAAAGCCGCATGAGAAGAAGTATCCTACCCATGATTTGGAATTGGCAGCGATTGTATTTGCGCTGAAGATGTGGAGACACTATCTCTTGGGAGAAAGATTTGAGTTGTTTACCGATCATAAATCGTTAAAGTATCTCTTCTCTTAGAAAGATCTGAATCTCCGTCAGCAGAGATGGTTAGAGTTCTTGGCTTCGTATGATTTTGATATCGCGTATACACCTGGGAAGGGTAATGCGGTAGCCGATGCCTTGAGCAGGAGACATGCCAGCTTAGGGGCAATGTTTCTTGAATGGAAGCAACTGGAGTTTATCGCGGGGTTTGATTTCAGACCAAGGTGCGAATTGGATCCAGTTATGCTAGCTAGTTTGACGATCAGACCCACTTTGATAGAGCGGATTGGTTCTAATCAGAGGGACGATCCTAACCTATTGGAAATCATCTCCAAGTTAGAGATGGGTATCGATGAGGAGATGAATGTGTATGGGCTTGATCGAGATGGATGGCTTCGGAAGAATGGAAGACTAGTTGTGCCCAACGTGAATGGTTTGAGAGATGAAGTGCTTAGAGAATGTCATCACTCAAAACTGACTATACATCCTGGTGGTAATAAGATGTATCGAGACATGAGACAGACTTACTACTGGGAAGGGATGAAAAGAGACGTTGGGAAGTTTATATCCAAATGCATGAATTGCCAGCTAGTTAAAGCCGAGCAAAAGAAGCCTAGTGAGTTGTTGCAACCATTAGAAATTCCCGAATGGAAATGGGAGCAAGTCTCGATGGATTTCATCGATGGCCTACCAAAGACTAGATCGGGATATGATAGCATTTGGGTAATTGTGGATCGATTGACTAAAAGTGCAAAATTTATACCAGTCAAATCGACCAGAACAGCAGCCAAGTTGGCAGAATTGTATATGAAGTGGGTAGTGAGATTTCATGGAGTACCCAAAAGCATTGTGAGTGACCGAGACTCGTTGTTCACTAGTGGGTTTTGGAAGAGCTTACAAGAGGCTCTAGGGTCAGGATTACATCTCAGTACCGCATGTCATCCTCAGACCGACGGTCAGACGGAGAGGGTGAATCGTATATTGGAAGATCTCTTGAGAGCGTGTATATTGGATTTTGGTGGATCATGGGATGACCATTTGCATCTAGTAGAGTTTGCATATAATAATAGCTACCAATCCAGTATCGGTATGGCTCCATATGAAGCTTTGTACGGTAGACCGTGCAACTCACCATCATGTTGGATAGAGACTGGCGAGAAGTTTGTGCTTGGACCAGATGTGGTGAGAGAAACTGCAGATAAGATTAAAATCATTCAGCAACGAATGAAAGCTGCCCAAGATAGATAGAAGAGTTATGCTGATAAGAGGAGAAGAGATTTGAAATTCTCCGTTGGTGACTTGGTGTTTCTTAAGATCTCTCCGTTAAAGAGCGTGATACGATTTGGCAGGAGAGGCAAGTTGGCACCAAGATTTGTTGGCCCATTCCCTGTTCTTGAATTAGTCGGGAATTTGGCATATAGAGTTGGCTTACCAGAGAAGATGGCGGGAGTTCACAATGTGTTTCATGTTTCCCAACTAAGGAAGTTCGTTCACGACTCAGACGTGACTATTTCACCTGATCAGTTAGAGGACTTCGAAGTGGAACCCGAGGCGATTGGGAACCGCAAGCCGATTCGTATTGTGGGGCACGATACAAAGCAACTTCGAAGGAAGTCGGTGAAGCTAGTCAAGGTTCAGTGGGGCGAGGACGAGAATGATTGTACTTGGGAGACAGAAGAAAGCATTAGGAAGGCATATCCAGAACTCTTTGTCTGGTAAGATTTACTTTACGATTTAGTTTTCCGCATGCTAGGGTAGACTTGTTTTGCTTGTTTTGCATGATGATTGTTGTTTTATGATTGATAGGCATGCGGGACCTTTGTGTGTGTTTGGATTAGGGAATTTCGGGGGCGAAATTTCTTAAGGGGGGGAGAGTGTAATGACCCGTATTCTACACATCATAGGATTGTAGAATATTTATTTCTTTCCCGTATGAAGTCCTATGGTCATATAACTTTGGGAAACATCTATTAGAGTCATTTTACATGTCCTGATTTTTGTCGATTTTTAAATGACCATTTTGCCCCTAGTTGGTACTGTTTTGGCCATAACTTTTGATTGGAAAGGAATTTTGACCTGAAACCACTTCCATTTGATTCGTTTGATGGTTTCTCTTTCCGTAGAGTGGTCATAATAGCCAAACAGACTTACCGTTTGGGAGATATGACTGAAACAAGATTTGGAGGGTGAAAAACTGCTTAACCGGGCCAAATCGGGTGATTAGTGAGTAGGCCCATAACCCATTTCGGAATTACGGTTATGGGAGGGCTGAAATGAGATGGAGAATCATTCCATTTCAGTTTTCTAGCCTCCACTTATCACCAAGGAACCCTAAAAATGGCCTCCAACCTCTAAATCACCTCCAAATCATCTTTTGGTCAAGGATTTGGCTTAGCAACCCCTAATCAAGGAAGATCTTCACTAAAGCAACTTGGGGTTGCTGTTTAGCATAGAGATTCACATCAAATCAGAGATTTATTTTGGATCTTAGTTTATTTTGTGGCTAAGGTGAGTGATTTGCATAGTTTTGCACTAATTATGGCTAATTAGGGGTGATTAGTGTTAATTAGCGAATTTAAGCATGATAAAATTCTGGAAAAATGTTTATAAAATTCGGAATGATGTTTTAGGCCTCTGATATGAATTTGAGTTAATTTGGTTAAGTTTTGATGATCCTATCATTAGTTTCACCAAAATATGCTTAAGGGGAAATATGGGAGTTTGGGTATGTTTGACCCATTTTTACCTATCATATTGATGTTTTTGATGTTTGTGGTTGATTATGCATGTTGTTATGACTGTATGAAATGCTTTGTGACTGATTAGAATAGTTGGAATGGTCGAAAACGCCGTCGAGAGGCGTAAACAACTCGATGGAACAGCTGCAGGAAGTATGCAGGGATCGGATCGGATCACATGTCATGTCCACGATCCGCACTCGCGCTTCGCACCCCGATCCGAACCAGATGATCACGATCCGATATGAGGAGTTGTTATGCGATCCGCCTCATCCTTCCACGAATCGACCAGCCTCACGAACTGATGGGAAGTCACGACCCGATCCATGTATCACGATCTGACCCGTTGGAACGTGATCCGCAGGGATTCCACAATCCGACCAGAAGGGGAAGACCCGATCCGATGGAGGCTGGATTCACGAGACCATGGAGGAGGGCGATCCGATCACCTGGAGGACCACGACCCGATCCGATGCAGGAGGCGCGACCCGATCCGAATGCCTAAGACCGATCCGATCCGATGAAGAATGTGAAGGCTGATCCGATCCGATTCGATGGTGATGACCAATAACCCGAGATGCAAAGGTAGTCCATATGCGAGTTAGAGCTCAGGATTCCGGAACCAGTTGGGAACCAATGAGTTCACTTCATGATTGGACTTTGCTGCGGAACGTGTGCTAAGGAGTTGTCGACGTTCATAACTTCGATTCACCACTAAGAATGATGGGCTACTTATCAGTGCAGTAGGGTCATTATGACCTGAGGGGCAAAGTGATGGTAGCAAGACTACGTTATCAGTGCAGTAGGGTCATTATGACCTGAGGGGCAAGGTGATGCGTAGTAAGACTATGAGCCAGTGCAGATGGGGTGAATAACTCCATGGGGCAAGTGGACATAGTAAGGATTAGTAAGACTATGAGCCAGCGCAGATGGGGTGAATAGCTCCATGGGGCAAGTGGACATAGTAAGGATTAGTAAGGCTATGAGCCAGTGCAGTGGGGTTCTTGTGACTCCATGGGGCAAAGTGGACATAGCAAATGATTAGTGGCTACGTTATCAGTGCGATGAAGCCGTTTATGACTTCATGTGGCAAAGTGATCGTAGCAAGGTATGTTGGGTGATCGAAGTGGTGAATATCGTATACTTTACGCACTGAGTGAGAGATGTGAGGATGGATGTTATGCTTGATTGTTTGCTATCATTATGACATGCACACATTCCCCACCTCCGTATCTTTACACTATTTGATATGATACCTTAGAGTGTTGTACAGTATGTAGTGCTAACTCTTTGGTTGCAGGTCCAGGTTCAGGTATGTTTTAGTCTACCTGTTATTGTTCACTTTAGATGCCTATCGCTCATACTAGGCTTTATGTCTGACCCAGAGTTTTATGTCTCCTCTTATTACTCTGGGTGCTCACACGAGCAGACTAGAGACAGGTTAGCTGGTGATGCGCGAGTAGCTGATTCGGAGGCGGGCAGGAGGCTTCCACGTATTATATATATATACATTCTCCCTGTGTCGTTGGTGGTCGCTACTTGGGCATTAGTAGTGTACCTCATTTACCTTACTTTTGCTTTGAGACAGTTTGAAGGTTGTAATGAGCTGTATTCTGAATTTCCGCTACTATGATGTTTAGTTCTGATTTTCAGCTTATGCACTGTCTCTCCTGTTTTATGTCAAGTATGTTGTTATTATATTTTATACTATGCGCTGTGAGACGTTCTACAGGTTCTTTGTATGTTCATTTCCTTCTTCCTTTTCCTTCTGGCGACCCGTCCCGTGCTAACTGGACATGTGTACAGCGTACTTATGGAGTAAATGTCGGTTGGTGCGAGGCGGGCCGTCACATTCTTTTTGAGTGATATTCCAACAGTCAAAACCATTTGCTTGCATATATATATTCTCATTTGTGTATCTTCAATAACTATAATTCATGCCATTAAAAATGGAGGTCGTGCAGTAGATTGATCTTTTGTGAATCCTGTGTTTGTGCTGGTGTTAGTGTTATTTTCTATATTGTCTAAATATCAAATAATGGTTTTATAGTTATATGCTGTTCTTCTCTGATACCAAATGAAAAGCCACCAAGGTCAGGTGGTTTGAGTAGGATTAACTTATATGGAATATGCGGAAGTGTATGTGATGTGATATTCTAACTTATACAATAGTTATGCAAATAAATATTTAATGATATATGATATCACAGATAAGTAATGTAGTAAATAAAATGACACCATGAATTTTATACTGGTTCGGACTTCCCGTCTTACGTCCAGTCCCGGACTCCTTCTGGAATTCACTATTAACACCCTCTCTTCACCCGGAGGAACAGGTTCACAACGCACCTGAGCAACCAAATGAGATTCCGTGCCTAAGCAGCCGAACGAGACTTCAACAATACAACAAGAGTTTGACTTTGAATTGTGTTCTTGAATAACACTGATTTGCAAACAGTTTGAGTACATACACCCTTCCTATAATTTTACCTTCAAATATATAACGTGTTTGTGAAGATTTGATGAAAGTATATTGCTTACTGAATCAAGAGATTTGAAATAAATTCAATAATCCAAAAGCAATTTGAATGTTTGAGTAAGCTTTTTAGAATGTAAGAGAATTCAGAGTTTAAGATCAGTAAATAGAATTAGAATCAGTAATTTCGGCGATTTGGAAATTGAGTTTATGATGTTTATACGATAGACAAAGAGTACTAACCTTCCACGAAGAATTGCAGTGAATAGGAGCAACCATTTCTATTTAGAAATGGATAGAAATATCTTAATGAAAGGAGATGACTTTTCATAAGAATGACCATTATTATCAGATTAGTCGACTGGTTAAAAATTCACCAGTCAATTAGTTAAAAATGAAAATGTATGTATATATATATATATTTGAATATGCATAAAATATATATTTGAAATAAATTCAATGATCCAAAAGCAATTTGAATGTTTGAGTAAGCTTTTTAGAATGCAAGAGAATTCTGAGTTTAAGATCAGAAAATAGAATTAGAATCAGTAAATTCTACGATTTGGAAATTGAGTTTATGATGTTCATATAATAGACGAAGAGTACTAACCTTCCATGAAGAATTGCAGTGAAAAGGAGCAGCCATTTCTATTTAGAAATGGATAGAAATATCTTCATGAAAGGAGATAACTTTTCATAAAAATGACCGTTATTGTCAGATCAGTATACTGGTAAAAAATTCACCAATCAGCTAGTTAAAGATGAAAACATGTGTGTGTGTGTGTGTGTGTATATATATATACACACACACAAACACACATACGTGAATATGCATAAAATAGTCGTTACTAGGCTGTTTTAGCCTTACCAATTGACTGGTAGATTTCTAACCGGTCGAGTGCTTAGTGCAAAACAACCCAATTAATGGTTGTTTTGTGCTACTACACACACACACACACACACACACACATATATATATTTGTGTTTCGTGCTTTCGTTATAATATGGTGAAGATGGATTTTTACAAAATTCCAACACAACTAAATACAATAAAATATATACTAACTAACTCTTCAATCGATCTTCATTTCTTCATTGTCATGAATCAAAAATCTCGTGAATCAACAGGAAATGGGTATGCACTTATCAGATATTAAGTGATCAAAGGGTCCACTTCTAAACAGATATTAACTGCCCGAGTTAGAGTCTCCTAGGGGTAGGCATTAAATGGCCATGTGATATGCATATCCCCAGGGAATTATTAAGTGGCTAGGGGACTATCATAATAGTGCCAACATGATAGTAGTGGAGGGTCCATCTAGAGAAATTCTTAAATGGTCGTTAGGTCTACCTATCATGTAGGTATTCAGTGGCTGCTACTATTTCTCGCATTATACGTTGGTGGGATGCGATGTTAATGCTAAAAGCGTTAAATAGTAGTCTGCAGTCTTAGTAGTTAGTGTCATTTGATTTGCACAAGTGTTCGTTGGGAAAAACCACCTTGATAGGTATTAAATGACCAATGGATCTACCTATGGTAGTAATGATACTGATAATGGTTAAATTCCACCTGGGTAGGTACTAAATTGCCAACGGGTCTGCCTATCTTAAAAAGTACTAAGTGGCTAAAGGATAAGAGGAAGATTCCACTTCTATTAGAAGTATTAAATGGCTAATGGATCGAGGATTATTAGGTGGTTAATAAGCTGCATTCAGAGTACTACACATTTGGATCAAGGGTAGTTAATTGTACATGTTGAATACTAGGTTTAGATAACCTAAAATATAGATATAACTAATGGTTAAAAACTGAGTAGTGTAAATTTGTATTATAAACAACAAGTGTAACGGTATGCGCTCTGCGCGTGATCGTGGCATGTGCTTCGCGCATGGGTTGTTAATCGTCTAATGTGTTTTCAATTGGTGGGTGCAACGTTCTTTTTTTTATTGATGCAGGTTACATAATATAAGTTGGAAGTCCATGACGGTAATATCTGCATAAATGCATTTGGCTAAACTTGTGTTTTAAATTGGCAGTTACTATGTTTTTTTTGTATTCTTGCATCTTAGCGTAATCAATTTGGCAACCGTACATAAATTATGTGTACTGGATATTTGTTTCCATATAAAAGCTCAATTAATGGACATGTAAATAATATGTTTTTAGAACTCATGATTTATTATTAGTGCATGTATTAATACAAAGCTTTTAAAATAAATTTATATGTTAGTAAGTTAATAAGGTAATACAAGGTGAATAAATGCAGTATATGAATTACAAATACATATATGAATCCGAGCTTTCATAAAAAACCTTTACTTGGTTGGAAGTAACTACAGACTCATCTCTTGCAAGTAGTATTTAATTTATATATGAAAAATATGCGAAACGGGTAAAGAGAGACAAAAGGTGAGTGAAGGGAATGAAAACACATTTCCATTAAGAAATTAACACACTGCTTATTAAGTTACATGCTACTAAATAGTCGTTGTTGTAGCTCAATCATAACTATAAATTGTTCTTGTTGAAACCCAAATAAACATCATACTTTAGAAGACCAAACTATGGCATGTATAATTAGTGGCAGACGTCTCTTCATACTCCTCTATTGTTTCTTGTAGGTCTTCACTTTTCTTCATCAACCTTCAACTTTATCTTCTAATTCCTTTATGATCTGTCGTTGATGCGTTATAAACTTTGTCCATTGCCTCACTTCATCTTCTTTTGCTTCCACCATCTTTCTCAGGTGGTTTTCCTCATACATCCCTTCTTCTAGTGTTCTTTCAGTTCAATCAACTTCACTAACCATCGTTTAGCTTCCCCCTCCCTGTTATCTCAATGAAAAACTATGGATTTCTTCATTTCTCCATTCGTGCATCATCCACTTGCTACTGCAGTTGAAATATTATATAAAACTATATATATAACTGAGCATACTTATTCAATTTATTCAACTGAAGTTGTTTGGAAAAGTTACTGGGAATTTATGAATATCTTTTAATTATAAGCTGCATCCTATGTTACAACAAATCAGTTACACAATTTCTTCATAATAAATCAGAATTAGAAGTGACCAACCAACCATCAGTTTTAGTACAATATGGTATTAGTTTGTTTAGGCCAAAAAAATTCTTATTCCTGATCAAGCTGACATTCAGCGATCTATGGCTATGCCTTGTAAATCATAAGTCCCTTAGACAATATATCAAAAATAGTAGTGGTTCACATTGCAATTTATTTGCAAAAATTACACAAACATAACTGAGTAGCTTTTAACATGTCATTAAATTCATCCAAAAAATAAAATATAGCATCGAAAACATTGAAACGCTACGAAATCAATACGTTAGCAGAGGACGGCTATCATGCATGCATCACGAACAGGAAACTGTATATGTGAAAGCAAGTTATGCCACACGGTTTAGAAAATATAATATATATTAACACAAAATTTGCATGCAAATTAATGGAATAACTAAAAATGTTTGACATTTTCTTTTCTCCACGTCCATGAGTTGAATTAGCATTGTAACTCAAAATGGTAGTATAAACATTTAACAAACAATTTAATTTAATTTTCTTGTAAGTTTACATGTATTCATGTATTTGCTTGGCTGTTGTGTCAAGATTCATCATGGTATTATAATTTGGTGTAGCACAGTATAAGTGTATATAGTAATATGTAAGGCTGTGTAGAAGCAAGTTCTTTAGCTAGTAGCCACAAATATGTTTTAATCTATTTATTACAGTACTTAAATTGCATATTGTTGGGCATGGTATTATAATTTGGAACAGCACAGTTGAAATATAAGTATATATAGTAACATGCAGGGTTGCGTAAAAGCAAGTGCTTTAGCTAATGGTCACTCAAATGTTTTAATCTAAATGTTACATTACTTAAATCTCATGCTACCATTAAGACGGGAGGGGGAGGACTCCTCATTTCCTCTGACTATTTGCTTCTAATCAATCACAGGATCGTATAACATAGGATTTTAATTTATTTTGCTTTCAAAGTGGGTTAAAATTAGATTACTTGCGCTCGCGTGTATGGCCGTGCTACATCACTACATTTTACTTAACTTACTCCCTCATTTAATCCGTCAACCTAACACATTAAATTAAGTGTACATGAGTTTTAGCATAATGAACAATTGTACATACAATTTGAAGTTAACATGCCAATTAAACTAACTTTTTGCCAGTCCTTGCAATTATGTAGTGATATCATTGCCAAGGTAAAAACCATATGAACATAACATAATTATTCTAGCATAGAGACAATAATTAAGTACAAGAGTGAACATAAAGTGCAAGCATTTAGTCTAGTTGGAAAGTCAAATCACATAATGTGAAGGCTATCTACTAAATCCGTGTTAACCAAAGCAGCCAAGTGTTGGAAGATTGAATCATAAAATTAGTAAGAAAAGGGTTTTACCTTTTTGTTGATGTGGTGTAACGACACGTATTTCGCCCGGACCTAATCGACCAAGACCGTTTGAATCCCGCATACGCTAACTCTAGGCATACAACACATCAGAACAAATAACAGAAGACTTTTACAAACAATGTTACATCAGAGTACAAAATATCAGAGTACATCGAAATATAATACAGCGGAAGATTAATTTACAATAAATGTAATACAACGCAGCGGAACAAATAAAATAACACAGCGGAAGGCTATCATGCTCTAGATACGGCTTTAAGCTTCGATCCAGAATCCTTCATAATCTATCTGCAAAACAAACCACTGACTGCCCGTGTGAAAAATATGGGCACCCGAGTTTGCAAGTGAAACAAACTACGAGTCAGTCGTGGGACTGGTATGAGAAATCTTACTTAACTTATCTAATAATAAAGCTAATCACAGGACCACGCCTGTGACGGCCCGCCTCGCACCAACCGACATTTACTCCATAAGTACGTTGTACACATGTCCAGTTAGCACGGGACGGGTCGCCAGAAGGAAAAGGAAGAAGGAAATGAACATACAAAGAACCTGTAGAACGTCTCACAACGCCTAGTATAAAATATAATAACAACATACTTGACATAAAACAGGAGAGACAGTGCATAAGCTGAAAATCAGAACTAAACATCATAGCAGCGGAAATTCAGAATACAGCTCATTACAACCTTCAAACTGTCTCAAAGCAAAAGTAAGGTAAATGAGGTACACTACTAATGCCCAAGTAGCGACCACCAACGACACAGGGAGAATGTATATATATATATATATATATATATAATACGTGGAAGCCTCCTGCCCGCCTCCGAATCAACTACTCGCGCATCACCAGCTAACCTGTCTCTAGTCTGCTCGTGTGAGCACCCAGAGTAATAAGAGGAGACATAAAACTCTGGGTCAGACATAAAGCCTGGTATGAGCGATAGGCATCTAAAGTGAACAATAACAGGTAGACTAAAACATACCTGAACCTGGACCTGCAACCAAAGAGTTAGCACTACATACTGTACAACACTCTAAGGTATCATATCAAACAGTGTAAAGATACGGAGGTGGGGAAGGTGTGCATGTCATAATGATAGCAAACAATCAAGCATAGCATCCATCCTCACATCTCTCACTCAGTGCATAAAGCATACGATATTCACCACTTCGATCACCCAACATACCTTGCTACGATCACTTTGCCCCATGAAGTCATAAACGGCTTCATCGCACTGATAACGTAGCCACTAATCATTTGCTATGTCCACTTTGCCCCATGGAGTCACAAGAACCCCACTGCACTGGCTCATAGCCTTACTAATCCTTACTATGTCCACTTGCCCCATGGAGCTATTCACCACATCTGCGCTGGTTCATAGGCTTACTAATCCTTACTATGTCCACTTGCCCCATGGAGTTATTCATCCCATGTGCTCTGGCTCATAGTCTTACTACGCATCACCATGCCCCTCAGGTCATAATGACCCTACTACACTGATAACGTAGTCTTGCTACCATCACTTTGCCCCTCAGGTCATAATGACCCTACTGCACTGATAAGTAGCCCATCATTCTTAGTGGTGAATCGAAGTTATGAACGTCGACAACTCCTTAGCACACGTCCCGCAGCAAAGTCCAATCATGAAGTGAACTCATTGGTTCCCAACTGGTTCCGGAATGCTGAGCTCTAACTCCCATATGGACTACCTTTGCATCTCGGGTTATTGGTCATCACCATCGAATCGGATCAGATCAGCCTTCACATTCTTCATCGGATCAGATCGGCCTTAGGCATTCGGATCGGGTCGCGCCTCCTGCATCGGATTGGGTCGTGGTCCTCCAGGTGATCGGATCGCCCTCCTCCATGGTCTCGTGAATCCAGCCTCCATCGGATCGGGTCTTCCCCTTCTGGTCGGATCGTGGACTCCCTGCGGATCGCGTTCCAACGGGTCGGATCGTGCTACATGGATCGGGTCGTGACTTCACATCAGTTCGTGAGGCTGGTCGATTCGTGGAAGGATGAGGCGGATCGCATAACAACTCCTCATATCGGATCGTGATCATCTGGTTCGGATCGGGGTGCGAAGCGCGAGTGCGGATCGTGGACATGACATGCGATCCGATCCGATCCGATCCCTGCATACTTCCTGCAGCTGTTCCAGCGAGTTGTTTACGCCTCTCGACGGCGTTTTCGACCATTCCAACTATTCTAATCAGTCACAAAGCATTTCATACAGTCATAACAACATGCATAATCAACCACAAACATCAAAAACATCAATATGATAGGTAAAAATGGATCAAACATACCCAAACTCCCATATTTCCCCTTAAGCATATTTAGGTGAAACTAATGATAGGATCATCAAAACTTAACCAAATTAACTCAAATTCATATCAGAGGCCTAAAACATCATTCCGAATTTTATAAACATTTTTCCAGAATTTTATCATGCTTAAATTCGCTAATTAACACTAATCACCCCTAATTAGCCATAATTAGTGCAAAACTATGCAAATCACTCACCTTAGCCACAAAATAAACTAAGATCCGAAATAAATCTCTGATTTGATGTGAATCTCTATGCTAAACAGCAGCCCCAAGTTGCTTTAGTGAAGATCTTCCTTGATTAGGGGTTGCTAAGCCAAATCCTTGACCAAAAGATGATTTGGAGGTGATTTAGAGGTTGGAGGCCATTTTTAGGGTTCCTTGGTGATAAGTGGAGGCTAGAAAACTGAAATGGAATAATTCTCCATCTCATTTCAGCCCTCCCATAACCCTAATCCCGAAATGGGTTATGGGCCTACTCACTAATCACCCGATTTGGCCCGGTTAAGCAGTTTTTCACCCTCCAAATCTTGTTTCTGCCATATCTCCCAAACGGTAAGTCCGTTTGGCTATTATGACCACTCTACGGAAAGAGAAACCATCAAACGAATCAAATGGAAGTGGTTTCATGTCAAAATTCCTTTCCAATCAAAAGTTATGGCCAAAACAGTACCAACTAGGAGCAAAATGGTCATTTAAAAATCGACAAAAATCATGGACATGGAAAATGACTCTAATAGATGTTTCCCAAAGTTATATGACCATAGGACTTCATACGGGAAAGAAATAAATATTCTACAATCCTATGATGTGTAGAATACGGGTCATTACAAAGAATAAACACAACCCACTACAAATTATACTGAATGGTCAACTAGTGAAAAAGAAGAAGCAACTTATAATGCTAAAACCATGAATATGTTCCATTGTGCCATGGATAGAAATGAGTTTAATCGAATTTGTATGTGCAATACCGCATATAAAATTGGCAGACACTCAAAGTTACACACGAATGAACTGGCAATGTTAAACAAAGCAAGATATCCATGCTTAAAAATCAATTTCAAAACTTTAAAATGAATGAAAAAAAATCTATCAATGTTATGTATTCTAGATTTCAAAATATTTATCATTCATTATTGGGCTTAAGCGAAAAATATTCTGATTTTGATATTGTATCAAAAATCCTAAACTCTTTAAAGGATGAATGGGAAAGAAAGGTCTTGGCTACCGAAGAAGCTAATGATATCTCAACCATGAAACCTGAAGAGTTGATAGGAAATCTAATGTCATATGAAGTGAATTTGTAAGCTAAAAAGGTTCATGCTCAAGATAAAATTTTTTTTATCTTTTCATGCTAAAAAAGACGAATCAGATTCAAACGAAGAGGACATAGCCTTCATTGCCAAAATTTTCAGAAAACTTTTGGAATACAAGAAGGGATACAAGAAAAACGTGAAGAATATTCCTATAAAAGAAAATAATAAGGCTGATCCATCCTTAGTTGAATGCTTCAATTGCCACAAAATGGGACATTATCAAAAAGATTATCCAGAATTAAAGAAAAACGCAACAAAAAGGATAAATCTAAGAGGCGATCTTTCTCAGTAACTTGGGATTATTCAAACTCCTCATCTTTTGAAAGTGATAGTGACAACGATAATGAACAAGCTAATGTATGCTTCATGGCCAAAGAAACTGATGTTAATGATTTTACTTTCGAATAAGTGGTAGAAATTAATACAGAAATACTAGAATCCAGAAATAATTTTAAAAGAAAATTTAAACAAGCATATGAGGATAAGAAAAAGGCAGAATTTGAAAGAGAGTTGCTGAAAGATGAAAAACATATTTTAGAGGATGAAATTAAAAAATTACAAGAACCTCTATCTAATGCAAATTCTCAACTTTCATTATTAAGTCAGGAAATTCAAACTCAAAAAGAAAAGAACAATCTGCTTGTTTGTGAAAATCATTAGCTAAACACTAGAATGAAAATTATAGAAGTAGATAATTCTAGTCTTAGGATTAAACTAGATGATATTTCTAAAAATGTTAACAATTTAAATAAAGGAAGAGAGAATTTACCTAAATTATTAGAAAATTTTCAACCTACGTCTAGTAGAAAGGGATTAGGATATATAAAAAAAATTAATATTTCTAAGAAAACTAAGGAAAAATCTAGACCTAGCAAACTGTAACACCTACTATAAAGAAACCAAAAAAAAAATTCAATTAAGAAAAAGGTTACTAAAAATATTAGTATATGGGTTCCTAAAACAAGTAATTATCTGATTAGGAATACATATATTAAAAATTTCATAGAATCTGTGCAAATAATGTTAATTATATTTTTAAAAGGGACACTGAACCCTTTTGGGTATGGTTTCCTAAGACCTAACTTTTAGGACCCTAACGGAGGAAGTGGGTACCAACGTATTTTACATATTTTTTACAGGTCCCACTCAAAAATATAGGAAAATGGATACTTGACAGTGATTGCTCAAAATATATGACAGGAGACAAGGAAATGCTAATAAATATTACCACTCAAAAGGAGGAACTGTCACATTTAGAGATAATTCCAAAGGATATATCATCGCAAAAGCAATGTGAGAAATTACGGTATATCTAATTTATCTCTTATTACTATTGTGTTACTAGTTAAGAATTTAAAACATAATTTGTTAAGTATTAGTCAGCTACGCGATAAAGGTTTTAAAATATCGTTTTCCGAAAATAAATGTAGTACACTTGATTCAAATAAAAATCTTATTTTTGAAGGTAATAGAGATAACAATATTTATATCTTAAATATGACGGTTAATAATAATCTAAATATGTGTTTACTAGCCAAAGATAATGATATTTAGTTATGGCATAAGAGATTTTTTGAAACCATTAATAAAATTTCTAAAAAAGAACTTGTAATAGGTTTACCTAAAATGAAATTTAAATCAGAAAATTTATGCGATGCATGTCAATTTGGAAAATTAACAAAATCTTCTTTTAAATATAAAAAGATTATTTCAATTTTACAACCACTTGAATTACTACATATGGATTTATTTGGACCAACTCAAATTCAGTCCATAAATCACAGTAGATATGTGTTTATAATAGTTGATGATTTTTCAAGATATACTTGGACAATATTTTTGAAAAATAAAAGTGATACTTTTGATAATTTAAAAATATTTGTAAAATCAGATTCAAAATTTAACCGGTTTAAAAATAAAAAATATAAGAAATGATCATGGAGGGGAATTCAAAGACGAAAAGTTCATTTTATACTGTAAGAAGAAAGGAGTACTTCATAATTTTTTTGTTTCCTAGAACTCCACAACAAAATGGAGTTGTAGAATGGGAAAATCGAATATTACACAAATGCATCATTATCAAAACATTTCTGGGCAGAAGCAGCTGCAACAACCTGTTATGTTTTGAATCATGTTTCCATTTGACTACTTACGAAAAATACTCCATATGAACTTCTTAACGGAAGAAAACCAAATATTTCATATTTTAAGGCTTTTGGTTCAAAATGTTTTATTTTAAATATCAAAGATCGGCTTGTTAAATTCGATTCGAAAGCTGATGAAGGAATATTTCTAGGATATTTAGATCAAAGCAAAGCTTACCGAATTCATAATAAAAGAACTAATAAAATAGAAAAATCACTTCACGTATCTTTTGACGAATATTTTATTCAAAATTCTTCTAATGCTGGAGCTTTGAAAAATAGAATCTCTCAAGATGAAGATATTATAATTTATAGAGAAGATGAAAATGTTATTCATGATAACATAAATGAAAACATCGCTGAAACTCAAGATAATTTCGATAATGATAATCAAACTGAAAATATTAACAATGTAGTAAGATCTCCACCAAGAATATTACGAGATCATCTAACTCAAAATATTATTGGTGAAATAAATTCAAATGCAAGAACCAAAAATCAGTTATATCTGGAGAGTAATGTCGCCTTCTTATTTAATATTGAACCCTAGAATCCAAAACAAGCTTCTATGGATGAAAACTGGATAATTGCTATGCAAGAAGAATTAAATCAGTTTGATCGAATGCAGTGAAGTCTGGGAAATAGTTCCAAGACCAAGTGATCAAGCTTTCATTGGTACAAAATGGGTTTACAAAAATAAAGTAGACGAATTAGGTAATATAACTAGAAACAAAGCTAGACTTGTAGCACAAGGTTATAATCAAGAAGAAGGAACATACTATGAAGAAACGTTTACTCCAGTTGCTAGACTAGAAGTAATTCGTATCTTATTAGCCTATGCTTGTTATCATAATTTCAAATTATATCAAATGGATGTAAAAATTGCTTTCTTAAATGGTTGTATAAAAGAAAGAGTATACGTTGAACAACCACCTTTATTTCCACACGAAAAATATGCTACAGATTGAAAAAGGCGTTATACGGTTTAAAACAAGCACCTCATGCTTGGTATGAACGTCTTAAAAATTATTTAATTGATTCAGGATTTCAAATTGGAAAGGTTGATCAAACGCTATTTATAAAACGAGATAATAAAGATATTTTAATAATTCAAATTTATGTCGATGACATTATTTTTGGTTCAACTAATGAAAAATTATGTCATTAATTTTCCAAAATAATGACTAGCAAATTTGAAATGTCACATATGGGTGAATTGTCGTATTTTCTAAGTTTACAAATTAAACAACTTCCAAATGGAGTTTTCATAAATCAGGAAAAATGTCGCAATAATTGAATAAAATGTTTTGGCATGGAAAATACGTCAAGTAAACCGACACCCATGAGTACAACAACACATATAGAAAAAGATGAAAATGGTAAAAGTGTCGATAAATTTTTTTATCGAAGTATGGTAGGTTCTCTTTTACATTTAATAACTAGTAGACCAGATATTATGATGAGTGTTTGTTTATGTGGTCATTTTCAAGTCAATCCAAAAGTATAACAACCCGGAAAATCCGAACCAATTTAAATTTTTTTATTTTGGCAATTTTATTGAATTTTGAATAATTTAAATGAATTATTTTAATTAATAATGACAAAACATTTATTTTGAATAGAATTAGGATGTATATATTTATTTGAATCGACGTTAGTCTATAAATATTTATTTTAATTATAAAAGGAATTGGAAATGGCGCGGTAGTTTGAAGTTTTGATTTCAAATTTCAAATGAATGTACAGGATTCAAAATTAGCCGGATTTTAGCGAAACTAAAAATATTAGAATCTATTTGAGAATATCTTTCCAACGAATCCAAAAAATCAAAATTTCATAGCGGGAATAAGAAGCTATGCCTAGTTGAAAATTCAGAATAGTCGCCATGGAATTTTGGCCCTTAAAAATGGAAATTTTGCAAACGACCTCTGTTTTCGACGAAACCACTTTTGTTGGATCCGGGATGTCAAATTATTGCTAGATTCCAAAAATCATGATTTTCTGAATCAATTTGTGAGCGTGGCAAAAGAAAATGTGTTTTGACAGTTTCAGTGAATCTGGATCGACCGGAAAATGACCATTTTTCAAACGGTGTCCAAATTTGATGAAACTAGTTTTGATAGAACCGTATCATCAATACAAAATTAGAAAATATTTTTCGGGAATTTTTAGAGTCCGTATGTGGCCCCGGTAAATGGAAATGTGTGTGCAAATTCAATATATAGATATATATTTTGATTTTGACGGAAACCGATCGAAACAACCAAACTGGCTTACGATACATATTACATTGTGTTCGGAATAAGGGTAATTAGTTATGGATAACAGTCGATAGGTTTGATTTCGAGTTCAAAATAAATAGGTACTTTATGCAGATTAATAAATAAATAAATATATAAATATATATATATATATATATATATATATATTATATACCCTCACCTTTCCCTCTCTCTCCTCTAAGTCAAACCCAATTCAGAAGAAATAAAAAAACGATCGACGTCGTCGAAGCCTGCAACCGCCCGTCGCAGTCACCGCGTCGCCCCAAGCGGATCTCCCCGAGCTGCCGCCATACACTCCCCCTCTTCTCCTCCTCCTATCCTCCCTCTCCTCGTCCAAACCGCGCCAAAAGCCACCCAGAAACTGACGCAACCACCCTCCGCCACCACTGCAATCCTAGCGCCTCCCCCTCATCCTCCTCACCGCGTCAGCAACGCGTGTGGAACCCCCCTCTCTCGATTTTCTCTCCTCTTTCAATTAAACCACCCCAATTCGCCAAGAACCTAAAAATTGTGAGTCTTCTTCTTTTTAATCCTTCGATTGTTAATTTTGTTTATAAAAGGGTCAGGATTTTTATTTATAAAGTTATGATTTTTAATTACATAAAGTTATGATTTTTAGTTATGTTAAAAAATCATTTTTGGTTAGTTAAAAATACGATTTTTATCGTAGGAAGGAAATATTTTTGGCAAGATTAAAAATATGATTTTTAACTAGTGTATGACATGGAAATGTTTTTAGAAAGATAAAAATTTGATTTTTATATTGTAGGAATAATAAAAATATGATTTTTATATTATATAGGTAATAAAAATTTGATCTTTATATATGTAGCAAAGTAAAAATATGATTTTTATCATTTGAATGGCAATGTAAAAATGTGATTTTCATCTATGTAGCGTTGTTATAAAAATATGAAATTATTTTTAGAAAGATAAAAATATAATTTTTAGCCTATGCATGTTATTTATAAAATAATCATACAAAGAAATAATTATTGATTGGTTTAAAATATTTTTTTTTTAACGTAGGTATACTACGTAGATTGGCAATCAAAGCACGACAGAGTGGATCCCAAAGGTGAGAACTTCTCACTTTTGTTTTATTTTCTAGTTAAAATATATACTAGGATGCAGACGGTGCTTAGCAGCACCCGACACCCGTCGTCCACAGACCATGGGTGACTTGTTTGTTTGTTTGATGTGTTGTGAAAATTAATTTTGTGATGTGGAATGAATTGTTAAAAATATTCTTGTGTGAATAAATAGTTTGAACAATAAAAATCACATTTTTATTATGTATATGAAGTAAATAAAATATTCAAGTTGAATAAAATATTTAAATAATAAAAATATCATTTTTATTGTATATATGGACTGAATAAAATATTCATGAGTTGAGATAAATATTCATTTACAAACTGGATGGTTTGTGTATGTACACCAATTTATTTGATATTGATTGGAACAATAAATTTTACACATCACCCAACTGCACAAATAATAACAGTATTTGTCGTTTAAAAACCCCACACGGGTATTAGGATAATATTTGACATAAACTGATCCCAATAATTAGTGATATGTCAATCGATGGGTTGACAGACTGTATAAGCGTTATTTATTTATTTTAATGCTTATACGGTTGTAGAATGCACTCTGGATGTTGTTTGAATTTTTAATTATTGTTTATCGTCATTGTTGTATACATGTGACGTTGAAATCCATATAACTGAAATTATATGATAATCAATTGAGTCTGATTCCAGTTCAGAATTAACGAATATTTTAAAATGATATTCTGTGAATATTGGAATGTGAAGCTGTGTTAAGTAGTTAAACGCCATTTTAACACGAACGGGAATTTGGCCGATTTTATTCATTTTATAATGAATATCGAAAAGTGATTTCAAAATCCGATGTTTTGAAAATATTGAAGTGATATAGAATATTCAATTTTGATTTGAATTGAAATTGAGTTGAAATCGATTTAAAATGAATTCGAAATGAACTGAAATTGAATTGAAATCGATTTAAAATGAATTCAAAACGAACTGAAATTGAATTGAAATTGATTTAAAATGAATTCAAAAAGAACTGAAATTGAATTGAAATCGATTTAAAATGAATTCAAAACGAACTGAAATTGAATTGAAATCGATTTAAAATGAATTCAAAACGAACTGAAATTGAATTGAAATCGATTTAAAATGAATTCAAAACGAACTGAAATTGAATTAAAATCGATTTAAAATGAATTCAAAACGAACTGAAATTGAATTGAAATCGATTTAAAATGAATTCAAAACAAACTGAAATTGAATTGAAATCGATTTAAAATGAATTCAAAACGAATTGAAATTGAATTGAAATCAATTTGAAATGAATTTAAGACGAATTTATAATGCAAAATTCAATTTTGATTTGGAATTGAAGATGAAGAAACTGCTTTGAAATAGAATTTAAAACGATTTATAAAATACATTATAAATGGAAATCGACAAAATATATATAATATGTTATATATATATATATATATAATGGCTTGAATAGAACGCGCCGCGCTGCGGCGGTTCGCGAATTTCGACCATTGACTTCGAACGGACATTACGGGAGATATGACCGTCAGATTCTCCTAAAACCAGAACCGTTGGGTTCGTATAGGAAAGAGCTTTCCAAAGAATATGAGATATTTGAAATCTAACGGTTGGATTTGTAATTATGTCCAAATCAAATTTGGAAAAGGTCGCTGCAAGTGCAGTTCGATGGACGTCTATGGGAATCAACTGTACGAGCCATGATAAAATTATTAAAAATATCAATAATTTGTTAAAATCAAAATAAATGATTTGGGAAGAATCGGGATGAAAATTCCATATTTGAAAAGATAAAAATATATATCGAAATGAACTAGTTTTGAAATAGAATAATAAATCCAATATTTTTAAAATAAATAAATTGGATTTGAAATGGTTTTAAAAATAACCAGAATTTCCAATATATGAATTGGAATGGATTTGTATCTAAATTATCTTTGAAATATTTTGATATTGGATTTCGTGATTATACGGATATTGTGGAGGAACTTGGAAGATATATATATATATATATATATATATGTATATATATATATATATCGTTATTCCAATACGATATTTGTTGGTTTCAGAATTTGATATTGGATATAAGACGATATATTTTCTACTCAGAGCCTTGTATCTAATATAAAATTGGATTTTGGGTTTGTCGTGAATGGTATCTTTAATAATACTGTTATAAGAAAATTAGAAACTGACTGGAGGTTAATTAAGTTGAATGGTTTCCTGGGTATTGATCTGATGCTGGTTTCGGTCTTCGGGATTAATACTCAGGGAATCGTTCTCTTATTAATTTATGGTTAGAGACTGATTGGATTTTGGGTTTGCTGTGAACTGTGTTTTCAACGACATTCGTTCTTTAACCCGATTTACATTAAAATAAGATTTGGAATTTATAAATCTTTTTATTAATATTTAACGGGAATTTTCCAAAGTAAAGTTTTCCAATTTAATATATTTAATTGGAATTGCATTGAAATTGGTCTTTGGGTTTATCGTGAATGATGTTTAAATAACACTGGTTCTTTAACCCGATTAACAATGGAGTTAAGAGAATCAGAAACTAACTGGGCATTAATTAAGTTGAATGGTTTCCTGGGTATTGATCTGATGTTGGTTTCGGCCTTCGGGGTTAATACTTAGGGGATTGTTCACTTGCTAATGTACGGTTAGAGGCTGCTGGAATGGAATAATATTTGGGTTTATCGTGAACTGTGTTTTAAGTGACATTAGTTCTTTAACCCAGTTAAAGACAGAATATGGTTTGAAATGATATCCAAAGCAAGATTAAAGAATAAATTTAAAGAATTTATCTTTGATAAAATTAATGAGAACCTTTCCCAAAGTATGTGAATATTTGAATAAAAGAATATTCAGAATTGGAATGAGGTATATGTTGTGGTTTATAGCACTTGTTTATTATATACGCGGGTTATTCGGAAAGGTCGGGTGTATACCCATTCTAAATAACTGATTCGACGATAGGTCGACGATGAAGACGGTGGTTGAAGACCGGAGGTCTTCACATCGTTTGGATGATTACTGATGCCTTGATTGGGCTGTACACCCAAGACGAGGTAATAAGTGGTGATCGTTCAGACGTACTTGGAGATTGATGGATATGCGAGGACCTCTCTCTTGTATTGGACATACGGGAGAGGAATAATGTGCCTCCGGTTTCGTTCAGACCAAGAACGGACTTATAAATGGATGGTATGTTTGACATTGGATTTTATTCTGTGCTGATTGATTTCTATTAAATATATATCTGTTTGGAGATAGAGAATTTATTCTCTTGCTTAACGCCCTTCTCTGAGACGTACGAGCTCAGAGGTTATATATCGATGGATATCAGTCGCATGGCATGAATTGCCTGTGTGGCATGCTGAGATGCAGTGATCAAGACTTTTGTTGAAAAGTAGAATCTTGTGGTTGATGATCAAAGCACGACTTTGATACAACGTAGCTTTGTGTATAGCATTGATTCGAGAGCCTCACACCTCGGTATGAGTTAAAAACGGGATAAGGACTGTTGGGTGAATAGGACGTTTCTTTCTAGTTATGGGTGGTGTCAGCGTTTTACTTGCCCTGACATTGTTGATTATTATACCTTTGTGGATGTTAGAATGCGAAGCGCCTCAGATATATCGGTCTCTTCGGAGCCGATGGATAGGTCCGATAGGACCAGGAAACATGTGTTCAGGAATAACTAATCCTCAAACGTAACGGAGGACCGGCCCAGCCGATTCCAAGGGCTAACCAGAGTATGCAGTCCTGGGGCATATGCTAGAGTGTCTCGAAGCCAGTGAGGATCTTGCCTCGACTCATGATGGAAATCCAATTTCCAATACATGATATTTCAGTTTTATTTGAAGAGCCTAGTATAGCGACAAAGTGGGATGGGGCACTATGCTGTCTATGATTGATACATTTATATTTGAAGTTGTTTTCATACACTTTACACTATAATAGTATCAAAATGATTTGTTTTAAACGTACCAAGCATGTTTGGCTATTATAAGGTAAAACTCTATCCTCCGGCTTGCGTTGCATTGTGTGATGGGACCTGATTCTTATAATAGCTTCATTTTTCCAAAAAGCATTGCACTGTTTATTTTATGCACTAGTATTCTTGGGAGGAAACCCGTTCCGTGTTATACGGCATGGTCCCTTGAATTACTTTCTTTTAAAGTAAAGTTTTAAATAACTGTTTTAGTTCTCACACCAGTCACACGACTGACCTGGAGTTTATTGTTTTAACCTAAACTCTGGGTGCCCCTATTTCCACACGGGCAACTAGTAGTTTTGGTTTTGCAGATTTATATTCACAAGATCCTGGTTTACAGCTGGAACGATATTCGGAAAGCTCTGTATTCGTATATCTCCTTCAGTTGTGTATTGTATCATTTTTCCGCTGCTATGTAATGTATTGTAATCTCTGTATTTTCTGATGTGTAATATTTATTCATACTCTATATATTCTTGTATTCTGATGGAATTCTTGTAATAAACAATGAAATGTTCTTCTGTTTATGTTCTGATTTGTCGTGTTTTCAACTCAATCCGTGCTTCCCTTCACGAGGAAGTTCGGGTCGTGTCATTTTGGTGTCAGAGCTCTGGTTTACAGAGCTCGAGAACAAGGCACATTCGAACCATACGAAAGAATTCATCAGAGATTGGACTAGTAATATCCAATGAGAATGACTCGTTAGAGATAGGATTAGTGGTATCCTACAACGAGTGTGAAGAATATATTTTTCAAATAAAAATGAAAACAAATTTTTGTTTTGAAAATTTAAATCGTATTATACGTATTTGAATGTTTATTTTGTATTGAATTTGGACAATTCAATATATAAAGATTTTGCATATACGCCTTGCAAACGTATATTCGAAGTTTTAATATATTGGATAGATATAAAATCATACTCTAGTAGCCCGAAGATGATTCTGATGATTGAGTGCTCCTCATCAGAATTTATGTTCGAGAGACGAAAGGGGGATTTCTATATATTTCCAATTGACTGGTGTGAGAACCAAAATTAGATAGGGTCTACTGTTGTGAATTGACATCAAAAACATGATTTTCTGTATATATATCTAAAAATTATGAATTTGAAACGTTAATCCACTAATTGATCGATGATTGTGTTGTGTGATTATTTATTTAAACCAACATATGAAAGAAAGGTAAATTTAGGCCAAATTGAACCAAATATTGAACTGTATTGAAAATTGTTTGGAAATGCATGCATGTACATATATATGTGTGAACAGGTCATTTCAAGGAGGCTAGAGAAGAGGAATAAAATTGTTTGCCCGACTAATAGGTACATGTTTATTGTATTTCTTGGGGTTTTGGATGATTTTATGAGCCGATTGGCTAGCCGCTTGGCTGTTTCTTTTTCTTTTTGGATTGGAGAGGTCTGTGTGGCGATTTCGGGATTTTCTTGGTGCTCCCGTACAGGGGAGGTTATGGCGAAATTTTTCGAAAATTTAGGGTGTTAGCCAAATTTTTGAAGAATTGGAAAATTCTTAGAAACTGAAAAATTGAAGAATGAAAGCCAAACTGAAAGTTGAGCTGGTTTGTAAAGCAACTTTCAGCTACGTTCCTTCTCGAGGACGAAAAGATTTTAAGTGGGGGAGATTGTAACAACCCGGATAATCCGAACCAATTTAAATTTTTTATTTTTGCAATTTTATTGAATTTTGAATATTTAAAATGATTTTTTTAAATAATAACGACGAGAAATTTATTTTGAATAGAATTAGGACGTATATATTTATTTGAATCGACGTTAGAATATAAATATTTATTTTAATTACAAAAGGAATTGGAAATGGCGCAGTAGTTTGAAATTTCGATTTCAAATTTCAAATGAATGTACAGGATTCAAAATAAATCGGATTTTAGCGAAACAAAAAATATTAGAATTTATTTGAGAATATCTTTCCAACGAATCCAAAAAATCAAAATTTCATAGCAGGAATAAGAAGCTATGCCCAGTTGAAAATTCAGAATAGTCACCATGGAATTTTGGCCCTTAAAATGGAAATTTTACAAACGACCTCCGTTTTTGACGAAACTACTTTTGTTGGATTCGGGATGTCGAATTATTGCTAGATTCCAAAAATCATGATTTTCCGAATCAATTTGTGAGCGTGGCAAAAGAAAACATGTTTTGACAGTTTCAGTCAATTTGGATCGACCAGAAAATGACCATTTTTCAAACGGTCTCCAAATTTGACGAAACCAGTTTTGTTAGAACCGTATCATTAATACGAAGCTAGAAAATATTTTTCGGGAATTGTTACAGTCCATATGTGGCCCCGGTAAATGGAAATGTGCATTCAAATTCAATATATAGATTTATATTTTGATTTTGACGGAAACCGATCGAAACAGCCAAACTGGCTTACGATACATATCCCATTGTATTCGGAATGGGGGTAATTAGTTATGGACGACAGTCGGTTGGTTTGATTTCGAGTTCAAAATAAAAAGGTACTTTATGGAGATTAATATATATATATATATATATATATATATATATATATTAATTATATACCCTCACCTTTCCCTCTCTCTCCTCTAAGTCAAACCCGATGCAGAAGAAATAAAAAGAAAAAAACAATCGACGTTGCCGTAGCCCGCCACCGCCCGTCACAGTCACCGCGCCGCCCCAGGCGAATCTCCGCGACCTACCACCATACACTCCCCCTTTCCTCCTTTGTAACAACCCGCATTCTACGCATCGGAGGATCGTAGAATATTTATTTCTTTCTTATATGAAGTCGTATGGTCATGTGGCTTTGGGTAACAACCATTGGGGTCATTTCCCATGTTCATGATTTTTGCTAATTTTTAAATGACCATTTTGGCCCTAGCTGATCTTGTTTCGGCCATAACTTTTGATTGGGAAGGAGTTTTGACCTGAAACCACTTCCATTGGCTTCGGATGATGGTTTACCTTTCCGTAGAGTGGTCACATGTGAAAAACGGCCTTACCGTTTAGGAGAAATGACTGAAATAAGGTTTGGAAGGTGAAAAACTGCTTAACCAGGCCAAATAGGGTGATTAGTGAATGGGCCCATAACCCATTTCGGGATTAGGGTTATGGGGAGATTGAAAAGGGTTAGGGTTTCATTCCATTTCAGTTTTCTAGCCTCCACTTACCTCTTAGAAACCCTAAAAATGGCCTCCAACCTCTAAATCACCTCCAAATCACTTTCTAATCAAAGATTAAGCTTAGCAACATCAAATCAAGGGAGATCTTCACCAAACCAAGATTAGAGCTACTGTTTAGCATTGGTATTCGCGTCATATCAGAGATTTATTTCAGATCTAAGGTTTATTTGTGGCTAAGGTGAGTGATTTGCATAGTTTTGCACTAATTACGGTTAATTAAGGGTAATTAGTGAAGATTAGCGAATTAATACATTAATAAATTTTGGAAAAATATTTATAAAATCTTAAATAATGTTTTAGACCTCTATTAGAAATTTGGGTTAATTTGATGAAGTTTTACTAATCATATCATTAGTTTTTCCTAAACATGCTTAAGGGAAAATATGGGGTTTTGGGTATGTTTGATCCATTTTACATGCTATGATTATTGTTTTGATGTTTGTGAATGATTATACATGTTGCTATGACTGTATGGTATGTTTTGTGATTGATTAGAACTGTTAGATTGGTCGAAAACGTCATCGTATAGCGTAAAACAGTCGCTGGAAAGTCGCAGGAAATATGCAGGGTTTCGAACCGGATCGGATCGGATTATTGGGTCGGATCGGATAGGGGAACCGGGCAAGTGAACTGGATTCGGATTGGAACTTAGCATAAGGGGCTTGGCGAGAAGGAAGGCCATTTGCTTAGAGTTGGAGTTGGACAGGGGATCGGATCGGAGGAACCAAAAGGATAGGATCGGATCGGGCGAATGAAAAGAATTGGATCAGATCGGGCGAATGAAGAGGGACGGGATCGGATCGGGCGAATGAAGAGGGATGGGATCGGATCGGATATCTAGGAAGGAGCAATCACTGAACCGAACCAGGAGGCAACCACCGAGCTGCACCCAGACAGAGGGCATCCGAACCGAACCGAGCTAATGGGGAACATCCTAACCGAACCGCACCCAGGAGCGTACTAAGAGGCACTAGACCGAACTGAACCGATGAGGACTGGAGCACTATGCATATCCGAACCGAGTGCTATTACTTCTACTCGACGACTCTTTTGAAGACCAACTCCAATTCAACCAAAACCCAAGATGCAAAGGAAGTCTAAATGAGGAGCTTTGACTCAGGATCCAGATGGGAACCAATGAGTGAGCTTCATGATTGGGCTTTGCTGCGGGACGTGTGCGAGGGGGTTGTCGGTATTCATAACTTTGGTTCACCACTGAGAGACGGATAGTGGGCTTGTAGCGATAGTTGTACGGGGTTGGACTCCGTCAGGGCCCAAAAGATTAGGTGACCAAATGGTGGATATCGTATGCTTTACGCACTAAGTGAGAGATGTGAGGATGGTTGCTATGCTTGATTGTTTGCCATCACTATGACATGCACACCCCCACCTCCGTATGCTAGTACACCATATGTAAGTGGCACCTTAGAGTGTTGTACAATATGTAGTGCTAACTCTTTGGTTGCAGGTCCAGGTTCATGTATGGTTTATTATACCTGTTATTGTTCTGTTTAGCTGCTTATCGCTCATACCAGACTTTTTGTCTGACCCAGAGTTTTATGTCTCTTCTTATTACTCTGGGTGCTCTCACGAGCAGACTAGAGACAGGTTAGCTGGTGATGCATGAGTAGCTGATATGAAGACGAGCAGGAGGCTCCCACGTATGATATATATAGATATTCTCCCTGTGTCGTTGGTGGTCACTACTTTGGGCATTAGTAGTGTACCTTTCTTGCTTTGCTTTTTGAGGCAGTTTTAAAATTTGTAATAATGTTGGCTTTGGATCATAAGCTATATTTGGATTTTCAACTGCTATGATAGTTTGCTTTCAGCTTATGCACTGTCTCACCTGTTTTATGTCAAGTATGTTGTTATTATTATATTTTGTTCCATGCGCTGTGAGACATTCTACAGGTTCTTGATTAGTTCATTCTCTTCTTTCCTTTCCTTTCTTCTGACGACCGTCCCGTGCTAACTAGACATGTGTACAGTGCACTTTTGGAGGAAATGTCGGTTGGTGCGGGGCGGGCCGTCACATTCTCCTCCTATCCTCCCTCTCCTCGCCCAAACCACGCCAAAAGCTACCCAGAAACCGACGCAACCACCCTCCACCGCCACTGCAAGCCCAGCTCCTGCCCCTCATCCTCCCCGCCGCGTCAGTAATGCGTATGGACCCCCTCTCTCTCGATTCTCTTTCCTCTTTCAATTAAACCCCCCCATTTCGCCAAGAACCTAAAAATTGTGAGTCTTCTTCTTTTTAATCCTTCGATTGTTAATTTTGTTTATAAAAGGGTTAAGATTTTTATTTATAAAGTTGTGATTTTTAATTACATAAAGTTATGATTTTTAATTACATAAAGTTATGATTTTTTGTTATGTAAAAATATCATTTTTGGTTAGTTAAAAATAGGAATTTTCTCGTAGGAAATATTTTTGGCAAGATTAAAAATATGATTTTTTACTAGTGTATGGCATGGAAATGTTTTTAGAAAGATAAAAATATGATTTTTATATTATAGGAATAATAAAAATATGATTTTTATATTATATAGGTAATAAAAATTTGATCTTTATATATGTAGCAAAGTAAAAATATGATTTTTATCGTTTGAATGACAATGTAAAAATGTGATTTTTATCTATGTAGCGTTGTTATAAAAATATGAAATTATTTTTAGAAAGATAAAAATATAATTTTTAGCCTATGTATGTTATTTATAAAATAATCATACAAAGAAATAATTGTTGATTGGTTAAAAATATAATTTTTTAACGTAGGTATACTACATAGATCAGCAATCAAAGCACGGCAGAGTGGATCCCAAAGGTGAGAACTTCTCACTTTTGTTTTATTTTCTAGTTAAAATATATACTAGGATGCAGACGGTGCTTAGTAGCACCCGACACCCGTCGTCCACAGACCATGGGTGACTTGTTTGTTTGTTTGATGTGTTGTGAAAATTGATTTTGTGATGTAGAATGAAGTGTTAAAAATATTCATGTGTGAATAAATAGTTTGAACAATAAAAATCACATTTTTATTGTGTATGTGAAGTAAATAAAATATTCAAGTTGAATAAAATATTTAAATAATAAAAATATCATTTTTATTGTATATATGGGCTGAATAAAATATTCATGAGTTGAGATAAATATTCATTTACAAACCGGACGGTTTATTTATGTACACCAATTTATTTGATATTGATTGGCATGATAAATTTTATACATCGCCCAACTGCAAAAATAATAAAAGTATTTGTCATTTAAAAACCGCACACGGGTATTGGGATAATATTTGACATACACTGATCCCAATAATTAGTGATACGTCAATCGATGGGTTGAAAGACTGTATAAGCATTATTTATTTATTTTAATGCTTATACGGTTGTAGAATCCACTCTGGATGTTGTTTGAATTTTTAATGATTGTTTATCGTCATTGTTGTATACATGTGATGTTGAAATCCATATAACTAAAATTATATGGTAATTAATTGAGTTTGATTCCAATTCAGAATTAACGAATATTTTAAAATGATATTCAGTGAATATTGGAATGTGAAGCCGTGTTAAGTAGTTAAATGCCATTTTAACACGAACGGGAATTTGGTCGATTTTATTCATTTTATAATGAATATCGAAAAGTGATTTCAAAATCTGATGTTTTGAAAATATTGAAGTGATATAGAATATTCAATTTTGATTTGAAATTGAAATTGAATTGAAATCGATTTAAAATGAATTCAAAACGAACTGAAATTGAATTGAAATCGATTTAAAATGAATTCAAAACGAACTGAAATTGAATTGAATTCGATTTAAAATGAATTCAAAATGAATTGAAATTGAATTGAAATTGATTTAAAATGAATTCAAAACGAACTTTAATTGAATTGAAATCGATTTAAAATGAATTCAAAACGAACTGAAATTGAGTTGAAATCGATTTAAAATGAATTCAAAATGAACTGAAATTGAATTGAAATCGATTTAAAATGAATTCGAAACGAACTAAAATTGAATTGAAATCGATTTAAAATGAATTCAAAATGAACTGAAATTGAATTGAAATCGATTTAAAATGAATTCAAAATGAATTGAAATTGAAGTTGAATTAAAATCAATTTGAAATGAATTTAAGACGAATTTATAATGGAAAATTCAATTTTGGTTTGGAATTGAAGATGAAGTTGAAACTGTTTTGAAACCGAATTTAAAACGATTTATAAAATACATTATAAATGGAAATCGAAGAAATGTATATAATATATATATTATATATATAATGGCCTGAATAGAACGTGTCGCGCTGCGGTAGTTCGCGAATTTCGACCATTGACTTCGAACGGACATTACGGGAGATCCGATCGTCGGATTCTCCTAAAACCAGAACCGTTGAGTTCGCATCGAAAAGAGCTTTCCAAAGAATATGAGAGATTTGAAATCTAACGTTGGATTTGGAATTATGTCAAAATCAAATTTGGAAAAGGTCGCTGTAAGTGCAGTTCGATGGCCGTTTTTGGGAATCGACTGTATGGGCCTTGGTAAAATTATTTAAAATACCAATAATTTGTGTAAAATCAAAATAAATGATTTGGGAAGAATCGGGATAAAAAATTCCATATTTGAAAAGATAAAAATATATTTTTATCGAAATGAACTAGTTTTGAAATAGAATAATAAATCCTATATTTTTAAAATAAATAAATTGGTTTTGAAATGGTTTTAAAAATAACCAGAATTTCCAATATATGAATTGGAATGGATTTGAATTGAAATTATCTTCGGAATATTTTGATATTGGTTTTCGTGATTATACGGATATTGTGGAGGAATTTGGAAGATATATATATCGTTATTCCAATACGATATTTGTTGGTTTCAGAATTTGGTATTGGATATAAGACGATATATTTTCTATTCAGAGCCTTGTATTTAATATCAAATTGGATTTTGGGCTTGTCGTGAATGGTATCTTTCATAATACTGTTCTTGAACCGAAAATAATTAAGAAAATTAGAAACTGACTGGAGGTTAGTTAAGTTGATTGGTTTCCTAGGTATTGATCTGATGTTAGTTTCGGCCTTCGGGATTAATACGCAGGGAATCGTTCTCTTACTAATTTACGGTTAGAGACTGATTGGATTTTGGGTTTGTTGTGAACTATGTTTTCAATGACATTCGTTCTTTAACCCGATTTACCGTGAAATAAGATTTGGAATTTATAAATCTTTTTATTTAAGATTTAACGGGAATTTTCCAAAGTAAAGTTTTCCAATTTAATATATTTAATTGGAATTGCATTGAAATTGGTCTTTGGGTTTATCGTGAATGGTATTTTAAATAACACTGGTTCTTTAACCCTATTAATAATAGAGTTAAGAGAATCAGAAACTAACTGGAGATTAGTTAAGTTGAATGGTTTCTTGGGTATTGATCTGATGTTGGTTTCGATCTTCGGGGTTAATACTTAGGGGATTGTTCACTTGCTAATTTACGGTTAGAGGCAGACGGAATGGAATATGATTTGGGTTTATCGGGAACTGTGTTTTAAGTGACATTAGATCTTTAACCCAGTAAAAGACAGAATACGGTTTGAAATGATATCCAAAGGAAGATTAAAGAATAAATTTAAAGAATTTATCTTTGATAAAATTAATGGGAACCTTTCCCAAAGTATGTGAATATTTGAATAAAAGAATATTCAGAATTGGAATGAGGCGTATGTTGTGGTTTATAGCACCTGTTTATTACATACGCAAGTTATTCGAAAAGGCCGTGTTTATACCCATTCTGAATAACTGATTTGATGATAGGTCGACGATGAAGATAGTGGTTGAAGACCGGAGGTCTTCACATCGTTTGGATGATTACTGATGTCTTGATTGGGCTGTACGCCCAAGATGAGGTAATAAGTGGTGATCGTCTAAACGTACTTAGAGATTGATGGATATGCGAGGACCTCTTTCTTGTATTGAACATACGGGAGAGGAATAAGGTGCCTCCGGTTTCGTTCAGACCCAGAACGGAGTTATAAATGGATGGTGTGTCTGACATTGGATTTTATTCTATGCTGATTGATTTCTATTAAATATATATCTGTTCGGAGGCGGAGAATTTATTCTCTTGCTTAACGCCCTTCTTTGAGACGTACGAGCTCAGAGGTTATATATCGATAGATATCAGTCGCATGGCATGAATTGCCTGTATGGCATGCTGAGATGCAATGATCAAGGCTTTTGTTGAAAAGCAGAGTCTTGTTGATGATCAAAGCACAGCTTTGATACAGCGTAGCATTGTATATAGCGTTGATTCGCGAGCCTCACACCTTGGTATGAGTTAAAAACGAGATAAGGACCGCTGGGAGAACACGACGTTTCTTTCTAGTTATGGGTGGTGTCAGCATTTTACTAGCCCTGACATCGTTGATTATTATACCTTTGTGGATGTTGGAATGCGAGGCACCTCAGATATATCGGTCTCTTCGAAGCCGATGGATAGGTCCGATAGGACTGGGAAACGTGTGTTCAGGAATAACTAATCCTAAAACGTAACGGATGACCGACCCAGCCGATTCCAAGGGCTAACCAGAGTGTGTAGTCCTAGGGCCTTTGCTAGAGTGTCTCGAAGCCGGTGAGGAGCTTGCCCCTTGCGTCGATTCATGATGGAAATCCAACATCCAATACGTGATATTTCGGTTTTATTTGTAGAGTCTAATTTGGCGACATAGTGGGATGAGGCACTATGCTGTCTATGATTGATACATTTATATTTGAAGTTGTTTCATACACTTTACTGTATAATAGTATCAAAATGATTTGTTTTAAACGTACCAAGCATGTTTGGCTATTATAACGTAAAACTCTATCCTCCGGCTTGCGTTGCATTGTGTGATGGGACCTGAGTCTTATAATAGCTTCATTTTTCCAAAAGGCATTGCATTGTTTATTCTATGCACTAGTATTCTTGGGAGGAAACCTATTCCATGTTATATGGCGTGGTCCCTTGAATTACTTTCTTTTAAAGTAAAGTTTTAAATAACTGTTTTAGTTCTCACACCAGTCACTTGATTGATCTGGAGTTTATTGTTTTAACCTAAACTCTGGGTGCCCCTATTTCCACACGGGCAGCTAGTAGTTTTGGTTTTGCAGATTTATATTCACAAGATCCTGGTTTACAGCTGGAACGATATTCGGAAAGCTCTGTATCCGTATGTCTCCTTCAATTATGTATTGTATTATTTTTCCGCTGCTATGTAATGTATTGTAATCTCTGATATTTTTCTGATGTTTAATATTTATTCATACTCTGTATATTCTTGTATTCAGATGGAATTGTTGTAATAAATAATGAAATGTTCTTCTGTTTATGTTCTGATTTGTCGTGTTCTCAACTCAATCCGTGTTTCCCTTCACGGGGAAGTTTGGGTCGTGTCAAAAAGAATCACATTTACGATCAATAAAATGTATATTGCATTATCTTAGCAACACTAAAGATTTTGGACTTTTCTATCCCAAAGATTGTTCCTTTGAATTAGTATCATATAGTGACGTTGATTTTGGAGGATCACGGACGGATCGTAAAAGTACAAGTGGTACTTGTCACAACATTGGCAAGTCACGAGTATCTTGGTTTAGCAAGAAACAAAATCGTGTTTCACTATCGATGTGTGAAGCTGAATATATATCAGCATCATTAGCTTGTGCTCAAGTAATATACATGCAATAAACACTTAAAGATTTTGATGAAAATTTAAATAATTCAACTATTTATTGCGACAACACTAGTGCAATAAATTTATCTAAAAATCTGATAAATCATTCTGGAATTATTTTTGATATAAGACATCATTTCTTAAGAGACAATATCGAAAAACAAATAAATTTAGAATTGGTAAATTCTAAAAATTAAATTGTAGATATCTTTACTAAACTTTGCTCGAAAATACGTTCATCAAGCTTCGACGAGAACTAGGAATTGTTTCATATAAAAATTTGTAAAAATATAAGCTTTTAAAAACAAAATTCATCTTTCCATAAAAAAAATTATGATTCCAACAAGTGGACATATAAATTGGACATCATCAGAAAGCACAAGCTCCAATACCTCCTGAAGATGCTATGGTAGTAAGTATTTTTACTGTTAATTTCAATGAACCTCAGAGACTTGTACTACTTGGTCTCAGCTGCACTACGTAATCTATTTTAATTTGCTACTTTTGTTTGAACACTATCTCTATGATTTATGGACTCTATGTATTATCTGCTTAAGTTTTTTATTATGATCGATTATCATTTTTCATGTTTTTTTTTAATCGATGACCAAGGGGGATAAAATGGTAAGTATATATATTATATATACACTAACAAATTGCTACATGGAAGATCATATTTTAAAGTGAAGATAAATTTATCTAAGCACACATTCAGGGTGAGAAAATAAAATTTGTACATGATTGCAAGAGGTTGTCATCAATCAAAAAAGGGGAGAATGTTGATTCATGAGATTTTTGATTCACGACAACGAAGAAATGAAAATCGATTGAAGAGTTAGTTAGTATATGTTTTATTATGTTTAGTTGTGTTAGAATCTTGTCAAAAATTATCCTTGCATATTAACACAAAAGCACAAAACACAAATATATGTATATATGTGTGTGTATGTATACATATATGCATACATACATACATACATACATACATACATATATATATATTGCACAAAGCAGCCATTAATTGGGCTGTTTTGCACTAACCACTCGAATGGTTAGAAACCTACCAGTCAACTGGTATGGCTAAAAAAGCCCAGTAATGTAACGACCAGAAAAGTTCGATGCTCAAATTTTCAATAATAACACAAAATCATGTATTACTTGTCAAAAACTCAAGTATTGAACTCTGACTGTTAATAGAAAGAAGTTAGAGGATGAGAAGAGAAAGAATTATTAGAATAGAAGAATAAGAAGATCAAAGTCTCACAGCGGAACGAACAAAATATAATATAAAAATACTTTATACAAAAGAACTAACTGTATATATAGTACAACATCAGAGTATACATTCATATCAATTAATACACACAACGGAAATAAACTAGTACTAGTAAATATATGAAATACGCCTCGACTTCGACTCCATCTCTGGAACTCCAAGTGGAGAACCTAACCAGGAAATATACTCGGTCTGACCCGAGCACATTTGAAGCAAAGCAAAATTCACCCGGATCAGTCTGGAATACTTTCAGTGATAAATTCATATAGCAGCCAACTTGTTTAACTTTAGAAATCCCTTCTGAAAGAAAACGATAATAGTAAGACCAACCCACACATAAACACGGACGGTTTTTACCTTACTATAATCCAAAACAACTTTGATATATCAAAATCCAGTGATATTATAATAGTGTCTATCAAATCACAAATAAATAACCATATAGTAGAACGCTTGCATCTCACGCTCTACATATTTATTATATAATCAAAAACCACAAGGCGCTTATTGGAGATTGGATTCCGACTATGACAAGGTATGGTACCACCTTCCGATCAGTGTATTCTAGAGGGATATACATTAGGGTTCAATAAGAACGTCTTGCAACCCGGCCACACATGACCGACCACTCATTTAGCTTGAGTGTATTGAATATACTGTCACCGTATGGTTTTATGGCTCCACCACACTTCCCGAGAGATACAAAATATGAAAGAAGAACAAATATGAATTTTCTTTAGATTGTGACAATACACCCTGCATGGGTTTGTCCCACCTAGCCATGCTGCCTGCCCGATTTTTGTCATTTCCCGGTTGATGAGGCTAGAGGCTACGTTTATCTTAAAAACATCTGGTCACCATTCACTTTGAATGCCACATCATCAGATCCATCAAATCACTAGACGTCCACAAATATAATCTGGGTGTTAAGCAAGAGAATTTCTCCGCTACCAAAACTTGGTACATTTGTAAAAAATCAACTTACATGACCATCAGGAAATACTCTGTCAGACATCCGTCCATACAAGTCATCCAGGAACAGGATGAACCGAAGGCACCCTCCTACCACATCCTAGGAATCACCCTATAGATCAGTAGCGAGTAGTCCTTGCAATCCATAGATTTCAAACGTGACAGAGCCACAGTATATCTCTATGGATCAGCTAGATATTTTAAGTAATTCTTCCGTTTTATGAAGATCTATGGTCTTCAATGCTCCATCTTTATCTCTGTAGATTAGTTTTGAGCGCTACGTTGATTCGAAGTGGTTTTAGGTCTAGTTCCCATCCCCGTCTCTTTGAAACAAAACGTCACAAAGGTCCAATAATATTTTATTGATAGTCGGCGTTTTAACTATCAATATCAAACCAGTATGTTTGAGTACATCGGTAGCTTAGGTCTTATTATTTAATATCATTTAACATAACTTCTTGAAATTATTTCATCGATTGAAAATCGATTTTTATTACTTATCTCGAATAAACTATATTTTTGATCCCCAATAATATCATATTCGCAAATCTCCTGCTTATTTCTTCACTTCAAAAATATTACTACATTTTTCAAAACTCTGCTCATTTCCTTTAACTTGGAAATGTAAATTTCTATTCTCAAAACTCTTTCATCGTTTCTTTACTTTGGCCACTTCGATATATGTTACTAACTTGTTGGTAGGAAACCAATTATCATTCTTATACGGACCAAGCAAATGTTGATTATACATTATTTATCTTAAGACCCAATGTGCTTATTTACATTCAATCTCGCAACTATGATTTACACTATTATTCAATTCAAATTCTGCAAATAACGCTGCAGTATATTATATTCTGTTTGAATTCCATTCCAAGTTGCAATATCCTTTCATAGAAATAATAAACTAATTTCAATAACCTTTACCGTTACAAACTAATACCATTCTTCGATAATCGTGAAGTCATTCAAGTTAGGGTATTTTATTTACCTCTCAGACCTTGATCAACAACGTTCTTATCTTAAAATAGACAAGTTTGTAACTCAAATATTTATATCATAATCCCTCAAGACTTATTTTCTATCCTATTTAATCCATGGTTTTATAACCATAACCTTACTTTGGAAACTCGATCAATTATGACCATTTGAAATTAACATTACCTTTTACGCTTCGTTATACAAAACCGTTTCATAATTGGAATAATCTTGCGACAATCCATTTTGGATTACTTAACCTAAATATTGAATATCATATTACAAAACTAATTAGGATTTTATAATCAAAACCCATTTAATGATTTATAAACCATTAATATCATCCTTCGTTGTCTTGCCGACCTTCTCTTTCGATTCAAATTACATAATTCCATTTTAAGTTAAACATCTTATCGAGGACTATACTCTAATTCTTTTGATAACTCTTCCTATAATGTTTGGAAGAGAGCCTCTTTACAAATATTTCAAAAAAATCAATTTAAAGCTTAGTTCAAACTCGGTCGCTTTCTTAAATGAAGATCATTTAAGAAATGATTATTAATTTGAATAATAATCACTTTCCTACCTCTATTATAAAAGTAGACTTTTGAATCCATTTAACATTCTATAAGTAATTCATATTCGGAAACCTTCCCTTTTTATCTTGATTTAATGTTTAATAGAATATTTATTTCAATGCTTACCACATCAGCCCAATCTCCTTTTATGACTTCATTTATATTATTCAGCCTCTTTCTAAATCTCTTTCAAAATTAGCTAATCTTATTACTCACTCAATTATCTTCTTAAATAATTTCGTTTAAGAAGAAATTACTTCAATTATAATTAACATCATTACTTACTGAAGTAAAAATAGTTTATTTCTCCACTAACCAAACTGCTCAGTTAATCATCTTTGAAATTATTAAACAATATCTAATTATAATATAAATCTTTAAATATCATTAAGTAATAACAAATTTCATTGAAGATTATTAAATAAAACAACAAATTATTTATAACCACTTTTGATCAAACAGTTGATTTAGTCACTTTAAAATCTTTGGTTAACTCCTTAACATCTTTCAATTTCTCCTTCTTATTAGATTAATATAATTAATCTAATAATATTACCAAATTATTTATTTGAATATAATTATTCCAAATAATAACCCGTATAAATTGATTTAACTATTCAATCCATAAAATCATTTTATACTATTTTATGGAAAATCAATTCCTAACATTTATTTATTTTTACTACCATTCTATCGTATTAGATACAAATAAAATTCCACTTCAATATTATAACTTCACTTTGTAAATTCGCCTAACGGCAAATCAACGTTTAAACAAAACGGTGTATTTTGGACCATTTGCTGCCAATCCCTCAATCAATACGGTCTATTGGTTTAAATCAAAGCGTCATTCAACAACCAACAGGGTTTTAAAGTCAACAGGTTCAATCAGTTCACATATAATATGAAACAAACAGTATACTAAATATTTGAGGAATCCGGTTTGATTCCTTCCACCTGTTCTTCCCTACATTATAGATAATATTTCATAACAACGTATAATCTTTAAAACACGATAATGTTAACCATTAAATCAACCATAGGCATACAAGGCATCCAATCAACCAATTATCAACAATTAAACTTAATTATATGAATTTAATCACATCATAGGATTTCAGAAGGTGTGAGAGTTAACTCACCTTGTTTCGATCGACAGTCCGTGCGTTGTTTTATTTAATTTTAAACAGACATTTAAAATTAACCGAACAGCTGATTGTCACCGATTCCTTCCGAACCTGCTCAACAACGTAACATTCTTCCCTGCGATTCCAACGCTTCCGGTTTCGCCCGTTTCTGTTTATATACAAATAATCGATGTCGTTAAAATATTAACATGGCTTTAACCTCGAATTAATAATATTAATTAATTCTAATATAGATTAATTACCGTAATCGCGTGTCAACATTACGCGCTATCCCTCTTCCACAAATATTAAACTCGATTCCTATTTTCAGTAAGAACGCTGAATGCCCCAACCTGTGTTCATACTGCCTAACCGATTTCTTAACACTTCTCAAATATAAGACTGCCACCCTTTATTCTTTCCTCTTTGTAAAAACCTGCTCATGAAATTAGGCCCATCCTACCATTTTCGTGACCTTCACTGCTCCATATATCCACCACTTACTCTCGCTTGATCAGTTAGCCTTATCATGTTTTTATCCCTGTACATGTTTTATCTCACCCTTTCACCATTCAACAACCATACCCACATTTCTGCCTTCATCGACACCTAGGAGCACCGCCTTCAGTTGCGCCATACCACCAGAAACACGTCCACCATATTTCGTGCCATCCCATAATATTATTGGTGGCACTCTTTAATGCGTTGCTACCAATTTTTTTTATAGTTCCATGCCTTGTGTCAGTTCATTTATGTGGGATTATGTAGTTGGAATACTGACAAACATGTCTTCTGTTTAACAATGTAGGAGAAATGGACCAAGTGATCTGCTGACAGTTGTAACTTGCTGGATCCGAATATCATATTGTAAGAGCATCTTCATCAGTACATAATACCGCAGTCCTAAACTCCCTTTCAAAAATAAACACCGATCTTCTATATACTATCTTATTTTTCTATATTTTGGTTATATTAAGTTTGCTCAAGATTCTGTGCACCTTCTTCTTGGTTTTGGAACAAACTAATCACTCCAGGTAGTAATAAACGCACTCCATGTGTAACTCCTATATGTTATTTTTCCCTCCCAATGCAACGTTCATCTCTCCAGTAACTTCCTCCACGCATGTGTGCATGCATGTTTCTTCTTTAAGCACGCATGTTCCCCCATAACTCAGCAAACTCAGTCATGATGCTTCAGATGACCGAGGTTATCTCCACCGTGACCCAAAACTACATGAAACCGGCCACTTGAGTCCACCGCGATTACCTCCCCAAACCGCCACTAATTAACAGACCTTGACCACGGGCCTGACCCCACTCCTTTGTTGAACACGAGCTTTTCCTTATCACCGTGCACAATACTGCCTTACCCCAGACCGCTGTACTTCGCCAGCATCCATAGGCCGACACCTTCTCCCTCATGGCTTCATACTCACTGCTGTGATTAGAAAGCGGGACTTCGTTGTATTTATTCAAGAGAACGGAATGTTGTAGAAGGGCGGATAGTATTTGTTTTATTTTTAGAAATGAAGCGTATATTTTATTTTATTTTCTTCTGAGTTGGTTTGATCTAACATTTGTTCCCACAGAAGAAACTAAAGACAGAAGATGTATAGATTGAAGAAAGGAACGAATATATATAGGAGGAAGAACATTTAGATAGGCATGAAGTCGTTTCATAAATCAGAGTAAGACGTGCGATTTCAGGAATAGGGGAGTGGGTAAATACTAGGTGGCGACTTTTATTTTCAACGGTGTGTTAAAAAATTTTAATTTGGCTATTTTAGTGGATTTTAGATATTTAAAATAAATTATTTTAAATAATAACGACGAAAAGTATGTTTGAATCGATGTTTGAAAATAAATATAATTATTTTAAATTATAAACAAGGCCTGAAATGGCGCGACAGTTTCAAATTTGGAATTCAAACTTTGACTAACTGTACCAGGTGCAAAATAAAACGGATTTTGGTGAAACCGAAAATATTTAAATCTGTTTATGAATATCTTTCTAACGAATCTGAAAAATCGAAGTTTCATAGCGGGAATCAAAAGTTATAGCCAAATGAATTTTCAGAAAGGTCGCTATGGAGAATATATAACCCTTGAAAATAGACATTTTGCAAACGACCTTAGAATTTGACGAAACCACTTTTGTTGGATCCGGGATGTCAAATTATTGCTAGGTTTCAAATTCCATAATTTTTGAAGTTAATATGTGAGCGTAGCGAAGGAAAATGTGTTTGGTCAATTACAGTTAAATTGGATCGACCAGAAAATGACCATTTTTCAAACGGTCTCAGAATTCGACGAAACTAGTTTTGTTGGGACCGTATCGTCAAAACATAGCTAGATGTATTTTTCTGGAATTTTTGGGATCAGTATGTGACACCGACAAATTGAAATGTACGTTCAAATCGAATATTGAATGTTTTATATTTTTAATTTGAAGAAAAACTAACTAAAACAATTGAATGGGCCTACGAAACATATCCCATTGTGTTCGGAATGGGGGTATTCAGCTAGGGATGACAGTCGTTGGGTTTGGATTGGAGTTCGAATGAGATAAGGGGTATTTTTGGATTTTTAAAAATATATAAATAAAAAGAAAACCATTGGCCAATCACAACGCGCCATCTCTATTCTCTCTCCCAGACTCCTCTTCATCGTGCAAAGCGGAAAGGTGCTGCTCCCTTCTCTCCTCTTTTTCTCTTCCATCACGCCATGAAACTCGGTGCTCCAGTTAAGGATTTTGAAGAGTTTCCCCTGCTCTTTAAATCCATACCAACCTCGCCTCCCCTCGTGCCGCCGTTCTCGAGATAGGAGCTCCAAAGTCTCGCCGTTTCGAGCCCGATTCCGCCGCCCAGAGACTGCCGAGTTCGACCCCCTCCCAGGCGCTGACACGCCACTCCAAGCACTTCAACGTGGTGTAGGTGGTTCAGCCTCAAGCTCCACGGATTTGGCGAAAACCCAAAACCTAGTTTCGAACCTTGGTTGAAAGGTGCAGCCTTTGTTTTCTTTGAATTGAAAATAACACTTTTATGTGTTGCTAATTTTGATTTTCGTTTAAAAATGATATCTTTTTCGTATGTGATCGAAATCCAGTGAAACAAGAGACAATGGACTCGTGCAGACGTCTTCTACATTCTAGTAGAGACCAAATATTTTACTGAGCCTTCTGCAATTTTTGGTGGAGTGGAACCCAATGTGAGATTTCTAATTTATAAATGATATGGAAAACAATGATGTATAAATTATATAGTCGATGTATGAGTTATATAAGCGTTGTACACCTCATGTATAAGCGTTGTATAAGTTGTATGTTCGATGTATAAGTTATATATGCGTTGTAAAAGTGATATATGCGTTGAAATAAATTGAAATGATATTGAAATGAAATTGAAATATAGTTATATACGTGTGTGTGTGTGTATATATATATATATATATACACTCCCCTCGTCCACAGACCATGGACGATATATATTGGTTGTGATATTGTTTGGATTATTGGTTGATGTGAAATTTGGTGAATATCATGAATGATTGATTGTGATTGAAATCCCAGTAGGATTAGTATATGGGAAAATTCGTCTGCGTACGAACTAGATATTGAAAATCCCCATAGTCAAAAGCTGCGAGGCTTTAAGGTAGAGGGAGGAGCCGTACTCGGGACGGTGCCGGTTTTAACTACCCTGCCGTTATGCTGCCGAAATTTTCAATAATATTCATGTGTTAAAATTATTTTCATGTGTTGAAACTATATTCATGTGTTGAATAGAAATTCATGTGTTGAATGAAGTTCATGTGTTGAATAAATTCTCTAGAAGATAAAAATAACATTTTTATTATATATGTAGACTATATAAAATATTAATATTTTAAATAAATTGTTTTAACACCAAAAATAACATTTTTACCTTATGTATGAACTATATAAAATAATCGTGTTTTGAAATAAGTTGTTTTACAATAAAAATCACATTTTTATTATATATATGAACTATAGAAAAATTCATGTGTTGAATAAAGGACTAGAACGATAAAAATCATATTTTTATCGTATGTGTGAAGTCGAAAACATTCAGGTGTTGAATATATAGATTGAACAATAAAATCTACATTTTTATTGTGAATATGAAGTGCTAAAAATATTCATGTGTTGAATAAATATTTTTGATGATAAAAATATCATTTTTATCATGTAAACGACTCGCTAAAAATACACAAGTGTTGAAATAAATATTTGTTTGATATGAATATTATTTTTAACATGTGTATGAACTAAATAAAATAGTCATGCGTTGAGAGATATTTTTGTTCGCTAAAAATATCATTTTTATGCGAAATATGAAGTGTTAAAAATGGTGATGTGTTGAAATAAATATCTGTTGGATAAAAATATCATTTTTATCAAATATATGAAGTGAATATGGTTTTGAAATCGAAGAATGAATTATATTTATATAAATATAATTAAAATAAATCGAATAACAAAGCTGCAGTTCGTGTTTTGAAACCGTGATTTCAAACGATTAGTGCGGGAGATCCGACCATCGGATTTTCCCGAAACCGAAACCGTTGGGTTCGCTTTGGAAAGATCTTTCCAATGACACCCACATTGTAAAGATCCAACGGTTGGATTGTCTGGAATGTTTAATTCAAATCCGAAGAAAAACAGCGCCAGAGTTGATTATATTTATATATATATAAATATAATTAAATTAAATCGAATAACGACGCTGCAGTTCGTATTTTGAAATCGTAACTTCAAACGATTGTACCGACAGATCCGACCGTCGGATTTTCCCAAAATTGAAACCGTTGGATTCGTTTTGAAAAGATCTTTCTAATGATATAAAATTTGTGAAGATCCAACGGTTAGATTTTCAGAGATGTGTAAATCAAATCTGCAGAAAAACAGCGCCACGGCCGCGTTATGGCCTGAAGCGTCGTTTGAATGAATTGGCTATTTTTAAATAAATAAAAATAGCGATAAATCATGATAAAATATTATAAACGATATGGAATGGAAATAAACTGAATTTGCTCGGTTTATTTGATATTTGCTGGTTGAACGTGTTTGGCGTGAAAATTACATTAAAGAACAGAATTATTGAAGTCGAATAATTTAACCATTGAAATGAATTGATTTGAAATTCTAAATATACGTGAATTATTTGAAAAGGCCGAGTTAATTCTCATTTCAAATAATTGATCGACGATTGAACGTCGAAGATATGAAGACGGTGCAAAACCGATGATCTTTACGTCGAGTGGTGGGGTGCTACTGATGCTCCTGATAGGAGTAGCTACCCTGAAGGGGCTGAAGTGGTAGCCGTCCGGACGTACTTGTTGATTGTACGGATGTGCGAGGTATTGAGTGCCTCCGGTTTCGTTTAGACCCAGAACGAACTTGTAAATGGATCGTGTGTCTGACATTGGATTTTGTTTTGTGCTGAGTGATCTCTATTAAATATATATCTGTTTGGCGGCAGAGAATTTATTCTCTTTCTTAACGCCCTTCTCTGAGACGTACGAGCTCAGAGATTATATATCGATAGAAATCAGTCGCATGGAGTGAATTGCCTGTGTGGCATGCCTAGTGGCAGATGATTAAGGTTTCTGTTGAAAAGCAAAGTCTTGTGGTTGATGATCAATGCGCGGCCTGTGTGGCATAGCTTTGTGTATAACGTGAATTCACGAGCCTCACACCCCGGTATGAACCAGAAACGGGAGAGGACGGCAGGGAGGACATGCGTCTCTTTCTAGCTAGAGGTGGTGTCAGTGACCTACCAGCCCTGACATTTATATTATTTTCACATGTGTGGTTGTTGGAATGCGAGGTACCTCGGAAATGGAGTCATTGGGCTCATTTACGCCCTATAGGGTGGGGAGACGTATTGTCCAGGGTTTAAGTTTAATCCACATCGTTGGACCGGCCCTGTTGCCCCAAGGGCCCACCTGAGTCTGGGTCCTGAGACACGGGCTAGAGCGTCTCGAATTCGGTAAGGACTATCTTTTGCCTTGGTTCGTGACGGAAATCCAATTTCCAAATACGATACCGTGCGGTTTTGATTGTATACCTATATATGGCGACATGATATATGGTACCCATGCCGTCTATGATTGATATTTATGATTTGAAATTGTTTTTGAAACATATAAACACTAGTCATAATATTAAATGCTTTTGTTTTATTCGTATCAAGCATATTTTGGCCATTATAAAGTAAAACTCTATCCTCCGGTTTGTGTTGCATTGTGTGATGGGAACCGAGTCTTATAATAGCTTCATTTTTATAAAAAGCATTGCGATGTTTAAAAGATTTACTTGTTTTAAAGCACTGGCAAACCAATGGAGTAAACCCATTCCGCGAAAGTGGCGTGGTCCTGTGATTGGCCATATTATAAAGTAAGTGAAGTAGATTTCTCATACCAGTCCCATGACTGACTCGTAGTTTGTTTCACTTGCAAACTCGGGTGCCCCTATTTCTACACGGGCAGCCTTGTATTCAGGTTTTAGCAGGCTCTTTCTGGATAGCTGGAGCTGAAGATGGATTCTATCATTTATCTCTTTTTATGTTGTTCAGCTCCTACTGTACATATTATGTTTTGTTTTCTGCTGTAGACATTTATGTATAGCTGAACTGTATTTGTACTAAGTATGATCCTGTATACTGTGTAACTCTGATGATTATGTTTATCCAGTGTATTCTATTGTACATTATCTGGTGTATTTATTTATCTTTGTTCTACTGTTATCTGTTTATGTGTTATATTCCAAAGATTACCCTTGCCACCGTCGTACGGGGTTTGGGGTCGTCACAAACGACCTATACTTAGAGTAGCATGCACAAATTAAATTTTGATTTGATGTCTTTGAACGTAACTGAAGATTTTTAGTTTAAAGTACACATACCCTATTATAAAACTCCGTTCGCGTACGACTCGCTATCGACAGAAATAAATATACCATCGCGTGTGCCATGTCACGAATATGTAATAATACTGACTAGTTAGCTTATTTTGCGAAACCCCAAAATGCTGATATAGAGTGTAAAATATTCTAAATAAAAAGTAGCTTATTTTTCATATTAAAATTACAGTAAAATTCTAAAAACTAAATTATAACTACGTCTCAGAAAATTTGTCCCAATTCGATACCAGTAATTTATTATATTTAATAAATCGTATTGGTTTATAAACGATTCCACAGTTAGCGACTATTTCAGAATTATATTATTATTCTATAAATGATTGAAGATCATTAAATTTAGCTATTTAAACTCCCAAAACAATATTTAAAACCATATCTAAATATTAAATAATACAGTTGAAATCTGGGACGTTACAAGTAACGGCTATTATATATATACACACACGTTTTCATTTTTAACTAGTCGACTGATCCGACAATAAAGATCATTTTTATGAAAAGTCATCTCCTTTCATGAAGAGATTTCTATCCATTTCTAAATGGAAATGGCTGTCTTTTTCGCTGCAATTCTTGGTGGAAGATTACTACCCTTCATCCATTATATAAACACCATAAACTCAATTTCCAAATCACCGAAATTACCGATTCTAATTCTATTTCTGATCTTAAACTCTGAATTCTCTTGCATTCTAAAAAGCTTACTAAAACATTCAAATTGATTTTGAATCGTTGAATTTATTTCAAATCTCTTGATTCAATAAGCAATATACTTCCTTCAAATCTTCACAAACACGTTATATATTTGAAGATAAGATTATGGGAAGGGTGTACTCAAATTGTTGGCTAATCAATGTTATTCAAAAACACAATTCAAAGTCAAACTTTTGTTGTATTGTTGAAGTCCTGTTCGGCTGCTCCGACGCGAAATCTCGTTTGCCTACTCAGGTGTTTTGTGAACATATTCCTCCAACTAAAGAGAGAGTGTTAATAGTGAATTCCAGAAGGAGTTGGGACTGGATATAGGACGGGAAGTCCGAACCATAATGAAATTCCTGGTGTCACTTTATTTACTATATTACTTATTTGTGATATCGTATATCAATAAATATTTATTTGCATAACTATTGTATAAGTTAGAATATAATATCACCTACACTTCCACATATTCCATATAAGTCGATCCTACTCAAAGCACCTGACCTTGGTAGCCTTTCACTACCACTATTCATTTTTCCTAGAATAAATCCATAAGAAAAGGGGTGAGTACTTAATCACTTAATACCCCCAAAGATGGGTCCAACCACTTACTACATAGATCACGGAACATACCATTTTGTCACTCTATAACCAATAAAATCATGATATTTGAACAAGTTACTAATTGGGGTTTACCCTGACTTAGCCATTTAAATCATCGAAATCTCTCTCGGTTTCTTCTTTCAGTAGGGTAGCAGACCTCAAGCCATTAGCACCTTAACGCATAAAGTAAACTCTTTATGAGATATCCACACTGCTTATTCAGACCATTTAATACCTTAATAAGGCATGCCATAACTCTCACATGGCCACATGCTAATGGATTATGGTATCTCACATCACGAGTAAGTACATCCAACTGTTGGTATCCTCAAAGTGAAGAGCACACTTTTGTTGAATAACTTTACTAACCTTGCATCACTACCGTTAAGTCTAATTTATTATTCTAAGTTGGACTGTTACTACTCCAATTTACCGCTAGACATAGTTAAATATTCACTACCCATTAATTTCCATTGAATTTTATACCCGAAATATCAACCAAAGACATTTAGGTGAGTTGCTAATTTATAATTAGTAATCATTGTTATGCCACTCATAATCGGTCACATTAATCTATTTGTCCCTATTTATAGGAAATGAAAATTAGCCTCATATCCTTAAAATTAAAGTTACTTAGGCTCACATCCTCCCCTTTGTAAACATATAAAATTCATCCCTGTTTTTAAAATAGCGCCTAATTTTTTTACCTAATTGCCCATTTTACTAGTTACGGCACTAATTTAGGATCTGATCAGATATTTCTTATCTGTGATTAAATTTTTACGTCACCAATTATTTTCCTTCTTATGACGGCTGCATCTTTGTTTTAATTTTTTGAACGTCCAACTCGTTTGCTACAGAGATCTACTAGATTGTCAACTTTTACAGAGGAAAACTTTGTTCGCTCTTTTTATTTTAGGGTATGGCGTCGTCTTCATCAAGGTATTATGTTATTTTTCATTTTTTCCCAATATACCGTTTTCTTTTTTCAAATTGAATTTTAAAATAGAATTTTGTTAATTAATCATTCTGTTTAATCGAATTTTTGTTTTCATATATTTTTAGTTTCTGTTTTGTTTGCTTGCCTGATGATCAGTTGTGTACATCATTATGAATATAGTTGTAATGAATTAAAATTATAGGTGTTCTGGATTGTTTTTAACATGTTTTGTGCAAGTATTATTAAAATTTTCATGTTAGTATACATATATTTCTATTATTTGCGTATATGTATGCAAATAGTTCAGTATAGCAGAATGTGTTTTTTTTACATGTTTTATGCAAGTATTATTAAAATTTTCATGTAAGTATGCATATATTTCTATTATTTTCTTATATGTATGCAAATAGTTCAGTATAGCTGAATGTGGTTTTTTTAACATGTTTTGTGCTAGTATTATTAAAATTTTCATGTAAGTATGCACATATTCCTATTATTTGCGTACACGTATGCATATAGTTCAGTGTAGATGAATGTTGTTTTTTACATATTAACAATTAATTTTTTTTCTAACGGTTCAGCAAATATTGGTGTATTGGTGATGCTGAAGTACGGGAATGATACTTGTTCTATTCGTCTTTATTTTGAAAGTTCTGTTGATATTGTTAGAGATGTTGTTTGTGGTAAATGGATTGAGCTAAGTCCGTTGTCATTTGATTTGTATCACTTCAGAGATGGTTTGAGAAGAAATATAGAAAGTAACTCTGATCTTAAATTAATTCTTTTGTTGGCTGCACATAATCGTGAGGATTATTTGGTTTTTTTTGTTGACGTTACTCGAAATAGTTCTTCACTTGCTTATGGTAGCGAATCTTCTATTGGTAATGATTCCTCATTTGCTAGTACTAGCGAGTCGAACAACCAATTTAAGCAATTGTTAAAAAATGATTTGAACCATTCTGTTTTCACCGGCGTGGGCCAACAATTTAAAGGCGGTGTTACTGAATTTAGACTTTATTTGATGATGTATAGTATGAAATCTGGTTACAAGCTGAATTTGATCAAGAACGATAAAGAAAGAGTAACGACTGTTTGTTCTAAACAAAATTGTTGCTTTAGGATTCATGCATCTCTCAAGTTCAATCTTCCTGGATATTTTGTTGTGAAGAAAATTCAACTTGAACATAATTGCGGTGCTGGAATTCATGACATAAATAATCCAGTTATATCTAGTAAACTAATCAAGTTGTTGGTTTGTGATCATATTCAAGCCAATCCGTTAATGAAGACAAAAGATATTATTAATTTGTTTCAGCCAGAGTATAATGTTATCTTGAAGTATTATTATGCTTACAGTGGGAAGAGGTTGGCATTAGATGACTTACATGGGAGTGATTTAATGTCCTATCATCATTTGCAGTCATTTTGTGATGTTGTTGGTACTACTAATCCTGGGAGTACAGTTGTTTTGGAGTGCAACGACGATACACATCAATTTGAGAGAGTTTTTATTGGTCTTGAAGCCTATGCATATGGATTTCAATATTGTCGGCCTTTATTTTTTGTTGATGCAACTTTTATGATGGGGAGAGCTCAAGGTTGTTTAATGGCTGCTACGAGTAAAAATGGAAATGAAGGTACTTTGTTTTACATTCTATTTCGTATTTATAACAGTCTTTTTTTTATACTTAACTATATGCAAATTTTTGCACGTATTAATGTAGCAATTGTAACCTACTGCATACAGGTTTAATATTTATAACAACATACGCCATTAATGTTGCTACGTCTTGAATAAATGCATAAAGGTATGCAAATATTTAACATTTTTGCATAAAAATGAGCACACAATCTGTATTTATGCATTATTGATTTCTCCAGTTCTAGCAGTATAGTGTGAATGCATCAGTTCTTATTTTTTGTTTTTAATTACGCGAATGTTTTTATAATCTGCATGCACATAAGTCAATTTGGAAACATATGGTAAATTAATTAAGGATTTTTTGTTTGATTATAGTACCACTCTAATTATGAGCTTTAATCCTAAGTCTGTTGATATTAAATAATTTTACTACATTCAATTATGCATATTTTCAAAATATCTGCATACAGGTATTCAAATAATATTTATATATGCACAAATCAGTGCATTAATTTTATCTCCACACATTGACTTCATCAGTTCTTAATTTTTACAGTGCATTACTAAAATATTTTTACAAATATGCATGTTTTATTGCTAATTTTTATATTTTTTGACATTTTTTGTTATATTAATAATTTAATTTTGTATTTGTTTATTTTCATATGTTTTTTCCCTATAGCAATCGTTATTGTGTCTGAGAAGACGAAGACAACTGGATTTGGTTTTGTGAACAAATAAAAGATTTTCTTAAAGAAGATAGTAGAAGTTATGTTTTCATTTCTGATCGTCATCCTGGTATTCTTATTGCAATTCCAAAGGTGTTTCCAAATTCAGTTCATGGGTCTTGTTTCTATCATTTGACGAACAATTTAAAGGTTGCTCTAAAATCTATTTTTTTTCAAAACAAATAAGAGGTTGTTGTTGGATACTTTTGGAAGAATTGCTTACGCATATAACTTGACTGATTTTAATGCTGCTTTGAAGAACTTTAGAGATGTTGGTGGATCTACTGCGACAAAATTTTTGAATGGAATTCCATTTGAGAAGTTTACTAACGTATTTTTTCCGGCATGTCGATACGGTGAAATGTCATCAAATTGTTCAGAAAGTTTTAATAAGTGGATTTTGGAGGAAAGGCATTTACCCATCACTGCTTGTCTGGATAAAATAAGATTGAAACCAATGAAACTTATGTCCGATCGTCGTGAAGTAGCTTCTACTTGGAAAAGTGTTTTATGTCCAGTGAACGAAACTCGGTTACGTACTCTTCATTTGGAGGAAGCTTCATGGTTTGTTATCAAATCAAGTGAATATAATTTTGAAGTTCATTCTCCAACACATCAATTTGTTGACTTATACTATCGTGTATGTTCATGTAACGTGTGGCAAATTACTGGTTTTCTTTGCTCTCATGCCGTCAGATGTATTTTGAGTTGTGAAAATTTGAGTGTGTACGACTACATTGAAGCTTATTTCAAAGTCGGACATTTTCAATTATCTTATTCCCATCCAATCCTATTATAAATTATATGGGTGGAGACGTTGCTTCTGAAGATGCAATTATTGTTCCTCCAAAAAGTAGAAGAATGTTTGGTCGACCATCATCATCTAAAAGGTTTAAATCAGCAGGTGCGTTTACAAAGACAATTAGATGTGGATACTGCAAGAAGCTTGGTCATAACAAAAGGACTTGCTCATCAAAAGAATATTAGATATGCTTGTTTTTTTTACATGACATTTGATTGTAATGTACATTGTTCTGAACCTTTAACTACTTTTTTGGACTCTGTTCAATAAATTATTGTTAGCTTCTCTGATTTGTATTTTTTTTACCCTGTCTGTTCGCAATCAAATTTTCTTTACATTTGCTCATATATATGCAATTATACTGCTCATTTATATCATAATTATGGTTTTTTGATTATGCTCATATATGCTTTAAAATAACATGTTTGATGCATACATGTACGAAATTATATAGTACTTGCTACTGTACAAAATTATTTTATTTCTTTGAATATAAGTATGCAATTATTCAAATTTCAATTATGCAAATGTTCATCATGTATGCATGTTCTTTTTTTTCCAGTGAATTGTTTCTTTCCTTTTTTAATAATAGCTTATTTATGCCTACGTATTTTCCAGATTAAATTTTGACATCTTAAAATTAGTCGCCAATGACTACTCTACTGATTCTACAAATATTTGCAACAATTTAACCATTTATATTAAAATAGTGCGTAAATATATGCAAGTTTTCTATATATGTTCAAAACGCAAATTGTTTAATTCATTTCCATTTACGCATCTGTACAACAATACGTTAATATTACGTCGAAGTAATATCATGCATTATTTAACAAAACATTTAAAAATATTATTTACTAACATCTGCATTTAAGTGTGCAAGTATTAGGAATAATTGTACACATAAATGCAACAATTCATAATATCATTTAATATCATTAAAATTTATTGGAAAACATAATATTCCTAAATAATTTGTTAAATTAACTACTATAACCAACCCATACTTATGTACGCAGAAAATACAACATTTTATACAAATCTATCACTAACAAGACTATATAACATCAGTTAAGCCACATTCCAAATCTGCATACGAAATTCAAAAGTACTACATTCAGAAAATAGAATCAAAATCAATCCACATTACAAATTATATAATCTAGTCACCGCACTCCAACTACTTAATACCATTCCTAATATATACAACAAACATTAAGATGTTCTTTTCCAAACTTAAAAAATCTTGTTCGCATCAGACAGAAAGAAGTTTTGCGTCAAGTTTTCGAGAGGAGTCCAACTGTATGGTTTACAGTTGAGAATCTCATACGCCAGAACAGCTCTTTGTAGATACATAGCTTGTGGTTTATAAATTTCATCAGTTATATCCAGTTCCATGTACTCACTTCTTTTCTTCATAAAATTCATCACAAACAGTGCACAATCGACTCTGCAAAAATGGAAACAGATAATCGTTAAATTTGCATAATTCACTTGTTTATCAATTTATTTTCCATTAATTGCATACATTTCTGCAAAAATTTCATAAAAATGCATGGAAATATGCAAGTAATCTTAATGTAACTACTTACGTCTGTCCTTGATGCGGGGAGTTCGCAAACTCAATATCCTTGTGTTTTTGATAATTTTTTCCAAACATTTTTTTTCACAAACGCATTTATGTATTCTCTGTTCCAACAAAAAAAAACACTTATTAATTTTTGAACTAACTCTGCAATTAATTAGAATATCAATTTACATACCATTTTCCTAGCTAACTTCTGATGTTCTCCTCCATCCCGTCTTGATTTATTTGAGCCATAATGGATCCATCTTCTTTCTTCTTTCTTCTTTCACGAATTCTAAAAGTGAAAAATGATCCCCTTGGTGTATAGGAATGAATATTTTTGTACAAGTATTATATTCTTCCTCAATTGGCTTGTGCACTAATTTTTTTATGTTTTCCGTTGATTTCATATCCAGCATTGCCTGTCATTGTTCATATAATTAACAAAATTTAAATGTGAATAAATGAATTTATGTTTAAATCATGTATATTCTTACACAGGCTACAGTCTTCGAGCATAGAATTTCAAGGTGCTCCTTTCGCATCTCATGCGCAAACCAATCAATAATTTACAACAAAACATACATTTAACTTGTTTATGAAGCCTGAATATATGATGATATTTAAAACCAAAAATGAAATTTATTAAACTATATTACTATTTCGATACGGCTATACCTATGAATCGACAAATTGTCCACGTATCAAATCTGCCCATGCAGTTCCAACAATGCAGATGTCTTTATCACCATTGAGGTATGCACTTTTGTTGTTAGTTATTTACATCCATTACAATAAGACATAGAATTATTGACCCAGTTCTATGTAAAAATAAAGTTTCTTAATTGAATATATGTATGCAAATTTGCTTAAAACTTGCATATATTAATGCAAGTTTAAATATTCTTTACAGAAATAATTGCAACCTAGACTACAAATTTCAAATACAAATTCTAGTTTTTTTACATCTTGCACTAATTACTGCAATTATCGTTGATTTTTTGTACTATTCACAATAATCATACTGTATCAAATAATCATAATTAACTAAACATCTATTCTACTTTTACCTTAGGCCAGTAAGTTTTACAAATTCTTCCATAACATTGATCTGATAGTCCTCCAGATTAAGCACATTTTTTAACGTTCTTAGTTTCATTTCCGAACCCAGTTGTGTTTCTTCGCATTTTGGTCCTTCTTCATAGTCCTCCACAACTACCGTTTCAAATTCATCCAGTTTTCTTTTACCGGTACTTGGAAATAATATCACATATATAATCAGTGTACTAATGTAACATACACATTACACACATTTTTACACTCAAAACTTAATTTTAATTTTAACCTTTTTTGCTCTTTAAATACCTAAGTTCCCATTTTTTTCCTTCCCTTTTACTCAGGTCCGTAATACGTTTTCTTTCATTCCTGTCTTCCTTCACCTGCTTTTACTTAATTTCCCCCTTTTTTGGTCTTTACCATCTTCTGAAACTACGTCAGCGACATTCCTCTTTTCCCTATCTATTTAAACATACTTTCTCAATCAATAAATAAATATGTGCTCATCTAAATGCATAAATTTCATAAATCTGCATAAAAGAATGCAATTCATCACATAAAATCAACCTTGTATTTTACCTTTGGTCATAAACGAACATAACCGAAAAAACTACTAAATTTGAAGAGAAAATTAAATATTTTTAGTCCTACATTACAAAAAATTGGAATATTGTAATTTACCTTCTAGCTATTCAACATTTCTTATCTCCTTCTCCTTCTTCTCCTCATTATTCTCTATTTCCTGATCTTTAATCTTTTGTGCCAGATCATCCATTTCATCACTCACCTTGAATATCTCTTTCATTTTATGTTCATCTTCTTTTTCAACCACTTGCATTTTTTCTACATTACTTTCATCTTTATCAACATTATTCTCATCATTCCCCTGATCCATTTCCTGCTGTTCTTCATTCTGCAACTCAGGGTCTTTCTTGTTCTCTAGCTCGACATCTATTAATATTTTATTACTTGCATCAATAGTTATAAACACATGCACACTATAATGAAACAATTATTATTAGATGCACACTATCTTGCACGTATTATTAACGCAATCAAGCAATCCATTGCACAACTCTTAAATTTTGATTACAATCATGCTATTAATCATATTAATTGCATACCAACACGCTAATATTTTTCTATATAATATTAATCTAACATCTACTACTATTTATTTCTCATAAAAACCAACAAGTAATAATACTTGCAGAAAAAAAGGTTTTTAATACTAAAGCTTTCACATAGTATACACACAATTCTAAATATATGACTCCAGACATGCTATAATTCAGATTACTTGCATACTATCATGAAAGTATTTTTTCCCCGTAATAATATTTTGATCAGTTAATTATATTTCATAATATAAACCATGCATTACGTAATTGTACATGCAGACAATAATCCAGAAATTTTTATTACTTCAAAAAAAATAAAAAAAATCAATACTTTTTTTATCACGCACAGATGTTATAATTAAGTAAAATTGCATACCAGTGTGCAAGTTTCCTCTTATCCTATCTTAATATAAACTATAAATTTGGTACATTAACAATACTTAAAAATTACTAATATTACCTTGTTTTTCCTTCTCATTACTACTCTCTATCACCTTTTCATTAACTAACTCTGTAGTCCGCTGCCCCTCTTCGCTATTATGTTCCCCATTCTTCTCCATTTCCACTTCATCCTCACCATCTTCATTCTGTTCACAAACTCCATCTCTTTTTCCACTATTCTTTCCTCCATCCTGATTAAATTTCAATCTTACAATAAATTTTTCAATGTCCTTCTTGTTTTTACTTCCCTTCTCATGCACCAGCTGGTTTTCTTTTCGTTTACCTTGCTCTTGCTCATTTTTTCCCTCTTCTTCATCAGTACCTACTTCTTCGCTTTCTGAATCGAGATTCATTTCTTCTTTCTCTTGTTCAACATCCTCTTTACTACCTGTTTCCTCTTCATTCTCAGAACTCATGTCATTTTCATCATTTCTTATTTCAAGTTGCTTGTTATCATTATTATCTGCGGAAGAATCTGTTTCAAGTTCATTCACCTTTTTTTCCAAACGCAAATTTTCTTGTTTTAACTTTCTAATCTCCACTTTTAATTTTGCTACTAAGTCCTTCAAATTTTTTTCCCTCTTGGTGTAAAACGCAGCACATTCATCATTCTTGTCGACTTCGTGCTTAAGGCGCTTCATATCCTTTCCTTCTACATCCTACATACACATACAACACACATTTACAAATTAATATCTTAAAATATTTGTACACAATTGTGCAAATATATATGAATACTTCATACTAGTATGTAACAATTTTGTTATTCTGCTAACATTAAAAATACTTGCATATATGTATACAATTTTTGCACATAATTGCATATAACTACGAAACTATTCAATTTAATTTTAAGCACTACAAACGATAAACTTTAATACTAACCCACCTACACTACATATGTTTTTAAACTAGTGATAAAAAATAACATCAAATAATATTTCAAATTAAAAATACCCATTAACTGCATTTAATTACGCTAATTTCTTATTATTTTTGCACATTATTTTACAGCATTTCAAAAAATAATCATAATGTTAACTAGAAATCCTACATCCTTTATAATATTCTTACATTGTTGAAGGTCACATTCAGAATCATTGTCGGCTTCAGTTTTGAAATGTCCCATTTTCCTGCCATAGGATACATCGTGTTGTACTCAGGCTTTGATGTCGTCAGAACACATGTTTCTTCACAAAACCACCACTGCCCAAAAAGAAAAAAATTATTTATTATTATGAAAACAGAACTAATAATAAATTAGCAAACTGATATTATTTTTATTACCAATAATAGCGTCACGCAAGCATTAATTTTGCATGGTATCTCGTGATATTTGTTGACTTGGGCAAATAGATGGTAGTGAATTTTGGCCACGAAATAGCTTTTAATTTTCTTGTGCAAACACAATATGGTATCAGTGTCCATGGTAAGCTATAGTTTGGACTGGACATCGAGAATGTAGCTGCCAAATACAGAAGAATAAGTTTTACTGTGTCAAAATGTGCTTCCGGAGATTCTATTTTTATCGTCGAGAAAATCTCCCTTTCTATATTCTTCTTGTTCACAACTTTTTCATCTTTAAAATGTCTATCTCTGAAAACTATATATTCTTTATCCTCCTTATCTTCTGCCTTTATGTGTCCACTTGTTTTAATCATTTGACCTTGAGTTGGAGCTGCTAACATTTTCCCAATATCGTTTTCTGTACATGTGAGTATCAAATCACCAAACTGAAAATATTTCATGTTTTTCTTAAAGCTTCTGATTATGATGTCCAAAGTTGTCGAATTTTTTGTCGTCTCGGACGGTGAAATGAGACCATCAAAAATCATTTCAATGAACTTTCCCAACGACAATTTTTCCATTAATTCTGAATGTTTTCCAGAATATAACTCATCATCTTTTAACTTTTCCACCAAATCTATAAAAGATTTCAAGTTGTTTCTATAAACTTCCTCTTTCTTTGAAATCTTTTCATTCTCCTCAACTTTTTTTTAACGTGCAAAGATGTTGTCGGTTGGTCAGTTGTAATTAACGCTTTATCAAGCTCACTTTCTACTTCAGCATCTTCTACTACATTGGCAAACTGCAATATATATATATATATATATATATATATATATATATATTTACATATTTAATTTTTAACTGCATACAACTACTAAACAAAAATTGAATATTTGCACACTTTAATTCAAATATTACTACAGCACAAATACAACAAAAGCAACAACCGTTACGTAAATGAACACTTAAATTATAAAGTTTACAATCACTTCATATAATTATAAACCTATAGGTGTAGTGTTGCAATCATTCAGTCACGAATTCGACTTATGCACATCATACTGCAACATACATTTAATTAATGCACATTTGTATGCAACATTTACTATTAAACGAATTTTAATGAATATGAACCATTTAATCCACCCAGATTTGTATGCAACAATTAATAAAAAAAACCATATAACAATACAATATTTAATTATTGACCTCAATAAATTATGCAAAAAAATTAAATAATTCCTAGGTTTTAAGCAATTTTGATGAGTATATTCATACATTAATGCAAATAAACTGCGTACATGAACGTAATTTCTTCAACTACTAAAACATATAAAAACAAAATTGAATTTACTGAAAATTACCTCATACTTCTACTCAAAATTATTTCGTATAATCACTTACTGAATTGCAATCAGTCCTTATTATAATTTTAATTGCAAAATAGCAAAAATCAATGAACATATCATATTTATAATCCAACATTTCTAATAATCTTCAGATAATAATGGATCATCGATATTTTAATTTTTCTACTGTACGCAAAAATTGTTATTACATGCATAAATTCAACCATCACACATGATAAACATGCAATATTTAAGATTAACTGCATACTCGCATACAACTACCTAATTTCATTTTTTCAGTTGCATTCTACAATACAGACTTGAATTTAAAGATTTGTAAAAAAAAAAAAAAAAACCTAAACTTTCAACAACATGTCTAACTCTTCCAATTACGAATGTAAAAATATGGAAAAACCATGAACTAAATCTTTACTTTCATGCTATAAATCTGAAAAAATGCATTCAAAGATGCATATATCTGTTCATAGTCGCAAATTCTTATAACGACTGTCGCCATTATTTTTCATACCTTGCTACATCGACAAACCATAATTTTTTTACAACCAGCAACATGTTTTCAAACATTTTTGGATGTACAACTTAATAAACACATATAATCATGCAAAAATTCAAGTTTAATTCATGAGCTACTACGATTTTCGACTACAATATTCGTTGTTATACAGAAATATACGAGAATCATATTTTTACCTTCGTTCTAACCATGTCGATGAAGACTTTAACTCAACTCTTCAGTGATTTTACCTTTTTCTTACTCGATTGACTGAAGAAATGGGATAGTCGGCTGAAAGGTTTTAGGTTTTTTTCTTTTTTAATCGGCTGCCCTAATTATGCTACTTGATTAATGAAACCATCAACGGATGAACGAGGGTTTTTAGGGTTTGAAGGATATAATCGGTATTAAAATTGCGGTTATTCAAAAAAAGGGATGTAATTTTTATAGTCTTTATGACCGGACTTTTTTTACATTTTAAAACATAATAGGGACCTGTAAAAAACGCACCCTTATAGGAATTTCTCACTTACTTTCATCTACTATTATTATTGTCAAAGTTGGAAACGTTTGTTTTGTTCAAATTAATTGCAACCGTTGAACTTCAAATCGTATTCATTTCACAATTATTATGGTCACAATCATGTATTTCCATTTTAATATATTTGCGTACATGTATGCAAATATTGCATGAAGGTTTCACGTTGAAAAATATGTTTACGTGTTGTGGCACGCATATGTGCAAGTATTCTGAAATAAATGCATGCATGTACGAAAATAAATGTGAACCGATTTGCATGGATGTGAATTTTTGCACACTTGTATGCAAGTTTTCTGTAATACTTGCATGTCTGTATGCAAGAAAACCAACACAGATGCATGACTGAAATACTTACACGAATGTATGCATGAATTCAGAATACTTGCATACTAGTATACAATTAACTGTAGTTTCGTTGTTTCTATGTAATTTTGGTTTTAACGTGTTTTTGATGTTTTTTTTTTGATTTTTTAACGTTTTCATGTTTTATTTTGATATGAATTTACGTGATTTTTTTTAATTTTTTTAAAAGAATTTTCAAAAAATAGGGACCTAATTTATAATAAGTTTAGAACTGGATGTGAGCCTAATTTTGAAACTTAATAGAGATCTGTGCCAAACAGACCATTTATTATAAATCCAAGTGGCAGACGCTCCAATAGGGTAAAAAGGAACGCCTTCAAATTAAATGAAAAAAATAAACTATCCTTCGTAGTTTACATACCTACTGCATAAAAAGGAGCGCCTTAGAATTAAAAATGAAAAAAGCTACCATCCTTGCCTTCATCTCTACCCAAACCGTTCTCTTTTCTCCTCCTCCAAATCGAAGCAACCCAAATTGCAATGTCCGTGCATGAAAATTGACATCGCCAATCTACAATCCATTACTGACCTGATCCCTTGTTTGAATCCTGGTTATGTTCGGTAATGATATCTTCTTCCTTTCTTTCCGTACCTGCGCTTCACCTAGCTACCGTTGGACCGTCTGTCGACCTCCTCCGCATACCGCCTTCTCCCTCTGTCTACCGACTGTGTGGATGTTTTTCGATAAGGTACTCTTCATTTACGCCCCTATTGAATTTTCTACAGCTATATTGACTTTCCTTTCATCAATTTTGTCCTGCATGTGTGTACATTAGCACTCTGATTTGCGTCGAAATATTCAACCATTGCGCCTCTATTGGTTTCCCCAACTGTACTACTACGCATTTCCCAATCATAAGTTAATGTGAAAGTACTAGCATTCGTTCATTTGGTTTAGTATTTGAATTTGGAATAAATGGTTGTGTCGTTTTGGAGCTAATTTAACTATCTAATTATAATATGGAAACTATGGAGATTAGTATGAGTGAGAATTGTAGCAAGTCCTACAAAATAAGAGAAATATCATTCTGGTATGGTGAAATAAATTCAAACCATCCAGTTTACAACCTACACAAAGGAACTGAAAATAATCAACTGAAATGGAGAGAAAGTAGTGTACTACATTTTTCGAAGTAAATCAGATGGGACAAGATATGGTTTTTTCGACTTATTTACATGTTACTAATAGAAACATTTATTTGTAAATTAAGAAAATTCATTTGATCTATTTGGTTATATTAGTGTTTGGTGTAAATCCATGAACCCAAATAAGATTCAATAATTTATATAAGAACTTTTTGAGAAAGCACCCACCGTGGTGGTATCTTGAAAATATGACAATTTTGTTGTAATATATAAAAGTGAATATGCTTTCGTTATATTCTATTTAGTCTCACATCATAGGGATAAGTTTAACATCAGCTCCGAAGCCTATATATAAAGGAGCCAATGTAATCGAAATAAGATACACTTGAAGAAATAGAAATAAAAGTCTCTCCCCTATCTCTTCTGTTCTCTTTAATGACTTTTCTTTTATTATACGTTCTATTTTATTTTATAACATGTTATCAGCACGATATTCCAGTAGAGCTATTTTTTTATTTTTTAAAATCATCTAGATCTACATCTATGAATTTGTGAGATCTGGTTCAAACTTCTAGATCTGTTTCTCTATTTTTTTATATCTAGAATGAGTTCTAATTGATCTATATATTTTTAGATCTAATTATTTTTATTGACACTACATAAGTGTCTAGATTTATTCTTTCAATGTTTTTGCGGATCTAATTTTGAATTTTTCCAAATCCAATTTGATGAAGATTCGATTGTATATGTATTATTTACATTATTGATGATATAAAGGCAGATCTAATTTTATCCTTTCCGATCTACTATTACTTTTCTTATGTAATTCTTTTGGATAGACTAAAGACAAAATATCTCTTGAAAAAAAATGATTTTTTTTGTATATCCAATAGAATTATGGGTATAAAATATAATGATGTGGCATTTAAATTCAGTAGCAATATTTATTTATCATTGGAAGTGAGATTGAAAACTCATGATGTAAACCAATTCTTTCAAATGAGGAACCTAAAGTTCATATGTAAATGTCCTGAAGTTCATATGGCATGAAGTTCATATACAATTTTTTTTCAAATGAGAAACCTGAATTCATATTCAAATAAGGAATCTGAAGTTCATATGAAAATGACCTGAAGTTCATATATAATTTTTTTTCAAATGATGAACCTGAAGTTCATATGCAAATGAGGAACCTGAAGTACATATGCAAATGAGAAAGATGAAATAAAAGCCTCGAAGCATGTAATTTCATTTAATTTTTGCTTATAGATAATGACATGTAATAGAAAAGGATTTGAAAAAGAAATGAAAGGAAAAGTTTCAAAAAAAGGAAAAAAGCTTATATTCCAATTTTATGCTACACATAATTTCTTGAAGAAGTTTATTGTTAGATGAGTTATGATAAATACTATTTTCTTAAAGAAAAATAGTAAAATGACTCTCATATGTGAACAAAAGCACTTTCTAGAAAAGCTGCTTCAATTTAAAATATACAATAACAATATATGAATTATGATAAAATTGAAGTTTTATTATAGTTATTTTAGAACATATTTTGTTTCTAGAAGAAATATTTTATTGTTTCTTAGAGAAACTTTTATAAAGAAAATATGCATCCTGAAGATCATATTAAGTTGAGATCTAAATATTGGTCTTAATTTTGTACACCAGAAGTAAATGCAAAAGTAATTTTTTTGTTATAAAATAGAAGACTTAGAACCTGTAGTTTCTATGATGGTAAAAAGTAATTTTGATGTAAAATGAAAGATCTAAAAGATATTTATATTGATTGTATAACTTGAATCTAAAACATGTAATTTTTATGTTGTAAATTTTATGTATAGATCTGCAAGTTTACGAATCATTCATATTAAAGAATATAAAATCCCGATTCTATAATTTTGCATTTCTACTCAATTCTCGATAAGATATTATACATATATATGGTATTTTAGAAAATTTGATTATTGAACTGCAGTACAACTATAAATTGTTTATTTCAGTTTTGTCATTGATCAATACTGTAGCTAGATCAATTTTATTCTGTTGATTTAAGTAAAATTTATTCATTTGATTCATATTTTTAAACAGTATAATGGTTATTTCCGTTATTTTTATAATAAATGCATTAAATGTACTGTTATGGTAATATATATTATATATCCATATTATTATAAATGTATTAAAATCATTTGTTATTGTAAGTTAAATGATGTATGTTTGTGTTTGGAATAATAATAGATATATGTATTATTATTCGATGCATTTGGCAAGTAATATATAATGTAATGGAAGAAGTTGTATAACTCAAATTTGAGACCAGAAGTCATGAATTATGAAAAAGGTAACTTTTTGATGAAGTTTACAGTTTGAAATTTTGACAATTAGTAAGAATGTAAAAACTTCTAAATTAGAAGTATGTTAAAAGATTGAGAACCAGAAGTTCATCATAAACTAATAAACTTGATATAAAATGTATGCTTATATATATATGCATAGGAACTTGAAGTTCCTTAATCAATGAACTTGGAGTACTCTATAATTTAAAAGCCTGAAGCTTTACTGAAACTGTGTGAACTAATAACATTATACTTCTTAAAGAAGTTACATCATATGCGACAATGATAATGCATCCAAAGATTGCACAATTTTCAAAATGAATGTATTTTTCTTATATATTTATATAATTTACATATGTGAAAAATCCAGATTTCATAGTGGAAATTGAAAGTTATGTCCAGTTTAAAATTTAGAATAGTCGCTATGAAATTTATATAAATATTTTTTAATATAATATGTAGCCATTTTACAAACGACCTCCATTTTCGATGAAACCACTTTTGTTGGATCCAAAATGTCAAATTATTGCTAGATTCTAATTTTCATAATTTTTGGAATTAATATGTGAGCGTGGCAAATTAAAACGTGTTTTGTCAATTTTAGTCAAATTGGATCGACCAGAAAATGACCATTTTTCAAACGGTCTCCAAATTCGACGAAATTAATTTTGTTAGAACCGTATCGTCAAAACAAGGCTAGAAATAATATTCCTGGAATTTTTGGAGTCAGTATGTGGCCCCGATAAATTAAAATGTGCATTCAAATTCAATATATGTTAATTTATATTTTAATTTCAATGAAAACTAATCGAAACGATCGAATTGGCTTACGAAACATATCCCATGGTGTCCGGAATGGAGGTATTTGGCTAAGGGCGACAGTTGTTGGGTCTTGTTTGGAGTTCGAATTAATGAACAAGTAATAAATGAATTAAATAAAATTAAATATTATAAAAATAGGGTATAAAAAGGGGCAGTAGGGTTTCCCAAAGCCGAAGCATCCTGGGGCCGCCGTTCATATGCATTCAATGGCCGAAATCATCCGATTTTGATTCGCTAATAATTCTCAATCCAAGAAGGATTAACACCTACTCATTAAACAAAAATTGCTGAGATTTCTACGTTCTTGAATTTCGTACGAGTGTGACCATTTTTCATTGAGTAAATCGCTCAATCTCTGGCCCCAAACATTAGGCGTTCAATCGAGTTTTGGGGTCACCGTGGGTGGTCGCGAGGCACCGCGTTGGAGGCGAAGGAGGGTGAAAGGTCGGCGGTCAGCGTGGCGCTCCGCGATGAGGGTCCAGTCCCCTGTTTGGCGGCGCACAGGGGTTTGTTTTGATCGATGTTGGGTTCCTGAAACCTGTAGAAGGACACGGCTAGAAGTTAAGGGCGGCCAGATTTTGGATTAACAGAATAAAGGTTTTGAAAGTTTTTATTTATTATCAAGTAATTAGTTTAATGAAATACATTGTTTTAAAAAAAAATCTGATCTAAAGATAAATATACATTGTTTATATTCAGATTTTTAATATAAAACCGCATTATTTTATTTCCAGATTTTATAAAATAACTTGAATAAAAATATGGGTTTATATATATATTGTTTGAAATAAAAATATGATTTTTAAATAAATAACATAGTGTAAAAAAATATGATTTTAAAAATAAAATAACATGATTTTAAAAATAGAATTAACATTGTTTTTGTAAATAAAAAGAATTAGCATTATTTTTGTAAATAAAAAGAATAGCATTATTTTTGTAAATAAAAATAATTAGCATTGTTTTAGAAATTAAAATACACATTGTTTTAGAAATCAAAACATACATTATTTTAGAAATGAAAATATACATTGTTTTGGAAATTAAAATATACATTGTTTTAGAAAGAAAAACAAAGCATTGTTTTAAAAATAAAAAAATGGATTTTTTTATGAAAAGCATATAAAAATATTATATTTTTTTATATGAAAAGCATATAATAAAAATGGAATTTTCATATATGAAAAACATTGTTTTTAGAAATGAATTTTTATGTGGAAAGCATTGTTTTTAAAATGTTATTTTATTTAATATATATAGCATTGATTAAAAATGTGATTTTTTTAAATGTAAACATCGTTTTAAAAATGTGATTTTTACTATGAACCGCGTAAAACAGATTACGTTGGAATCACGATGAAGAATACAACGCACTGGAGCAAATCCAAACTATTCAGAAATTCCGAAATAAAACTGGCGGAATGGAAAATGAAGGTGAGAACTCCTCACTAAAATTTCTGCATAGTTATTTATTTATCTTCATAATTGGAAAATATATAGAATTGCCAGTTTAGACTTTTATCAGTTTAATCATTATAAACTGTATACGGTGCTTGTTAGATCACCTCCCTCGTCCACAGACCATGGACGATTTAAATTGACTGTATTGTATGTTGTTTATGATGTTGAAATGTTGAACGTATTAAAAATAATGTTAACATTAATGTGGCAATTGGAATTAAATTATAAATATTTATTTATAATTTAAAATAGTGAAAACTGGTTAAGTTTAAAAATAATTCAATCTGAATTAGAATTGGTTAAATTTATTAACCAATGCTTTATTTAAACAAACTGTTGTTGTTTGAAAACCCCACACAGGTGTTGGGATGATATATGACATGCACTAGTCCCAATAATTAGATGTTTGTCAATCGATGGATTGATAGTCTGTGTGTAACAACCCGAAAATCTGGGCCAGTTTAAAATTTTTAAATTGGCAATTTTAGCGAGTTTTGATTATTTAAAATGAATTATTTTAAATAATATCGACGAGAAATTTATTCTGAATATAAATCGAACGTATATATTATATACGTCGTCGTTAGAATATATAATAATTATATATAATTATAAAAGGAATTGAAAATGGCGCGGTAGTTCGATAATTCGATTTCAAACTTCATTTGAATGTACCGGGTGCAAAACAATCCGGATTTTAGTGAAACCAAAAATAGTGGAATCTAATAGTGAATATCTTTCCAACGAAGTTAACAAACTGAGATTTCACTTTATAAATGATAAGATATGTCCAGTTGAAAATTCAGAATAGTCGCTGTGAAATTTATATATATTTTATATAATATATAGCCCTTAAAAATGGACATTTTGCAAACGACCTCGGATTTCGACGAAACCAGTTTTGTTGGGTCCGTGATGTCGAATTATTGCTAGATTCCAAATTTCATAATTTTTCGAATCAATATGTGAGCGTGGCATAGGAAAACGTGTTTGACCAGTTTCAGTTGATTTTAGTCGACTGGAAATTGGCCATTTTTCAAATGGTCTCAGAATTCGACGAAACTAGTTTTGTTAGGACCGTAGCGTCAATGCGAAGCTAGAAAATATTTTTCTGTAATTTTCCGAGTTAATATTTGACCCCGGTAATTTGAAATGTACGTTTAAAATTCAATATAGTGATTTAAATGTAAATTCAAATGTAACCGATTGTAACGATCAATTCAGCTTACGATACATATCCCATTGTGTTCGGTATGGGGGTAATTAGCTAGGGGCGGCAGTCGTTGGGTCTCGGTTGGAGTTCGTATGCAAACACACTTTTCTTTTGAATTAAATAATATTTAAAACATAATATATATATATATATATATATCCCTTTTGACCTAACCCTGGTCAAACTTCAAAACCGCGGTCAACTTCCCAAACGCGCCTCCAACCCTCTCAGAAACCGACGATGATATTCTTCCAGATCTTCCTCCTCCAAATTCGATCAATCCAAGCCCCAAATCCCACAAACTCCTAACATGAAGTCGTTGGCCTCTCCAAGGGCTCCCTCTTCCACGGTCGAGATCTGAAACAGGTGCCTGGTGAAGCCACACCTTCACCTCGAAGTCACCGGCGTCATGTGGAATTGCAGCGTGGCGAGGAGATGCGAGTTAGAAAAAGAGGGGTGGTTTGGGTAGCACTCGCGAAGCTCTGTGGCGTGGGGACCTCCGATCTGAGGCGCGGTGATTGAAGCGGCGGCGGGCTGAAGCCCTATGGCCGGAGTAAAAGGGTTCGACGTCGTAATGTACCTGAAGCGTGAAAACCGTGAGCTTTCTCTCTGTTTTAATTTAATTATATTACATTGTTTTAAATTTGAAATTCTAATTTTAAAAGCATTTAAAACTGTTTTTTTTTAAAAAGGGTTTTAAAAACAGATTTTGTTTTAAGATTTTAAATAGAAAAAGATTTGAATTTTAAATAGAAAAAGATTTGAATTTTAAATGGAAAAAAGATTAGAACTTTAAAGGTGAAAAAATAGAATTATTATATATTGAACTTCGATAGAAAAATGGAATTTTTATATATTGAACTTCGATAGAAAAATAGAATTTTTATATATTGAACTTCGATAGAAAAATAGAATTTTTATATATTGAACTTCGATAGAAAAATATAATTTTTATATATTGAACTTCGATAGAAAAATAGAAATTTTATATTTTGAACTTCGATAGAAAAATAGAATTCTTATATATTGAACTTCGATAGAAAAATAGAATTTTTATATATTGAACTTCGATAGAAAAATAGAATTCTTATATATTGAACTTCGATAGAAAAATAGAATTTTTATATATTGAACTTCGATAGAAAAATAGAATTTTTATATATTGAACTTCGATAGAAAAATAGCATTTTTATATATTGAACATCGAAGTGAAAATTCGATTTTTATATATTGAATAGCGAAGTAAAAATGTGATTTTTACGTATGTAGTGAAAGCAGCAACGAAGGTGACAAAAAGGCGAAACGACGAAGACTTCTGCAAATGAAGTGCCGTGGAGCTAGGATAGCTATCTGTGAGAATTTCTCACCTTTCAATTTCTTTTCTAGTTTTATATATATACTAGGATGCAGACGGTGCTTAGTAGCACCCGACACAATCGTCCACAGACCATGGACTTGTTTGTTTGGTTGCATAGATTAGTTGAGTTATTTGTTTGAATTGAATTGTTTGGTGAGATGAAATTGATTTGATTGATGTGTGAATGACGTGGGCCTTCACTAGACCGGGGATAAGGCTAGGCCTTGTCCCGTTTCTAGTATCGTGCCGTTATGCCGCCGAAATTTTCTAAAATATGTTAGAAAATAAAAATATCATTTTATTGTGTAAATGAATTGAATAGAAATTCATAGGTTGAAATAAAATGTTTTATCGTTAAAAATATAATTTTTAACGTGAAGTGAATAAAATAGAATATTCATTTACAAACCAGACGGTTTGTTTATGTACACCTATTTGAATGACATTGATTGGGACGATAAATTTTACACATCGCCCAACTGCACGAATAAAATATTTGTTTGATTGTTTGAAACCCCACACGGGTGTTGGGATGAAACTTGAAGTTCACTCATCCTGATTGATTAAATATGTCGATCGATTGATTGACAGGCTGTTATAAGCATTGAATATCTATATTTGATGCTTTTACAGTGTAGTGCACTTTGGTTGATGGTTGATTATTTTCAATGTTATTATATACATGTGTTGTATGAAAATCCATATAATTAACTTTATATGGTAATTGATTGGGCCTCATTCCAGTTTGAAAAATAAAGAATATTATAAAATAAAAGTTCATGTGTTGACAGTACTCATCCATTGAGATTGGTCATGTGTTGAACGAAATATTTTAGTAATAAAATTTACATCTTTATCAATATAAAATAAAAAGTTCATGTGTTGACAGTACTCATCCATTGAGATTGGTCATGTGTTGAACGAAATATTTTGATAATAACAACTATTTTGAAAAAGAAATATTTGAAATAGAATATTTGAAAATAGAAACTTGTGAAGCCGTGTTGATTAGTTTGACGCCATTTTGACGTGAACGATATTTATATCGATTTTATTCATTTCGAAATGAATTGAATTGAAAACGATTTCGAAATGAATTGAATTGAAAACGATTTCGAAATGAATTGAATTGAAAACGATTTCGAAATGAATTGAATTGAAAACGATTTCAAAATGAATTGAATTGAAAACGATTTCGAAATGAATTGAATTGAAAACGATTTCGAAATGAATTGAATTGAAAACGATTTCGAAATGAATTGAATCGAAAACGATTTCGAAATGAATTGAATTGAAAACGATTTCGAAATGAATTGAATTGAAAACGATTTCGAAATGAATTGAATTGAAAACGATTTCGAAATGAATTGAATTGAAAACGAATTCAAATTGAATTGAAAGCGAAGTGAAATGAATTCAAATTGAATTGAAATTTGAATTGAATAGAAATGGATTTTAAAACGAATTTATAAGGAAGAATTCAATTTTGATTTGAATTGAAATGGAAGTTGAAAATGTTTTTGAAACGAATTCAAAACTATTTATATAATTCGTTTTAAATAGTAATCGACGATATATATATTATATATATTATATATATAATATAATGGCCTGAATAGAACGCGCCGCGCCGCGGCAGTTCGCGAATTTCGACCATTTATTTCAAACGGGCATTACGGGAGATCCGACCGTCGGATTCTCCTAAAACCGGAACCGTTGGATTCGTATCGAAAAGAGCTTTCTAACGGATATTAGAAATTAGAAATCTAACGGTTGGATTTGGAATTATGTCCAAATCAAATTCGAAAAAGGTCGCTGTAAGTGCAGTTCGATGGCCGTTGATGGAAATCGACTGTACGGGCCTTGATAAAATTATTAAAAATAGTAATAATTTGTGTAAAATCATAAGAAATGATTTGTGAAGATTTGGGATGAAAAACTCCATATTTGAAAAGATAAAAATAGATTTTTATCGAAATGAACTAGTTTTGAACTAGAATTAAAATTCTATTTATTTTTAAATAAATAAATTGAATTAGAAAAGGGTTTTAAAAATAACCAGAATATCCAATGATTGCATTGGAGTGGATTTGAATCGAAATTGTCTTCGGAATATTTCGATGTAGGAATTCGTGATTATACAGGAGTTGTTATGGAAATTTGAAAGATATATTCGTATCGTTATTTCCAATACGACCTTTGCTAATCGTAGAATTTGATATTGAATATAAGCCGATATATTTTCTATTCAGAGCCTTATATTGAATATCAAATGTGATTTGGGTTTGTCGTGAATGGTGTCTTCACTAACACTGTTCTTGAACCCAGTTGAGAAATGATTAAATCTTTTTATTTAGATTTAATGAAGTGTACCAATTAAATAATATTTAATTGGAATTGAATTGATATTGATTTTTGGGTTTATCGTGAACAGTGTTTTAAATAACACTCGTTCTTTAACCCGATCATTAATGAAATGTGATGTGATTTTGGGTTTATCGTGAACCGTGTTTTAAATGACACTGATTCTTTAACCCAGCCACAGATTAAAACTAAGTGGAGTTTTAATGAATCTTTAATTAGATTGAAATAATCGAAATGGAGTATCACCAGTTTTTCTCCAGGCGATAGTTAAATCTTTAATTAGATTTGAACGTGAAATGGTAATTGAATTTACCGATAACACTGTGGTGTTAGATATGAAGTATTACCAGTTTTACTTCATGGGATAAATAGGTTGGGATTGGGAAATTAAAACCAATGATTACTTCGGTAAGGTTCGTTAATCTCGACTAGTTGAATCGAAATTCAAAAGAGGAATAAATTCAAGAAATTTATCTTGGATAAAATTAATGGGAACACTTCCCTATGAATGTGAAATTTAGAAACTAACTGTCGGTTGGCCAAACAGAATGGTTTTCTGGATATTGATCTGATGTTGGTTTCGGCCTTCGGGGTTAATATTTGGGGAATTATTCTCTTGATTAATTTACGGTTAGTGACTAATGGATTGGAATGAGGCGTATGTTGTGTTTGTGTAACACTTATTTAAAATATGCGCGAGTTATTCGGAAAGACCGGGTTTATCCCATTCTGAATAACTGATACGACGATAAGTCGAAGATGAAGACGATGGTCGAAGACCGGAAGTCTTCACGTCGTTTGGGTGATAACTGATGATCTTGATTGGGCTGTACACCCAAGAAGATGGAAACAGTTGGTGGTCGTCCAGACGTACTTGGAGATCGATGGATATGCGGGGTACTAGGTGCCTCCGGTTTCGTTCAGACCCAGGACGGACTTGTAAATGGACTGTGTGTCTGACATCGGATTTCATTCTGCGTGACCGATATCGGTTGCATAGGATGGTTTGCCTGTGTGGCATGCTAAGATGCAAATGATCAAGGCTTCTGTTGAAAAGCAAAGTCTTGTGGTGATGATCAAAGCACGGCCTTTGTGGCGTAGCTTTGTGTAACGTTTACTTCGCGAGTTTCACACCCGGTATGAACCAAAAACGGGAGACGGACCTCAGGGGGGACATGCGTTTTCTTTCTAGCTAGAAGTGGCGTCAGTGGTTTTACACGCCCTGACGAGTTTGACTTATGTGGTTGTTGCTGTTGCGAGGCGCCTCGGATTGATCGGTCGTTCTCGAACCGATGGAGTCATTTAGTTGGCTCGCTTACGCCCCAAAGGGCGGAGAAACGTATTGTTCAGGCATTATAATCCACTTCGTGTGGACCGGCCCTGACGATCCAAGGTACGGTTGCGGCTGTGCCTGAGACTCGGGCTAGACAGTCTCGAATCGGTTGAGGACTATCTTTTGCCTCGGTTCATAGATGGAAATCCAATTTCCAAATACGTGACATTTGCGGTTTTATTTGTAAACCTATATATGGCGACATGATATATGGTACCCATGCCGCCTATGATTGATACTTATGATTTGAAGTTGTTTTATACACTATGCACTTATAATAGTATCAAATGATTTGTTTTAAACGTATCAAGCATTCTTTGGCTGTTATAAGGGAAAACCCTATCCCCCGGCTTGCTTTGCATTGTGTGATAGGACCTGGGTCTTATAACAGCTTCATTTTTCTTTATTTAGCATTGCGCTATTTGTTTTATGCACTGGTATCCTTGGGAGGAAACCCGTTCCGTGTTATGCGGCGTGGTCCCTTGATTTACCTAACTTTGAAAATAAAGATTAATAACTGTTTTAGTTCTCACACCAGTCACATGACTGACCTGGAGTTTATTGTTTTAACCTAAACTCTGGGTGCCCCTATTTTGACACGGGCAGCTAGTAGTTTCGGTTTTGCAGATTTATATTCACAGGATCCTGGTTTACAGCTGGAACGATATCCGGAAAGCTTTGTATCCGTATATCTCTTCTAGTTGTGTATTGTATTATTTTCCGCTGCTATGTATTTAAATGTAATTTAAATCTCTGATATTTCTGTGTAATATTCATTCATACTCTGTATATTCTTGTAATCTGATGCATTGTTGTAATAAGCAATGAAATGTTCTTCTGTATGCATTCTGTTTTTGTCTTGTTCTCAAACGATAGGGCGTTTCGAACGGTCTGGGTCGGTTTAGCGACTGGTTCAGACCGAGCGAAATTCCTTGCCGTCACACTGTGATGAGCGTTATTTAGTAATTTTAACGCTCTCACGGTTGTAAATTTCACTCTGGATGTGATTGGACTGTTTGATGACTATTTATCATTATTGTTGCATACATGCGATGTACGAAATCCATATAACTGAAATTATATGGTAATTGATTGAGTCGCATTCCGATTCAGAAATAGAAGAGCATTTTTAAATAAAGACATTTTTAAATAAAGAACATTTTAAAATAAAGAATATTTTAAAATAAAGAATCTTTTGAAATAAAGAATATTTTAAAATAAAAATGTTTTTTTAACAATAAAAATAACATTTTTATTGTATGTATAAAGATTATATTTTTGTACATCAAAAATGCCACCTTTAACATGTTAATGAAATTAAAATAATCATTTGTTGAATTATATTTTTGTACATCAAAAATGCCACCTTTAACATGTTAATGAAATTAAAATAATCTTTGTTGAATTATATATTTGTACATTGAAAATGTCACCTTTAACATGTTAATGAAATTAAAATAATCATTTGTTGAATTATATTTTTGTACATTGAAAATGCCACCTTTAACATGTTAATGAAAATAAAATAATCATTTGTTGCATTATATTTTTGTACATTAAAGATGTCTTCTTTAACATGTTAATGAAGTATTTAAAATATTCATGTATTGAATAAAATTTTTGAACAATAAAAATATCATTTTTATTAAATGTATAAAGCATATAAGATATTCATGTGTTGAATAAAATTTTTGAACGATAAAAATAGTTGTGGTTAACGCCCTTCTTATAGATCGAGTTATTGATTTTATAATGAATATCGAAAAGAAGTGATTTCAAAATTTAATATTTTGAAAATATTATCATCTAAATATGATAAAGATATAAAATATTCAATTTTGATTTAAAATTGAAAATAGAGTTGGAATCGTTTTAAAACAAATATATAAATGTTTTATAAAATACATTTTTAATTGGAAATCGACGAAATATATAATATATATATATATATATTATATTTAATGGCTTGAATAGAACGCCCCGTGCAACGACCGTTCGCGAATTCCGACCATTAACTTCAAATTGGCGTAACGGGAGATCCGACCGTCGGATTCTCCTAAAAACGAAACCGTGGGGTTCGTATCGAAAAGAGATTTCCAATGAATATAAGAAGTTTGAAATCTAACGGTTGGATTTGGAATTATGTCCAAATCAAATTTGAAAAAGGTCGCTATGGATGTAGTTCGGTGGCCGTTATTGGAAACCGACTGTACGGGCCTTGATAAAATTATTAAAAATATTAATAAATAGTGTAAAATCATATCAAATGGTTTGGAAAGATTATGGATGAAAAATGTCATATTTGAAAAGATAAAATTATATTTTTATCAAAATGAACTAGTTATTAACAAGAATAAATCTTTAAATTAAGATTTATTGAAGTTTTCCAATTAATTGATATTTAATTGGAATTAAATAAAATGAATTGGATTTTTGGGTTTATTGTGAATGGTGTTTTAAATAACACTTGTTCTTTCACCTAATTAACAGTGAAAATATAATTTGGAATTTATAAATCTTTTATCAAGATTTAATTGGAAATTTTCCAAAGTAAAGTTTTTCCAGTTTAATAGAATAAATTGGAATTGAAGGGAATTCGATTTAATAATAATCGAGATGAGCTTCTGTAAAAGAAGACCGTTACTATATATGGAATTTAAAAGGCTTTGCCGCTATTCCATTTATACTATTAGTGTGATACAGAAATTTATATCGATTATATATTGATCTGTTTTCTGTGTAGATTCAATTTTTATGGAAGATGATTTGGGTTTATCGTGAAATGTGTTTTAAAGGACATTGGTTCTTTAACCCAAGTAAGAAAAGAATTTATTTCCTGAAATTTGGATAATCATTAAGTAATAATTTTTGAGATTAAAACTGAACTCGATTTTTAAATGAATCTTTAATTAGATTAAAATGAGAATGGAATAAATAGGTTGGAATGTGAAAAATATAAATAAATGATACTTCGGTAAAGCTCGCTAATCCCGACCAGTTGAAAAATCTAAATTTGGTTTAGAATTGATAAAAGATAAAATAAAATCTTTTGAAATTGAGATCCAAAGAGAGATTAAAGAGTAAATTTAAAAGAGTTTATCTTTGACAAAATTAATGGAAACCTTTCCCGAATAATGTGAATATTTTATTGAAAGAATATTCTGAATTGGAATGAGGCATATGATGTGTTTTTTTTATAGCACTTGATTAAATACGCGAGTTGTTCGGAAAGACCGAGTTTAACCCATTCTGAATAATTACTACGACGACCAAGAGTCGAAGATGAAGACGGTGATTCAAGACCGGAGATCTTCACATCGTTTGGATGATTACTGATGTCTTGATTGGGCCGTACACCCAAGACAAGGTAATAAGTGGTGATCGTCCAAACGTACTTGGAGATCGACGGATATGCGAGGACCTCTCTCCTGTATTGGATATATAGGACGAGGAATAAGGTGCCTCCGGTTTCGTTCAGACCCAGAACGGACTTGTAAATGGATGGTATGTCTGACGTTGTATTCCTTTATGATGTATTCGTTGATCTCTACTAAATATATATCTGTTTGGTGGTGGAGAATTTATTCTCTTGCTTAACACCCTTCTCTGAGACGTACGAGCTTAGAGGTTATATATTGGCAGAAATCAATGGTATGGTATGGACTGACAATGTGGCATGCTAAGATGCAAATGATCAAGGCTTTTGTTGAAAAGCAGAGCCTTGTGGTTGATGATCAAAGCACAGCTTATTTAGGCATAGCTTTGTGTATAGCATTACTTCGCAAACTTCACACCCCGGTATGAACCAGAAACGTGATGAGGACTTCAGGGAAATGGACATATGTTAGTTTTTAGCTAGGAGTAACATCATGGTATGGAGCCCAGACTGTTTACTCATGTGGATGTTGCTTATTACTTGATGGATAGAGAGGCGCCTCGGATATATCGGTCACTACGGGATCGATGGATGTTCTAGTCGATATACTGACCAGATTATTTTATTCCCCATAGGGCAGACTAACATATAGTTTATGGTATTGCCAATCATCGACGGATGACCAGCCTTGTCGCTAACCGCAGGTGCAGTTGCAGTTGTATCCTGAGACTCGGGCGAGAGAATCTTGAATCGGTAAGGACGATCGCTTGCCTTGGTTCATAGATGCAAACCCAATTTCCAATACGCGATATTCAGTTTTAGTTGTATATATATATATATATATATATATATATATATATATATATGGCGACGTAATATAATGGTACCTACTCCGCCTATGATTGATACATTTATATTCGAAGTTGATTTCTTCACTTATAGTAATAATAAAAGATGAAATTTCGCGTATCAAGCATATTTGGCTATCATAAGGGAAAACTCTATCGTCGACCGCGTTCATTGTGTGATGGGATCTGAGTCTTATAATAGCTTCATTTTTCCAAAAAGCATTGTGTTGTTTTATTTTAAACTAAGGTTCATGTGGAGTAACCCGTTCCGTGTTATACGACATGGCCCTGTGATTTACCTAACTTTAAAATTAAGTTAACTGTTTTGAGTTCTCACACCAGTCCCATGATTAACCTGGAGTTTATTGTTTTAACCGAAACTCTGGGTGCCCATATTTCCCACACGGCAGCTAGTAGTTTTGGTTTTGTTGATATTATATTTACAGGATCCTGGTTTACAGCTGAAGCGGTATTCGGAAAGCTCTGTATCCGTGTATTTCTTTCAGTTGTATTTTATATTATTTTTCCGCTGCTATTTAAATGTAATTTAAATATCTGATATGTTTTTGTTGTATATTATTTATTCATACTTTGATATCTTCTTGTACCCTGATGTAATTGTTGTAATAAGCAATGAAATGTTCTTTTGTTTGTGTTCTAGTCGTGTTCTCAACTCAATTCGTACTTTCCTTTACGGGGAAGTTTGGGTCGTTTCACCAACAAAGGTATTAAATCTAAAATGCCGTGTACATTTCTGATATAAAATCTTTCAATAAGCACAAACTTGACTTTAGGTCTATACCATGTACATTTCTGGGTTATTCTCCTAATCACAAAGGTTACAAGTGTTTAATCAATAGTGGCAAAACGTATGTATCCAGACATGTTATATTAATGAAAGAATATTCCCATTCAAAAATGATTCTTTCAAACCAACTAAGAAAATATAAATTCCAAAAATCTCAATTCCACTTATTCCTAAAATTGTAAGTGAGGTTGATCATGTGTCACACACTAATGATAGCGTGACACATACATAAAGCCCACAAACTACCAGGTCATCACACAATCCTACAGCTAGCATTGAAAGTAATCAAAGCAGCAATGGTGGAAATGAAGTTAATTCTCAGCATCAGGATACAAGCAATAATGAAAGCAGTAATGAAGAAAGCACACAATCTGGTGAAAATAGGGAAGCCACTCAAACTTACAATCATCATCATATGATTACAAGAGCAAAAATTGGTATTTTTAAACCTAAAGCTTACTGCACTGATTTCAATAACATTGAGCCATCCACTTATCATCAAGCAGTGCAAAATGATAAGTGGAGAGCTGAATGAAGGAAGAACTAGATGCTTTGAATAAAAAGAAAACCTGGTACTTAGTTCAAACACCCAAACACAAAAATATAATTGGGTGTAAATGGATATACAGGATAAAAAGGAATGTTGATGGTACAATCTCTAAATACAAGACTAGGTTAGTGGCAAAAGGTTATTCACAACAGTGTGAAATTGACTTCAATGAGACATTCTCACCTATGTGAAACCAACCACAATTAGAATTATATTAACCATAGCCTTGCATAGAAATTGGATCATCAAACAAATTGATGTCAATAATGCTTTTTTGAATGGTGAATTGCAGGCAGAGGTATACATGGAGTTGCCACAAGGACTTGATGAAAAAACAAGCAAAGGAGTGGTGTGCAAGCTAAACAAGGCTATATATGGTCTAAAGCAGGCTCCTAGAGTTTGGTTTAACAAATTGAAGACAGCATAATCAAGGCTAGGTGTAGCGGCCCGAACTTCCCCGGTAAGGAAAGCCCGGATTGCCTTGAGAACACGACATAATAGAACAAAGACAGAAGAACATTTCATTGTTTATTACAACAATTCCATCAGAATACAAGAATATACAGAGTATGAATGAATATTATACAACAAAAGAATATCAAAGATTACAATAAATTAAATAGCAGCGGAAAAACAATATAAAACACAACTGAAAGTAATACACGGATACAGAGCTTTCCGAGCATCGTTCCAGCTGTAAATCAGGATCCTGTGAATATAAATCTGCAAAACCAAAACTACTAGCTGCCCGTGTGGAAAATAGAGGCACCCAGAGTTTAGGTTGAAACAATAAATTCCAAGTCAGTCATGTGACTGGTGTGAGAACTAAAACAGTTATTTAAAACTTTACTTTAAAAGAGAGTAATTCAAGGGACCACGCCGTATAACACGGAACGGGTTTCCTCCCAAGAATACCAGTGCTTAGAATAAACAACGCAATGCTTTTTCGAAAAATGAAGCTATTATAAGACCCAGGTCCCATCACACAATGCAACGCAAGCCGGAGGATAGGGTTTTTACCTTATAATAGCCAAACATGCTTGGTACGTTAAAACAAATCATTTGATACTATAATAAGTGTATAGTGTCAAAACAATTTCAATCATAAATATCAATCATAGGCGACATGGGTACCATCTATCATGTCGCCATACTAGGCTCTACAAATAAAACCGCAAGTCACGTATTGGAAATTGGGTTTCCGACATGAGTCGAGGCAAGGGGCAAGCTCCTCTCCGATTCGAGACACTCTAGCAAATGTCTCAGGACCTCACTATGATCCTTTGGAACCTCTAAGGCCGGTCCTCTCTTACTTTTGAGGATTAATTATTCCTGAACACACGTTTCCCGGTCCTATATGACCTATATCCGAGGCGCCTCGCATTCCAACAACCACACAGGTGAAAAGTATATAAATGTCAGCCAGTTTAAGCACTGACACCACCACTAGCTAGAAAGAAACGTCGTGCACTCCTTGGGTCCTTATCCCGTATTTGACTCATACCGAGGTGTGAGGCTCGCGAATTCACGCTATACACAAAGCTACGCCACACAGTCCGTGCTTTGATCATCAACCACAAGACTTTGCTTTTCAACAAAAGCCTTAATCATCTGCTAATTAGGCGTGCCACACAGACAATTCACTCCATGCGACTGATGTCCATCGATATACAACCTCTGAGCTCGTACGTCTCAAAGAAGGGCGTTAAGCAAGAGAATAATTTCTCCGCCGCCAAACAGATGTATATTTAATAGAGATAAATCAACACCGAATAAAATCCAATGTCAGACACACAATCCATTTACAAGTTCGTTCCGGGTCTGAACGAAACCGGAGGCACTTCCCTCGCATATCCATCGATCTCCAAGTACGTCTGGACGATCACCAACTGATTCCCTCATCTTGGGTGTACAACCCAATCAAGATCATCAGTAATCACCCAAACGATGTGAAGACTTTCGGTCTTCAACCACCGTCTTCATCTTCGACTTATCGCCGAATCGGTTATTCAGACTGGGTATAAACCCGGCCTTTCTTAATATCCCACGTATATAATAAACAAATGTTACACAAACACAACAAACGCCTCATTCCAATTCAGAATATTCTTTTATTCACAAAATCACATTCTTAAGGGAAAGGTTCCCATTAATTTTATCAAAGATAAATTCTTCTAAATTTATTCTTTAATCTTTCTTTGGATATCATTTCAAACCATATTATGGTTTTTCAAACTAGTCGGGATTAGCGAACCACACCGAAGTAATTATTTATCTTATCTCCCAATCCCAACCTATCCATCCCCTGGAGCAAAACTGGTAATACTCCATATCTAACACCACAGTGTTATCGGTAAAATTAATTACCATTTCACGTTCAAATCTAATTAAAGATTTAACTATTGCTTTGGAGCAAAACTGGTGGTACTCCATTCTCGATCACCCTTCAGATTTGATAATTTAAATAATCAATTCGGTTTCAATCTAATCAAAGATTCATTAAAACTCCACTTAGTTTTAATCTTTTCTAAAATCGATATCATGTCTTTAACTGGGTTAAAGAACCAATGTCATCTAAAGCACGGTTCACGATAAACCCAAATCACATTCTATTGTTAATCGGGTCAAAGAACAAGTGTTATTCAAAACACCGCTCACGATAAACCCAAGAACCAACTTAAATTCAATTCCAATTCAATATCATTTAATTGGTACACTTCATTAAATCTAAATAAAAAGATTCAATCTTTTTCTCAACTGGGCTTAACAATAGTGTTAATGAAGACACCATCCACGACAAACCCAAATCAAGTTTGATATTAAATACAAGGCTCTGAATAGAAAATATACCGGCTTATATTCAATATCAAATTCTGAAACCAACAAATAACGTATTGGAAATAACGATATAAAATATATCTTTCAAATTTCCACAATCATATCTGTATAATCACGAAACCCAACATCAAAATATTCCGAAGATAAATTTGATTCAAATCCATTTCAATTCGTATATTGGTAATTCGGATTATTTTTAAAACCACTTTCAAATTAAATTTATTTATTTAAAAAATAAATTGATTGTAATTCTAGTTCAAAATTAGTTCATTTTGATAAAAATCTATTTTTATCTTTTCAAATATGGAAATTTTCATCCCAATTCTTCACAAATCATTTCTTATGATTTTACACAAATTATTGATATTTCTAATAATTTTATCAAGGCTCGTACAGTCGATTTCCATCAACGGCCATCGAACTGCACTTACAACGACCCTTTCCAAATTTGATTTGGACATAATTCCAAATCTAACCGTTAGATTCCAAATTTCTAATATTCATTGGAAATCTCTTTTCGATACGAACCCAACGGTTCCACTTTCAGGAGAATCCGACGGTCGGATCTCTCGTAATGTCCGTTCGAAGTCACTGGTCGAAATTCACGAACTGCCGCAGCGCGGCGCGTTCTATTCAGGCCATTATATATATAATATATATATATATATTATATATTTCGTCGATTTCCCTTTAAAACGTATTTTATAAATCGTTTTAAATTCGTTATCGAAACGATTTCATATTCAATTTCAAATCAAAATTGAATATTCAACATCATCGATATACAAATGATAATATTTTCAAAACGTCATATTTTGAAATCACTTCTTTTTTCTATATTCATTATAAAACCGAATATAATCGATATAAATATCGCTCACATCAAAATGGCGCATCTCTAATCAACACGGCTTTATATATTTCAATAAATTCGTTATTCTATTCAACAAATGAATATTTATTCTATTCAATACATGAATTTATATTTCTTTCAACACATTAATATTCTCAACACATGAGCACTGTCAACACACGACTATTTATATTATAATATTCTTTATTTTCCCAATTGGAATGAGGCCCAATCAATTACCATATAATGTTAATTATATGGATTCCATACAACACATGTATATAATAGCAACGATAAATAATCAACCATCATCCAAAGTGCACTACACAACTGCATAAGCGTTAAATATGAATATTTAACGCTTACACAGCCTGTCAATCAAACGACCGACAAATCACTAAACAATTGGGATTAGTGTATGCCAAATATCATCCCAACACACGTGTGGGGTTTCAAATCAACAAACACTTATTTTTATTCACACACAGACGTTAAAAATAATATTTTTAACGATCAAATATTTTTAACCATATAAATATTTTATTTCATTTCACATCACATCACACAATCAATTTTCAAAACACATCAAACAATCAAACATACAAGCCATCCATGGTCTGTGGACGACCGGTGTCGGGTGCTGCTAAGCACCGTCTACATCCTAGTATATATTTTTAACTAGAAAAGAAGATTTAAAGTGAGAAGTTCTCACCGACTAGCTAATCCAAACGCCACGACTCTTCTTGTGTAGGAAATTTCGTCGTGCTCGCCTTTTGTCTATTTCGTCGTCCGTAGCCACTACATATATAAAAATCATTTTTTTGTATTGTTGCTATATATATAAAAATTCTATTTTTACACTACTACTATATAGATAAAAATTCTATTTTTACAACGGTGTTCATATAATAAAGATTATATTTTTATCACGCTATTCTCTACATAAAGATTTTGCCTTTTCAAATATAAAGATCTCGCCTTTTCAAATATAAAGATTTCGCCTTTTCAAATATAATAAAAATCATATTTTTATTTCAACCTATATATAATGAAAAATCAGTTTTTTATTTCGCTACACATATAAAGGTCAAATTTTTACTATCTATATAATATAAAAATCGTATTTTTATTCTTTCTACTTCATAAAAATCATATTTTTAATCTCTACATCATATACAAATTATATTTTCTATACTTTCTATACTAGAAAAATCATATTTCTATAATCTCTGCTATATAAAAATTATATCTTTGTAACGCCTATTATATAAAAATCGTATTTTTTATATAAACAAAGGTTATATTTTTTCCTTGTTATTTAAATAAAAATCAAATCATCCCTTTCTTTTTCAAAGCGTTATTCATAACAAAAACCAAATTTTTCTTTACTAAAAATCATATTTTTACTTTGAAGTTATTCTATTAAAAATCATAGCTTTTACATAAATAAAAATTCAGGCCTTTATGTAAATAAAATTCAAGCTTTTATGTAAATAAAATTATAAAAACTCACTTTTAATCACCGTGGTCTTCATTTGGGCGGAGGGAGGAACTCGTAGGTCGTCGGCGACAGGTTTTTGAAGGGCTTGGGGGCTTTAGCCTTCAACTGAATGGCAGTGGGGGTTCGGCGACGCAAGGGGAGGCCTGCGGGGGTGCGTAGGCTGAGGGGAGTTGGCGGGGCTGGTATCGTCGGAGGGGGGGGGGTGCTGACGCTCCTCTGGTCGGCGTTCGCGACTGGAAAAGGGGCTAGGGCTTGGGTTTCGGGTTACAGGAGGAAGGGAGGATGGAGGCGAGGGGATCGAAGGAGGGAGATGTAGAGAGGGAGGAGAGAGAGATCGTCGGAGTGGGGGAGCCTCCTCGTCGACGGCGGATTTCTGCCGCTTCCGTTATTGCGGGCTTGTCAATGGCTACACTAGTAGCTCCTCACCAAATGCAAATGCCAGCGCTGGCGCCTGGAGCGGCGGTCTCCGTTGCTCTTCCCTTCTTTTTCTTTATTTATTTATTTATTTTATTTTCGATCTGGTGAAGTGAGAGAAGTGGGAAAAGTGTGGGGGCCATATATAATTTATAATATTTAATTAATTTAATTTTCCTACTAGGTTGACTTTTGATTCCAACTCCAAACGAGACCCACCGACTGTCGTCCATAGCTAATTACCCCCATTCCGAACACAATGGGATATGTATCGTAAGCCGATTCGACTGTTTCGATCAGTTTTCGTCAAAATCAACATATAACTCTATATATTGAATTTGAACGCGCATTTCAATTTACCGGGGTCACATACTAACTCCAAAAATTCCAGAAAAATATTTTCTAGCTTCGTATTGATGATACGGTCCGAACAAAACTAATTTGGTCGAATTCCGAGACCGTTTGAAAAATGACCATTTTCCAGTCGATTAAAATCAACTAAAACTGGTCAAACGCGTTTTCCTTCGCCACGCTCACATATTGAATCAAAAAATTATGAAAATTGGAATCTAGCAATTACTTTACATCACGGATCCAACAAAAGTGGTTTCGTCGAATTATGAGGTCGTCTGCAAAATTTCTATTTTTAAGGACCAGAATTCCATAGCGACTATTCTGAATTTTCAACTGGACATATCTTTTGATTCCCGCTATGAAATTTCTATTTTTCGGATTCGTTGGAAAGATATTCTCAATTAGATTCTAATATTTTTGGTTTCGCTAAAATCCGGTTTATTTTGCACCCGGTATGTTCAATTTAAATTTGAAATCGAATTATCGAACTACCACGCCATTTTCAATTCCTTTTATAATTAAAATAAAATTTTATATTCTAACGTCGAGCTATATAAATATTCGTTCGAATTCTATTCAAATCAAATTTCTCGTCGATATTATTTAAAATAATTCATTTTAAATATTCAAAATTCATTAAATTAGCCAAAATAAAAATTTTAAATTGGCTCGCATTTTCCGGGTTGTTACAATCTCCCCCACTTAAAACTTTTCGTCCCCGAAAAGGAACAAAGCCGAAAGTTGTTTTTCAAATCAACTCAACTTTCTTTATTTTCTTTACGGCTTAAGTTCTTCAACTTTTAAGTTTCTAAGAACTTTTCAAATTCTTCAAAAATTTGGCTAACACCCTAAATTTTCGAAAAATTTCGCCATAACCTCTCCTGCACCGGGCACTTTGGGATATTTCATATAGCCTCCCATGACCTTCTTCAATCCAAAAGAAAAAGGAAAAAGCCAAGCGTCTAGACAATCGGCTCATAAAATCATCATCACCCAAACAAAACAGTAAATTATGGTAAACAAGTACCTATTTGTTGGGCAAACAAATTTTATTCTTCTGCTCTAGCCTCCTTGCAATGACCTGTTCACACATATATATGTCCATGTATGCAATTGCAAATAATTTACAATACAGTTCAATTTGGCCTAAATTCACCGTTCATTCACAAAATGGTTTAAATGAATAATCACACAACACAACCATCAATCAATTAGTGAATTAACGTTTCAAATTCATAATCTTGATACATATACAGAAAATCATGTTTTTGATGCCAATTAACAACAACAAATCTATCTAGTTTTGGTTCTCACACCAGTCTATGGAAATATATAAATATCACACTTTCGTCACTCGAAGATAAATTCTGACGACGAGTACTCAACCATCAGAATCATCTTCGGGCCACTAGAGTATGATTTTATATCTATCCAGTATATTAAAACTTCGAATATACGTTCATGACGCGTATATGCAAAACCTTTATATACTAGATCATCCAAATCAATATAAATAAATTATTCAAATCCGTATAAATGGTTTAAATTTCAAAACAAAATTGTTTTCATTTGAAAAATATACTCTTCACACTCGTTCTAGGATACTACTGATCCTATCTCTAACGAGTCATTCTAATTGGATATTACTAATCCAATATCTGATGAATTCTTTCGTTCGGTTCTAATGTGTCTTGTTCTCGAGCTCTATAAACCAAAGCTCTGATACCAAACTGACACGACCTGAACTTCCCCGTGATGGAAAGCACGGATTGCATTGAGGACAAGACCAATCAGAACACAAACAGAAGAACATTTCATTGTTTATTACAACAATTCCATCAGAATACAAGAATATACAGAGTATGAATGAATATTATACAACAGAAGAATATCAGAGATTACAATAAATTACATAGCAGCGGAAAAACAATATAAAACACAATTGAAAGTAATACACGGATACAGAGCTTTCTGAGCATCGTTCCAGCTGTAAATCAGGATCCTGTGAATATAAATCTGCAAAACCAAAACTACTAGCTGCCCATGTGGAAAATAGGGGCACCCAGAGTTTAGGTTGAAACAATAAACTCCAGGTCAGTCGTGTGACTGGTGTGAGAACTAAAACAGTTATTTAAAACTTTACTTTAAAAGAGAGTAATTCAAGGGACCACGCCGTATAACACGGAACGGGTTTCCTCCCAAGAATACCAGTGCTTAGAATAAACAACGCAATGCTGTTTCGAAAAATGAAGCTATTATAAGACCCAGGTCCCATCACACAATGCAACGCAAGCCGGAGGATAGGGTTTTTACCTTATAATAGCCAAACATGCTTGGTACGTTAAAACAAATCATTTGATACTATAATAAGTGTATAGTGTCAAAACAATTTCAATCATAAATATCAATCATAGGCGGCATGGGTACCATCTATCATGTCGCCATACTAGGCTCTACAAATAAAACCGCAAGTCACGTATTGGAAATTGGATTTCCGTCATGAGTCGAGGAAAGGGGCAAGCTCCTCTCCGATTCGAGACACTCTAGCAAATGTCTCAGGACCCCACTATGATCCTTTGGAACCTCCAAGGCCGGTCCTCTCTTACTTTTGAGGATTTATTATTCCTGAACACACGTTTCCCGGTCCTATAGGACCTATATCCGAGGCGCCTCGCATTCCTACAACCACACAGGTGAAAAGTATATAAATGTCAGCTAGTTTAAGCACTGACACCACCACTAGCTAGAAAGAAACGTCGTGCACTCCTTGGGTCCTTATCCCGTTTTTGACTCATACCGAGGTGTGAGGCTCGCGAATTCACGCTATACACAAGCTACACCACACAGGCCGTGCTTTGATCATCAACCACAAGACTTTGCTTTTCAACAAAAGCCTTAATCATCTGCCAATTAGGAGTGCCACATAGACAATTCACTCCATGCGACTGATGTCCATCGATATACAATCTTTGAGCTCGTACGTCTCAGAGAAGGGCGTTAAGCAAGAGAATAATTTCTCCGCCGCCAAACAGATGTATATTTAATAGAGATCAATCAACACCGAATAAAATCCAATGTCAGACACACAGTCCATTTACAAGTTCATTCCGGGTCTGAATGAAACCAGAGGCACTTTCCTCGCATATCCATCGATCTCCAAGTACGTTTGGACGATCACCAACTGATTCCCTCATCTTGGGTGTACAACCCAATCAAGATCATCAGTAATCACCCAAACGATGTGAAGACTTCCGGTCTTCAACCACCGTCTTCATCTTCGACTTATCGCATAATCGGTTATTCAGAATGGGTATAAACCCGGCCTTTCTGAATATCCCACGTATATAATAAACAAATGTTACACAAACACAACAAACGCCTCATTCCAATTCAGAATATTCTTTTATTCACAAAATCACATTCTTAAGGGAAAGGTTCCCATTAATTTTATCAAAGATAAATTCTTCTAAATTTATTCTTTAATCTTTCTTTGGATATCATTTCAAACCATATTATGGTTTTCCAAACTAGTCGGGATTAGCGAACCACACCGAAGTAATTATTTATCTTATCTCTCAATCCCAACCTATCCATCCCATGGAGCAAAACTGGTAATACTCCATATCTAACACCACGGTGTTATCGGTAAAATTAATTACCATTTCACGTTCAAATCTAATTAAAGATTTAACTATCGCTTTGGAGCAAAACTGGTGGTACTCCATTCTCGATCACCCTTCAGATTTGATAATTTAAATAATCAATTCACTTTCAATCTAATTAAAGATTCATTAAAACTCCAGCTAGTTTTAATCTTTTCTAAAATCGATATCCTGTCTTTAACTGGGTTAAAGAACCAATGTCATCTAAAGCACGGTTCACGATAAACCCAAATCACATTCTATTGTTAATCGGGTCAAAGAACAAGTGTTATTCAAAATACCGATCACGATAAACCCAAGAACCAATTTAAATTCAATTCCAATTCAATATCATTTAATTGGTACACTTCATTAAATCTAAATAGAAAGATTCAATCTTTTTCTCAGCTGGGCTTAAGAACTGTTAAAATGAAGACACCATCCACAACAAACCCAAATCACGTTTGATATTAAATACAAGGCTCTGAATAGAAAATATACCGGCTTATATTCAATATCAAATTCTGAAACCAACAAATATCGTATTGGAAATAACGATATAAAATATATCTTTCAAATTTCCACAACCATATCTGTATAATCACGAAACCCAACATCGAAATATTCCGAAGATAATTTCGATTCAAATCCATTTCAATTCGTATATTGGTAATTCGGATTATTTTTAAAACCACTTTCAAATTCAATTTATTTATTTCAAAAATAAATTGATTGTAATTCTAGTTCAAAATTAGTTCATTTTGATAAAAATCTATTTTTATCTTTTCAAATATGGAAATTTTCATCCTAATTCTTCACAAATCATTTCTTATGATTTTACACAAATTATTGATATTTTTAATAATTTTATCAAGGCTCGTACAGTCGATTTCCATCAACGGCCATCGAACTGCACTTACAACGACCCTTTCCAAATTTGATTTGGACATAATTCCAAATCCAACTGTTAGATTCCAAATTTCTAATATTCATTGGAAAGCTCTTTTCGATACGAACCCAACGGTTCCGATTTCAGGAGAATCCGACGGTCGGATCTCCCGTAATGTCCATTCGAAATCAATGGTCGAAATTCACGAACTGCCGCGGCGCGACGCGTTCTATTCAGGCCATTATATATATATATATATATATATATATATATATATATATATATATATATATATTATATATTTCGTCGATTTCCCTTTAAAACGTATTTTATAAATCGTTTTAAATTCGTTATCGAAATGATTACAATTTCATATTCAATTTCAAATCAAAATTGAATATTCCACATCATCGATATACAAATGATAATATTTTCAAAACGTTATATTTTGAAATCACTTCTTTTTTTTCTATGTTCATTATAAAAACGAATATAATCGATATAAATATCGCTCACGTCAAAATGGCGCATCTCTAATCAACACGGCTTTATATATTTCAATAAATTCGTTATTCTATTCAACAAATGAATATTTATTCTATTGAACACATGAATTTATATTTCTTTCAACACACGAATATTCTCAACACATGAGCACTGTCAACACACGACTATTTATATTATAATATTCTTTATTTTCCCAATTGGAATGAGGCCCAATCAATTACCATATAATGTTAATTATATGGATTCCATACAACACATGTATATAATAGCAATGATAAATAATCAACCATCATCCAAAGTGCACTACACAACTGCATAAGCGTTAAATATGAATATTTAACGCTTACACAGCCTGTCAATCAAACGACCGACAAATCACTAAACAATTGGGATTAGTGTACGCCAGATATCATCCCAACACCCGTGTGGGGTTTCAAATCAACAAACACTTATTTTTATTCACACACACACGTTAAAAATAATATTTTTAACGATCAAATATTTTTAACCATATAAATATTTTATTTCATTTCACATCACATCACACAATCAATTTTCAAAACACATCAAACAATCAAACATACAAGCCATCCATGGTCTGTGGACGACGGGTGTCGGGTGCTGCTAAGCACCGTCTACATCCTAGTATATATTTTTAACTAGAAAAGAAGATTTAAAGTGAGAAGTTCTCACCGACTAGCTAATCCAAATACCATGACTCTTCTTGTGTAGGAAATTTCGTCGTGCTCGCCTTTTGTCTATTTCGTCGTCCGTAGCCACTACATATATAAAAATCATATTTTTATATTGTTGCTATGTATATAAAAATTCTATTTTTACACTACTACTATATAGATAAAAATTCTATGTTTACAACGGTGTTCATATAATAAAGATTATATTTTTATCACGCTATTCTCTACATAAAGATTTCGCCTTTTCAAATATAAAGATTTCGCCTTTTCAAATATAAAGATTTCGCCTTTTCAAATATAACGATTTCGCCTTTTCAAATATAAAGGTTTCGCTTTTTCAAATATAATAAAAATCATATTTTTATTTCAACCTATATATAATGAAAAATCAGATTTTTGTTTCGCTACACATATAAAGGTCAAATTTTTACTATCTATATAATATAAAAATCGTATTTTATTCTTTCTACTTCATAAAAATCGTATTTTTAATCTCTATATCATATACAAATTATATTTTCTATACTTTCTATACTATAAAAATCATATTTCTATAATCTCTGCTATATAAAAATTATATCTTTATAACGCCTATTATATAAAAATCATATTTTTGTTATAAACAAAGGTTATAATTTTTCCTTGTTATTTAAATAAAAATCAAATCATCCCCCTCTTTTTCAAAGCATTATTCATAACAAAAACCAAAATTTTCTTTACTGAAAATCGTATTTTTACTTTGAAGTTATTCTATTAAAAATCATAGCTTTTACATAAATAAAAATTCAGGCCTTTATGTAAATAAAATTCAAGCTTTTATGTAAATAAAATTATAAAAACTCACTTTTAATCACTGTGGTCTTCATTTGGACGGAGGGAGGAACTCGTAGGTTGTCGGCGACAGGTTTTTGAAGGACTTGGGGGCTTTAGCCTTCGACTGAATAGCAGTGGGGGTTCGGCGACGCAAGGGGAGGCCTGAGGGGGTGCGTGGGCTGAGGGGAGTTGGCGGGGCTGGTCATCGTCGGAGGGGGGTGCTGACGCTCCTCTGGTCGGCGTTCGCGACTGGAAAGGGGGCTAGGGCTTGGTTTTCGGGTTACAGGAGGAAGGGAGGATGGAGGCGAGAGGATCGAAGGAGGGAGAAGTAGAGAGGGAGGAGAGAGAGATCGTCGGAGTGGGGGAGCCTCCTCGTCGACGGCGGCGGCCAGCGCTGGCGCCTGGAGCGGCAGTCTCTGTCGCTCTTCCTTTCTTTTTCTTTTTCTTTATTTATTTTATTTTCGATCTGGTGAAGTGAGAGAAGAGGGAAAAGTGTGGGGGCTATATATAATTTATAATATTTAATTAATTTAATTTTCCTACTAGGTTTACTTTTGATTCCAACTCCAAACGAGACTCGCCGACTGTCGTCCATAGCTAATTACCCCCATTCCGAACACAATGGGATATGTATCGTAAGCTGATTCGACTGTTTCGATCAGTTTTCATCAAAATCAACATATAACTCTATATATTGAATTTGAACGTGCATTTCAATTTACCGGGGTCACATACTATCTCGAAAAATTCTAGAAAAATATTTTCTAGTTTCATATTAACGATACAGTCCTAACAAATCTAATTTCGTCGAATTCCGAGACCGTTTGAAAAATGGCCATTTTCCAGTCGATTAAAATCAACTAAAACTGGTCGAACGCGTTTTCCCTCGCCACGCTCACATATTGAATCAAAAAATTATGAAAATTGGAATCCAACAATTACTTTACATCACGGATCCAAAAAAAGTGGTTTCGTCGAATTCTGAGGTCGTTTGCAAAATTTCCATTTTTAAGGGCCAGAATTCCATAGCGACTATTCTGAATTTTCAACTGGACATATCTTTTGATTCCCACTATGAAATTTCGATTTTTCGGATTCGTTGGAAAGATATTCTCAATTAGATTCTAATATTTTTGGTTTCACTAAAATCCGGTTTATTTTGCACCCGGTATGTTCAATTGAAATTTGAAATCGAATTATCGAACTACCGCGCCATTTTCAATTCCTTTTATAATTAAAATAAAATTTTATATTCTAACGTCGAGCTATATAAATATTCGTTCGAATTCTATTCAAATTAAATTTCTTGTCGATATTATTTAAAATAATTCATTTTAAATATTCAAAATTCATTAAATTAGCCAAAATAAAAATTTTAAATTCGCTCGCATTTTCCGGGTTGTTACACTAAGATACATATCTACAAAATCTGACAACTTACTGTTCACAAAGTTCACTGCAGATACTGTCACCTATGTCCTAATCTATGTAGATGACTTCATAATCACAGGAAGCAGCATATCAAAATCAGAAACATCACAAGTCAGCTGAATAGTGAATTCTCAGTAAAAGACCGAGGTGATCTATCCTACTTCTTGAGAATTGAAGTCCACAGAACAAATGAAAATGAACTTCGGCTATGTCAAAGAAAATTCATATCAGAAATCTTAGTTAGAGCAAAAATGGATGGTGTTAAAGCTTTGCCTACTCCTATGATAACCAATCTACATCTAAGCAAAGACAAGGGTGAGCCTACATGCAATAAGAAAATGTTCAGGAGTGTTTGCAATATGTAAATATAACCAGACCAGACATCTCATACAGTGACCCCTAAGTGATCACTGGCAGACAGTCAAGAGAAATCTACGATATTTAAAAGGCACTATCAATCAAGGTCTTATCTTAAAGCCAAGCACAAATTTAAATATCGATGCATATGCAGATGTAGATTGGGCAAATGATTATGATGATATAAAATCAACTAGTGGTTACTGCATATTTTTGGGTAAACATCCTATATCATGGTGTGCCAAGAAGCAAAACACAGTTTAATAGTCAAGTATAAAAGCTGAGTATAGAAGTATTGCAAGCACAACAGCTAAAATAATGCGGATTCAATCCCTACTAAGTGAAATCAGAGTTAACACTAATACTAAAGCAACTGTATGGTGTGACAACATGAGTGCTATAGCACTAACTGCTAACCCTGTATTACATTCTAGAATTAAGCATCTAGAACTTGACATATATTTTGCACGAGAATTAGTTAAAAGAGAAACTTGAGGTCAACCACGTACCTTCCATTTACCAGACAGGAGATATCTTGACCAAGCCCCTCTCAAGACCTAGATTTGACAACTACGAAGTAAGCTCTGCATAGTTGAAGCTAGCAGCACTCAATTCCAGGACAATCTGAAGTTATCTGCAAGTAACAATCAGAAGATTAGAAACTTCAAAACAGAAAACGTATTATCTACAAACAAAGATATTCTGCCCAGAAATTTGAAGAAAATCAAACCGCAAACAACAATCGTTGTCAGCACAACACCAAAATTGACAAATTGACCACTCACATGCTCGTAACAAAGGCTAGAGATCATAATCTGAAGAATATAGAGTGGAGGACGAAGGAGCACAAACAGATTGAAGAAAATTCATCAAAGGAAATAAGGAACAAAGATGATTGCGGCTTCCCTTTTTTGTCTCCCAACCCTAGTTCTAATTTTAGGGTTTACCGGGGGGGGGGGGGGGGTATTAAGTGTATACCACTGAGTACCCCGCACCCGCTTTTTACTAATACAAGTAAATGGGCTTCAGCCCAATGTCCAATGTCTTATTATTATAGTCTAATATCAAATTCTGCTTGTATATATAAGTGTACATACAGTTTGTACCGATTATTCAATTCAGTAATAATAAAACAAGATTACATTTCTGCTTCTATTATAATTCAAATAGGTGCCCATGTAAATATACATGGACGCACTTGCCAAGTGCGTCAATGAATTTTTACAAGGGCGCACTTCGCAAGTGTGTCCATGTATTTTTACAAGAGCGCACTTTACAAGTGCGCCCCCGTGTATTTTTTTTTTAATATTGGCCAACTCAACGCTGAGACGACCAAAACAAGCATATTTCTGTAAATAGTTTCAAAACTAGCCTAAATTTGCTATTAGTTTTTAAAACAAAACTATTTTGAAAATTTGTCCAACTAAATTTTTTTAAAGCTAACTTGGATCGCATATCTTTGTAACTTCAGTTATAGCAAGTTTTGAGACCATAATAATTTTGCAGGTGTATAGAGCTCTATATATTAGGAATTCAAAATTACATGAATTTCCAAGTTTATTTCCATTTTATATTGGTTCATAAAAAGAAGCATGCACATGTTTTTCAATGTTTTAAATGATTTTATAAGCACATGCTGTCCTGCAAGCATGTAGTTTCAAACGAATTCATATTCAAGCCTTGGGGAGAGTCAGGTCCGACATGAATCTTTTTATACACGCATGAGTTTTCCAAATATTATGTAATTTCACAATATACTTGAAGTATTAAATACATGCACTGGCTTCAGTCTGAGTGCAAATTTTGGAATATATGCTTATATTTTGTGCAAAGAAAGATTTATGAAGCTTTAATTTACATATATGATCTGGTCAGAAATATTCCTTTCCATGTAAAAAGAGTTTCAAAGATGCAATGACTTATGACGAAACATAGCTTTAAGTTCTAAACGAACATATGCACTCTGGTCTTAAAATACTGTACTAATGCATTTCAGGCACTTGACTGAGTTCTGTGTACATATGTTCAAACTTATGATGCAAAAGTTTTTTAAATACATATGCCAAGATTCCTGCATATGAAATCACCTATAGATTAGCAATATGTATATCAGGTTTTAAATAGTACAAGATTTTGAACTTATACGCAATTAACGTTGAATGAACACATTTTTACATTTCTGATTCTAAACATGCATGACTTCTATTTTTAATATCTAAGCCTTAAACATATATGTATGCTTTTCCATGCTATGAACTTTAGGAGTACCGGGGTATGTATGAAAAACAGAATTCTACTTCAAGCATATATATAAATTTCAGACGATATTGTTTTGTGAGAAAAAATGAATCAAATTCTTGGATCTCTTGTGCTTTTTGGTTTTGGTATTAACAAGGTTAGTAAGCATAAAGAAGAAAAGGTTTTGGGAATAGAGATAGCAGTGTATATAGGTTGGTGAATGTTTAATGATGTTCCTTGATCTTCACTGAAGCTAAATAAACTTGAGTAAACAGTTTTTACAGACTACTCTCATCGCTATGTTTCAATTTACGATTTTGATCGTTTTTGTTAACATAAAACCATATCCTTATATGTGCATAAATTCTACGAGTTATTACCAAATCTTTTTTTCTTTGTCACGATGATACCATAGAAAGTTGACTTAGCTTCGATAACATACAATCACTATTCAAAGTTGCATGCAATATGTCCTGGTTCGTAATTTTTTTTATTCAGTTTGTCTTAATCATGTACTTTTGTAAGAATATCATGTTCATTGTTTTACATTTCGAAAATGCTTGAAGGCCCGAAAAATAGGTCAGAGAATGTGACAAAAACATTTTTAACTGCATGATTTGCATTCCTACCTTATTTTCAGCCCTTCAATTCTAGATCCGCACATTTTGATAAAAAATCTTTCGAGCCTCCTGGCATCATTGTATGTCCACAGATTGGTCCATATCAATTCAACTATGTTCATGAAATTCTCCACAATTTGCAATTTGGTGCATCTCAGTGCAAATTCCCATAATTTAATTTCAGTGTAATAGGGAAATAATTTTTCCTTTTTTCCAAAGTCTAGAAAAAATTGATATGATGGTTATAGGCTTTTTGCACTGCATTTTGTACTTTATGCGTTAAAAACAAGCAGGCATTATTTAATGTTTATAGGAAAAGCTTGACTTTTTTTTTACCATGTCACAGAGATACGGTTATATATATATATATATATATATATATATATATATATATATATATATATATATATATATATATATATATATATATATATATATATAGACACACACACAATGAGTCGTGTTAGAATTATGTTAAACTGTAACGTCCCAGAAATTTCGACAACTGGAATATGGAGTTAACTATTAATAACCAAAATTTATATTGATACTTGAGTTCAAAATCAAATATATCGTTGTGAGTTAAATTGAATTCAATATTAAGTCAGGATGATTGATTGAGGATCACATATTAAGTATTGAGTATTCGAATGGAATTTGGTTGAATTGGATTTGAAGCCCGATTTAAGAATTTAAATGGTTGAATTAAAAATAATAAAATAAACGTTAAATAAATTGGAGAATTTTATTTGCTTAAATATATGGAAATCGGCTTGGATTTGTGTGTATTTGCGTATATATAGGAATTAAAATTTAACGTTTTAAATTTAAAGACGAACGGAGTTGTTGTATGAACAAACAGTGGATCGTTAAATATTTTAAAAATAAAACATTATCATACACAGACTGAGTCGGATTACAACCGGATTAATTTTATTGAATTCAGGACGTTGAAATGAAGGGGTACGTATAATCTTTGTCGTATTTGATGACTGTGTTTGCGGTACGATTATGGAGTGTTCAACATCGGTTAACGATACAGTTAAATATTAAGTAAACCAAATAAACCTACCTCAGTTAAATTTTCCCTACCTCAGATGAATTCTACGTAGACCTATATACCCTAGCCTAAGAGCTATTGAAATTACGCTGTAGTTATCTTCTTATATAAAAATCAACATTCCCCAAATTTCTTCAGCACAAATCCATTTTTCCCAAATCTCAAATAATGGCATCCTCACAAATCACCACAGTCTCCATCTCCATCAATAAACACTCTTCTCTCTCAAAAATCGTAACTTTCCCCAAGTATCCTCCTTGCGCAGCGTCGCCGAAAACCCTAGTCGACGCGCATGCCATTGTCAAACCCTAGCATCTGAATAATTGAGCTTGAAGACACTGTTTCTCCACCTGCGTGAGTGGACATCACGCATCCTCCACCTCCTCGACGCTGCACCTATCACCGCCTGCGTATTCTTCCACCGAACGGCTCCTCCTGTTGATCGCAAACCCAAAGTCGTCCCACCAGCGAATTGACGCCATCGTCGTCGTTGAAGAACAAAAACCACTTCGATAGTTCTAAATCCGTGCTTGCGTCTTCTTCCCGCTGGTTTAGGTGAGTGTTAACTCACTCGCGATTAGCTCGTTTTCCAAGTAGTTTAACTTCGTTAGATACTCAAATTTATACTTGCCATCACATAAATAACTCTGTTTTCTTGTTTGAGTTGCATTTTGTTCCCGATGCCTGGACCTGTTTGTTTGCCATGGGCTGATGCCGGCCTTGACCTTTGTCATGATAAAAGAAATTAGTTGTTACCACCTAAGTTTGGATATGATCGGTTGATAGGATATTTGTCTTAGACGGTTTTCAGTTTGTCCTAGTTTTTCTTTTTCCCCAGTTATTACATAAGTAAAGAATCTGTAAATACGGTTAGTGAAGCTCCTTGGTACATCAACAACGATTCATATGCCAGTACATTGTTGGTTTAAGCTCGTTTGTTAAGAATCATGTTTTACAGAATTTGTACACTGCACTTTATTTTATTTTTTATTTTTTAGTTCGTTTTGGATGTGTGCAGTTTTCGTCATACATCTTTTTAGTATCCTTGCTTGTTTGTGAATTGGTACGAAGCGCGTCCACAATTTCATAAATAATGTTATAATTTATCAAAGTTTTGAATATATTTGTGACCACTTTAGACAAATAACAAATGATAAACAATTAGCATGGTTGTTTAGCAAGTGAATTATAGCGTCTGGAGTAAAGGTTGTTGAGTTGTTGGAATTTCGGTTCTAGGATAAGCCAGAAGTTATGGGAACTTTATTAGTGTTTGGTCCTTTAGATTTTGAACATATATATAAAAATTTTGTAGGGTATTTGGTTCATGTTAAATGGGAATGATACATTTTATCATGGCAAAGTATGTTGTGTCTTTAGCTCAGGGCAGAATTAATTGCGGAAGGACTTTATTGGTGAAATTTTATGACATTTCCCTTCTGTTATATATATTTTCTACTAGTGATGTTCATATTACCAACACCCAAATATACATGCCCCGTGTAATCACCACCAGAGAAATCAATACTGAACCTTTCCTGTGATGTCCACTTTTTGATCATGTTTTATTAGCTATATGACAGTATGAAAGATTGCCTAGAGATCATTTTGTTATTTATGTTGCTAGTACTCGCTTAGTGTCATCCCCTTTTTGCCGTATGGCCGGAGCTCTTCATTAATTCTGGCATGTCTCCTACATGCTGTATGTGTGGACTTGCTTAATTGCTACACACATTGCTTAGGGACTGTGTAATGGCTTTCTATATTGGGTGCCATGATGATTCACACTGAAATACACATTCATGCATTAATGGACATTTTTTTTTAATTACCCTGCCTTTATATAGAAGCTGGAGCCGTAGACCATTTGCCAAATCGCACTAAATCTACAATTCCATGAAGTACGTTTACATTATGATACTACCAAATCGAAAATTAATTTACTTGATAGTGTAAAGACTGATTGAATTTGCTCCCTTCTGTCAATCTCCTATTCCTCCAATGTATGGTTTCACACATAGCCTATTTAAGGACAGAAACATCAATTTCAACATTTAGAGAGATGCTGTTGTTTTATCATTTCTTTCTTGAAGAGCCCATAGATGAATTCAATTAAACTGTTATAGTATACTTGACAAATCGTTAACACTGTTATATTAAGCTGTGTATATGATCTTCGTTGTTTAAAGGAAGCATGCACATGCAGCATTGGAAATTTTGTATATATTTGTATAGGTTCAAACTTTAAACTGTTTCACTAATGCATGCCATACCCTATGCAGTAGTGATGCATCTAAAAAAATAAACTTATATGCACACTCCAATCATAGTGGATGCAGTCGTTCCATAAGCAGCAATTTAGCTGCTAATGACTAGATGCTTGTTACTCACTGTTGCATGTTTAATAATTCCCAATTTGTGTTTTGCCACATATTCAAATAATATACCCTATTGTTTGGACATGAACGTGTGCTGGACTGTTAGCAACTTAAGCATTCACTGGCCTAAATGCTGAACTGATTAAACCTTTTTGAAATATTTGTTCATTTGTTGGAACTGGAACATGTGTATAAATGTTACTCATGGGTGACGCTGAGGGGTAGCTTACAGAAATTTGAAACTACTTATTGGGTCATATCATTTGTCACCTGACCATAAATTATAAGGAGTACCAGTTTTATTTGCTAACATAAATTATTATAACTGATCCACTTAGGTTTGTCATATATGAAAGTTGTATGTATGAATGTGCTGTATATGTTAGCATATGAACACCTTATCCCTAGTGAAGAACGGCTTTGTCCAAAATTTGGAAATTTTTGGCTTAGATAGCGTGTGTTCGAATTGTTTGATATTGTCACCGACCTGATTATTCAGCTATAGCATATGTTTTCGAGTGATAACTCATATACAGTTAGAATTGACTATTGTATTTGTTTTCATTAAAGTTAATCTACTTGAACTATGATTAATCCTGACTCGAGTGTTTTATGTTTTACATGGAACGCTCGGGTCAGACCCGAGCATTTCCAATCTAAAGATTACAGCTTAGGATTCGAAGATTGACGAAGCTGGGGATTCCAAGGACAGCGCACTCTGAAGATTTTAAACCAGTAAATATTTTTCTTGTATTTAACTGTGTTTTGATACCGCTGTATAGAAAATTTCTTGTATTTAAAAATTCTGATGAATATATAACAGTTTATTTCGTTGTTCAACATTGTGTTATTTATTTGTTATGTATTTTCTGTGTTGATTCTATTTTAAAATCTGTAAGCTAATAACGATCTGTCGATTTGAACGTTTTAAGTTGGTTTAATCACCGATTTGAAGCGATCAAAAAGGCGGGACGTTACAGTTAGTATCAGAGCTTTGGTTTATTCAAAGCTTAGCTTATTGAGTTTAAAAACGGATCTTGAAATAAAAGGTTTTGAAATATAAAATTTGAAAGTATTTTTAAAATCGATTTTGAAGGTAAATTGTTTTGGAAGTATTATTTTGAAACCATTATTTTGAAACTAATACAGCGGAAAAAGAATTATGAATTTAATTTTTGTTCGGAATCCCCAATCTTCAGAAGTCTTCGAATCCAGATTTGCCAGAGTTTTTCTTCGATAGGTCTCTTTAGATTTGAATCCCGAATCCATCATCGAATGGTATCTAAGGAAAACACGTGTAAGAGAATCAACAAATTAAATTGTGTATTTTAGCTGTAAAGGACAACTGAAATAAGAATTCAGACAAGAATTTGAATTGGGAAAGAAAAATCTGAAATTGTTTTAAAGGCGAAATGGTGAAATTTATTTCGATATTCGAAATATAAATTAATGAAATAAAATTGAAAAGGGTATAATTGGAATTCGATTGTGTCAAAAAAATATTGAAAAGATAATTTATAATTGGTTTCGAACCAATAATGTACGATCGAATATATGAATTCAACAATAAGTTATAAACTAGTTGATTAATTAATAGAAGGTGAATTGTGAACGAGAGTTATGAACAAAGCGAAACATGGAGGCAGATTTTAGAGCGATTTGAATATGTGGAATCAAAATTTATTTGATGCGACGTGTTCAGATTTCGATAATAAGTAAACAATGTGTGAGAAAAAATGTTGTGGAGTAAAGAAATAGAGTTGACCAGAATGGTGAGATTATTTTGGAGTTCAGAATATAAATCAAATGAGATTTTTCCAAAGTTCGGAATATATTATCGAATAAAAGATAATTGAAAAGAAGGTTATTCATGAAGTCGACTATGTCGAAATTCAAGAAATTATTACTTACTTTTCGTCTTAATCAAAATTTAATATATCAATTAATTGTTTATGTATTCAGATTAACGAATAAATTATATTTAAATAATTTTGAAGGCGTGAATTATTATTGTAATCAACAAGTCTAGTAAAGAAGTGAATTTTTAATTTGAATTCAGAAGTTACGAGAATAAATGTTTTATGGGTATTTGAAGTTGTGAACTTATCTATTTTAAAGTTAATAATGTCGTTCAGTTAAGGTCTGAGAGGTAAATATACCCCAACATGATCGACTTCATTGTTGACTAAGAAATGGATAAGATTCGATAGCAAGAGTGGTTAAGTGAACTAGTAAATGAGTATCAGCAGTTAAGTGAAAAATAATAGTGTTTTATTTAACATCTGTTTAATCCAAATGAGGAATTTAGAAATGTTTCCCATGAGAATAAAGTATGTTTTCTTTAGAGAATAAAGATTTATGAATATTTCGAGATGTTCTCCAAATAATAAGAGATTTTGTAGAATTGTAAAATTATGAATATGATAATTGGAAATGTTTTCTAAAAGATCGTGAGAGGCTAACGGGTTTGGATAAATCTAAATGGCGAGAACCGAAGAACAAAAAGCCGCATGCCGAGAACGAAGGACGACAGAAAATAAGGGAATTGGATACGTAAACTCAATTCGGAAATTGCGTAAGCAATAATTTTATAAGAAATTAAGAAATAATGAAATCGGAAATTGAATGGAGATTGGTCAAGTTGGATGACTTTCTGAGTACTGATCTGATGTTGGTTTCGGCCTTTGGGATTGATACTTAGGGAGTTGTTCGCTTGCTAATTGATAGTCAAAGGAGGTGAATAGGGAAGAGTAATTGTGCGTGAATAATAAAATGTGTTATAAAAATGAAAATTCCGAGATGGCGAGAGAATAAAGTTTGGAATTAAGTAATAGTCTTGATAATGGGAAAATTTGGAAGAAAATTTGGTTTATAACCAATAGATTTATAAATTTGTGTTGGAAAGATCTGAATTGATTGAGAGCGAAACTGAAATTGTAAATTTTTAATTTTGAATGGAAACTTGAGGATGTTTAATTTTAGATATTGGAGATTGAAGTTTTCGAAACTAAGAGGGAAAATTTATATACAGATACAGCGAATTCAAAAACAATTAATTTGGAAGTAATGGATTGGGATAAAATCTTATATAACAGAATTTATATAAGGACGATAGGTTGAAAACATGATTTGAAAATCTTATAGATATATAAGTATGATTTATGAGAAGTATGAAATAAAGTACTATATGTACGAAGTATTATATGTTTTCAAAATCAAGATAAGGAAAGTACCTTCCTTCTCTATGAACTTCGAGCTTAATTGAGATATGTTGTTGGTGGCAGTAGGTTGTCCGGACATAAAACTCATGAGTTGCCATTGAGCACGACTGCTAGCGTAATTCGCAGGGCTGTAGATAGCCTACGGCGGTCGGATGTTTCCTGAGGGAATCAGGCGTAACCATTGTGATCGCTGCGATCTAGAGTTGTTGGAATTCGACTGTGTAGCGAAACTCGCAGGGCTGCAGATAGCCTACGGCGGACGGATGTTTTTTGGGGGAATCAAGCGTAACCATTGTGACTGCTGCGATCTACAGTCGAATTGTAAGGGCGTAATCCGCAGAGCAGTGAAAGCTTACGGGTATGGATGTTTCCTGGGGGACCCAGGCATAACCATTGTATACCTGCGGTCCACATGACATATCTACACGTGAAAGAGATGTAACCACTAGAGTTACTAAAGGTAGAATGGAGCCATGCAATGTTGAGATATCTTAGTGATTGTGAGCCACATGTTTGATGCTGCAGTTAGTCTTCGTGACTTGATTGGTCCTCGTGACTTGATTCATTTTAAGGATTTGATTTCGTGACCCTGAGAGAGAGCAACCAACGCTCAATGATCTCATCTTTTCTCTTGATTCTTAAAACATCTTCTGTTGATGGGTCCATGACGAAATTCGCAGGGAAGTAATTTCCTACGGATACAGATGTTTTCTGGGGGATCCAGATGCAATCATTGTGTATCCGCGATTCATGAACAATCAGCATATCAATATCACATTGGTACTTTCCATGTCTGTTTTCTTAAGAAAATTTGAAATATTTTCACTGGAGGTTAAAGCAAGGATATTTAGTACTAGGAGATTTTAGTCGTGCGCCTGGCCAGCGTATGTCTAACATCTATGAGAACGAAATTGACTTGTCAAACTTCGAGTTATATATTCTCAAATAAATATTTTGAAATTAAAATATACCAAATTTAAAAAGTTAAGTTGGAGTATTTTTAAATCCATAATAATAATACTAATATTTTTGCGTGGATTTCATGATATTTACAGAAGTTATAAAAAGAAAAATTCGGATTTTGGGGAAATTTTCAAGTCGAAAATTTGTAATTTGAAGACGAGTTGTTATTTACACTCCTCAATGAGTGTTGGGGAAGATTAAATGGATCGAATGTAAGGAGATTGAGTTGAACTCAATTTTGTAATGAATAAATGCAACGATCGACGAAGTAAACATCAACATAAGACGTTTATAAAGAAATTCGGAATGATGTGTGATGCATGAATCCAATTTATGCAAGAATTGAGATTTGAAAAGATATTGGTTTTTATATGATTAAATAATGAGAATTTGGGAATATCTCAAAATAATTTGAGATAGAAATTGGTCTGAGGAGATTGAGTGTGTGTGTGTGTGTGTGTGTGTGTGTATATATATATATATATATATATATAAGCGTGGAAATAAATAAAACTCGATTCAGGAGATACACAAACCATGTTGATCAAAAATTTATCTCCAACTATAAGAAATGAGTTTGACTGTCCGAGTTAATTGATTATGATCGATGAACTTAAATATCAATATTTAAATTAGCTATGAAAAAAAAAACATATATATGAAATTTGGAGTATACATTGGTATAACTCTAACGATCTCTCCTTTTCGAGGACGAAAAGTTTTAAAGGGGGAAAGATTGTAACGTCCCTGAAATTTAGACAACTGGAATATGGAGTTAACTATTAATAACCAAAATTTATATTGATACTTGAGTTCAAAATCAAATATATCGTTGTGAGTTAAATTGAATTCAATATTAAGTCAGGATGATTGATTGAGGATCACATATTAAGTATTGAGTATTCGAATGGAATTTGGTTGAATTGGATTTAAAGTCCGATTTAAAATTTTAAATGGTTGAATTAAAAATAATAAAATAAACGTTAATTAACGTTAAATAAATTAGAGAATTTTATTTGCTTAAATATATGGAAATCGGCTTGGATTTGTGTGTATCTGCGTATATATAGGAATTAAAATTTAACGTTTTAAATTTAAAGACGAACGGAGTTGTTGTATGAACAAATAGTGGATCGTTAAATGATTTAAAAATAAAACATTATCATACACAGACTGAGTCGGATTACAACCGGATTAATTTTATTGAATTCAGGACGTTGAAATGAAGGGGTACGTATAATCTTTGTCGTATTTGATGATTGTGTTTGCGGTACGATTATGGAGTGTTCAACATCGGTTCACGATACAGTTAAATATTAAGTAAACCAAATAAACCTACCTCAGTTAAATTTTCCCTACCTCAGATGAATTCTGCGTAGACCTATATACCCTAGCCTAAGAGCTATTGAAATTACGTTGTAGTTATCTTCTTCTATAAAAATCAACATTCCCCAAATTTCTTCAGCACAAATCCATTTTTCCCAAATCTCAAATAATGGCATCCTCACAAATCACCACAGTCTCCATCTCCATCAATAAACACTCTTCTCTCTCAAAAATCGTAACTTTCCCCAAGTATCCTCCTTGCGCAATGTCGCCGAAAACCCTAGTCGACGCGCATGCCATTGTCGAACCCTAGCATCTGAATAATTAAGCTTGAAGACACGGTTTCTCCACCTGCGTGTGTGGACATCACGCATCCTCCACCTCCTCGATGTTGCACCTATCACCGCCTGCGTATTCTTCCACCGAACGGCTCCTCCTGTTGATCGCAAACCCAAAGTCGTCCCACCAGCGAATTGAAGCCATCGTCGTCGTCGAAGAACAAAAACCACTTCGATAGTTCTAAATCCGTGCTTGTGTCTTCTTCCCGCTGGTTTAGGTGAGTGTTAACTCACTCACGATTAGCTCGTTTTCCAAGTAGTTTAACTTCGTTAGATACTCAAATTTATACTTGCCATCACATAAATAACTCTGTTTTCTTGTTTGAGTTGCATTTTGTTCCCGATGCCTGGACTTGTTTGTTTGCCATGAGCTGATGCCGGCCTTGACCTTTGTCATGATAAAAGAAATTAGTTGTTACCACCTAAGTTTGGATATGATCAGTTGATAGGATATTTGTCTTAGACGGTTTTCAGTTTGTCCTAGTTTTTCTTTTTCCCTAGTTATTACATAAGTAAAGAATCTGTAAATACGGTTAGTGAAGCTCCTTGTTACATCAACAACGATTCATATGCCAGTACATTGTTGGTTTAAGCTCGTTTGTTAAGAATCATGTTTTACAAAATTTGTACACTGCACTTTATTTTATTTTTTTAGTTCATTATGGATGTGTGCAGTTTTCGTCATACATCTTTTTAGTATCCTTGCTTGTTTGTGAATTGGCACGAAGCACGTCCACATTTTCATAGATAATGTTATAATTTATCAAAGTTTTGAATATATTTGTGACCACTTTAGACAAATAACAAATGATAAACAATTAGCATGGTTGTTTAGCAAGTGAATTATAGCGTCTGGAGTAAAGGTTATTGAGTTGTTGGAATTTCGGTTCTAGGATAAGCCAGAAGTTATGGGAACTTTATTATTGTTTGGTCCTTTAGATTTTGAACATATATATAAAAATTTTGTAGGGTATTTGGTTCATGTTAAATGGGAATGATACATTTTATCATGGCAAAGTATGTTGTGTCTTTAGCTCAGGGCAGAATTAATTGCGGAAGGACTTTATTGGTAAAATTTTATGACATTTCCCTTCTATTATATATATTTTCTACTAGTAATGTTCATATTACCAACACCCAAATATACATGCCCCATGTAATCACCACCAGAGAAATCAATACTGAACCTTTCCTGTGATGTCCACTTTTTGATCATGTTTTGTTAGCTATATGACAGTATGAAAGATTGCCTAGAGATCATTTTGTTATTTATGTTGCTAGTACTCGCTTAGTGTCATTCCCTTTTTGCCGTATGGCCGGAGCTCTTCATTAATTCTGGCATGTCTCCTACACACTATATGTGTGAACTTGCTTAATTGCTACACACATTGCTTAGGGACTGTGTAATGGCTTTCTATATTTGGTGCCATGATGATTCACCCTGAAATACACATTCATGCATTAATGGACATTTTTTTTAATTACCCTGCCTTTATATAGAAGCTGGAGCCGTAGACCATTTGCCAAATCGCACTAAATCTACAATTCAATGAAGTACGTTTACATTATGATACTACCAAATCGAAAATTAATTTACTTCATAGTGTAAAGACTGATTGAATTTGCTCCCTTCTGTCAATCTCCTATTCCTCCAATGCATGGTTTCATACATAGCCTATTTAAGGACAGAAACATCAATTTCAACATTTAGAGAGATGCTGTTGTTTTTATCATTTCTTTCTTGAAGAGCCCATAGATGAATTCAATTAAACTGTTACAGTATACTTGACAAACCGTTAACACTGTTATATTAAGCTGTGTATATGACCTTCGTTGTTTAAAGGAAGCATGCACATGCAGCATTGGAAATTTTGTATATATTTGTATAGGTTCAAACTTTAAACTGTTTCACTAATGCATGCCATACCCTATGCAGTAGTGATGCATCTAAAAAAAATAAACATATATGCACACTCCAATCATAGTGGATGCAGTCGTTCCATAAGCAGCAATTTAGCTGCTAATGACTAGATGCTTGTTACTCACTGTTGCATGTTTAATAATTCCCAATTTGTGTTTTGCCGCATATTCAAATAATATACCCTATTGTTTGGACATGAACGTGTGCTGGACCGTTAGCAACTTAAACATTCACTGGCCTAAATGCTGCACTGATTAAACCTTTTTGAAATATATGTTCATTTTGTTGGAACTGGAATGTGTATAAATGTTACTCATGGGTGATGCTGTGGGGGTAGCTTACAGAAATTTAAAACTACTTACTGGGTCATACCATTTGTCACCTGACCATAAATTATAAGGAGTACCAGTTTCATTTGCTAAAATAAATTATTATAACTGATCCACTTAGGTTTGTCATATATGAAAGTTGTATGTATGAATGTGTTGTATATGTTAGCATATGAACACCTCATCCCTAGTGAAGAACGACTTTGTCCAAAATTTGGAAATTTTGGCTTAGATAGCGTGTGTTCGAATTGTTTGATATTGTCACCGACCTGATTATTCAGCTATAGCATATGTTTTCGAGTGATAACTCATATACAGTTAGAATTGACTATTGTATTTGTTTTCATTAAAGTTAATCTACTTGAACTATGATTTAATCCTGACTCGAGTGTTTTATGTTTTACATGGAACGCTCGGGTCAGACCCGAGCATTTCCAATCAAAAGATTACAGCTTAGGATTCGAAGATTGACGAAGCTGGGGATTCCAAGGACGGCGCACTCTGAAAATTTTAAACCAGTTAATATTTTTCTTGTATTTAACTGTGTTTTGATACCGCTGTATAGAAAATTTCTTGTATTTAAAAATTCTGATTAATATATAACAGTTTATTTCGTTGTTCAACATTGTGTTATTTATTTGTTCTGTATTTTCTGTGTCGATTCTATTTTAAACTCTGTAAGCTAATAACGATCCGTCGATTTAAACGTTTTAAGTTGGTTTAATCACCAATTTGAAGCAATCAAAATGGCGGGACATTACATAAACTCTATCCTCAAGCATACACCAATGTGCAAAACAAAGTTATATATATATATATATATATTTATAAGCCTTTAAAAGCCAGGAATATACAAAAACTGGTCTACCAGTCGACTGGTAGAAAAAGGATCAATCGACTGGTCAGCCTGTTTTTGTATTTAACGGCTAGTTTTGATTTTTTATATATATATACGATTTAATTCAACCAGTCAACTGATGATTTTTAACCAGTCGACTGATTCGACCCAGAAACTATTTAACAAAGAGCCACCATCTTTCATGAAGAATTCCTCTTCAATAATCAATGGAAATAGACATAACTTTTTATAGAAACTCTTCATGAAGGAATGCTACTCTTATACTATTATATAAACAACTTCAAACATGTTTTACAATAACCAATTTTACAAATTACATTTCTATTCTCTCCATTCTCTGAATTTACATTCTTTGCAAACAAAAACTCTCCTAATTCAAATACTTGTTGAATCCTTGATTTGAATTTTAATATCACTTGATTCAACAAGCAATCTTCTTCCTTAATTCTTCATATTCGAATCATATACTCGAGGATCAGATTATAGGAAGGTTGTACTTAAACCGTTGACTATCCGTGTTGATTCAAGAACACAAAGCAGAAGTCAAAACACTTGTAATTGTTGAAGTCCTGTATAGTTGCTCAGGCGAGAGGCATCCTTGTTGGGGCTCAGGTGTACTGACCTATTCCTCTGGGTTAAGAGAGGGCGTGATAGTGAATTCCGAAGAGGAGCTTCGGGACTCGACGTAGGGCTGGAAGTCCGAACCAGTATAAAATTCCTGGTGTCACTTTACTTTACTTATTACTTCTATTTACTTGTATTATATCATATTAGTTATTATATTAGCTAGTTAGTATATCATCTATATTTCCGCTATATCCTTATAGATCCTACTTAAGTCGTACACACCGACTTTTCAATTGGTATCAGAGCCAGACAATCATTTAACCGTAACAGTGTTATCTGATACATAGACATTATGGGTAATAACACTAGTACCAGCAATAACATCAGATATTCTGAAGGCCAATCCACTGCTATACCACCTTTCTTTAATGCAATGAATTGTAGTTACTGGGCTATAGAATGAGGATGTACATGCAAGCAAATAGTTTTGATGCATGGAATATCACACAAAAAGAATACACACAACTTACTAAAGTATTTGCAGAATGGTATGCATCTAAAAAAGCAGAGGCTATTGCCAATGCTAAGGCTATGAACATGTTGCATTGTGCTTTAGATAGAAACGAGTTTAATCGGATTTGTATGTGCAACACTACATATGAAATTTGGAGAACACTTAAAATTAATCATGAAGGTACTAACAAAGTTAAACAAAGCAAAATATGTATGCTCAAGAATTAGTTTCAAAGTTTTAAGATGAATGAAAATGAATCCATAAACGATATGTATTCACGTTTTCAAAATATTTGTCACTCTTTATTAGGATTAGGAGAAAAGTATTCCAATTTTGATATAGTGTCAAAATTTTGAATTCTTTAACGGACGAGTGGGAGAGAAAAGTATTAGCAATCGAAGAAGCTAATGATCTCTCTGCCATGAAACCCAAAGAATTGATCGGTAATCTAATGTCTTATGAAGTAAATTTGTAGGCAAAGAAAGCACATGTACAAGATAAGAAAATTTTAGCTTTCCATGCTGAGAAAGAAGATTCCGATTCAGATAAAGAAGATATTGCATTTGTTGTTAAGAATTTTAGAAAATTTCTAAAATACAGAAAAGGCCAAAGTAAAATTGTAAAGAACTCATCAAAAGAACCTGATCCTACTCTAGTAGAATGCTTCAACTGTCACAAGACTGGACACTATCAAAAGAATTGTCCAGAATTAAAGAAAAATCGCAAAAATGAGAAATCAAAGACACGAGCATTTTCAGTCACTTGGGACAACTCGGATTCATCTTCTGAAAGTGGTAGCGACAGTGATAGTGAGCAAGCAAACGTGTTCTTCATGGCTAAGTGTAATGGCCCGAATTTCCGTACCCTTTTGAGTTGACTAATAACACCATACGTCCGACCCAAATTGTACAGAAATACGAATCATTAGTAGAAAGAAGTTAGAGGATGAGAAATAGAAAGAAAGAAATATTAGAATAGAAGAAAACAAAGATCACAAACTCACAGCGGAACGAATAAAATATATTAGATAACATAAACTTTAAAATACAATTCAGTCACTTTATATACATACCATCATCAGAGCACAACAACTATTTCTGGAACAGTTATAAACACCTGTTTCCAGATACAACATAGTACACAGCGGAAAATACGATAGTCTATAGCTATCTGGTGAAGCCTCCTGCTTCAAACTCCTACAAGTGAATCTGTAAAATCCCGACTACTTGACTGCCCGTACAAATTTGGGCACCCAAGAGTTTAGGGAAAACAAACAAAATAAACTCTGGGTCAGTGATGGGACTGGTGTGAGTAAACTCCAACCATTTGTTTAACTTTCAAAATCCGTTCGAAAGAAATGATAACCGTAAGACCGGTCCACACATAAACACAGATGGTTTTTACCTTACGATAACCAAAAGTATTTTTGATATCAAATCCGGTGATATTATAATACTGTCTACATCAAATAAATAGAATCTAGCGGAACACTTACATCTCATGCTCCATATATAATATAAAATCAAAAACCGCAAGGCGCTTATTGGAGATTGGATTTCCAACGTGACAAGGTATGGAACCACCTTTCGATCAGTGTACTCTAGAGGGGATACACTAGGGTTCAACAAGAACATCTTGTAACCTGGCCCACACATGACCGACCACTCATTTCGCTTGAGTGTATCGAATGTATATCACCAATGGTTGGGATCAGCAACCGTTTTCCGAAAGGGACAACATCGATAAATTAAAGAAGCAAATGGAATTTCTCTAGATAGGTGATTATACATCCTAATGGGAGCGACCCACATAGCCATGCTGCCTGCCCGATTTTTGTCAATTCCCGGTTGTGAGGCTTGAGGTTTGAATTATCTACCAGAACATCTGGCCACCATTCACTTTGAATGCCACATCGTCAAATCCATCAGAAATCAGTAATTGGTTCCAACAAAAATACTCATATTGTTAGGCTAAATAAGTTTCCCTTCTTTTCCACCAACTTCGTACGTTTGAAAGAATCAATGTATGTAATCCCTTTGGAAATACTCTGTCAGACACTCGTCCATACAAGTTGTCCTGGGTCTAGACAAGCCGAAGGCACCATTCTATTAATCCATCTTAGGTAATTTTTACCTAGGATTAACTAAACAGCCCTTGTACTTTACTCCGTCTTCATAATATCTTCAACATAAGTTGATTCGTAACGCTTATTCCAATACGGAGTGGTTTTCAGATATTAAATATGATCCCGGTCCCTCCGTATTGACTATGGAGGTATAAAATAAATCAAAACTTTGATAGTCGGTGATTTAACTATCAAAGGAACATCCATTCAACCAACGACCCTATTTCCAAATGGAAATTCTACTGATCAACCATCAAGCAATACTGGCCCCTATTTATATAAATTCCTTATTTTGTTATCAATTCCAAATTTCCATCTTTCCTATCTTTTCAAAGCTCGATTTTCTCTCTCGATTCTTGTAAAAACATTTTCAATATCCTAATTCTTTATTCAAGAAAATATCTCTTATTCCAGTTGGGAAACAATTCTATATATTCACGGTTCCTTATTTTATATATCCAGAAAATATACTTTATTAATATCCGAAAATACTTCCATATTCCATTTCTAAATTCCTGGTTGACCAATTCATTTCATTTTCTACGCATAGAAAATATCTCTCATTTTATTTGGGGAAACATTTCAAAAATCCTTTAAATTAACGCGATGTTATAAAACATCGTTATTATAACTCAAACCATTAATCATTTATTAACTAACCATATTGCTAATCAATCTTTACTATCGATCCTTAACCATTTCTCCATCAATCATGAAGTCAATCAAGTTGGGGTATAATTACCTCTCAGACCTTAATTGAACAACATTCTCAACTTTGAAGTAGTCAAAGCTCATAACTTCAAACAAAACATCGCTTACGCGACTTTTGGATCCAATCTAAGAACACACTTCTTTTACGGAAAAACATTGATTATAACGATAGCGTTATAATCGCTGTCTCCAAATATTTGATTTATAAAACATTACTTTTAATAACAGCGTTACAATCGCTGTCTAGAATTATAAAACATTTATTATAACAATAGCATTAAGATCGTAGTTTAGATTTACAAAACAGTTATTATAACGGCAGCGTCAAAATTGCTATTTAGATTTGCCAAAACATTTATTATAATGGCAGCGTTTAAAATCGCTATTTACAAATATTTGGTTTATAAAAATGCAACTTGTATTTATTTATTTCAATAAATTAATTAATAAGTAAATAAATAAATAATTATAATTTTTAAATTTGATTCAAACGGAAAGTAAAATAACTACTTCCCTAAATTCGATATAATCGAATTCCAATAAACAACTCCCATTCGAATACTGTATATTTAATAAATATTCCGAACTTCGGAAATTATCTACCATTTCAGGTCATCTCAGATTCTAAATTCACTTTTGAATTTATCATTTCCAAATCATTACCAAATTCCTTTATAACCCCTTCCATTCATAAACATTTGCTTTCAAACTGTTATTCATTTCAAATATGAATTTCATTTCTTAATAGGAATCTAAACTCGTTTATTCAAATCAACTTGAGTATCATTACTGCTCTACTTCTAATTATCGAGTATATTTTTAAAGCCACATCATATTCTGTTTTCATTTATAAACTCTATTTATAGAACTGTTACTCAATTAACACTTCTCGTTTATTAATCCATTGGATTTATCTTAATTTATTTTATATTCCAAATTTTGAAATAAAACCCATCGTTTCCTTTTGAAACCGATTTCTTATTCAAATTTCCATTTGAATCATCTTTTTCTCAAATCTCTTTTACAACTACAGCTTTAAATTCCACTTCAAATATCGGTGTCAACATCGATTTCCACTTTGCTTATATAAATCCAACTTGAATTTATATTTTTACATTATCCAGTGATAGATATTTCACTTTATTTATAAACATCATTTATAAATCTAACTACTTTATATATTTATTGAACAAGTTTCTATTTTAAATCCATTTGAAATCTACTTTCTATATTTTGGAAATAATTTCCTTTTTAAAATTTCAAATTTCTTTTCTTTATTTTAAAATATTTTACGGTAATTAAATACCAAATTATGGGGCCAATGTAATTCAACCATAACATTATCAATTACCAATCATATATCACAATAAATAAAACAGTAAATAAAATGGTGAGGAATCCAGTTGGATCCCTCCGACCTATTTCCCTGCATCCACAGATGTTAATAACATCAATAATATTTTTTCACATCAATATGAAATATCAGAACCAATAATCGATCAAGGATGTAATCATATCAACCATTTCAACCAATTTTATCAACTATTCAACCAAACAACCATCACACAGCACGTTTATATATGTAAAAAGAAAAATATAAACATTTTAGAGTTAATGAGTTTACTCACATTGGTTGCTATTGATGATCCTGCTTTGTTTTCATTTAAAATGAACAGACGTTAACTCTTTCCTTGAAATTCCACTTAGCTCAGTTCTCGGTCAAGGTAGTTATATAATGTAGATTTCATCGCGGTGAATCCAACGTAGTTTGTTTCGTCGAATTCTAGTCACAAACGAATTAGTTATAGCCATTGTAACATGTACTACGAATTAAATTAATTTATAATTAACCAACAAATTTTCAACTTTTTAATTACCATCTTATTTCAGTTGATCCCATGATCAGGACAAACACAGATTATCATGGTCGTTCTTCCTAGGCTTCTATTTTTTTACTTCGAACGAGACCTCCCTCAGTCACTGTTATTATTTGGCAACTAATTTGCACTCCTTAACCACATTCATATCCCCATAATCAGTTCAAATAATAACTCCATAACACTACCGTGAATTTCACCTTCCCTCTCCACCATTCCCAAAACTGAGACCACCCTCCTGTCATCAGTTCTCACCTACACTAACCACCCTTAATTATAGTTTTACTTGAGATACTCTTCAGACTCTCATTCCAAAAGTTTAAAGACAGAACCGCCCACTTTCTTCACCAACATGCCCATTTTGAAACTTTCCCAATGATTTCATTCAGACAGCGAAAATAATCATGCCATACTCCCTTCAACACTATACCGCCCATCACCAATATTTCAGATAATACTTCTCTCCATCATTCCTTTGCTAAACCAGTGGTTAACCACTCCATTGTATAATTAGATATTATTTACCTTGAACTAAAATTTTATCACTTCATCACTTATTAAATTACGAATGCTCAGTTTGCCATAATTACTTTGTAGATATCACGATAAAATATAAATCACGTATACTTGTGACTAACCAACACGTAATCCCTTCCAAAGCAATTTCCTCAACAACATCCCAATAGTGAAATTTCCGACCAAAGAAAATACTGAACTCCTGTTGCACTTCGTTTTGGCACTCTTCAGTAGCGCACTTCTGATTTCAAGCTCCCTTCAGTAGTGCTTCTACAGCCTACTCAATCATTGTTCATTATTTATCTTTCCAGATGGTTTTCAAACACGCCTTCCTGATAGCCGCGACTTCAACTACCTCTCCTCCCTTATCTCTTTACCAAGCCGCACTTCACACTCTCGATAATTCCACACACGAAGATCGCCACATGACTCCCCTTCAGATTCCAGTCATAGTCACGACCGACCAAGACCAACCCGAATCCCCCCTTGCAATCGCGTCAGCCATGGCTGCTGCAAAACAAATTCGAGTTGCTCGAACTATTTTCGCGCCCCACAATTAGTATATGGAATCAAAGCCCTCAATCTCATATTTTAGAACTATTCATTTGCATATTTATTTTATGGAGTTTCGAATTTAATATTGGATTTTGAAGGGAATGGTTCTTTCGATTTTCTTTTTACAGGAAGAATAAGGACAGGTGGAAGAGAATTTGTGGCTTTTTTCGTTTCCTTTGGTCTGAAGAAGGGAATGCGGACACCAGTATTTAAAGAGATAGATGGTTTGGCAGGCACGGCATCTGATTGCTTGGCGCACACAGAATTGGAAAGAAACGGGGGGAGCACGCTGTAGTAATATATGTATATTTATTCAAAGTTATTTCTGAATAACCAAGAAAAGAAAAGTGTCTCAATTATATTTACTTACAAATGAGAAGTGACGCGTCTTGAAAATATGAAGACTCGGTGCATGTAGGCAGAAAGGCCAATCATGCAATATGACTCTTTATTAATTCTGGATCATTTCTATCTGAAAGTGGCGATTATTCAAGTTAGAATTTAAGTGCACATAACATGTACAATACATGAGTAGCGGTTGTTGTAATGCCAATGGCGCAGGAGTTCTTGTGAACTATGGATCTTAGCCTTTTAAATGGTTTAAACGGTAGGTTGTGTTATAAAGTGTCGTGTACCATATGATATAAAATTTTATTTGCGTATAAACCATTACTAACAAAAATAATTTGGTTAATATAATTCGAATTTAAACCCGATTAATTATCTTCAATTATCCAATTTATCTAATACTGCAAATTCAACTTATTTTCGATTATTTCAGAATTAAATTTATTATTCCACTATTAATTAAATATCCAAAAATATTGAATTCAAGTTATCTAAATTACTAAACCATTATACAAATAATTAAATTAATTAATTATTAAATTGCTAAGAATCTGGGTCGTTACACTAAGGATAATGATGTAATGATTTTACTTTTGATGTATTAGTAGAAATTATTACTAAAATCTTAGAATCTAGGAAAATGTATAAACGAAAATTTAAATAAGCTAATGAAGATAAAAAGAAAGCAGAATTTGAAAAAGATCTTTTGAAAGATGAAAAAGAAATTTTAGAAGAAGAAATTAGACAATTACAAGAATCTCTTTCGATAGCAAATTCTTAAATTTCTATGTTGAGTCAAGAAATCGAGACTCAAAAGAATAAAAATGATTTATTGGTTTCTGAAAATCATGATTTAAATACTAAATTTAAAATCATAGAGTTAGAAAATTTTAGTTTAAAAATTTAATTAGAAAGCATTTCTAAAAATGTTAATAATTTTAACAAAGGTAGAGAGAATTTTTTTTAAATATTAGAAAATTCTCAGCCGATTTTTAGTAAAAAAAGGACTAGGGCATGATAAAAGTAAATCTAAGAGAAAATTCATATCTAAAAATTCCAATATTAAACCAAAAGTTTCTAGTAGTAAATTAAATATTTATACGAAGAAAAAATACTCAGGAAATATTGGCATATGGATTCCAAAAACAAATAATGTACTTATTAGGAATAAATATATTAAAAACTTTTTAGATTCTATTCATTATAATAGTAATTATTTTTTCAAAAAGGAACCTAAGCCCTCATGGGTTTGGCTTCCTAAGTTTTAACCCTTAGGACCCTAACGCAGGAAGTGGGTACCAATGATTTTTTTTTTGTAGGTCTCACTCAACAAAAACAAAGGAAAAATGGATACTAGACAGCGGTTGCTCAAAACATATGACAGGAGACAAGGAGATGCTAACAAATATCATTTACTCAAAAGGAGGAACTGTCACGTTTGGAGATAATTCCAAAGGACACGTCATCGGCAAAGGCGATGTGAGCAATTACGGTATATCTAATTCACCTCTTATTTCGGATGTTTCATTGGTTAAGAATTTAAAACACAATTTTATTAAGTATTAGTCAAATATGCGATAAAGGATTTAAAATATCATTTTCTGAAAATAAATGTAGTATTTTTAACTCAAATCAAAATCTAATTTTTGAAGGAAACCAAGACAAACATATTTATATTTTAAATATGGCAATTAATAATAATCCAAGTATGTGTCTATTAGCCATAGACAATGATCCTTGGTTATGGCACAAACGATTTTTGTCATATTAATTTTGCAACAATAAACAAAATATCTAAAAATGGTCTTGTAAGAGGATTATCCAGAATAAAATTCAAAACTGAAAATTTATGCGATGCTTGTCAACTCGGAAAGTTAACCAAATCTTCTTTTAAATCGAAAAAGATTATATCAGCCTTACAACCACTTGAATTACTATATATGAATTTATTCGGACCAACTCAAGATCAATCCATAAATCATAGTAGATATGTGTTCGTAATTGTTGATGATTTCTCAAGATATACTTAGACTATGTTTTTAAAGAATAAAAGCGATACTTTTGATATCTTTAAAATTTTCGTCCAACAAATTCAAATTTTAACTAATTTAAAAATAAAGAACATAAGAAGTGATCATGGAGGAGAATTTGAAAATGAGAAATTTGATTTATTTTATCAAAAGAAAGGAATTTTTCATAATTTTTCCTTTCCTAGAACTCCTCAACAAAATGGAGTTGTAGAACGTAAAAACAGAACTCTACAAGAATGTGCTAGAACATTATTAAATGTAAGTATAATGCTAATACATTTTTTGGATGAAGCAGTTGCAACAGCTTGTTATGTTTTGAATCGTGTTTCCATTCGACCTCTTACTAAAAACACTCCATAAGAACTTTTAATAGTAGAAAACCAAATATATCTTATTTCAAAGTTTTTGGTTCAAAATGTTTCATTTTAAATAAAAATGATTAGCATGGGAAATTTGACTCAAAATCTGATGAAGGAATATTCTTAGGATATTCTGAGCGTAGCAAGGCTTATCGTATTTTCAATAAAAGAACCAGTAAAATAGAAGTATCACTTCATGTGTCATTTGACAAAAATGTTATTCAAAATTTATTTAATTCAGATATTATGAAAAATAATTCTTCACATGATGATGATATTGATACATTTAGAGAAGATGAAAACATTGTTCATAATAACATAGAGAATAATACTACAGAACCCAGGATAACATCAATAATCAAAATGTTCCAATTAATGAAGTTCGATCTCCACCAAGAATATTACGAGACCATCCAACTCAAAATATTATTAGAGAAATAACTTCAGACGTAAGAGCTAGAAGTCAACTTAATTTAGTAAGTAATGTAGCCTTCTTAGCAAATATAGAACCAAAAAATCATAGAGAATCATCAACAAATGAAAATTGGATAATTGCAATGAAAGAAGAATTAAATCAATTTGAGCGTAACAAAGTATGGGAATTAGTTCCAAGACCAACTGATCAAACTGTTATTGGAACAAAATGAGTTTACAATAATAAAGTAGATGAATTGGTTCATATCACTAGAAATAAAGGTAGAGTTGTTGCACAAGGTTACAATCAAGAAGAAGGCATAAATTATGAAGAAACTTTTGCGCCAGCCGCACGACTAGAAGTAACTCGAATACTATTAGCGTATGCATGTCATCACAACTTTAAATTATATCAGATGGATGTTAAAAGCGCTTTCTTAAATGGTTATATTAAAGAACATGTATATGTTGAACAACCTCCACTATTTTCTCATGAAAAATATATTGATCACGTTTTTAAACTGAAAAAGGCCTTATATGGTTTGAAACAAGCACCTCGTTCTTGGTATGAACGTCTCAAACCTTGTTTACTAGATTCAGGATTTCAAATTGGAAAGGCTGATCAAACACTCTTTATCAAGAAAGATAATAAAGATATTCTAATAGTACAAATATATGTAGACGGTGTTATCTTTGGTTCAACAAATGATAAATTATGCCAAGAATTTTCAAAAATAATGACCAATGAATTTGAAATGTCATATATGGGAGAACTATCCTACTTTCTGGGATTGCAAATTAAGCAATTGCCAGATGGAATTTTCATTAATCAAGAAAAATATTGTACTAATTTAATAAAACATTTTGGAATGGATAATACGTCAAGTAAACCTACACCAATGAGTACGACGACATATTTAGATAAAGATGAGAATGATAAAAGTGTCGATCAAAAGCTATATAGAAGCATGATAGGTTCACTTTTGTATTTAACTGCAAGTAGACCGGACCTTATGATGAGTGTTTGTTTATGTGCTCGTTTTCAAGCTAATCCAAAAGAATCACATTTGAGAGAAGTTAAACGGATTTTACGTTATCTTAGCAGTACTAAAGACTTGGGACTCTACTATCCAAAAGATTGCTCCTTTGAATTAGTTTCATATAGTGATGCTGATTTGGAGGATCACGGACGGACCGTTAGAGTACAAGTGGAACATGTCATTTTATGGGTAAATCACTCATGTCTTGGTTCAGCAAGAAACAAAACTGTGTTTCACTATCAACATGTGAAGCTGAATACATATCTGCTGCACTAGCATGTACACAAGTAATATACATGCAATAAACATTAAAAGATTTCAATGTAAATTTATCTAATTCCACAATTTATTGTGACAATACAAGCGCAATAAATTTATCTAAGAATCTGGTAAACCATTCCAAAACTAAACACATTGATATTAGACATCATTTCTTATGAGACAATATTGAAAAACAAACAATTAATTTAGAGTTTGTAACTTTAAAAAATCAAATTGCTGATATCTTTACTAAACCCCTTTTAGAGAACTCATTTATAAGACTCCGACGAGAGCTAGGAATTGTATTTATGAAAGATCTCTAAAAAGTTATTCGATTACTTTGTGTTCATCATGGCTATTTACTTTTTAATCGATGACAAAGGGGGAGAAATATCTCTCATGCTATATATGTTATATATCTCTCATGTTATATATGTTATATACCATTCTTATATTTCTATGCTATTGGAAAATTTGTGCTAACATATTTTTTACAGGAATCAAATGGTAAAGTTATAAAAATTATGAACTAACAAAATATTGCAGAAATTCAGGGGGAGAAAATCCAAAGTGTTGCCATCAATCAAAAAGAGGGAGAATGTTGATAACAAGATTTTGATCGATGCTAACAAATGAAGTTGCAATGGGAATCATGTCATAGAGATAAGATTATATATATTAATATATATATACACACATACATTAAGTCATGTTAGAATTATGTTAAATTCTATCCTCAAGTATACACGAATGTGCAAAAGAAAGTTATATATATAAGCTATATATAAGCCTATAAAAAGCCAAGAATATACAAAAACTGGTCTACCAATCGACTGGTAGAAAAAGGACCAGTCGACTGGTCGGCATGTTTTTGTATATAATGGCTAGTTTTGAAAATTTGTATATATATATATATATATATATATATATATATATATATATGTATGACTTAATTCAACCAGTCAACTGATGATTTTTAACCAGTTGACTGATTCGACCAAGAAACTATTTTATGAAGAGTCACCATCTTTCATGAAGAGATCCCTCTTTAATGATCAATGGAAATGGACATAACTTTTTATAGAAACTCTTCACGAAGGAATGCTACTCTTATACTATTATATAAACAACTTCAAACATGTTTTACAATCACCGATTTTACAAATTACATTTCTATTCTCTCCATTCTCTGAATTTACATTCTTTGCAAACAAAAACTCTCCTAATTCAAATACTTGTTGAATCCTTGATTTGAATTTTAATATCACTTGATTCAACAAGTAATCTTCTTCCTTAAATCTTCATATTCGAATCATATACTCGAGGATCAGATTATAGGAAGGTTGTACTTAAACCGTTGACTATCCGTGTTAATTCAAGAACACAAAGCAAAAGACAAAACACTTGTAATTGTTGAAGTCCTGTGTAGTTGCTCAGGCGAGAGGCATCCTTTTTGGGGATCGGGTGTACTGACCTATTCCTCCAAGTCAAGAGAGGGCATGATTGTGAATTTCAAAGAGGAGCTTCGGGACTGGACGTAGGGCAAGAAGTCCAAACCAATATAAAATTCCTGGTGTCTCTTTACTTATTACTTTTATTTGCTTGTGTTATATCACATTAGTTCTTATATTAGCTAGATCCTGCTTAAGTCGTACACACTGACTTTTCAGTGATAAGAAGTAAAAAATAAGGGTGTAAAGACGTGTAATGACCCGGGTTTTTGGCGACCTTGGTTATCTGATATACAACACATATCGAACATCCAAGGGTCGAAAATACCGGATGATTAATGAAAGAAATTAGAGGGTGAGGATAGATAAGATAGAAACTTAGAATAGAAGAAGAAGAAGAACATAACATCAGAGTAACATGAATCTCACTGCGGAACGAATAACATATAATATATACAACATAACTTGAATATACATTTGTACTTGAACATACATCATTATCAAAGTACAACACTTACAACACAGCGAAAATAAACTATAGCTATATGATCCTGAAGCCTCCTGCTCCAGCTCTTCAGGTATATCTGTAAATCCCGACTACTTGACTGCCCGTACAAAATTGGGCACCCAAGAATTTAGGGAAAACAAAACAAAATAAACTCCGGGTCAGTCATGGGACTGGTATGA